>OU342734.1:75595310-76815310 GCA_910589765.1 Avena atlantica
TGTGATTTCTGGCAAAAGTTTTAGTTGTATACAATCTTATTTGAAGTTCTGTCTTGTTTTGCATTCGTGCTGAATCAGCCACTCCTTGGACGTACCCAACACATATCTCTTGCCTTCTGGTGGGCCCATATGTAGATTCCGGACAAAGGAGAAAAACCTACTTCTTGGTACACTTATTGATGTTCTTGTCGATGTGCTAACCGAATAATTAGTGTCTGGTTTATTTTTTGCAATGACTTTTCTTCTTCAATAGTATTCACTATCTTAAAAATGCTCATACCATCACATGTCTTGCAGATTAACATAGCTGCTTCATACAGAACAAATATTGTCTGGCATCAATAAGACAGCTAGTGGTGCCAACTTTGGTGATATGATATGGTGCTGATCTATAACTGACGATATATACTGCATCTTGTTCTGTAAGATTGACCATTTCTGATTTTATTGTCACTCAGATTATATTTACTGATTTATCGATTCTTCTGGATAGACTTCATTTCAGTTGTACTGTCGAAATTAATCTTCATTCTTCCTTGCATGTCATATGTTGTTTAAACTAACGTTTACTCTTAACTGCTTTCCAGAAACAAAATAGTTTCTGAAGGTAGAAACAAAAAGGTTCATTTAGAACTTCCATTTTCTCGAATAAAAGTTATCTAGAACTTGAAACTATTTATTTGTTAAAAATAGAGTTAGGATATCATTTGTTTGTTGAGATTTTCTACTTGTCAATCATTAGGCAACTGCACGTGTTTATTTGAACGCGTTGAGGAAATAGACATGTAGTAGCTATTTGCTTATTACTTCCTGTGGGCCTGGCGAATGGCTAAACCATACAAGTCTCTATCTGCTCTGCTCTCCATACATTGAAATGGCTACAATTCTATTTCATGTGGCTATTGGCCCAGCCTCTACCTTGGATGTCAAGTCGTCAACACTACCCACATCCCTGTTTAACAAAAATATTTTTTTGCAAATATATTAACTGTTTGTAAACTAAGAAATTGGTTGATTACTTTGCACCTCCTATAATATTCATGCTTACCGGCTTTTCCGAATTTATCCCATTAACTCAATTTTTTAGCGTAAATTACTGTGAACTCATTGTGCTAAATGATATCTTGGTACCAATAATCTTGCTACATTTTGCAAGGACTTACTCAACAATGTGTCTTGAAGATGATTAATCAAAATTTCAAATAATAATCCAATGCAATAGAACTATATATAGTGGTCCCTATAACTGTTAAACTTGGCCCAGAAGAAATGGATACATAATTTTAAGTTTTGAGGATCCCAACTAGCTTTTTTAGTTTATTTGCACACGATATTGTGTTGTGAACTTGGGCACAAGATGGCTTTGTTAATTTTGGTATCGTGAGCTAGTTGCTTTTTCAGGGTTACTCAAGCATGCTCCCATCCAATGCTACAGCCCCTTTCTTATGACCTCCTGTGTTTCTGATCTCTTTCTGCTGTAATGCCCCTGCATTATCACAGGTGACCATGTGAGAGTGGGGAGTGATGAAGTGGCGGTCCTTGCACGCATGTGCATGCATGTGTGTATTATCGCCCCCTTTTTGTTGCATCTTTCAACTCTGTATGATGTATCTGGCTTCTTCTTGTTGGATAATGGAGACTTGTAGACGGAGTTCTTCCCCATAATGAGCCGGTGGAATTGACGCTGCCATTATTATTGAACATCATGGATAATGGTCTCACATGGGCAGTATCATTCATATCTGATCGTGTCTGAAAAAGGTTGATTACAGCTCAAATTCGTTCTGTTTATCAATCACGGTACTTATTTGTTGTTTAAGTGTTGATAAATGATAATGTATCCATGCAAAAAAATAAATATAAATGATAATTGAGGGTAAATTTCCTGTGGACCATAGTCAGTGTTTAGATGAATAAACAATTAGTGAATCGGTTCCCTTCTGACTAGTCATTTTCATGGAGCTCGTACTTTTTGGATTCTGTACTTTTTGCATGGTCTTATCTAATTGTATTCCTTGTTGTTATCTAGCTTATATGATATCCTCATTGAGCACTCCTGTTGCAACATGAACAGTTTGGAATCATTTGTTTGCCCACAAAGCCAAACTATTTATGTTCCTTTTTTGGTAGCATCATTCTATTTGGAAACTCCACGACGGTATTCTGAGTGTGTACTGTGTGTCTGTTAGTTCACATACCACTAGGTTATCTGACTGTAATTGTTTTGTGTTTTTTTCTTGGTTCACCAGCTATCTAAAAATCTGGTCAAGTAGATCTTTGCGGAACACGGCGACAGGATTACGATCCCGCGTAGGGTGACCGGGGTAAGAGTAAGACACAAGTCTTCCGTTTCTGTCGGTACATAGATCTTTTACTACTACTTGTCTTTGTGAAAACAACATGTTGAATGTTCAGAATGTGCACATCCTTTTGATGGTAACTAAGCTATGGCCTCCCCACGCTGGATATGTCCCCATTTGAAGCACAGATTTGCCAAAGAGATGAAGAGGAATCCATGAAAAAAGGCGATAGCGCGGCCGCAGAAAACGAAATGATTCGATCGGGAGGTGGTGCTGGTGCTGAAGGTGTGGTAGTTAGTAAAAAGAATCGCTGCCGGTCATTATAGACAGAGATTTGGGGGTATTGATATGATACGCCGATTTTTTTTTCCTCTCTCCTTTTCTGCGAGCATTTGTTTAGGCGTTTTTATATGTTTATTATCTAATAACTATGGTCTATTCTTATCTTATGAACAGATAATATTCGAAGAAGTTTTCAGAGAGTTTCTGTATGTACTTGGGCAGGAGTCTGATCTTGACATACATGTTACCATCTCACTCATCCCCCTGTAGTTGTAATCTGCTCATCATGCATGCATCACGTGTACTGTATGTCTCTGTATCGAGGTGTGGGCCCCACGTGTATACTGGAGATGAGGCTCCTTGTATATATATTGCGATGGAGTTGCGAGTGGGCTACTGTTGGCCGATGTTCACATCGCTCTAAAATTAAACCAGCCGGCCGGATCGAGTTCTTTGCGCCGGAGAGTCCATACCATACCCAGGGTTTGGGGTTGGGGGGGTGGATCTGATGCGGGTGGGGGAGTGCGGATGCGCCCATGAAAAGGACCCGGTGGTACGTGGGGGCAAAGGCTACCGCCCGCCCACATCGTGGCGCAGGTGTGGCTCCGTAGTCGTCTCATCTTGATTAGGATTCGCTTGAAAGGGGAATAATGCGGCGATGATAATAAACCTAATGGTGGGAGATCAGTGGATCATGCTGGCCGTCCGTGTGTCTGTCCACGGAGAATGCAGGCGGCAGCATGTAGGCGGAGTCTCTCCGTGTTGAACCAACTCCAAAAGGCAGCGGCAGCATGGAGGTGGAGTCTCCGTGTTGAACTCCAGAAAGAAAGCAGCAGAGTTCGGCACGAAACAATGGCGCCTACTACTCAAAGATATGGGGTGATCAATGACAGGTGATCATGATCAATTGCCAATTCGCCTAATTGCATTGGTTAACTTCAGCTAGTTCTCACTAGATCACCCACGAGGCAAGAGCCATCTCCTAATTGAACAGCACAGCCCATCACTCCATCAGCATATCCGACTTCGGATCGTGGACGCCACACCCACGCCCACCAAAGGGGACTCTCGTCGGCGCCAAGAGTCGGTTTAAGTGGGGGCACACCAAGATTCTCCTGCACCTCGTTATCGAATTTGGAAAACGGAAAATAGAAAAGCATAATAGCAGCACCTATCCTTGGGTGTGGATGCAGGTCCAAAACGCAAATAGCCTTTCCAGGAGCTATTCCCGGAATACTGGAATAGAGATCATGTGGCTGGGAGCCTGGGAGAGCAAAATTCTTGCCCCTAGGCCCATGCGAACCCGATTGCTTTGAAGACTTCAAATACAAATCGATTCTTCTAAACAAAATATGTTACTCAGTCATATTTAGAGGAAAAAAAACAATGGGACCACCTAGATCTCAGGCGCCTGACAACACTTCTTATGTCTAAGAGCATCTCCACTCGGCTTTTCAGGATCCCGATCCCAGGGCGAATTTTTGGTCTGGACGCCGAAAATTGGCTCAGTTGCGTTCCCAGGATCCCGGTTTCGTCCGGATTTGGGCCAACTTTGGTTCAGACTTTCCTTGTCATTTCCGGGTTGCTGGGAACACCCTGAGAACGCCGGACGAAGCGAAAACGACGGTGGACCAGCTTTGTCGATGCGACAGTCCCATTTCCCCACACCCACTCGCCCAGACTGCGGCGAAGAGCTCCCAGCTGCCTCTGTCGTCATGACTTCGCCGACAAAGCTTCACCACGCCGAGCCGTATCCATGCCTCTAGATAGGCTCGCCATAGTCGCCGCTGCTTTCGCCGCCCAAACTTCGCCGTAGCTCGGCTTCGCTGGGAGCTCCCACCACCTCGCTCACCAAGTGTTCGGCGTTTTGCCGGTTCGGCCATGGACTCCGACGATGAGGAGATATTCGCCGTGTTGCTAGAGGAGAAGAACGTCGTTGCCGCCGAAGATGCAAATCACATGCAGATCCTCGCCTCTCTCGCCCGGCTGTACATCGGCGACGCCGAAGCGTGGAGGTTCGGCAAAGGGTCGCTGAAAGTGCAAGACAAGGCAGAGGATGGAGGCCTACTGCATGTTGTACGCCGACTATTTCGCGGACGAGCCGCTGCACGAAGAGGCCGTGTTTCGGAGTCGTTTCAGGATGAGTCAGAAGCTCTTCCTCAAGATCATGCATGCCATCCGTGAATTCGACCCGTATTTTGTGTGCAAGAAGGCCAACATTTGTGAAGACTATCTCAAACCCAATGCTTCCTAAGCATTCTCAGTTTGCCAAAAAAACAAAAAACTTGCAAGAAGGACGTGGAGCGGACATTTGGTGTGGTCCAACAGAGATTTGCAGTTGTCCGGTTCCCTGCTATGACCTGGTCAAAAGATCAGATGCGGGAAGTGATGAACCGTTATGTGATCTTGCACAACATGATCATTTTCGGTTGCAACTTAGAAAATTTGCAGTTGTTCCTACTATTTGTGCTAATTCTCACTTGTAACTTAAAAAATATTACAACCTAGTTGCAACTCATTAAATTCTCAATTACAACCTAGTTGTAATACATGTATAAGTCTCATGTTACATGAATCACGAGGTAAAATCCAATAACGAGAGACATAGCAAATCCAAAAAAACAATTGCAATTTGTTTCATTGTATTTTTCACCAAGTTCCCCATGTTTTTCATCCAACAGTTTACACGCATACATTGGATATTTTAGAAGCTTTGGATGGGGGCAAAATCACCGCTGCGAGTGCGTGCGCCGCTGTTTTTTCTTTCTATGAAAGTATCCTCCGTCATGCGAGGCCGAGAAGTAGAAGCCATTAATGTGGCGCTATCACCAGCCGCATTTCTCAGAAAGAGACGAGAGGAAAAAAAAAAATGCACAAGAAGATATGCATGCCCCTCTACGGTTACACTTGGATTCCAAAACCCATGTGGTCCTCGCTCGAGATAGTCCAACAGTACCAAATGCGGGGGATGCGTGCACACATATGGGGCTTGCCCAAAGATCCTATTCCGGCAATGTATTCTTTGATGTTTATAGGCATGATGATCGCTGGAATTTCCCTTGAAAGGCGAACAATGTGAAGAGGGAATTTCATCAGAAGGTGCTTTTTTGACTTGCCTTTTGTTACACCCTTGTGTGTTTGATTGCTGATCCAATCATTCCCGTTGGGAAATTCTAGAGAAAGAGCTTGCTCAGGCTTCTCCACTCATCTTGATCTCTGGGCATATCATGGGTAGAGAAACCGTGCAAGTTGTGTGGCTTTTATAGTTTGACGCAATCTAATTCGGAGAGTGACTACACTCAATGTGCTCCTAGAAAGTGACTGTACGACCCCATTTTTATCGTACGTGTTAAGCCCTTAATCTTCTTCTTTTTCGTTCGAATGATGCTTTTCTAAGCGCGCATAACCCATATACTAGTTTCACATGTACCACCGATTTTGTTGCCTTATTGGCCTCAAACACACCGTCGACTACTTCTCTCATTGACCTTTCCATACTATCGACCTCGCCTACCTCTTCATGGTGGCATCATCCTGTTAGGCCCTTACCAAAGTGGTGATGTCAATTTCCATCGGAGTCTAGAGAGAGGACATAGACGAACCTAAACCGCAGTCCAATGGGCATTTTTCCCCTTTTATGAGACCATGCCAAAGATGGGGCTTACCCATTTTTAGCATACGTGTAACGCCCTTAATCTTCTCCTTTTCCTTAGAATGATGCTTTTCTAAGAGTGTAGAACCCATATACTAGTTTCGCATGTATCACTGATTTTCTTGCCTTAACATCCTCAAACACATCTTTGCCTACTTCTCTCACCGACCTTGCCATACTACTGACCTCGGCTACCTCTTGGCAGTGGCATCGTCTCGATAAGCCCTTATTGAAGTGTTGATCTAAATATCCATTGGAGTCTGGAGAGGACATGACTAAACTAAACCACGGTCCAATGCACATTTTTTTCCTTTTGCGAGACCATGCCAAGATGCGTGACCCTTACAAGCCAAAGAAGGCACGGCCCAACCAAATCAGTGATATGTCGAGACAACCCTAAATGACCTAACAATCACTAGCATAAGCGACGACGAGCCGACGACAACCCACGACCGAAACATCGACCCTTAGGACACGACCGAGAAGGACCCTAGTGAGAGTCTAGTGAGTCTAGACAAGAGATCAACCAACACATAACATACCTGACCACGATGAACTAAGCGCAGACACCACAAGGACAACCACTATCAGCGAGCCACATAGAGCGTCTATCACTTGCACGAGCCAAGGTTGGCTCGAGAGACATGAGAGTGCCCAATAAAAAAAATGACCACAACAATGTTACATAGATAGGACATCAACACCGCACCAGCCGACCAGTCGCCACTAAAATCGCCATGAGAGGGAGGGGATCTAGAGGGGAGGGCTCATGTCTTGACAATAGGGTGAAGGGGCGCACTGGAAACCGACTACAACCAGGAACATGGCATATCCATACTCGGATGAGCTCATGAGCATCAACTCAAGCGTGTGGCTATTACAAAGGTGGTGCAGCACAAAGATATGGTGTTTACACTACAGAGTATATGGAGCTCCATGTGTCGCGCAGACAGGCAGTGTGCCTAAAGTAGGATTCGCTGACAGCTAGCCAATTGTTTACACAAGCTAAGCTCTTGCGATAAAGAACCTGCTACAACAACAACAAAAATTGACAAGAAGAACCTACAGCAACTAGGAAATGGGTATGGCCGTATCCCGTATGGGCCAAAATCTAATCCACCGTGACATGGTCTACACAAGCCCTTGATAATGGGGCTCTCTTCTGTCAGCCCATATCAGTGTTTACTCTCAAAACTAACCCAAAGATAGCTCTAGGCCGACCGAAAGCCCAAACCGGAAAAAGAGAAGACAAGGCCGCCTCCTCTCCACATTCACATTCACACTCCCACGCCCGAAGCCGGCGACGAGAGGCGGCGGCGGAGGTGGAAGCAGCGGCAGGCCATGGCGTCCTCCTCGGCACAGGCACCGGCTGCCGTACGCGAGATGCAGCGCGATCTCGAGTCCCAGGCCAACGCACTCAGCAAGATCCAGAAAGGCACGTGCGTTCGCCCCCCTCCCGCAAACCCCTCTGGAGAGGGGGAGAGGAACCCATCCTTCCCGCCCCGCAACCCTAACCCTAACTCTTCTGTTCCCACGCAGACATCTCCAAGAACCACGAGGTCCGCAAGCAGTTCACCATACAGGTCGGCGAGAACGAGCTCGTCCTCAAGGCACGCACCCTCAGCTTCCTCTCGTGCCCTGTTCAGCTCCAAGCGCTTGGATTAGTGATCTGGTGCGAGTGTATATGATTTAATCTTTCTTGCGGTTTGCGCGTAGGAGCTGGAGCTGCTGAATGATGGCGCAAACGTGTACAAGCTGATCGGGCCGGTGCTAGTGAAGCAGGACCTCGCGGAGGCCAAGGCCAACGTGAAGAAGCGAATCGAGTACATCTCGGCCGAGCTGTGAGTGGCTTTGAGCTGGTCTGGTTTGTGATTTGATCGGTTTCAGTAGTCGGGATGCTGTGGTGATTGTGTGGAATTACTTGGTATGCAGGAAGCGAATGGATCGGGCGCTTAAGGACTTGGAAGAGAAGCAGAACAGCAAGAAGGAATCGGTATATTCTTGTTTCCATATCATTTATTGTTTGAGTTTTCTTGAATACATAGGGACAACCATTGGAGATGGTATGCGGAACTTGTCTAGATTCATTATCAGTATGTATCAACTTTTTGAACTTGTTTGAAGTGGGGGAGCAGTGGTTATTGTTCTGGTGGACTAGATGGTCTGCCATCACTATGAATTATGTACAACGATAGGTAACATGTCCTTGAATTGGCTGTGCAATGCTATGGACACTTGGTGTTTATAGTGCAGTTTGAACTTCGAATCAGCAAGTTGAATTGGATACCATGACACTGATGAGAGGTAAAAAATGATAATGAGGCAAGATAATAAAAGGGGAAACTACAGGAGGGCCTATGACCATGGATGGAGAAGGCGGAGTATCAGTATACATGATTAGAATGACTACATCACCAATATTTATGGTTAAGACTTAAGAGATGATTTAGTGGGTGAGAATGAAGTAGAACAAATGGGTGTGAAACTCGATAGTACTTTTGAGGGGGCTACCTGATTGTACTTATGTACATGTATTCTGAGCTCATGCAATCTTGTGCCCTTGTCCTTGTCTGTTTTTCCGTTAATCTAGTATGCTAGGATTATTTGGTAATCTTAAGCCATGACAGGCCTAAATCTCTGCATTTTAAAGTGAAGAATTGCATTGGTAGTCCTTGAAATATGAAGCTTATCTCACTGTTGTCCGCTGCAACTATCAGTACATCTGGTTGCAGTTCTAGTTTGGATCTTCGTATAGAATGGCCCGGTAAATAATTAAATTATAATGATTATTCACAGTAACGATTTAACTAACTTTGAATCCAGAAGCAAGCCTAGCAAGCAAAATAGTTCAATACAAGTGAATGTGAACCAATGTGGATATACTTGGCGTCCTAATCGAGGACTCAAGGGTTTCTGTCTTTCCTGAAGGTGGAAATGATGCGTGAAATTGTCGTCTAGCAAAGCTTGGATCCCATCTTTGAAGAACCAATGTGCCTATGACTAGGAGTTGCTGTACCCTACCTTGGCATACACCAGATACTTGTCAAGCTCTAATACGCCTTTGTACATATTATGGTACGGTATTGTTTCTCTTTTAATAAAAGGAAAAATTGACACCGACACATTCCCAAAACATGCAACTATGTTGTTGCTCAGCTCACACTAGAAGTCCACCTTCCTCCAAAGAACGTTCAAACAAGGAGAAGGGTGCACAGTGAATTGAAAACGAGGAGACCGTTACCTTCACAGGTTCTTCTGGTAGAAAACAGGTGGACGGAAGAGTCTGCAGCTTGGAGGAAAGTAAGCTGGTGCACAATCCTGTAACCGCCTGCCCTCATGCTAGCACGAATGCCTCTTCTGTTTATTTTTCTCTCACCAGCTGTGCCTCCTGACTTCCCTCTTCATCTGTTTTATTGTGGATATTGGGTCATAGGTTTCCTTTTCCCAGTTTGCACCCTGATCTATTGGATATTATGTTATGTTGGTTCCTAGGCTTGGCTTGCCCATCCCGGTGAGGAGAAATTAGCGAATTTGAACTATTGCCCTCATCGTTCTGGCCATTCATGTGGTTCTCACTGCTCTTTCTTTTTGTAATAATAATAGCTATGAGAGGAAGAGCTTCATTATTCAATGGCAGTTTAGAGAGTGTGCCTTCCTGACGATAGAACTTCAAATTGGCTCTGTTACGGGCAATGCTTTTCTTGCTTTGTTGGGCAAGCTAACTTGGGAATGGGAGATTTTAGGGAGGTTCGGTCCTTAACCTTGCTAGGCAAGGGCAGAATAACTCTTGTGTAGCTCCAAGCACACCATGCCATATTGGCATATTTTTGGCTATTTTCCCTGCTTAGTTGTATTATGCTGCTTTTGTGTATAATTTTAACATCTTATACTTTATAAGTTGCCAACTTTGTAAGAAAATTAGATATTTCCGTACCACGATCTGTATGCTAGAAATCAATTTATATTCAATAACATACTTACCTGCCATATTATGATTCTAGTTTTTGTTGGGAGCAAAATTTGAGGTAAACACATTGAATAGTTTTATGTATTCCCTTTGCCTAATGGAACCAAATTGATAAGTGCATAAAATTAGCTTATTTCTACCCAGAAGAAAATACATGTAGCTTATTAATGGGGGTGAAGAAGGTGCATTTGAATCTGGATATTCTGATTTGTGAACCCACCTGAATATTTTTGTGGGCAGCACACACCAAAATCGCCTATTTTCTATTTTCATTACTCACCAAAACTAGGTTGTAGCTATGGGTGGCCATTCGGGTTCTTCCTTTCTTGGTTAAGTTTTTCTTGTTTTTAATTATTTTGGCTTTCCAGAAACAACAACCATATTAACCTGCAAATATCTAGTAACGGGCATTTTGACTGGCATTTTGGTTCTGTTCCCGGTTAAATCGAAGACAATCCGAAAGGAGGATCGGTAGAGGTGGAATATAAGGAGGCAGAGAGGAGCTGGCCGTCGGGCTGAACGACTGAAGATGAGCTGTTCTCTGGGGACTCGTCGATGCCTGCTGTTTGTGCCTGGCCATGGGCGGCGGTGGCTGTAAGACGACAAATGAGGAAGTGGGCGATGCTGGCCACAGAAGAACAAAGTGGAGGATCCTGTTGCAGGATGGAGAAGATACTGAGTGAGCCGGCGAGGAGTGCACGGCGCAAACAATGTCAGAACACGAGCTATAGATCTGGATAGATGACCGACTGCTGCTGTTGTTCTTTTGGAGATGCTGATTCTTTTTCTCTTGTGAGTATAAGGAGATGATATGGAGTAGGAGCTGCTACGAGTGTTATAGGCATGTGAACGGGCTTGGGTCATGAGGAATAGAAAAATTAGAGGTGTTGTTAGCAGGCCTAGAACCTTTGGGAATGGGCTTGCGCCAATGTAAATGGTCAATCGGGTTAACCGAGTGCAACAACCGAATTGACCAGTATTAGTTGGGTTTTCAGTTTTGGCAACCAAGTTAAGCACCAAAAACTGAATTAATCACTAAAAACTAGACTGCTACTTTGGTTTTTCTGGCCCGGGTTCAGATTTTGATTTTTTTATGCCCACTGTAGCTGTAGCAAACTCTTCTTGTCTACTAGTCAGTGTGTTGAGCTTTGACACTCTTCGGATTAGCCTATTCTCTCCTATTAAAAACCGCTTAGTTCTTGAGAGGTTTGGTGAAGTAGGTCCCTTTTTCAGCGCACTGAGGTAAACTAAAAAGTAGTAACCAGATTTTATGCATCCTGGTGTGTTGCCAGCCATTATTCTTGTTGATAGCTGCAACTGCTGCTGGGACCAGCTTCAGATTCTGCCTACAGAGTAAAGAACAAAAACGTAACATTCACTCTTGTTTAGCCACCTCTGTGCTGTTGTTCTACACTCTATATACTCTATGAAGGAACCAACAATCATAGATCATATATGGCATCCAAGCACATAGCTGCTAGACAAGCTTCGTCTTCCTTCCTTTGCCAATGCAGCTTGTCATGTAGAATTCATGTGTGTAGTTTTTCCCTTTGCCACTCACATGTAAGCCATTAGCAAGGTCTGACCGGACAATCAATCGTCTGTAGTGGGTTACCTCCATTATGGGGTGCCATGGGGCCCAGAAACAAGTTTCTGGTGTCCACATGAACTAAATTGCAAGCATCTATTGCTTTCTGATTTGAGAGACGAGTTCAGTTTGGCTTTGCTTGACTACTAATAATCTAAGCAGTCTATTGGATAGAACAAAAACATAACATTCACTCTTGTTGAGCCACCTCTGCTGTTCTTCTACACAATGTACTCTATCAAGGAACCGACATTGATACATCATATATGACATCCAATCACATAGCTGCTAGACAAGCTTTGTCTTCTTTCACTAATGCGGTTTGTCATGTAGAATTCATGTGTGTAGTGTTCCCTGTGGCACCCACATGTAAGCCATTAGCAAAATCCTACTGAACAACCAAATTGTCTGTAGTGGGTTGCTATGGACCTAGTAACAAGTTCTGGTGTCCACATGAACTAAATTGCAAACATCTATTGCTTTCTTGATTTAACAGTTCAATTTTGGCTTTGCTTGACTACTATAATCGTCTATTGGATACTTGACTTGTGATAGCTTAGTAGTCTTAGTTCCATGAGTTGGTTGTCAGCTTCAATCAGGGATTGGACAGCACATCTATTTGGATTCTCTTAGCTCCGTGAGTTGGTTGTCTGTCTGTCCATACAGGTTTCTAGCATGTTAGGAGACCAGACATATATTTGGATTCTCTTAGTACTCAGTTTTACGTGTATTAAGTAAGGGAGGATATCTCACAGGAGTCAGTTCATCAGGAACAGCAAATTTCTCCCGTTGCAAAAGAGGCCTAAAGGTTCAATATACTCCCTCCGTCCCATGATATAAGATGAAATGACAACCAATATATGATTAGTATCTGTGGCTTCCTTGAAAGCACAGGTGGCTGATTTCTCTGATGCTGAACCGTTGCAAGACTGCAAATGAACACTTTGACTATGATCATACGATGTCAGCACCATAAAAGATTCAACGAGTTACGTTTAAATCACATACTATAGTGTCAGAACCTGCATTTGGTCAACTCTAATGCTTGGAATATTTCAATATTATATTTTCTTTTTGTTAATTATGTGTTTCCGCTATGCAGATAATCAGGCTGCAACAGAAGATGCAGGCTGTACAAGCGAAGGCATAGGGGTCTGTTGCTAGTTTTAGCTGAACTGAAGGCCACCCTGCATCACCCGTTGTCCTCAAGCGTTTGATCTGTACAAGGCGAAGTTAGCTGTCTTGTGTTCTCTATCCCCTGGGAAAGAAGTCTGTATTCAGAGACTGTGAAGTGTTCAAGGTATGTGTAGTGAGAGATTTTGTTGTAGATGTACCTCTTACTGGCTTGGCTTCTAGTGAGCTTGAATCAACTTTGTTTGAAGGAATTCGGTCAACTTAATATTCAATTTCTACCATCGATTCTTGACAAGAATGCCGGGCAGTGTTCTTATGGAAACGTTGATTCGAAGAGTCACACAATGTTTTGATTTCTTGTGCCATGGAGTTTGGTCCTCCGCCGGCCTGATCCTTTGATGGGCTTGCGAGAAGCACTTGAGAGTCAAATTTGCACCACAAGCAAAATTAAATAAAAATTTCAGCGATTTCGGTGGTTCTGCAATACTGCTCCCTGGGAGTATGTTGCCAGGTTGAGATGTGGTCTTCTCTTCGGCAGTCTTGGCCTTTACCTTTCCATTTTGCTCTCTAGAAGCATGTTTTAGTTCATGAGTGGTGACAGAAGTCTATATGCAATGTTCTATGTCGTGTGACATACCTGCATGATGTTAAAGAGTATTAAAATGAGCAACTAAAAGATAAACATAGATGTGGATATACCTCACTGAACTAGAACTGAGACCAGCATCCAACACTGCATTGGCTGCGTAAACAGAAATATCACCCATGATTGTTGTTTGAAAGATGTACAAGTGACGGAAGTTTACAACAACATTACCTAGATGGATCCCATGATAGGCGTAGTCTTAGAAACACATGCAACTATAATTTCTGTCCTGATGTTCTCTATGTTACTTTTCTTTGCCCTCTTCTTTGGTGGACCCCTGTAAACATAGAAATTCAGAAACGAGTTTCCTACATTTGAAGGTGTGTCAATTTGGCACCAGAACTCCATGGAGCTCGTTTTTGAAAACTTCAAAAAAAAAATACTAGAATGTAGTTAATGATTTATTCTACCTGTGTTTAAATTTTTAATATGAAATACCTTATATTCTATTCTGGTAAAAATGAAAACAATTGCAGACCTGGGGGCATGAACAATGCAAATCTTCTAAAATTTGTCCAATGAATGCGATAGCATGTACACATAATCGATCTGCAGCCGAACATTCGAGAACGACATAATTCTGAATGAAAGTATACCCCTGATGGAAACCATGAAAGAATATTTTTCACTATCGGTGGTGTCTCCCCATATATATAGCCAGGTTAGGCGTGTGCGTCGTGTTCCCGCTCTGCATTTGGGAGTAGTGTCAAAGATGAGCAGGATCGGGAAGATGGGGAGCCTCGCCAGTCCTAATTGCGCCGCCACCGTCGTGCTAGAGCGGAGTGCGGGAGATGGTAGAGGAGAGCAGAAGTGCACTTTGGGGTTGTTCGGGATGGTATGAGAGGATACGATGAATGGATTTCGGATTTTCGATGGAGAGTTTTCTTTTTTCTACGGGTTCTATTTAAGGGCAAGATCATTTTTCAAGGAAAACTGGCAAGCTTTTGAGGTTGTCTCACGTTAACGCATGGTCAACGGAAGAAGTGTAATTCTTTTTTTTGGCATATTCTAAAGAGGAAATATTTTTTTAAACTGAAGTCCTTAGGCCAGCGTTAAATTAATAAAGCCGATAACGGCAAATTGGTATAAGGGTGCTGAGAATAGCTTAAGAAAACAGAAGCAAGCAACAAAGATTACACGGTAAAGACCAGAGCAAAACAACTAAGCACAAGAGGAGTAGCAGGCTGAAGCAGCAGCAACCGAAAAGCAGGAAGAAGCCCCAACCCCTACTGCAGACATTCCCGTGTCCAGGTCTGCTCAGAGGATACCTGCATCAGAGGACACGAGCCAGAGAACATCATCCAGAGACAAGGCCTGACTCACCACACGTCGCCACACATCTGACAACCAAACCACCACACGATGGGAGTACCTCGTCCTAAGGCAGTGTCTTCAAGAAGCCCGCGCCGCAAAAAGCGCCGCCACTGCCCGACCCAAAGAGCCTAGGGTTTTCACCCAGGACAGAGGATGTAGATGGAGACCACCACGATGCTTATAAGAAGGACTGCAGCGCCCGTAGATGTCGCTGTCGTCGGGGCTGGCCAACGCCAGCCAAGGCTTTCGCCCGTTCTCCCATGACCACGGGCTCTCATCATGCCAACTCCTTACCCGGCGCAGATTAGGTAGCCAAAGGGCAGTACCAACACGGATCCGGTGAAGAGAGAGCATGGGAGAGGAGATTAAGACGACGACCTCCAGATCTAGCAATGGGCCGCCGAAATAGCCCAAATGCCACCTACTGTCCTACCCACTGCCCCTGTGGCCGAGAAGGAAGGCCAGTACCCGCGCGCGTTTCTCGCCCCCAGGCCAACGCCGCATCCACCTCCAAGGGCCACCCCCTTGGCATCCGAGCTCCCCTGCAACGAAAAAACCATGCTGGAAACCACCAAGGCGCCCCAAGGTAGGAGAGGAGCAGGTCTCCCCGCCGCCACCATCCACCGCGTGGCCTAAGACCGACGGTTTCCTCCTCCGACGGGGGAGGGAGAGAGAGAGATAGGAAGGAGAGGAGCTCTTTTTGGGGGGATAGCGTTCTGCCACCCGAGTCGCCCCAAGTGGAGCGACGCGGGGGCTGAATGAGAATTCCAAAGAGGAAATATCTAATAGGTATTGCCGCTCTGACAGCGGGAGGGGAGTCTTGGTGCCTCGGCTCGGCTAATAGTTTGGGATATGTTTTTTTCTCGCAGTGGTGACGCTCAGGCGTGTGTTAACACATCATCTTCGAGATGGTATTCTGGGCTATGGCCCTCCTTAGATCTGTTTGTTAGTACAAAGTCGATGGAGCTCTAGCATAGATTCTTGTCGTCTCCTTGGGGCAGCAAGGTTAGGGTTTCTCTTCGTGCGTGAAAGAGGGCGCGATTTGGTGATAGAGGTTTAATATTGATTCAAGGGTTCAAGGGCGATGACTTTGGCTCTAGGGATATTAATGTAATTTTTGTTATGTTTCAGGTGTTTTGTAGTTCTACTGAACCTTTATAATAGATTTGATCCTTTTCACAAAAAAGACCCTGCATGGCAGTTTTTTGGGGGGTATACATGAAATTTCCTCATTTCATGTCATGAATTTATCCAAGAAGATCACTGTGGGTGTTATATCTTGCTTTGACAGCTCCTGTCCATCCACTAAGCTCACTAATAATAATCGGACACTCCTACGCGTCCCATGGGGATCCATCGTTTTTATCCCCGGGTCCCTAGCCAACCACGTGTCCATCCTTTTCTGGCTTAAACCCGCATTTGCTACAAAATAACCCGCTTTTGCTACATGTAGCAAAAAACGGGTTAGCCCCAAAATAGAAAAATAGATTGGACCTCACCAGAGATTTTGCCGGCGACCTAGCCGGCGACCGTGCAGCAAAAAAGTTGTGCTAATGTAGCAAACTCGACCTCACCGGAGACTCGTCGGAGACTTTTGCCGAAGCCTTTGTAGCAAAAACTTTGCACTAGTATAGCAAAATCATAAAAATATTGTAGCAAAAAATTTGGCTAATGTAGCAAAACAGATCTTGCCGGAGACTCGCCGGAGACCTTTGTAGCATAAACTTTGCGCCATTGTAGCAAAAACACTAAACCGGTGTAGCAAAAAAATTCTATTGTAGCAAATTCAACTTCGCCAGAGATCTCGCTGGAGATCTCGTAGCAAAACATTTACTACTAAGGTAACACCACAGTCGGGCGCATATAGCAAAACATGACGCCACTTGTAGCGTCTCCGCCGTTCAACCTCATGTGTTGGGTAGACAACGACGACTGGCCGGAAGGCGGTGCGAGTTGGGACAAGGCTTCCAGCTAAGGGACAATGGCGATGGGATCGAGGCGCGCAGCAGCGGCGACCTCATGGCTCTCTCAGGCGTGCGACGGCGGAGGCACATGACAGATGGCGCACGACGGCGGAGGGCGCAGAGGCGCATAGCAGAAACGGAGAGGCGCGGTGTAGAGACGCATAGCAGCAGTAGATGGCACGGAGGCGCACCGCAGAGAGACGTGGCGTGGCGAAGACGGACGGCGGCGAAGAGGCATGACGCGACGGAGAGCGCACGGCAGTTGGAAACTGGATGACACATGCGGGAGTTGGAAACTGGGTGACGTGCGAAACGCGTGGCAGTTAGAAGCCGAGCGATGCTGGGCCACGAAGACACGAAGCTTACGCGATATGACCCGGGGGATTTTGCTTGATCCGGGCAATAGTATCCTTTTCCATAATAATTAGGCTTCAGCCACGGCCTGTGATATCCATGTTAGAGTTTTTTTTACACCACGTGAAGAGGGATAAGGAGATAGACTAGAATCTGTACCGATCCTGATCTATGTTATAAAGATCAGATCAATCTCATGTAATCTCTCTATGGTTGTAACCTCTTGTAATCTTATATGCCCATTGACAGCCTATATTAACACGTAACAAGCCTGGCCTCAAGGTCATCGTTCATAGTAAACCTCTAGCAATCATATGGTATCAAAGCCAACTTCCTAACCACATCGATATGCCTCGCCTCATCCTCCTCCTCAAGCGTCGCCATGCCGAACCCCTTTGCCAGCATCACCATGAGCGAGAAGCTGACGAGGGTGAACTACCTCGTCTGGCAATCCCAAGTGCTCCCGCCAATCCGCGGTGCTCGCCTGACAAGCTTCATCGACACCAAGGCGAAGGTGCCGTCTAAGATGGTCACTGTCGAGAAGGATGACAAGCCCAGCGAGGAGGCCAACCCCGCCTACGACGACTGGGTGTCCACAGATCAACAGGTTCTGTCCTTTTTGCAAGGCACTCTTTCACCTGACATTCTTGTCTTTGTGATCGGGATGAACACATCTTGGAAAGTCTGGGAGGCAATCCAGACGATGTTTGCCTCCCAGTCTCGGATCTCGAACCTCCGCGTCGCCCTCCCCAGGATGAGGAAGGAGAACATGACCCCCACCTAGTTCTTCACCAAGATGAAGGGCTACGCCGACGAGCTCGCGGCAGCAGGCCGGCCAATCGAAGAGGAGGAGCTCGTCGAGTACCTCCTCGCCGGCCTCGACGACATGTACAACCCTCTCTTCGCTGCCATTGGGGTCAACGTCTCCAACACCCTCACCTCGGGCAAACTATACACCCAGGTCGTCTCCTACGACAATCACATCGAGCTCCTAACTGATGGAGCCGTTAGTGGGGGCTCGGTCAACTCTGCATCACGCGGCAGAGGAGGAGGCCGTGGACGTGGTGGCCAACACTTTAGTGGTCGCCGCGAAGGAGGCCGTGGCCGCGGGCAAGGACGCCGTGGCCGTGGCAACAACACTGCCCGTCGTGGAGGCGATAGGGGTGGCGATAACAAGGACCGCGATCAGCTCACGTGCCAGATCTGTGGCAAGCCCGAACATGGTGCCTGGAAATGCTGGCACCGCTACTCCAACGATGAAGAAGAAGAGGAGAAGGGCGCCCATGCGGTGTCCTATGTCGTGGACACCAACTAGTATGGTGATACCGGTGCCACGGACCATATCACGGGTGAGCTCAACAAGCTCACCATGAAGGAAAAATATGCTGGCTGTGACCAGATCCATACTGCAAATGGACAAGGTATGAGCATTAGTCATGTTGGTCATTCAATTGTAAATTCCCCCTCTAGAAAATTCCATCTAAACAATGTCCTACATGTTCCACATGCTTCTAAGAGTCTCCTTTCCGTGCATCGTTTTACTCTTGATAACAATGTTTATATTGAATTTCATCCTTGGTATTTTTATGTTAAGGATCAGGCGACGGGGAGAACTCTACTTAAGGGTAGATGCATACGAGGCCTCTATCCCTTCATATCATCATCATCACTCAAGAATAAACAAGTCTTCAGCGTCACCAAGCCTTCATCTTCACGGTGGCATAGTCGTCTAGGACATCCTTCTTTTTGATTTTTTTCAATAGATTGTTAGCAATTTTGAATTACCATGCTCCACCAAGTCTAGTGTTGAGTCCATTTGTGACTCTTGTCAAAGAGTTAAAAGTAATCAATTACCCTATGAGAGATCCACTAGTGTATCCACTTCCCTTTGCAACTTTTATTCTCAGATGTTTGGGGTCCTGCACCTAGCTTTGTAGGAAGATACACCTACTATGTAAGTTTAATTGATGACTATAGCAAATATGTTTGGATTTATCTCCTTAAGAAAAAGTCAGATGTTTTCCAAATTTTTCATAATTTCCAGAATCTTGTTGAATGCCAATTTGATAAGAAAATCATTGCTATACAATCTGATTGGGGAGGAGAGTATGAGAAACTCAACTCCTTTCAAAAACTTGGCATTGAGCATCATGTTTCCTACCTTCATGCACACCAACAAAATGGCTCAGCTGAGTGCAAACATCGCCACATAGTTGAAGTAGGACTTGCTCTACTAGCCAATGCATCCATGTCATTAAAATTTTGGGATGAAGCCTTCCAAACCGCCACATACTTGATAATATGCTCCCTTCTAAGGTCATTGATCATGATACACCCATGGACAGGTGTAGCATCCCGATAAAACCACTACTAGAATTTTGCCTGTTGTTTTTGTTTTCGCATTATCATAACACCATCATGCATATATATGTCTAAAACTATTTTTGAAAAGCCCTATTTTTTTTCTACAAATAGCACCCTCTCTATTTCTAATGTCAAACCTCGGGCCTCCCGGATATTTTGTTTGTCTAAATCTATTTACGAAAAGATTTTATAAAAATAAAATAAAAATAAAAATGATTTATAAAATCGGGGGAGGCAGCCGTCGGCCAGGCCCAAAAGGCCCAGCCAATAGCCAGCCTACAACCCCAAGAAAATAAAAAAACCCTAAACCTACCCAGGACCTAACCCTAACCCTAGCCAGACCCACTCCCTACCCAGCCGCCGCCGCCGCCACCCCCACTCACCTACCGCTACCTTGCTACACACACAGAGGCGCACGCACACACCCGATCGCACACAATCGGCCCGTACACCACCATACAGCCCCACTCCCCCCGCTATCTGGCCCCACCACGATCCCCGAACACGCGATCGACCCCCTCGTCTCTCTATTGCGACCTTCCTCTCGATCTCCAGCACCGGCCGCCGCTGCCGGCCTCCTCAAGCGTCCCCGTGTCCGGTCGCCCCACCCCTCTACGGTCGAACCGCGCGACCGCCCGCTTCCGACCGTCACCTTCCTCCCCTCGAGTTCCTCTGCAATGCGCCCGCGCTCGCCGGTGGTGCTTCCCCGCCTCCTAGGAACCGCGCCAGCCTCGCCCTCTTCCTGGCGTCGCCAAGGAGCCCGGCTGCCACTGCGTCGCCTTCCTCTTCCTCGGCTCCTCACCGCCTGTCTACCGCCGCCTTCCTGTCGCCTGCTGCTGCGCGGTACCCCTCCTCCTGCCACGCGTCTGCAAGCCGTGGGCTCCCTCCGTACCAAGCTCCGGCCGCCCCTCCGTCTGCTCGGCCCCCCGCCTCCAGACTGCCGGGTCCCGCCTCGCGCCCCTGTTCCCCATCTTCGTCGTGTACCATGTCGCTGCCCTCCTGGAAGTTTTCCGCCGCCAAGGGCCAGGTTGACACATTGGTTTTGTTTCCAGGTGTGCACCTGCCCGTTCCAATTTGTCGTGAGATATTGGCTATTGCCACTGCTCTGTTTCGTCTGACAATTTATTATTTGGTTCCTGCATATGTGCTCGACGAAGTAACAAAGTGAGGATGTGAATGTCGTGTGGCCATCTATTTTGGGTGCTCTGATCTTCGAGTAAATTTGGGCATGATCTTCTCGTCGACGAGGCCAACCCAAGGCCGACACATTCGAAGGTTGTATAAGGCGTGACTCGAAGGATACCGACACCAATCCAAGATCGCCTTCTCGGATCCTAACACCCCGAAGGCCCTGATCTTAGAGCCGAAGACCGACCCCGGAACGCCATGACCTCCTACAAGATCCGAAGACCGTACCCGAACCCCCTCGGCAAACCCCCAAGATCGTCGACCCCTATGTGTGAACCTTTTCCTCGAAGCCCTATTTTTATAAATGACATATATATTTGTTTCATCAGTTGTTCATGATTGCATTCATATCATGTGGTTTGGGGGTATTATGCCGATTCACCTTATAATTAAATATGGGGCCATATGCGAGCGATTCTAGTCTTATTTTGGCCCCATTTAAATTTGTGTAGCGAACCGATGATATATTTTTGCCTTGATAAGACAACATTTAAATTGCGGGGTATCTAAACAACATGAACTTAATAATTGTCGGGACCTCGGTTCCCCTTATTATGGCCTAATTGCATCGCATGCTTGCCATGTCATACATCATACATGCATCATGCCCGATCTTCTGCCGTAGTATTAAATATTGCATCCGGTGTTTCTGTTAGTGCTTTGCCTCTTCACGGATTAGGCCGATGAGTTGATGCGAGTGTCGACCTGATCCCCAGTGAACCTTCGGCAACGTTTTCAGGCGAGCATCCTCCCCCTTTCTACCTATTTTACTTTTATAGTCTTTATTTCCTCCTGTTGATCTATTGTTATCTGTGTTGCGATACTCTAGTTTTCGTACCCGCGATATCCCTTGCAACCTTATATTGCCTTGGACACATCCTATTACCTGTTGTTTGGTAGATAGTTGGACTTGCGTGTCATAGTCGCTTGCTCAAGTGCTGTTGCGTGTCGTCAAGTACCACAGTTGTTGAAGTATTGCCGTATGTTTAATGTTGGAGAAGATCATGGCTTTAATTATCGTTTAATAACTAAAATTGAAGTAGGTAAATGCAGAGGCACCGGTGGGTAATAGACAATATTTGGTTTTTAACCGCTCACTGGTGTCCCGTAGGACCCCGAGTTCTTGACACCTGTTCCGAGATCGAGCGCGCTAACCACAGGTGGGGTGTGTGGGCACCCCCATCGATTAGTACCTGATTTCAAAGTACTGTACTGGGGGCCACAAAGTAGTTTGGGGATTTATTACTATCCTGTACTTATGCCATGCTTTACTGCTTTATTTACGATTGCGCGTGGAGCGTCTGTACTGTTTTGGATCGCGGCCCAATTTCGCGGTATCGACAAGCCCAGTCACACTTTCGGGTTCCCAATCGTTTACAGCCGTTCTCGCAAACCCTGGGTCCGTCTCGGAGACCGGCCGACTTCATTACGGGTAGCTTAGTGGGGTGGCCTCCCATGTGCTTGCTTTGGGTCTGGGAAACGTCGTGTCCGAAACCCCGTCGACATACCGTTGGGTGTATGTTTTGTGATCTTGTACCTACTGAAGGGTTTCGCGGCATAGTAAATCAAAATTTTCTACGGAGCGAACAGAGGGAAAGCCAAGATCTAATCTAGGAGATGCAAACAACGAGAGAGATTGGATTAGATCTTCATACCCTTGAAGATTCGCACAGCGGAACGTTCGTCGGAACGTGGGTGATGTAGTCGTACTCGCTTCTCCTTCTCGCGATCCGATCCGATCTAGCACCACAAGTGGCGGTGCCTCCGTGAGATGCACACGTGCAGCACCTCGACGTCTCCTCCTTCCTCGGACCAGCGAGTATGGTGGAGAGATAGATTGGATCTACAACACGACGGCGTGGTGTATATGGTGGAGAATTTCTGCTGCAGGGCTTCGCCTACAAACAGTCGGGAGGGAGAGAGGAAGGTAGCAAGGCTGCTAGGGCTTGGAGGAAGGTGTGTGTGGGGGGGAGGGGGCGCACCACCCCTCTATATATAGAGGGGGGCGGCCAGCCCTTGCCCCTCCTCCAAGCCTATTTCTAGTTTAAACAATTTAAACTCTCCCTTATCTAGAAATCATATCTCTAGTTTAAACGATTTAAACTCTCCCTTATCTAGAAATTCTATCCCGAGATTTAAACGAGTCAAATCTCTCTAGAATCGGCTGGGCCCTATGGGGCCTTGTGCCCCTGGCCCAATGCGGCCAGGACACTCCCTCATAGGCCCATGCCCCCTCCCGGAAGGTGGGGCCACGTTGGTCCCCTTCCGGAAGGTTCTAGAAGCTTTCGGTATAATACCGATTAACCCGGAACAATTCCGAACTCCAAAAACTGCACTGCCTTATATGAATCTTATTCTCCGGACCATTCCGGAACCTCTCGTGATATCCCGGATCCCATCCGAGACTCCGAACAAAAATTCATAAACCAATTATCCAATCTATCCTAGCGTCGAGACACGTTAAGTGTGTGACCCTGCGGGTTCGAGAATATGCAGACATGATCTTCTATCAATAATCAACAGCGGGGTCTGGGCACCCATATTGACTCCCACACATTCATCGATGATCATATCGGATGAACCACGATGCTAGGATTCAATCAATCCCATATATATATTCCCTTCGTCTCGCGATATTTTACTTGCCCGAGATTCGATCGTCGGTACCGTCATACCTAGTTCAATCTCGTTCACAGCAAGTACTTTACTCGTTCTGTAATCCGATATCACTTTGTGATTAACTCCTTAACCACATGCTTGCAAGCGGTGTTGATATCCATTACCGAGTGGGCCCGAAGTATATCTCTCCGACTTGGGAGGGACAAATTCCATCTCGATACATACAACCCAACAGATACTTTCCGATCACCTGAGAGACACCTTTATGATCACCCTCTCATAGGATGACGTTTGATGACCTCAAAGCTTTCTTCCGATACCAGGGAGTTGCATTATCTCATGGTCTAAGGAATACAATATTTGACATAGGAAAAGCTTCGCAAAGACGAACACGATGACACGATCTAATTGCTCTGCTTTGTTTGGGTCTATCCACCATATCATTCTCCCAATGATATGATCTCATTATCAATTGACAACTCATGTCTATGGTTAGGAAACCTTAACCATCATTGATCAATGAGCTAGTCCATAGAGGCGTACTAGGGACACGGTGTTGTTTACAAACCACACAAGTATTAAAGTTTCCGCTTAATACAATTCTAGCATGGAACATAAACTTTATCATGAACAAGAATTATAATAATAACATCTTTATTATTGCCTCTAGGGCATAATTCCAACAGTCTCCCACTTGCACTAGAGTCAATAATCTAGTTTACATCTGGCAACAATCTCACACCCATGGCACTGAGGTGTTGATCATGTTTTACACGTGGAAGAGGTTTAGTCAATGGATCTGCGACATTCAGATCCGTATGTACTTTGCTAATCTTCAGATATCCATCTGCTATATAATCTCGGATTATATGAAACTTGCGGTTGATATGCTTGGTCTTTGGATGATATCTTGGTTCCTTAGCGAGTGCTATGGCGCCAGTGTTGTCACACAATATCTCCAGTGGGTCCAATGCACTTGGAACCACGCCAAGCTCAGTGATGAAGTTTCTGATCCAAACTCCTTCACTTGACGCTTCTGCAGCAGCCATGTATTCCGCTTCTACTGTAGATCCCGCGATCACGCTTTGCTTGCAGCTTCTCCAGATCACAGCTCCTCCATTCAAAATATAAACGTATCCTGTCTGAGATTTAGAATCATCCTTGTCGGTGTCGAAACTAGCATCGACGTAACCTTTTACGACAAGATGTTCATCACCCCCATAGACTAAGAACATTTCTTTAGTTCTATTTAGGTACTTTAGGATGTTCTTCACGGCTGTCCAGTGTTCCACTCCTGGATCACTTTGATATCTGCTCGTCAAACTAAGAGCATTGGACACATCCGGTCTAGTACACAGCATGGCATACATGATGGAACCTATGGCCGAGGCATAAGGCACTTTGCTCATAGCTTCCCTATCATTTACCGTAGCTGGACACTGAGCCTTACTCAATATCTTACCTGACAACATAGGCACTGAACCTTTCTTTGCCTTATCCATTCTGAACCTTTTCAGAACTTTGTCTAGGTATGTACTCTGGCTTAAAGCTATCAGGCGTCTTTGTCTATCTCTATAGATCTTGATGCCCAATATATAAGCAGCTTCACCTAGGTCTTTCATTGAAAAACACTTGTTCAAATAACTCTTCACATCGTTAAGCATGTTGATGTCATTTCCGATAATCAATATGTCATCCACATACAGTACCAGAAACGTCACCGAGCTCCCACTCACTTTCTTGTAGATGCAAGCTTCGTAGCAATTTGGAACAAATCCAAAGCTCTTGATCACTTGATCAAAACGAAGGTTCCAACTCCGAGATGCTTGCTTCAGCCCATAAATGGAGCGCTGAAGTTTGCATACTTTACTAGCATCCTTAGGATCGACAAAACTTTCGGGTTGCATCATATACAACTCTTCATCAATGTTGCCATTGAGGAAAGCAGTCTTGACATCCATCTGCCATATTTCATAATCATGAAACGCAGCAATTGCTAATAAAATCTGAATGGACTTAAACATTGCTACGGGAGAGAAAGTCTCATCGTAGTCAACACCTTGAACTTGTCGAAAACCTTTTGCGACAAGCCGTGTTTTATAGACGGTAACATTACCATCCGCGTCCGTTTTCTTCTTGAAGATCCGTTTGCACTCAACGGCCATTCGGTCGCTAGGAGGATCCACCAAAGTCCATACTTGGTTTTCGCTCATGGATCCCAATTCGGATTTCATGGCTTCCAGCCATTTCTCAGAGTCTGGGCTCATCATCGCTTCCTCATAGTTCGTAGGTTCACTGTCTTCTACCAACAAGACAGTCAAGACAGGGTTGCCGTACCACTCAGGAGGGGCACGCGACCTTTTCGACCTGCGACGTTCAGTAGCAGCATCGTCCGAAGCATCATGATCCTTGTCATTAGCTTCCTCTATTGTGGGTGCAGGCGGCACTGGAACAATTTCAGGTGCTGCGCTACTCTCCAATTCAAGAGAAGGTTCAATAACCTCGTCTAGCTCTACTTTCCTCCCACTCACTTCTTTCGAGAGAAACTCCTTCTCAAGAAAGGAACCGTTCTTTGCGACAAACACTTTGCCTTCGGTTCTGTGATAGAAGGTATACCCAATAGTTTCCTTAGGGTATCCTATGAAGACGCATTTCTCCGCTTTGGGTTCGAGCTTGTCCGGCATCAACTTCTTGACGTAAGCTTCGCATCCCCAAACTTTAAGAAACGACAACTTAGGTTTAGCACCAAACCACAGTTCATACGGTGTCGTCTCAACGGATTTAGATGGAGCCCTATTTAAAGTGAATGCAGCGGTTTCTAATGCATAACCCCAAAATGATAACGGCAAATCAGTAAGAGACATCATCGATCGGACCATATCTAATAGGGTTCGATTCCGGCGTTCAGACACACCATTGCGCTGTGGTGTTCCGGGTGGCGTGAGTTGTGAAACGATTCCACTTGCTTTAAGATGCGTGAGAAAATCATAACTCAAATATTCACCTCCACGATCGGATCGTAGAAACTTAATCTTTCTGTTATGATGGTTCTCCACTTCATTCTGAAATTCTTTGAACTTTTCAAACATTTCAGATTTATGTTTCATTAAATAGATATACCCATATCTACTTAAGTCATCGGTAAAAGTGAGGAAATAGCGATATCCACCGCGCGTCGAAACACTCATCGGTCCGCATATATCGGTATGTATGATTTCCAACAAGTCCGTTGCTCGCTCCATCATACCGAAGAACGGGGTTTTGATCATCTTGCCCATGAGGCATGGTTCGCATGTGTCAAATGATTCAAAATCAAGAGACTCCAAAAGTCCATCAGAATGGAGTTTCTTCATGCGCTTTACTCCAATATAACCTAGACGACAGTGCCACAAATAAGTAGTATTATCACTATCTACTTTGCATCTCTTAGCCTCAATGTTATGGATGTGTGTTTCATCCCTTTCGAGATTTAGAAGAAATAAACCATTCACAAGAGGTGCATGACCATAAAAGATGTTACTCATATAAATAGAACAACCATTATTCTCCGATTTAAATGAATAACCATCTTGCAATAAACACGATCCGGAAATGATGTTCATGATCAACGCAGGCACATAATAACATTTATTAAGGTTTAAAACTAATCCCGAAGGTAAAACTAAGGAGAGCGTGCCGACGGCCATCACATCAACTCTTGATCCGTTGCCAACGCGCATCGTCACCTCATCCCTCGCAAGCCGCCGTCTATTCCGTAGCTCCTGTTTCGAGTTACAAATATTAGCAACTGAACCGGTATCAAATACCCAGGCACTACAACGAGGGATAGTAAGG
This sequence comes from Avena atlantica, assembly GCA_910589765.1. Classification (NCBI taxonomy): domain Eukaryota; kingdom Viridiplantae; phylum Streptophyta; class Magnoliopsida; order Poales; family Poaceae; genus Avena; species Avena atlantica. The sequence continues at coordinate 75,622,517 of OU342734.1, forward strand.
AAAACATCAATAACATGTATATCAAATATACCTTTGATGGTGCCAGCCTTCTTGTCTTCTAAGTACTTCGGACAGTTGCGCTTCCAGTGACCCTTGTCCTTGCAATAGAAGCACTCAGTGTCCGGCTTGGGACCAGACCTGAGCTTCTTCTCAGCAGGGGTATTGCGCTTGCCGCCGCCCTTCTTGAAGGGCTTCTTTGCTCCCTTACCTTTCTTAAAGGAGGGCTTGTTGACCATCAACACATGATTATCCTTCTTGATGTCCACTTCCGCAGCCTTCAGCTTTGCGAAGAGCTCGGTGATCGTATCAGTGGAACCAATCTGATTATGAGTCACTACAAAACTTTTGTAGCTAGGAGGGAGTGATTGCAGAACCCTGTCAATCTTGAGCTCCTCTGGAATCGTGCATTCCAGTTGCTCAAGGCGTTGAGTGTAGCCCGACATCTTTATGGCGTGCTCACTAACGGAACTCCCTTCCTCCATCTTGCAGTTAAAGAACTTCTCAGAGATCTCATATCTCTCAGAACGGGCTTGAGTCTGAAACATGGTTTTCAGCTCCTCGAGAATCTCAAAGGGCCCGGGATAGGTTTCAAAACGATTTTGAAGCTCCGGTTCCATAGCAAACAACATGGTGCTCTTAATCACACCATAATCATCTTTGCGCGACTGATAGACAACTTTCTCATCAGCCGGCGCAGTTGCAGTAGGGGGGTTACCTAACGCTTTCTCAAGGACATAGTCCTTTTGTCCGCCAGACAGAATGATTCTTAGATTGCGGAACCAGTTGGTGAAGTTAGACCCATTGTTTCTAAGCTTTTCTTTCTCAGCAAAAACGTTGAAGTTGGATTTGGCCATGTGATCTACAGTATTTGCAAGTACAATTTAGACTATGTTCATGATAAATAGTTCAACTTAATCAAATTACTAGATGAACTCCCACTAAATTCAACATCCCTCAAGTTGTTTAGTGAACACGATCCAAATTCACCACACCTAATCCGATCATCACGAGAAGAGATGTGGTTTCAATGGTGGACAACGAAGTGTCGATCATATCATTCATATGACTCATGCTTAACCTTTCGGTTCTTGTGTTCCGAGGCCATGTCTGTACATGCTAGGCTCGTCAAGTTAGACCCAAGTATTTCCGCGTGTGCAAAAACTGGCTTGCACCCGTTGTATGTGAGCGTAGAGTCTATAGCACCCGATCATCACGTGATGCTTGGACACGACGAACTTTCGCAACGGTGCATACTTGGGGAGAACACAGTTTTTATCTTGATCTTTAAGTGAGGAATCATCTTATAATGCTACCGTCGCGATCTAAGAATAATAAGATACATAAAGGATAAACATCACATGCATATAACTTTATGTGACATGGTATAGCCAATCTTCGCGCAATGATCTCCATCTTGTGCGTTCCGGCATGATCTCCATCACTCCACCATGATTGCCTTCACCACGAATAGCAACTACAACTATTGCTAACTACTTAGCGATAAAGTAAAGCTATTACATGGCGTATAAGAAGTTGACTCGCAGGTCATACACAATTATAAAGACAACCATATGGCTCATGCCGGTTGTGTACTCATCGACATGCAAGTCGTGAAACATTACAAAACATGATCATCGCATACAATATACACATCACATCTTGGGCCATACCATATCACAGAAAACACTCCCTGCAAAAACAAGTTAGACGCCTCTACTTTGTTGTTGCATGTTTTACGTGGCTTTATGGGAGTAGATGCTAAGAACGATTCTTACCTACGGAAAGCCACAACGGTGATATTATGGTTGCCAAACTCCGGTGTTAATCCCATGACAACTATAGTGAGAGAAACTGACATCCACCAGCCGCATGTGTGGAACAAGCCACACGTCAAGTGCGGATCCGGTCTCGCGAACGACGTCGCGTAAGGTTGGCCTGGACCGCTTCAATCTCACTATCCCGCGTCATAAGAAGAACACAAACAAGAGGCTTGCAACAGAAAACATCAACGCCCGAAACAACCATGTTGCGTTCTACTCGTGAAACACATCTACGCATAGATCTAGCTCTGATACCACTGAAGAGTTTCGCGGCATAGTAAATCAAAATTTTCTACGGAGTGAACAGAGGGAAAGCCAAGATCTAATCTAGGAGATGCAAACAACGAGAGAGATTGGATTAGATGTTTATACCCTTGAAGATTTGCACAGCGGAACGTTCGTCGGAACGTGGGTGATGTAGTCGTACTCGCTTCTCCTCCTCGCGATCCGATCCGATCTAGCACCACAAGTGGCGGTGCCTCCGTGAGATGCACACGTGCAGCACCTCGACGTCTCCTCCTTCCTCGGACCAGCGAGTATGGTGGAGAGATAGATTGGATCTACAACACGACGGCGTGGTGTATATGGTGGAGAATTTCTGCTGCAGGGCTTCGCCTACAAACAGTCGGGAGGGAGAGAGGAAGGTAGCAAGGCTGCTAGGGCTTGGAGGAAGGTGTGTGGGGGGGGGGGGAGGGGGCGCACCACCCCTCTATATATAGAGGGGGGGCGGCCAGCCCTTGCCCCTCCTCCAAGCCTATCTCTAGTTTAAACAATTTAAACTCTCCCTTATCTAGAAATCCTATCTCTAGTTTAAACGATTTAAACTCTCCCTTATCTAGAAATTCTATCCCGAGATTTAAACGAGTCAAATCTCTCTAGAATCGGCTGGGCCCTATGGGGCCTTGTGCCCCTGGCCCAATGCAGCCAGGACACTCCCTCATAGGCCCATGCCCCCTCCCGGAAGGTGGGGCCACGTTGGTCCCCTTCCGGAAGGTTCTAGAAGCTTCCGGTACAATACCGATTAACCCGGAACAATTCCGAACTCCAAAAACTGCACTGCCTTATATGAATCTTATTCTCCAGACCATTCCGGAACCTCTCGTGATATCCCAGATCCCATCCGAGACTCCGAACAAAAATTCATAAACCAATTATCCAATCTATCCTAGCGTCAAGACACGTTAAGTGTGTGACCCTGCGGGTTTGAGAATATGCAGACATGATCTTCTATCAATAATCAACAGCGGGGTCTGGGCACCCATATTGACTCCCACACATTCATCGATGATCATATCGGATGAACCACGATGCCAGGATTCAATCAATCCCATATATATATTCCCTTCATCTCGCGATATTTTACTTGCCCGAGATTCGATCGTCGGTACCGTCATACCTAGTTCAATCTCGTTCACAGCAAGTACTTTACTCGTTCCGTAATCCGATATCACTTTGTGATTAACTCCTTAACCACATGCTTGCAAGCGGTGTTGATATCGATTACCGAGTGGGCCCGAAGTATATCTCTCCGACTTGGGAGGGACAAATTCCATCTCGATACATACAACCCAACAGATACTTTCCGATCACCTGAGAGACACCTTTATGATCACCCTCTCATAGGATGACGTTTGATGACCTCAAAGCTTTCTTCCGATACCAGGGAGTTGCATTATCTCATGGTCTAAGGAATACAATATTTGACATAGGAAAAGCTTCGCAAAGAGGAACACGATGACACGATCTAATTGCTCTGCTTTGTTTGGGTCTATCCACCATATCATTCTCCCAATGATATGATCTAATTATCAATTGACAACTCATGTCTATGGTTAGGAAACGTTAACCATCATTGATCAATGAGCTAGTCCATAGAGGCGTACTAGGGACACGGTGTTGTTTACAAACCACACAAGTATTAAAGTTTCCGCTTAATACAATTCTAGCATGGAACATAAACTTTATCATGAACAAGAATTATAATAATAACATCTTTATAATTGCCTCTAGGGCATAATTCCAACACCTACCTGATCTGACAACAAGGGTGTAGGTGCGTGTGGAAACTTTGGTGCACCCCTGCAGGGTTAAATCTTTTCGAGAAGCCGTGTCCGCGGTTATGGACGACTTGGAGCACAGTTCTCGATCATAGACAACTATAACTAAAGTTTACTGTTATAATTTGACTTGTATCCGAAATGACTAGTAATCAGCTTCACTACAACGGAATGGCTAAATAAAAGTACCAACAACTGCTGGGTTTGGGATATCTCATGATAATTGTATCTGACTAGTAAGTGTCGCAACTACAACGGAATGATTAACTAAAAGTTCCCACTGCTTATTATATCAGGATGACTATCTATACCTGACTAGTAATTACTGCAACGATAACTGAATAAATAAAACTGCCAACTGTGTGAGTTCCTCGGTTGACTTCCTCGTTTGGTCTCGAGGGGGAAATACCAGGATGGGTATGTTTGGTGGTAGCATCAGGTTGGTTCCGAATAGGTCTTTCTTATCCCTCTCTGATAGCCGACAGTTATATCGAGTCTCTATAGGTTGTTTAGTGCATGCTACGCTGCCGCTTCAGTCCACCATACCTATGTAGGCGAGGACCGCCGAATTCTAGTCTCGCCGTGTACTGGCCTCAGTACTGACCGCTCTCTTTTTTTTCTTTGCCCTTTGTCGGCACCCCTTTTGTTTAAGCAGGTTTTGAGATCGACGTCGTTAGCAGGGTTACCCTTCCAGCTTGGCCTAGGCAGGGTTATGGACGCCATTGGTTATTCTTTAGGGCTCTTAGCCCCATTTGCATCTTGTCCGTAGTCGGACGCTGTATCATTTTCAAGTTGATTTAGATCTTTGTATTGTGTATCCATATTCTTGACTCATGGAGTCATTGTTGTATATATCTGTTCTGTGGGTTCCATCGTGGACTATTGTGTAATGATATTACTTTGTTTTCCACCCGCACGAAAGTGCCTGGTGGGCACCTTTGAATCGTTTCTATGCGAGTTTGGCGGGGATCGCTAAAACTTGCATAGGACCGATTCCGAGGGTGTTAAAGGGTGGTATCAGAGCTCAGCAGTTACGATACCCCACTGGTCCAGCCTGTAGGATAACCTAGCTAACAGACGTTGTAGAGTGTCAAAACTATTTTGGAAAAATCGGTTGGATAGATCTGATTATGTCTACTTTTACTCCTTATCCCTTTGCTATTCTTCTCTTACCTCGACGTGTTTTGAATCTGCTCTCTTATCTTTTCTTCGAGTCTAGGAATTCTCGTGGTTGGGTTTCCGTCGTACCTTCAGGGTTTCACTTCCTCCTCTTGTAACGGTGCTTCGACATTCGACCTTCACGCTATTTGATGAATCTTTCATCTGTTGTACCTTTCAGTGGACCGAAAATTCACTAAACTTTTTCTTTCTATCCTCCGATGTTTTCCGATACGATGAAGTCATCTACATCAGATCTGATGAGAATCTGCACCCCTCCTTTGATTCCAAATGTCGCTTGTCGAGATCTTCAGTCTAATTCCGAGAATGGGTTGCGTGATTTTCTACTGCATGTGCGAAGTAATAGTTTGGGTGCGTGATGGATTGGCCCCAATGCCGACTACTCAATCTATTCGCTCTTGTACATTGAAGTGGATTAGAGTGCACCTTTTCTCTCCTTTTGTCGAAGTTAGAGGTGGCCTTATCTTTTGATGCCTCTATTTTTGTCTTTTGTTTATCCAAAGTACTCCCTCGACGCACATGATCAACGACCGCTCGTTGGTGGTGTCGCCGATTTCAAGATGGAGAAATAATCTTTGTTAGTGGTGTCGCGAAGATCTACATTAAGCGAGAAGATTCAGAGCGTCGGCTTTCTTCCTCATACCAGGAGGCGGATCTCGAGGGCGAGATCCATTGTTAGTGGTGTCGAATTGTAGCATCCCGATAAAACCACTACTAGAATTTTGCCTGTTGTTTTTGTTTTCGCATTATCATAACACCATCATGCATATATATGTCTAAAACTATTTTTGAAAAGCCCTATTTTGTTTTCTACAAATAGCACCCTTTCTATTTCAAATGTCAAACCTCGGGCCTCCCGGATATTTTGTTTGTCTAAATCTATTTACAAAAAGATTTTATAAAAATAAAATAAAAATAAAAATGATTTATAAAATCGGGGGAGGCAGCCGTCGGCCAGGCCCAAAAGGCCCAGCCAATAGCCAGCCTACAACCCCAAGAAAATAAAAAAACCCTAAACCTACCCAGGACCTAACCCTAACCCTAGCCAGACCCACTCCCTACCCAGCCGCCGCCGCCACCCCCACTCACCTACCGCTACCTTGCTACACACACAGCGGCGCACGCACACACCCGATCGCACACGATCGGCCCGTACACCACCACACAGCCCCACTCCCCCCGCTATCTGGCCCCACCACGATCCCCGGACACGCGATTGACCCCCTCGTCTCTCTGCTGCGACCTCCCTCTCGATCTCCAGCATCGGCTGCCGCTACCGACCTCCTCAAGCGTCCCCGCGTCCGATCGCCCCACCCCTCTACGGTCGAACCGCGCGATCGCCCGCTTCCGACCGTCACCTTCCTCCCCTCGAGTGCCTCTGCAACGCGCCCGCGCTCGCCGTTGGTGCTTCCCTGCCTCCTAGGAACCGCGCCAGCCTCGCCCTCTTCCCGGCGTCGCCAAGGAGCCCGGCTGCCACTGCGCCGCCTTCCTCTTCCTCGGCTCCTCACCGCCTCTCTACCGCCGCCTTCCTGTCGCCTGCTGCTGCGCGGTACCCCTCCTCCTGCCACGCGTCTGCAAGCCGTGGGCTCCCTCCGTACCAAGCTCGGGCCGCCCCTCCGTCTGCTCGCCCCCCCGCCTCCAGACTGCCGGGTCCCGCCTCGCGCCCCTGTTCCCCATCTTCGTCGTGTACCATGTCGCTGCCCTCCTGGAAGTTTTCCGCCGCCAAGGGCCAGGTTGACACATTGGTTTTGTTTCCAGGTGTGCACCTGCCCGTTCCAATTTGTCGTGAGATATTGGCTATTGCCACTGCTCTGTTTCGTCTGACAATTTCTTATTTGGTTCCTGCATATGTGCTCGACGAAGTAACAAAGTGAGGATGTGAATGTCGTGTGGCCATCTATTTTGGGTGCTCTGATCTTCGAGTAAATTTGGGCATGATCTTCTTGTCGACGAGGCCAACCCAAGGCCTACACATTCGAAGGTTGTATAAGGCATGACTCGATGGATACCGACACCAATCCAAGATCGCCTTCTCGGATCCTAACACCTCGAAGGCCCTGATCTTAGAGCCGAAGACCGACCCCGGAACGCCATGACCTCCTACAAGATCCGAAGACCGTACCCGAACCCCCTCGGCGAACCCCCAAGATCGTCGACCCCTATGTGTGAACCTTTTCCTCGAAGCCCTATTTTTTATAAGCGACATATATATTTGTTTCATCAATTGTTCATGATTGCATTCATATCATGTGGTTTGGGGGTATTATGCCGATTCACCTTATAATTAAATATGGGGGTATTATGCCGATTCACCTTATAATTAAATATGGGGCCATATGCGAGCGATTCTAGTCTTATTTTGGCCCCATTTAAATTTGTGTAGCGAACCGATGATATATTTTTGCCTTGATAAGACAACATTTAAATTGCGGGGTATCTAAACAACATGAACTTAATAATTGTCGGGACCTCGGTTCCGCTTAATATGGCCTAATTGCATCGCATGCTTGCCATGTCATACATCATACATGCATCATGCCCGATCTTCTGCCGTAGTATTAAATATTGCATCCGGTGTTTCTGCTAGTGCTTTGCCTCTTCACGGATTAGGCCGATGAGTTGATGCGAGTGTCGACCTGATCCCCGGTGAACCTTCGGCAATGTTTTCAGGCAAGCATCCTCCCCCTTTCTACCTATTTTACTTTTATAGTCTTTATTTCCTCCTATAGATCTATTGCTATCTGTGTTGCGATACTCTAGTTTTTGTACCCGCGATATCCCTTGCAGCCTTATATTGCCTTGGACACATCCTATTACCTGTTGTTTGGTAGATAGTTGGACTTGCGTGTCATAGTCGCTTGCTCAAGTGCCGTTGCGTGTCGTCAAGTACCACAGTTATTGAAGTATTGTCGTATGTTTAATGTTGGAGAAGATCATGGCTTTAATTATCATTTAATAACTAAAATTGAAGTAGGTAAATGCAGAGGCACCGGTGGGTAATAGACAATATTTGGTTTTTAACCGCTCACTGGTGTCCCGTAGGACCCCGAGTTCTTGACACCTGTTCCGAGATCGAGCGCGCTAACCACAGGTGGGGTGTGTGGGCACCCCCATCGATTAGTACCTGATTTCAAAGTACTGTACCGGGGGCCACAAAGTAGTTTGGGGCTTTATTACTATCCTGTACTTATGCCATGCTTTACTGCTTTATTTACGATTGCGCGTGGGCGTCTGTACTGTTTTGGATCGCGGCACGATTTCGCGGTATCGACAAGCCCAGTCACACTTTCGGGTTCCCAGTCGTTTACAGCCGTTCTCGCAAACCCTAGGTCCGTCTCGGAGACCGTCCGACTTCGTTACGGGTAGCTTAGTGGGGTGGCCCCCCATGTGCTTGCTCTGGGTCTGGGAAACGTCGTGTCCGAAACCCCGTCGACATACCGTTGGGTGTATGTTTTGTAATCTTGTACCTACCTGATCTGACAACAAGGGTGTAGGTGCATGTGGAAACTTTGGTGCACCCCTGCAGGGTTAAATCTTTTCGAGAAGCCGTGTCCGCGGTTATGGACGACTTGTGTAACACCCTCAGAATCGGCCCTATGCAAGTTTTAGCGAAACTCGCCAAACCCACATAGAAACGATTCGAAGGTGCCCACCAGGCACTTTCGTGCGGGTGGAAAACGAAGTAATAACATTACACAACAGTCCTCGATGGGACCCACAGAACAGATATATACAACAGCAACTCGAAGAGTCAAGAATACAGATATACAATACAAAGAACCAAATCACCTTGAAAATGATAGAGCGTCCAGCTACGGACAAGATGCAAATGGGGCTAAGAGCCCTGAAGAATAACCAATGGCGTCCATAACCCTGCCCAGGCCAAGCCGGAAGGGTAACCCTGCTAATGACGTCGATCTCAAAACCTGCTTAAACAAAAGGGGTGCCGACAAAGGGCAAAGGAAAAAGAGGAGCGTCAGTACTGAGGCCAGTACACGGCGAGGCTAGAATTCGGCGGTCCTCGCCTACATAGGTATGGTGGACTGAAGCGGCAGCGGCAGCAAGCACTAAACAACCTATAGAGACTCGATACTACTGGCGGCTATCAGAGAGGGGTGAGGAAGACCTATTCGGATCCAACCTGATACTATCATCAAACAAACCCATCCTGACGTTTCCCCCTCGAGACCAAACGAGGAAGTCAACCGAGGAACTCACACAGTTGGCAGTTTTACTTATTCAGTTATAGTTGCGGCACTTTACTGTTCAGGTTTAGATAATCATCCTGATAAAGTAAGCAGTGGGTACTTTTAGTTAACCATTCCGTTATAGTGGCAACACTTACTAGTCAGATACAATTAGCATGAGATAACCCCAAAACCCAGCAGTTGTTGGTACTTTGATTTAGCCATTCCGTTGTGGTGAAGCTGATTACTAGTCATATCGGATACCAGTAAATTTATAACAGTAAACTTTAGTTATATTTGTCTATGATCCAGCACTGTGCTCCAAGTCGTCCATAACCGCGGACACGGCTTCTCGAAAAGATTAAACCCTGCAGGGGTGCACCAAAGTATCCACAAGCACTTCGACCCTTTTTGCCAGATCAGTTAACATACACCCATCGGTATGTCAGCGGGGCCTAAGTCACGACGTTCCCAGACCCAAAGCAAGTACATGGGGGCCACCCCACCAAGTCGACACCCGCAACGAAGTCGGCCGGTCTCCGAGACGGACTTAGGGTTTGGGTATACGGCTGTGAACGACAGCAAATCCCCAAACGGGGACTGTCGACACCACGAAATCGTGTCCCGATCCTAAACAGTACAGTGTGCTCCTCGCACAAACGTAATAAAGCAGTAAAGCATGGCATAAGTACAGGATCGTAAATAAAACCTCAAACTAGTTTGTGGCCCCCAGTACAATACTTTGAAATCAGGTAATAATCAATGGGGGGCCCATATCTCCCCACCTGTGGTTAGCGCGCTCGATCTCGGAATAGGTGTCAAGAACTCGGGGTCCTACGGGACACAAGTGGGCGGTCGGAAACCAAATATTATCTATCACCCACCGATGCCTCTACTTACTTACTTCAATTTTAGTTGTTAAGAAGTAATTAAAGTGAACAATAAATAAAACCATGGTCTTCTCCAACATTGAACATGCGGCAATTCTCCAACAACTGTGGTACTTGACGACACGCAACAGCACTTGAGCAAGCGACTACGGCGCGTAAGTCCAACTATCTACCAAACAACAGGTAATAGGATGTGTCCAAGGCAATATAGGGCTGCAAGGGATATCACGGGTACGGAAACTAGAGCATCGCAACACAGATAGCAATAGATCAACAGGAGGGAATAAATACTATAAAAGTAAGATGGGTAGAAAGGGGGAGATGCTCGCCTGAAAACATTGTCGAAGGTTCAACCGAAGATCGGGGCGAAGCTCACATCAACTCAACGGCCTTTTCCGCGAAGAACCAAAGCACTGGAATAAACACCGGATGCAATATTTAATACAACGGCAGAAGATCGGCATGATGCATGTATGATGTATGACATGGCAAAGGTGCGATGCAATTAGGTCATATTAAGTGGAACCGGGGTCCCGACAATTAACTAGATGGTTCAAGTTGTTTAGAACCCCCGCAATTAAATGTTGTTTAAACAAGGCAAAACAATGACACCGGTTCGCTACACAAATTTAAATGAGGCCAATATAAGACTAGATTTGCCCGCATATGGGCCCCATATTTAATTATTAGGTGAATCGGCATAAGGCCCCCAAACCACACAAATATGCATGCGAGATGAACAATTAAATATGCAACAATTCATATAGTTGACCATTTATAAAATAGGGTTCTCGGAAGGGGGTTCACACATTAGGGTTCGGCGAGCTTGGGTTCCGGGGTTCGGGGTCGGCCTCGGGGTTCAGGGTTCGACGGGATCGTTCTCGGACTCCGGGATCGTTCTCAGATAACGGGGTAGATCTTGGAATTCCGGGAAGGAGAACTTGGTTGGCGTCGGGGACGCATCGGATCCGCCCTGGTTGCTGTCGTTCTTGTCGTCGTGCAGATCTTGTCGGGTCCCACGGGGTCGATCTTGCCGTTCGGGATGCAGAACTTGGCGTTCCGCGGCGAAGGTCTTGGTGGTTCTGACTTCCCTTATCGGTGTCGGACTCGGTTGCAGTAGGTCTTGGCCATGTCGAAGATCTTGCCGGAGGTTCGTCGAGGGTTACCGGTTCGGTATGGTCTTCATGTGGTAGATCTTGGCGTGTTGGCGTCACCGGATCCATGTCGGCGCACTCGGGACTTGGCGTCCTCGGGCAATGGCCTTCGAATCGGGGGAGGCGATCTTGGGGTACCGCGGGTTCTCGGCGTGGATCTCTCGGTGGTCTCGATTGTTCCTGGAATACCAGAATTCTTGATTCCTGACAATCTGGTCCATCGCGAGGGCCTCGAACCACCGAGTCAAACGCACCATATCACCTTGCCACAGCGTCACCACCCCGTCTGGGAACCATAGCGCATCCACGAGTTGGGCCAGCCAGCTGTGCTCGGGCCTGGAGCTGCTCGGCACAACAGAAGGATTGGAGGCGACTCGCGCGCGGACGGAGGCCGACGACGGCCGGGCTTGGCAACGGCGGTGAGCGAGGAGGTGAAGGGTCGATGACGGGCTTGTGGGGCAGAGGCGGCACACGCTGGCGCGGTGCGGAGGGGACGCCGGCGGCGGGACGGAGGCTGCACGGAGGCGCCGGTGAAGCCGAGGGGGAAAGGGCCGGCGGCGGCTGCTGCGGTCGACGGGGCCGCGCGGGGAGGTGCCCGACGCGGTGGCGGCCGGCTTCCTGGCGGCGACGGGGACGAGAGCTCTGCCGCGGGGAGGACGGGGGCGCGCCGGCGGCGGCGGAAGGTGGCCTGGGCGGCCGCGCGCGAAGGAGACGGGGACGAGGCAGCGGTCCGCTCAGGCGGAGGCGGGCGGCAGCCGAGGCTGGCCTGCGGGGCTACGGGCGGCGCAGGCTCGCGGGGAGGCGCGGACGCGTGGGTGGAGGCGGGACGAGCGCGCGACGGAGGTTGGGGCAGAGGGCGACGGAGAAGAGGGGCCGGCGGCGAGGGGGTTTGGGCACGGGCGGACGCGGCCTGAGCGGCGGAGCGAGGCGAGCGCCGGCGCGGCGGCGGGAGGTAGAGGGGGCTCGGGGATGCATGCGGCGAGCGGGGTCGCGGCAGGTCGGAGAGAGGCAGGGCGCCTGGCGCGGGCGCGGGGATGGGGAGTGGTGGGGCCGGGGGGAGAATCCCGATGCGGGGGAGGTGGTCGCGTGGGGAGGGTGGGCGCCAGGTCGAGGCAGGGGGACCAGGTGGGTTGGCGTGCGTGCGTCTGTGTGTGAGTGCAGGGTGGGTTGAGTGGGTGAGGTGGAGGGGAGTGGGGGTGAGTTAGTCTAGGTGGCATAGTCTGATTGGCTAGGGGGAAAGGGTAGGTGAGGTGGCGGTCAAGGATTGGTCCGGGTGAGGTGGCCAGAGGGGTGGGTAGATTAGGTTGGGTGAACTTAGGATTTAGAGGGGCCGGTTGGGTGGACCGATTAATTTCTGGGGGTGGTCGTTCGGGTCGGTTCGGCCCGTTCGACTGCCCCCCTAAAAATAATATAATATTTTATTTATTTTAAATGCACCATTTGCAAACCGATAGCGGACAAAACAAAATAATCCGGAGACCCGGGTTTTGCATTTGAATAAAACACGGGGCGTTTAGAAAAGAAAACCAGGCTTTTCAAAAATAGTTTTATGCAAGCAAACGCAAGATGATGACGATGCTCAAATGAAATGTGGCATGATGACATGAGCATGCGGTCATGATGATGCAATGCACAAAAACAACGCGATTTTCTAGTAGTGGTTTTGCGGGATGCCACAACTTGGAGCACAGTTATCGATCATAGATAACTATAACTAAAGTTTACTGTTATAATTTGACTTGTATCCGAAATGACTAGTAATCAGCTTCACTACAACGGAATGGCTAAATAAAAGTACCAACAACTGCTGGGTTTGGGATATCTCATGCTAATTGTATCTGACTAGTAAGTGTCGCAACTACAACGGAATGATTAACTAAAAGTTCCCACTGCTTATTATATCAGGATGACTATCTATACCTGACTAGTAATTACTGCAACGATAACTGAATAAATAAAACTGCCAACTGTGTGAGTTCCTCGGTTGACTTCCTCGTTTGGTCTCGAGGGGGAAATACCAGGATGGGTATGTTTGGTGGTAGCATCAGGTTGGTTCCGAATAGGTCTTTCTTATCCCTCTCTGATAGTCGACAGTTATATCGAGTCTCTATAGGTTGTTTAGTGCATGCTGCGCTTCCGCTTCAGTCCACCATACCTATGTAGGCGAGGACCGCCGAATTCTAGTCTCACCGTGTACTGGCCTCAGTACTGACCGCTCTCTTTTTTTCCTTTGCCCTTTGTCGGCATCCCTTTTGTTTAAGCAGGTTTTGAGATCGACGTCGTTAGCAGGGTTACCCTTCCGGCTTGGTCTGAGCAGGGTTATGGACGCCATTGGTTATTCTTCAGGGCTCTTAGGCCCATTTGCATCTTGTCCGTAGTCGGACGCTGTATCATTTTCAAGTTGATTTAGATCTTTGTATTATGTATCCGTATTCTTGACTCATGGAGTCATTGTTGTATCTATCTGTTCTGTGGGTTCCATCGTGGACTATTGTGTAATGATATTACTTCGTTTTCCACCCGCACGAAAGTGCCTGGTGGGCACCTTTGAATCGTTTCTATGCGAGTTTGGCGGGGATCGCTAAAACTTGCATAGGACCGATTCCGAGGGTGTTACAACAGGCTTCTCAAAAAAACTCCAGACTATGCATCTCTTCGCACCTTTGGTTGTGCATGTTGGCCTAATCTTAGACCATACAACAAACGAAAATTAGCTTTTTGTTCCATACAATGTGTCTTCATTGGCTATAGTCCTATGCATAAAGGAGTTAAATACTTAGATGTCAAATCTGGTAGAGTTTATATCTCACGTGATGTTGTCTTTGATGAAACGGTTTTTCCATTCTCCAGCCTTCACCCAAACGCTGGATCCCTTCTTCGTCGTGAGATCCTTCTTCTACATGAACATCTTCGAAATCCATCTTCGTTAGATCAAACGGGGGAAAAACATTGCACTGATCTAACATCTAATGACTCTGTAATACCTGGTGTTTTAAGTTCCTCTCAGGCACAACATCACGCAGGAGAAAATCGCTAGCAAAATTATGCCAGAACAAGGGAGAACGGAGCAGCTTTGCCCCTATTATCGCGTGCAGCAGCAATACACGACGCAGAGCACGGAGGAAATCCTCCTTGGATCACGCGCCCTGCCAATCGCAGCGAATATGCGTCGGGATCGGAAACCGATCCGCCTCGGTCCGGTCCGAGCCAACGACGTATCACCACGTCGCGCGAGCCAGCGACAGCGACGCGCACTACCACCTCACTGGTCCCGCCTCGTCAAGCAGCACGTCGGAAGCCGCCACCTGGATCGCACCGAGTCCAGCGCGGGACCAGCGGACCGCGTCGCCCACCAGGACTCCATCTGCGTGGGCCCCAGAAAGCGCGCCGCCAGCACGTGTATCATCGCCCGCGGGTACTGCGTTACCGGCAGGATCAACTACGGGATCCACGTCGCTGTCTGGATCTAGCAACAGATCCGGGGATTATTCTGGGCGGGAAATCTCTGTCCCTGGAGGATCCTCTGCGCCGGAGATTTCTGCTGCACAACCTGCACCAACAGTACATCGAACTCGATCAAAAACTGGTAATGCAAAGCCCCAAACTTATACCGACGGTACTATCAGGTATGGACTGTCATGTACATCTGATGAACCAGCAAATTTGCAAGTAGCTTTAAAAAAATCTGATTGGAAAAATGCTATGGATGATGAGTATAGGGCCTTAGTGGAAAATAAAACTTGGCACCTAGTACCACATCAGCAAGGTAGTAATCTTATAGATTGCAAATGGGTTTATATAATCAAAAGAAAAGCTGATGGAAAAATTGATAGATACAAGGCTAGATTAGTAGCTAAAGGATTTAAACAAAGATATGTCATAGATTATGAGGATACCTTTACTCCTGTTGTTAAAGCTGCTAATATCAGACTTGTTCTAGCTATTTTAGTTTCAAAAGGATGGAGCCTGAGGCAACTAGATGTAAAGAACACGTTTCTTCATGGTGTTCTGGAAGAAGAGGTTTATATGAAGCATCCACCTGGGTATGAGAATCCAAATGCACCTTACCATGTATGAAAGCTTGACAAGTCACTGTATGGGCTCAAGAAAGCACCAAGAGCATGGTTCTCTAAGCTAAGCTCCAAGTTGCAAAAGCTTGGTTTTCTAGCTTGATACATCTTTGTTCATATACAACAAGTCAGGTATCATGACCTTTGTGCTAGTATATGTTGATGATATTATTGTCACAAGTTCTTCCAACAAAGAAATTACTTCACTCCTTCAAGACCTTAACTCATTATTTGCACTTAAGGATCTTGGTGATTTACATTTCTTTTTGGGTATTGAGGTAAAACAGTTTAGTCAAGGAATCATATTAACTCAAGAGAAATATGCTTTAGATTTTCTCAATAGAGTTGGAATGAGAAAATGTAAGCCATTACCAACACCACTGTCAGCATTAGAAAAACTCTCTATCACTGAAGGAGAACTTCTAGGACGAGAAGATGGAACTCGGTATAGAAGTATAGTTGGAGGACTTCAGTACTTGACATTCACTAGACTAGATATTGCATTCTCTAGCAATAAGGTATGCCAATTTCTTCATGCACCAACCACTGTACACTGGACAACTGTTAAGAGAATCTTGAGATATGTCAGTGGAACAATGAGTCTTGGTTTAACCTTCAGAAGATCATCATCTACTTTAGTCAGTGCCTTCTCAGATGCAGATTGGGCTGGGTGTGTAGATGATAGAAGATCCACAGGGGGTTTTGCTGTATATTTTGGATCTAACCTTATTTCCTGGAGTGCTAGAAAATAGGCAACAGTGTCAAGATCAAGTACGGAAGCTGAATACAAATCTCTGGCAAATGCAACATCTGAAGTCATTTGGGTAGAGTCCTTGCTAAAGGAACTAGGCATTCAAAGAATTCAGCCCTCATGTTTGTGGTGTGACAATATGGGCGCCACCTACCTTTCTGCTAATCCTATATTTCATGCTAGAACTAAACATATTGAAATTAATTTTCATTTTGTAAGATAAAGGGTAGCAAGCAAACAGCTGGAGATTAGATTCATTCCTTCTAAAGATCAGGTAGCAGATGGCTTCACCAAGGCATTGCCGATGAGACAGCTTGAAGAATTTAAACACAATCTCAACATGTGATTGAGGAGGGGTGTTAGAGTTTGTTTACACCACGTGAAGAGGGATAAGGAGATAGACTAAAATCTGTACCGATCCTGATCTGTATTATAAAGATCAGATTAATCTCCTGTAATCGATCTATGGTTGTAACCTCTTATAATCTTATATATCCATTGACGGTTTATATTAACATGTAACAAGCCTGGACTCAAGGGCATCGTTCATGGTAAACCTCTAGCGATCATAGTCCAATCTGTTAGCGTCCACTTGGCCAGCCCAGCACTCAGCCTATGTTCTGGACGTTCATGCGCTCACAGCCCAACAATAAGAAGAGAGCCCACTCCATTACAAAAGTCCGGACTGAAGGGAGGAAGGAATATCTCCCTTATAAGCTGGGTGTGGCCTCCTCCCGTAGGCGAGGTGGGACTAAACCAAGCAGCCTCCACTAGTCAACAGGCTCCTAACATCCCATCTCCCTGAGAAGCCCCTCAGGAAAGCATGACGATGCTGACTCTGATACCAGATGTTAGCGTCCACTTGGCTAGCCCAGTCAGCCCACGTTCTGGACGTTTATACGCTCACAGCCCAACAATAAGAAGAGAGCCCACTTCATTCTAAAAGCCTGTAATGAAAGGATGAATGAATCTCTTTCTTATAAGCTGGGTGGTCTCCTCCCGTAGGCGAGGTGAGACTAAACCAAGCAGCCTCTATCGATCAACACAGGGGTCCTCACATCCCATCCCCCTGAGAAGCCCCTCAGGAAGACATGTCAATGCTGGCTCTGATACCAGATGTTAGCGTTCACTTGGCCAGCCCAGCATTCAGCCTACGTGCTGGACGTTCATGCGCTTACAGCCCAACAATAAGAAAAGAGCCCACTCCATCCCAAAAATCCGGACTGAAGGGAGAAAAAAATCTCTCCCTTATAAGCTGAGTGTGGCCTCCTTCCGTAGGCGAGGTGGGACTAAACCAAGCAGCCTACACTAGTCAACAGGCCCCTAACACAATCCCTCAAGAATCGGTTATGTTAAGACTCGCCAAAAATAAAAAACGAACGTGGATCCTACGCTGCGAAGATTGGTTACCTGTCTCAACATCTCCTCGGTAGCCATGGAGCGTACCAAATATTGCCGGATCATGTCCCCTCCAGCTCACGCACATCTCATATCGCATCTTCACAATCATCAACACATTTTTTTTTGAACACATGGCAGGCATGTCACCTTTGCATTATGCGCATAGTGGCCAAGTGGGATGATGGAATGATTAATTCCGAACTAATCAAGCATCCTAATCTTCCCTAATCCTTCCTTAGTTAAACAAGCGTGCGTGCTTGCTAGACTAATGCCAAACTGGCGGCTACTGGCTAGCTAGTGCACAAGGTATCTTCTAATCTTGCGTGTGCTCTGGCCGAATTAGAGACTGACTTTATCCCTTTCTAGTCTTAGAGTTTAGTTAACTAAATTACCAAGTAATGCCGCATCATTTCGAGAAAAAAAAACAAGTAATGCCGCATGATTAGCACCGCAAATTTGTCGGGCGGCAGCGGCTGGATTCCTGCAGGTCCAGATGTTTATGCACACTACTTGCCATGGCCCGTGGAGACAGGGGAAGCAGTTGGAGGATTTTTAGTGCTTCGATCGGCAAGTGGATTGTTTAGTACAACTAGCTTCGATGTGCGTGTGAGAAAACAAAAGAGAAGGTTCGATATGACTTCACTTTTTCTCCAGATCATATGAGATACGGCCGAGCTGGCAATCACATCCTGCGCGTGCCCAAGTGACTAAGACAAAATCCGACAAAATGCATATACGCATGTATGGTTTAGTTTTCAAGCTCGCATAGAAAAACTGGCCTGTTTGGGGCAAAAGAAAAGTAAAGGGATATCATTGGAATAGAAAACGATTCTATGATGTCAAGGTTCAAAGAAAAAACATACAGTATGAAAATTTTCCTTTGGTATCAGTTTTCAAAGGAAGAACTTAGAAATTTCGCAATCCGCCTAGACCTCCTTTTTTCAAATCCCTGTGAGACCAGTGTCTTTAATGGCATCATAATTATATCTTTTCCTGTGGTTTGATTTCAATTTGACCATGTTTATTAAGATTCATGGCCTTTTTCTTTATTTTGCACATGTATTCTAATCTTTTTTCTGTGTTTTTTCTGCTCCTACGTTTCTCGAATGCTCCAAACCAAGTAGCGCAAAAGCTTTTTATGATCCACCGGCCCTACGTGTGCAGCAGTGTAGGAAAAGGCAAAAGGCGATTGATACCTAATTTACGTCTGAGCTCAAAAGCTTATGCATCACGTAGGAACAGATCAGACCAAAGCACGTACAGCAGCAAATTTCGGACAGCAGCAAACAAACATAATAATGTGTGGACAAGAACTAGCCCAAAGACTTTTGTCCTAAAAGCATCTCCAATACATGATGCAAACCTAACTTTTGCATCACATATGGCAAAAACATGCTCCAACAGATGATATAAAAATGTTTTGTGATGTAATTTTTTTTGGGCAGCCCCAAATTTTAGACCCATGTGATGCAAATATACATCACCTCGCCTGCTGGTTGCCGCAAAACAAATTGCAGCACGTGGGAGGGGCCAACTGCTGCTAAAACTTCATTCCCCCTCCCGCTGTTTCCCTGCCACCTAACCCCGACCTGCCGCTGGCAGAAAATCCTTCCACCCACTAGAAATCGGCTCCATCGGACTCCGCCGAACCTTCGTCGATGCTCTGTCATCCTCTTTGTCGCTCCTCCGCCCATCCCATCACCCCTTTGCGCCACAGTCGATGGCCCCATCCGCCCTACCATTGATCTAAATTAGGGACTACATCACCAACGCTCCTCTGCAGCTATGACACTGTTATCTTCGCCATGGAGGTGCCCCCACTACCCCCGACATGCCATAGTCGTCCCCGCTGCCGATGTTGAGGGGGATGACCCCAGGTAGGGTCAAGCTAAGGTAAAAGGGCAAAGCCCACCGAGGTATTGATCGGGACACGACATGATCCGGCCGAGATATATGAGGATCGGGCCGAATTACCCTAAGCTAAATAGCATTGGCTTGACTCGGCCGACATATGAGGTACGCCGGCACGATGTCTAGCGCCCTTTCTATTTTTAGGTACGAACTTGACCGAGTCAGAATGGACGAGACCAAGTTTGGCGTTGTCTTGCTCTAGAAGGAAGGAGCGAGCCACAAGGTCAACATTGTCCTCTATGTCTCCCTCAGGAATCCAAGCAGAGACAAGCGCTATGGACAAGAGCCAGAGGGACAGAGACAGAGGAGATGTCACGGAGGTGACAGTCCTAGAGCCCAACGATCACATGGCGTGGACTCTAGGTCTTTGTCGTTCATAGGATGGCGACATGGGAAAGGAGCCCACCAAATTACCACTTTGGGAAGAGCATATACTGGGAATATGCTGTCCAGCTCAGCCCTAATTATAACCTGGCCACCCCTTTATAAGATGAGACAGTGCCTCCTAGAGAGGGGTCGATTCATTCTGTAGAGGAAAAAACCCTAAGGAGAGGAGAGATAACTCTAGTTCTTCTTCTTCCTCTCCCTGATACAGATCAAGGAGCAAGTGTATACCATTGTAGATAAGAATACAAGATCTTGAGAGTATTCTTTGTGTGTAGATCCACTATGATATTCCTCCCTAGATCCCACTAGTACATATTGGACCCATATTTAGCCTACCCATAGCATCTGTCGTGCCATCACCATGCCAGTTGGCGCCCACCATGGGGTCAGTAGAGGTGCTATCTGGAGTCAAGATCCAAACGATAAACTTCATCGTTACCGGCGAGCGCATCGTCTCCGGACTGGTCCAGATATTCGACTCGCGGGACTATGTCAGCGATAACGTGCGCAACTTTGGTAAGCGTCCTCCTCCGTGCAACGGTGTCTTCATCAACCTTGGCGCACACAAGACCTACGTCAGCATGGACGTCTCCTGTGTGTACCCGCAACGAGTCATTCTCGCGGGAGAGCCTCCCTTCTGCGCTGCTCGCGGCTAGCGTATCACTTGCCCTGTAGGAAGCGTCGAGGTGATGATGACTGCACCAGCCGCATGGGCCGGAGCCGGCACAAGCAGAGACCCGGCAGTAGTAAACCTGGGGGAAGCAAGGAGTGTGACTCCCAAAGTACCTCGTTCGAAGGGCCCTCCGCCAAAGAGACTGGAAAATATCCTGCAGGAAGCCATAGATAGCTTAACTACACCTGTAGATCCTATTGTAGATCTAGCTCAGGCACAGGCCGAGCTAGAGGAGACCCGGCAGAAAGTGTTAGAGGGAGCTAAGAAAGTAGCAGCTGCTTAGCAGTCACTTAACATTACCTTGCGTGAGTATGATAGGGCAAATAAGCTTAACATTAGCCCAACCCGAATGGATGGTGTAAGAATAAGAGGAAAGAATCTCCTTAGTGATATAAACAAGGAACATGTGCCAAGGCCAGGTGACTCGCTTGACCTAGGGTTGCTGAGGTATAGCACACCGGCAAAAAACCTCAGGGCAGCAGATGCAGCAGCTGCCGAGATATCTGCTTTGTCCGGCGAAGACCGGCAAAGGCAGCAAGAAAGAGTCAATGAGCTAGTACGCATAGCAAATCAGCTGAATGAGGAACAACTCAAAAACAACCCGACGAGGCCAGTAGGTTCTCATGTCGTTCATTCGGCTGGGGTGCTCCGGCAAGATCAGTTGCCGCGGCCTCTTCACCCGGTGGAGGCCCGAGGAGAGAAGAGTTGGTAACCTCGGGGAGAAGGAACAAGCAAATGGTGCCTTATGAGACGGCCGTGGCTGGGAAAGCAAAAATAGCACAAGCTCATGATCAGGGAAGTGTAAGCCGAGGCGACATAAACCACGGCCAAGGTCATGGTGGCCATCATAACTCGGCTGGAGGAGGGCAACATCCACCTCAACAACATTAGCCAAGGTATATGCCTCAACAGGAACGGAGTGCAAGACCAATACCGGATAACCTGGAGCAAAATAGGACAATGATTGTTACTCGGCAATGGAAAACGCCGGGTTCCTAGGCCAGATCACCATATGATGGGAGCAAGGCTGGGTAACAGGAATTTGCAGCCAGATGATGCAAGATTGAAACTGGACAGAATATATAGGTCCTAGCTATTGGAAGAACAAGGCCCTCCGGATCTAGCATGCTTTGGACCTTGGATAGAGGGAATTACCTATGTCGAACTTTTAATTGGCTAGAGGAACAAAAACATATGATTTTAGCACAAAGCAACAAGATTGGTTGATAGATTATGCCACTGCTGTCAACATCACAGGGGGCAATCTTAGATGGGCAGTGAGATATGTACATCAGATGCTAGAGGGACCGGCAAGGGTCCGGCTGAATAATTTGCCAGCAGGAAGTATCAACTGCTGGCTGGATTTTGAGGAGATGTTTGTAAGCAACTTCACAAGTACATACAAGAGGCCAAACATACCTCAGCATCTATCAATGTGCAAGAAAGACCGGATGAAATCGACCAAGAATTTCTGACTCGGTGGTGCAACCTGAGAAACTCGTGTGATGGAGTAATCGAGTCACAAGAAATCGCATGGTTCGCACAGGGGTGTAGATATGGAAGTGTGTTATGGCAAAGATGGTAGAGATATATGCCAACTACGTTGGCCGAGACAATCAAGATCGCTGGCTCATATGCTTTGGGTGATCCGACCCAGCCCGAGCTTATGTCGACAGAGCAACACGAAGAGCATTATGCCTGTGATGGAGCCGGGTCAGCCCGGAGAAGTGATTTCAGAGGTAAAAGGAGAGATGACAAACCGGATTATCGATATAACTCGAGCCATGTTGCTGCGGTAACCCAAGATCAGCCAGGAGCTGGGGGTAATCAGCGACAGAAAAACAGTGCACAACAGTGGACACCAAAAAATGATGGCAAGAAGCAATGGAGTGCTGAGCAAAAAAGCAATTACAGGAAAGGCCAAAGTATACATATGAGTCTATGTTGGATCAGCCCTGCAAGTTCCATATACCTAATCTAGCTAAACCGGCGAATCACACAACTCACCAGTGTGCATGGATGAAGCAAGCAATAGGAGGAGCATGACCAACTCAGCTGAATTACCTGCCACAGCTTACAGGAGGGAACGCTCAGCAACAATTGGCTTTACCTCCACCACCGCCGAGGTACAAGAACCATGATAGAATAGAAACTGTTCACCAAGTGGCGAATCAGAACCAAGGCTTTTTTTTCGCTGCAATTGCGTCACCCTCATGTTGTTCCCTTTGGATGCATAAAGACTTGCTGAGTCCCTTCGGGTCTCACACAATACAATATTTGTTTAGATGGACATGTATATCCACATGAAGGCTTCTGAGTCGAGGAGACCGATGATGGTGGCAACGATCGTCTGATGTAGAGATTCCGTGGATGGAGATCCGTGAGATCTGTGGGCGGGGTGTGCTTATTTTGAGGGCATCTTATGCCAATTTGTCTCTTATCCATACTCGGATCTTGTTTCCACTTCTGCTTGATACTATGATGTGTGTTGTATGAGGATATATCCTAAACTATTAGCTATCTAGTATTTTGGATCTTGCCGTATGGCGTTGAATATTTATATTTCTTTTAGATGGTTTGGCTCTGATGTACTCTTGTATGTCGCTGACATACACACTTGTGTATGTTTTATTCGCATGCATGTCGACTACGCCGCTCGCACTTGATACGATGTTCTTGCAAAGTGGATAGGGTAGTGGCCGGGACCGTGCCCTACTCTATTTAGACAGGCCTGCACATGGGTGGTCTTTGAGCTTCCGCGGTAGTACCACTTTTTATGCACTTTGGGTTCGTCCTGGCTTGTTCCTTAGAGCGTAGTGTCTGAGATATTACATTAATCCCGTAGAGGATTGGTTTCATGGTTGTTTGATTTGAATATCTCCCCACAGTTATGCAGGTGTACTAATATTTTCCATTTTCTACACAGTCTGATCTAGACAAATTGTCCCTAAGGATTTTAGGCCATCATGTGTCTGAGTGTGTGAGCCTTAAGATGAAGTCTGACATGTAATTTGTCAATAAAATGAAGGCCAAATTCTTTTAAGTTTTCTTGAAAAAAGAGTAATTCAGCTGAGTATATTAGATGTGCCAAAATTGAGTCGATTGAAGACTATTTGCTACAGCCTTTTAGGCTTGCACTTTGAAATTTTAGTGGATACTTAGTTTTTTTTAACTCAATATGTATATCAATCTCTTGATTCTCTTCGATATTAGAATCTGAACAATTTGTCGGAAATACACAAATATGAGCAAGGGGTACACATTGCATAAATCTAAGCTGACTAAGATACTTGTTGAAATTACTAGGAACCTAATGGTTTTCTTAGTCTATGGAAAAAGTCTTTGCCCTGTTGGTGTCCTGGTTTGTAGGAAACATATAAAGCCACTTAGCATGGATGGATATAGGGACAGAGGGTCCTGCTTCTGCAGCAGTTCATCATCTCAGCTCCCATATGAAGTATATGGTTCCTTTACAAATAATTATCCCACAGTTCTGGGATTTAGTTGGCAGATTGTAATAAACACTTTTGATATGTCTCCCTTTCAAAGACTCATTCATACTTTATAATGGTTGGTTTTACTGGGAGGGTAGTTTCCAATCAAAATATCACTCGAACCTTGATTGTGGCTTGATCATCACCTTGATTGTTTGTGGAGGGGCAGATGAGTTGGTACTGGAAAACTGCATCAAGGAACAATCACCTTTTGTGTCGTTTTTACATGGTCACAAACCCAACAACAGAGTTGTTCGATGGGTAATACTCTCTTCTCCAAAGATCAACATCGCATTACTGCATTTATCTAGGAGCTATTGTCACTCTTTCAGTCATTTTCCCAGATATCGTTGCATGTTTTAGTTGTAGTCCTCTTTGTCCTTGAATATTATCTATCTCTGTCCGCGAGCCTGTATCTCGAGGTACCGGCACTAAGCATTGTGAAACTTGATGTTAAAAGCTTTGCACTACCGTTGTAGGGGTCCGTAGCATGGAAAAAAATTCTACCGAATGAACACACACAAGCCAAGATCTATCTACTAGATTGTAGCAACGAGTCGATTAGAGTACTCATCCTCGAAGATTCCAAAGCGGTTAACGAGAGATATTCTCGTGGGTGATGTAGTCGTTCACTTGCTGATCTCAATATAGCGTTGATGATCCTTCCGGCGCCGCGTTTCGGCAGCGCTCCCGCAGTCGGTCACACGTACGGTACTCGATGAAGACCTTCCTTTCCCTTGTTCCAGCAGGCAGCGAAGGTTGTAGATCTCTCCTCGCGATTCCGGCAGCTCCTGTTGGGCCACGCGGAGATAAAATAAAATTTTCCTCTAACGTGGAGATCCCAAGATCTAGCTGAGGTAGAAGGCCACGAGGTTTATCACTAGACGCGCGGTTGCGGATTACTGATGAAACGCGTCAGTTGATGCAGTGCAGTCCTCACGATCCGATCGTCTTGGTGCTGATCGCACAGCACCTCTGCTGGTATCCACACGTACAAGGAGGAGCACCGGCGGCGAACTGCTAGGTTCGTTACGGCGGCTGGACTGCTGTGGAGCTAGGGTTTCCAACACATGGAATGACCTAATCGAACAACGATTACCCTTTCTGGGTTACTGTGCTCCACTATATATAGGGAGTGAACGTGGGCTCTGCTCGCGCGACCCATTCACTAAAGCCCATATAACACTAGTCACCGTGAGTCCAACTCACTAACTCAGTCCTAATCCGGTTTAGGTCCAACCCAACCAGATTATATGTTCATATCCAATCCGAACTTGCTCCCGCTCTTAAGTGTGTGACCCCGCAGGCTCATGGTTACTTGTACACGATTAGAGTCCGACTCACAATCGATCAATCGACATCGGCTCCTAGCAGAACGTGCCGATTCCCAAGTACCAAAGAGTCATGACGACTTGCCTTTTCAATGCGACTTACGTCTGAGTCTCTTTTGCCTCACGATATACCTTGTTAGATTATGGGCGAATATATGTCATCCCTTAAATAGTCCGACTCTCTTCTCGATCCGAGATAAGTGATTCACCCGACTAACTCTTAGCCGATCGCCTAGGTTAACACTTAACCGAGTCGTGCATGGACATGCTTTCCGAATCATATCTCACGAGAGGGCCCAGAGAATATCTCTCCGTGTGGAGGGGCAAAATCCCATCTTGGTTATTCACATCACGCAGCTTGATTCTCAGTCGACCCGAACCCTGCCTTTATAACTGCCCAGTTACGGATCAGCGTTTGACAGAACCTAAGTCGGTGATCC
The DNA here is from genome assembly GCA_910589765.1 of Avena atlantica. Lineage (NCBI taxonomy): Eukaryota > Viridiplantae > Streptophyta > Magnoliopsida > Poales > Poaceae > Avena > Avena atlantica. The sequence continues at coordinate 75,648,262 of OU342734.1, forward strand.
TCAACTCGGACTATGCAACAACCTCAGGTCTAAGGATTACATTGATTGAGATATACAAATGACAACTAGTTCGTTGTACCTCAATATGGGTCAATCCGACTCGCTAAACTCTTTAGCCGAATCTGTGTAAGTTGGAATAGCATCTCCATGCCCATGACAAGTGGAACCGAGTCATCAAGCCAACTTTCACATTGGTCTAAGTTGTGTGTCCAGCACAACCTCAATGACCAAGGATATTTAGTACAAACAACATGAATGCATAGTTCCACAACTGAATCACATATTCAATGATACACATCAGATGTTTATACAAGGACTACTTAATAACTTTATGAATACAATGGGAAATATCATCATACATGATTGCCTCTAGGGCATATTCCCAACAGTCTCCCACTTGCACTAGAGTCAATCTTCCGACATCACATGTCTAAGCATCTAATGCCCATGGCTCTCAGGTGCGCCTCATGCTTCGGCTGGGGTAACGGCTTTGTCAACGGATCCGCAATATTTGCATCCGTGTGTACCTTGCATAACTTGATATCACCCTGATCCACGAACTGGCGAATTAGGTGGTACCGCATGAGTATGTGCTTGTTCTTCTGGTGTTTTCTAGGTTCCTTGGCTTGTGCAATAGCACCATTGTTGTCACAATATACGTCCAATGGATTGGACGAGCCCTGAACCACACCAAGATCCATGAGGAAATTCCTCATCCAAACAGCTTCCTTTGCTGCCTCCGAGGCGGCAATATACTCAGCCTCTGTTGTAGACGTAGACACAGTCTCTTGCTTGGAACTCTTCCAGCTCACAGCACCTCCGTTTATAATAAACACGTATCCGGATTGCGAGCGAGAATCATCGGAGTCGGTGAGATAACTCGCATCCGTGTAACCCTTTACACTGAGTTCATCTTGACCACCATAAACCAAGAACATATCCTTAGTCCTTCTCAAGTACTTTAGGATATTTTTAGCCGCTGTCCAGTGGATCTCTCCAGGATCAGCCTGGTATCTGCTCACAACACTTAGAGCATAGGAAACATCCGGCCTAGTACAAATCATGGCGTACATGATGGATCCGACTGCAGAAGCATATGGAATCGCACTCATCCGACTTCGCTCATCAGTTGTCGAAGGACACTGAGTCTTGCTAAGTTTTACACCATGGGACATCGGTAAGAACCCTTTCTTAGACGATTCCATGTTGAACTTCTTCAACACTTTGTCCAAATAAGTACTCTGACTCAATCCAATGAGCCTCCTTGATCTATCTCTATAGATCCGGATTCCGAGAATGTATGTTGCCTCACCCAAGTCTTTCATTGAGAAACTCCTTTCCAATGATTCCTTGGTTTCTTGCAACATCTGGACATCATTTCCAATCAGTAATATGTCATCCACATATAAGATTAGAAAATTTACTTTGTTCCCACTAAACTTCTTGTACAAACAAGAATCATGATCACTCTTGATGAAGCCAAACGATTTGACTACCTCATCAAAACGAATATTCCAACTCCGAGATGCTTGCTTCAACCCATAAATGGATTTCTGAAGTTTGCACACCTTGTCAGCATTAGCCGGATCGACAAAACCCTCGGGCTGTATCATATACACGTCCTCGGTTAATTTTCCGTTAAGGAAAGCCGTTTTGACATCCATCTGCCATATCTCATAGTCGAAATAGGCTGCTATAGCTAACATGATCCGAACTGATTTAAGCATCGCTACGGGCGAGAAAGTCTCGTCGTAATCAACTCCTTGAACTTGTCGGAACCCCTTCGCGACAAGGCGTGCTTTATAGATTGAAACATTTCCATCCATATCAGTTTTCTTCTTAAAGACCCATTTGCACTCGACGGGTTTTGCACCGTCTGGCAGATCAACCAAGTTCCAAACTTGATTTTCATCCATGGACTTTATCTCGGATCTCATGGCTCCAAGCCATGACTCGGAATCAGATCCCACCATCGCTTCCGAATAATTTGTCGGCTCATCACTGTCTAACAGTAACACATCACGAACACTTCGTAATCTTGCCGATCTTCGTAGTACAGGTGCGGATGTCGGCTCAGCTGCCACGATCGGCTCATCCTCCAAGGTTTTTGCCGACTCGCTACTTGCTGATTCCTCTCGAATTTCTTCGAGTTGCACCGTGCTCCCACTTACTCTCCGACTGAGAAACTCTTTCTCAAGGAAGACACCGTTCCGAGCGACAAACACTTTTCCCTCTTCTCGGTTGTAGAAGTAGTAACCCAAGGTTTCCCTCGGATACCCCACGAAAATACACTTATCCGACTTGGCTGTAAGCTTGTCCGACTGAAGTCGCTTGACAAAAGCTTCACAACCCCAAATCTTAAGAAAAGACAAACTCGGCTTTTTGCCTGTCCACATCTCATGCGGTGTCTTCTCTACCGACTTTGATGGTACTTTGTTTAGTGTGAACGCCGCTGTTTCTAGACAATAACCCCAAAATGATAAAGGCAGATCTGTCCGACTCATTATTGATCGTACCATGTCCAACAAGGTCCGATTCCGCCTTTCCGAAACACCATTCCTTTGTGGCGTTCCTGGCGGAGTAAGTTGAGGAACTATTCCACAACTTTTCAGATGGTCATCAAACTCATGGCTCATGTACTCGCCTCCTCGGTCCGACCGAAGAAACTTTATTTTCTTGCCGAGTTGATTCTGTGCTTCATTCTGGAATTCTTTGAATTTTTCAAAGGCTTCCGACTTATGTTTCATTAAGTAGATATATCCATACCTACTCAAATCATCAGTGAAGGTAATGAAGTACTCATAACCACCCCTGGCTGTCGTGCTCATTGGTCCACATACATCACTATGTACTAGTCCCAACAAGTCGGACGCCCTTTCGCAACTCTTTGCAAAAGGTGTCTTGGTCATTTTGCCGAGTAGGCAAGATTCGCATGTCTCGAACGACTCCAAGTCGAACGAAGTTAGGAGTCCATCATCATGGAGCTTCTTCATGCGTTTCCTACTTATATGACCAAGCCGACAGTGCCAAAAGTAAGTCATATTCAGATCATTTGGTTTCAACCTTTTAACATTTATGTTATAAACCGACTCACCATCAAGATTCAAAATAAATAACCCGTCATGGACGGGTGCAAAGCCGTGAAACATATCATTCAAATACAAAGAACAACCATTATTCTTGATATTCGACTCATAGCCTTGCCTCATCAAACATGAAGCAGAAATAATGTTTCGACTGAGCACTGGAACATAATAACAATTATTTAGTTCCATAATGAATCCGGAAGGTAAATGAAGTTGCATCGTGCCGACTTCCAACGCAGCAACTCTTGCTTTGTTGCCGACTCGAATATCAACCTCGCCTCTTGCTACGCTCCTAGTTCTTACCAGTCCCTGCAACGAGTTGCAGATGTGAATAACGGATCCGGTATCATATACCCAAGAACTATTAGGTGCATCAGCAATATATATGTCTATAACATTGCAAACAAGTGTACCTGAGTCGGAAGTCATACCTCCACTCTTGGCTTTGTCGGCCAAGTACTTGCTGCAGTTCCTCTTCCAGTGGCCATCCGCCTTGCAGTAGAAGCAAGTGGATCCGGCTGAAGGAGATGGCTTAGTCCCTGAGGAAGCGCTTGGGACAGGGTCCTGAGCCTGCTTTCCTCCTGACTTAGCCTTCTTCTTAGTCTAAGAACTCTTCTTGAACTTAGCCTTATTCTGCACCATCAACACTTGACTGGTGCCCTTCTTGAGATCCGCCTCTGCCTGCTTGAGCATCCCATGCAATTCAGTGAGCTTCTTATCCATACCATGCATGTGGTAGTTCGAAATAAACTGCCCATATGCACTAGGAAGAGAGTTCAGAATTATATCCGTAGCGAACTCTTCGCTTATGGGGTAGCCAAGCCTCTCCAGAGACTGCACGTAACCAACCATTTTGATCACATGCGGACTCAGTGGATCACCATCCTTAAGCTTGCAACTCAGCAAAGCCTGAGAGACTTGATACCTCTCAGTCTTTGCCTGAGCCTGGAACATACTTTTGAGGCTTTCGATCATATCGTAGGCCTCAACATGCTCGAACTGCTTTTGCAAGTCCGGTTCCATGTGAGAAAGCATAAGACAGCTAATATCCGTGGACTCATCCTTAGCCCGACGGTAGGCATTTGTGGCTGCGACAGTCGCATTCTCATTCGGCTCATCTGGAAGTGGGTTGTCTAGGACATGGTCCTTCTTTTCTTGTTTGAGAACAATTCTCAGATTTCGATACCAGTTGGTAAAATTAGTGTCGTTCAGTTTATCTTTCTCAAGAATGGTTCTCAACACAAAAACCGGATATCTGAGAGTGACTGCTACTTGGTGCCATGATCTACAACAGAAAATATGCAAAACACTTTAAGACATGTATTCATAAAAGATCAAGCATATTAAACATTTTAATATTTTATGCTCCCACTAGAACCAACACCCCTCCGATGGTTACTTAGTGATTCAGGATCCTAAATAAGCAAGTCGGCTAGTGAGCTTTAGCATCACCGCTAGCCGCCAAGTGATCTAGGTAGACAACTCCTTGTCAATCGCATCTCATGCGACTCCTGTTGGACGGGTGGCATCACATGCCCCGGCTCCCATCCGACCTTTCCCCGAGTCCCACAACCGTTGTGATAGACCCGTCTAGCTTACCGAGTGTTTCTACAGTAAGAGTCCGACTCGAACCCACCTAGTCGGAAAGAATTGGCAGCACCTCAATTTTATGAGCCCACTACCAAAAATGTCCGACTTGTGATGGTGCAAACACTGGCGGGAAAACCGACTAGACCTTCTTTGAGGGATTAAATTTTACCGACTATCTAATAGAGGTAAAACTGAGACATAACAATAACACAAAATAAAGCAATTATAATGTGAAATGGTATGGCTCTCTTCATGGCGATCTCCATCTCCACAAAGCCTGTAATCCGACTCGTGCCAACTCTTGTCACTTGCCGTCTTACTCCATGTTGCCGACATGTATAACGCCTTGCATGCCTTCCGGGTTCTCAAACAGCTACACTAGCTTAGTAAAGTAAATTACATAGAGAATCCGACACGCAGGTCGTTATACAATAAAGTGACAGCACCTAGGCTCCAGCCGGCTGACAAAAACCGTGATTCGCAGATCACGTATGGATTACACACATACATCACATGCACATGAACCATACCATTCACAACTTCCTGCAAAAACAAGTTATGCATAGATACAATATCTACCGGCGTTGTGAAACTCGCAACGACATCTAAGGCGCTACGACAGGGCGAAGCCGGCGGTCCCGCTAGCCGGATAGAGGGCGGGGATCGAAGGGGAAGCGCCCCTCGCGGGTGCGGGCAGCGCCCGACGATTTTTCCGAAAACATAGATCTCATCTACGATCCGAACATGGATTCCGACCATCGTTCCAATTCGATCAAACTTTTTGATCTTCGATCACCGCTTCTGGATTTACGTGTCACAGTCTACCCCGATGGCGGAAGCCGACCGGTAGGGGTATGTCGTTCCACGACCTCAGCAGTATGATCACGGAAATCAGATCTACCATTCCCCGAGTACAGTTGATCCAATCAACTTCATACAAAACCGATCTATCTCATAGATCGACCACCAAAACAACACATAGATCTCATCTATAGCCTACCGCATATCTCATATGTGAGATCTCGAGCCTAAAACCAGAAGCTATCGCTCTGATACCACTGTTGGGCCACGCGGAGATAAAATAAAATTTTCCTCTAACGTGGAGATCCCAAGATCTAGCTGAGGTAGAAGGCCACGAGGTTTACCACTAGACGCGCGGTTGCGGATTACTGATGAAACGCGTCAGTTGATGCAGTGCAGTCCTCACGATCCGATCGTCTTGGTGCTGATCGCACAGCACCTCTGCTGGTATCCACACGTACAAGGAGGAGCACCGGCGGCGAACTGCTAGGTTCGTTACGGCGGCTGGACTGCTGTGGAGCTAGGGTTTCCAACACATGGAATGACCTAATCGAACAACGATTACCCTTTCTGGGTTACTGTGCTCCACTATATATAGGGAGTGAACGTGGGCTCTGCTCGCGCGACCCATTCACTAAACCCCATATAACACTAGTCACCGTGAGTCTAACTCACTAACTCAGTCCTAATCCGGTTTAGGTCCAACCGAACCAGATTATATGTTCAGATCCAATCCGAACTTGCGCCCGCTCTTAAGTGTGTGACCCCGAAGGCTCATGGTTACTTGGACACGATTAGAGTCCGACTTACAATCGATCAATCGGCATCGGCTCCTAGCAGAACGTGCCGATTCCCAAGTACCAAAGAGTCATGACGACTTGCCTTTTCAATGCGACTTACGTCTGAGTCCCTTTTGCCTCACGATATACCTTGTTAGACTATAGGCGAATATATGTCATCCCTTAAATAGTCCGACTCTCTTCTCGATCCGAGATAAGTGATTCACCCGACTAACTCTTAGCCGATCGCCTCGGTTAACACTTAACCGAGTCGTGCATGGCCATGCTTTCCGAATCATATCTCACGAGAGGGCCCAGAGAATATCTCTCCGTGTGGAGGGGCAAAATCCCATCTTGGTTATTCACATCACGCAGCTTGATTCTCAGTCGACCCGAACCCTGCCTTTATAACTGCCCAGTTACGGATCAGCGTTTGACAGAACCTAAGTCGGTGATCCTCAACTCGGACTATGCAACAACCTCAGGTCTAAGGATTACATTGATTGAGATATACAAATGACAACTAGTTCGTTGTACCTCAATATGGGTCAATCCGACTCGCTAAACTCTTTATCCGAATCTGTGTAAGTTGGAATAGCATCTCCATGCCCATGACAAGTGGAACTGAGTCATCAAGCCAACTTTCACATTGGTCTAAGTTGTGTGTCCAGCACAACCTCAATGACCAAGGATATTTAGTACAAACAACATGAATGCATAGTTCCACAACTGAATCACATATTCAATGATACACATCAGATGTTTATACAAGGACTACTTAATAACTTTATGAATACAATGGGAAATATCATCATACATGATTGCCTCTAGGGCATATTCCCAACAAATGTCATGGTGTCGGAGTTAGAGGGAAGATCCAGCAGGGCTTCGCCTTAAGCTAGAGCGGGTAGGATGGAGTAGAGGGGTTCCCCAGTGTTCTAGGGTTTAGAGGCTGGAGAGAAGGAGGCATGTCCGGCGGCAGCTTGGGCGGAGGTGGCAGCACGATGGCGACGCGAGGCGGCGGCAGCGGCTTGGGGTAGGGTTGTGGTGGTGTTGTGTTGGAGGGGCATCCCCTCCCCTCTATTTATGAGAGGGAGGGGCAGCTAGGGAGGGAAGGTCGAATCCTCCCCCAAGTACCTCTCCTCCTTGGCGCGTGGTGGGGGGAGAGGAGGTTTCCTCTCCTCCCTCCACGAGGATACATTGTCCTAGTTTGACTTTTCAAACTTGCCTTTTGACTTTCAGTTTTGGAGTTTAATTTCTCTCTTTTATTTGCACAATCCTTTGACCTAGGACATGATGCAACCATTCCAATTTGTCATGACTCATTCATGTACCCTTCCCCTTCCGGTTCGGTGAACCTTCTAGACCCTTCTAGATCATTCCGGTGAAAACACCGGAATCATTCCCGAACTCCGGAATTGCACTTTCCTTACATAAATCTTATTCTCCAGACCTGTCAACACCCGGATTTTTCAATCCTAGATGCCTGTTATGCCATACATCGCAATCCCAGGATTACCATTTTTGCGAGACATAACAGAATTGGATACCTGTAGCATCCCAATTGTCTAACAATTGCAATGCTACTAGCCTAGTCTACATAAATGCTACTTCCTATATATAATTGTTGCATCATAATCCTATCATGCTCATGTCATCATGCCACCTTGCATTTGAGCATCATATAAAACCCTTTTGTTTGGTTCTTCTCTCATATGCATTGTTAATTGTATTTGTCTCTTGATATTGTATTTGGTTCTTGATAAATGCTTGATGCCCAAGTTGAGTTGGGGGCATATCTTTTATTCAACTCCACCACCTTTCTTGTCATCACCCCATCATTCCACCATTCCACCATATATGAGCATTGCAACTTATTTGGTTTTACCTCTAGCTCATGTGGATTGGAATGGATCCAATTCTATCTCCACATGCTCTCATATATGCACCATATTGTTTCCACATTATTGGTTTATGAGAGCCACATGGCCACCTTTGCATGCCTTTTGAGTGGAACCTTTTCCTAGCTTCCATATGGGTTGATTTGGGGTTATTATCATGTTGGGATATTTTTGGGCTACTAAATACCTAGTGGCACATACACACTAGCAAGTCTCATTTATATTCAAATATGGTCATCTCCATCTACTCCACATGGGGCATTCTTTCACTTCTTTAAGCTTGGCTTATTCCATATTTTTGGAATGCATATGTATAAATGCTATGGATATTTATTATTGTTTTCACAAGAATAAACATGGCATTACTTATTTTGCATGGGCCATGCAAGAACCACCACATTCTAGCATTTTGGTTTTATTTGAATCTTTGAGTGGATCTTCCCCATATCTCTCTCTACCCCTCTTATGCTTGATCTTGCTTGATGCATGCAAGCATCTAAAACCCTATAACCATCTCCATCCATACCCTCACCACCTTTTTCTCACCCTCTCTTTTTCTTGTCTAGATCTTGTTTGAGCTTGGCATGTTCTTGCTTGATCTTGTCAAAAGAAAACCTCTCCACCTCACCTTTCTCTCTAAACCCTAAACCTACCTCACCCTCTCCTCTTCACCTATGCCGAGCCTCCCCATGCTGGACCCACCTGGCCATCCTCTCTCCCTGGCCACACCCCAGCTACCTACCCCTCCCTAACCTAAGGCCAAGCCCTAACCCGAGCCACTACTCCTACTCCAACCCTAGCTCCATACCGAGCCTCCCCCCCCCTCTCTCTCTCTCTCTCTCTCTCTCTCTCTCTCTCTCTCTCTTCTCTCTCCCTGCCAGGCAGGCCCCACCACGTCACACCCTCATCTGCCCCCACTTCTTTCTTTGGCTTCAAGACAAGGAGAAGAAGGAGGGAGAGAAGACCTAGCCCGTTTACCCTTCCTCACCTTTTTGCAAAACCACCACCACCCCATGTGCCCTACCCTCCTCCCTCATCTACCCCACACCTCACCCCACCTCAGACCCTAGCCAGGGGGCGCCCAGATCCCTCTCTCTCCTTGCTCTTTCCCTAGCCATGGCCATGGTTCTCCTAAACCCTAGCCTCGGCCTCGGTTGTTAGCCGGTGGAGAAGTGGTGCCCAGAGGTGGAGGTCGTCGGGAAGCTCTTCTACGCCGTTCTCACCGTCACCTTGCACCAGGAGCTGCCCCGGAGCGCGCCGGAGAAGCCTCGCCGCCGCCGCGCCCGAGCTGGTCTGTCGCCGTTGCCACCAAGCCCGGCGCCAGATCCCCTCCACCTCCGCACGAACTACCACGCCGGCGACCCCACGGTGAGCCCCTTGACCTCCCAGACATGTCCCCTACCCTATCTTGTACCGTAGCGCCGCCGCGCTCCGTCGAGCAGCCTTCGTGCACCGCCGCGCGTCGCGATCGGGCAGACAGCAGCAGCCGCAGCATCCGTCCGCCTCTGTCCCTCACCCTGCCCCGCGCGCTGTAGACCATCTCAGTGCAAGCTCTATGAACGAAAGTGGTAGCCCGAAGTCCCCTCGTCGTTTTTCGTTTTTGTGGCTTGGCGAGATCCGCCGCCGTTTGGTCGCCATCGTCGTCCAAACTCCGGCCGATCCTCTGTACTCTGCAGATCGGCGTGCAGCAGCAGTCCGGCGACGCCGTCGTTTTCGCAGAAAGACCCCTGGCCTTTTTCCCGCCTCAACCCGCAGCCCTTCTGGCCCACCTGCCAGCTCCTGCGGAAGTTTTGCAGAAAGGCACCTCGACTTTAGGCGTCCCCACCGTGCAGCCCTCGGACCGCCCACGTGTCGCATCCCCGCTGGGTGACGCGTGCGCGTGGCCCCGCTGTAACCGGCCCCACCTGTCATGGGCGTGGTTAGGAAAGACCCCGGTGAGAAAAGCCCGGCAGCCCTCTGCGGTCCCACCTGCTGCGGAGTCAGCGTAAGGCCCACCGTCAGCGTCTGTGGCTAGTTCTGGGCTGAGTAACAAAAGTCTCTGTTCTTTTCTGTTTTAATTTAAACTTTTCAAATTTGTTTTAAATGCAAATTTAAATCTGTTTTTAAATAACTTTTTAAAATACAAATCCAAATAATATATGTTTTGAAGTCAGAAAAATGTGAGGAATTCAAATCTGGCCTTCAAAATATATTTTGAACACATAAAATTTCGAGTTGATTAAAATTACAATAAAATGCCCTTTTGCCTTAATTAATTAATAACTTTTGTTTTATAACTCCTAATTTGACAAATAATATGTCTAAAATGATTAGCTCGACGAGACCTTTCTGTTTATGCATTCCATGTTCTGTATTGCAGCATGCATCATATAAATATAAAGTATACAGCAACTTATTCGAGAATAAAATGTGACCAAAACTCAATAAAATGTTTATTTCTTGTATTCTACACCTCACCCATGCCATGCTACTTTATTGCCATGCAAATTGTGCATCATTCATCATGGCATGATTGTTTGCTTGTCGCATTTTATTCTTATGCTTGTGCACTTTATTTATGTTGGCCCTTGTTTGTTTGGTTCTTCTTCGAATAGACGCTGAGCAGGGGATATATCAAGAAACCCAGGAGCACTACCCAGATCCTTCTCTCGCTTCAACTGAGCTGCCAGGCAAGCACTACCACATGCTTGCATACATATAGTACCTATTGCCTCTATCTTATTCTTGCATCATTGAGTCGCGATCGCATTAAACTGAATCCCAAGTACTGCATAGCCTTTACTTTAAACCCCACCGAAGCTTGTTCCTCCATCCCATGAGCCATTACTACAGGAGTTGTTTGAGCCATGCGGGTCGTAGAACAGCATGTGTAGGGTATGTGAGTGTCTGATGGATAACGAGGTACCTATACAACTTAACCTGAGTAGTAATGGGATAACTAATGAAAGTGGCACCGGTGAGCAATATCTGCTATTTGGTTTTTCATGCTCACTTGTGTCCCGTAGGACCCCGAGTACTTGATTCCTGTTCCTTGAATATTCGCGCTATCCACATCCGGGAGGCTTATGGGACCCCCCTGAGCCAGAGCTTGATTCATTCTTATTTCTTGGGGCCACAAAGTAGTTTGGGGCTTTATTACTATTCTGTACTTATGCCATGCTTTACTGCTTTATTTAAGTTTGTGCGAGGAGCACCTGTACTGTTTTGGAAGCGGAGTGTTTTCGCGGTATCGACAAGCCCAGTCACATTTTCGGGTTCCCAGTCGTTTACAGCCACTGACGCAAACCTTGAGTCCGTCTCGGAGTCGGCTAACTTCGTTGCGGGTAGCTTAATGGGGTGGCCCCCTGAAATATTTCTGAATCCTGTGATCGCTTTGTCGTGAATGCCTCGTTGGGTTTTGATTTGCTTTTTCCGAGGTTCATCGAGTGTGTGTTGCTATTTGTGCACCCCTGCAGGGTAAAACTTTCTGAAAGCCGTGTCCGCGGTTATGGACGACTTGGAGCACAGTTTCTCGATCATAGACAAGTATAACTAAAGTACCGCTTTTAATTTGACTAAGTAACTGACTAGTAAATAGTGCAACACTCATGGAATGGATAATAAAACTGCCAACGGATGGGGGTTGTTCGTCCGCTTCCTCGTTGGTAAGCGAGGAGGAGGATGGATCTGTTAATATTACTGTTATAACTGTTGTTATTAATTCACGGACATCCGTCTATCTATGGTTAGGTGGATGGTTAGCGAGTATCTATAGAATTGTTAGGGTTTATCTTTTGCTGCAATTGCGTCACCCCAGGTTGTGTCCCCTTTAGAGGCATAAAGACTTGCTGAGTACCCCTAGGGTCTCACATGATAAATTATTTGATTCAGATGAACAGGTACACTCACAAGATGGATACTGGGTGGAGGAGACGGACGATGTGGGCAACGATCATTCGGTGTAGAGATTCCGGGAACGGGGATCCGTGAGATCTGTGGGCGGGATGTGTTTATTATGGGGCATCTTATGCCGATTTGCTTCTTATCCGTACTCGGATCTTGTTTGCCGCCTCCGCCTGATACTCTGATGTTTGATGTATGAGGAGATATCCTAAACTATTATATCTATCTAGGACATTTGGATCTTGCCGTATGGCGTTGCAATATTTCTATTTCTTTTAGATGGAATGGCTCTGAGGACTGTTGTATGGTGGCTTGCATACATACTCATTTGTGTATGTAGTTGATCCCTTCGCCTGCCGATTATGCCGCCCGTTCTTGTCCCGATGTTTGGAAATGGTTAGGACGGCCGAAAGGTCTACCTGTGAGAGGCATTTGGGCCCCACCGTACTATTTTAACCATTTCCGCTCATCCAGGCTTGTAACTAGGAGCGTAATTCACCGAGGTAGTTACAATACCATAGTACATCATCCATTACAAACGATACATAAGTTCTTACACAAATAGGGATCTCATGATCCAGTTCTTAATACAACTTCAAGCAGCGGAATACGTAATAATAACGGTAGCGTAGGCGAAGCTCCATCTTCGGGGTCACAGGCAATGCTGACGATTGAGATGATCCTAGTTGTCGTAACCTTCCTGGGGTCCATCTTCCAAGTACTCCTCTTCATAGTCTGGCCATGGGAATAGCCAGGGACAAAGCCATGAGTACTCTTTAAGTACTCGCAAACTAATACTAACAGGTAAAGGGGGTTTTTGGATAATAGGACACTAGGCTCTAGGGTTGTTTTGCAAAAGCCAGATTTATCTCTACTAGGTTCCAAAGCTAGTCACAATTTTATAATTCCTAAGTGGGAACTTGTATTTCATATCACAACTCTGTTGTGGTCAAGTCAAAGTCTTAATTCATTTCACAGGTCATTTTGAAAGTCTGACGGGGGAACAATATGGCCACTCCAACTGTCCATAACCGCGGACGCGGCTATTCGAATAGTTTGACACTCTGCAGAGATTGTACACTTTCACCGCAACATTCGATACATCCATCAGGAACAAATCCTGAATTTACCATACTCAGTATGCGGATAATCAATCCTAACCTTTCAATTACACGCCCTAGTATAAGCACCTCTCCTGTGAGTTTGGCCTCCCAACCATGACCAACTGTCATCTTGGGTACTTCACAGGTGGACAATCTTCGCAAGGTAGCCTCAGCTCAGACCTTGGCCGTGAGGGAACTAATACTAAGGAATATAAGTTTCCAGTCAAGCCCTACCCAATATTCGGGTATTGTGGTTGTACGATAAAATTGGAATGGTATCGCATCCAGACAACCATCAGTTTTATAAAGGGCTAAGGCTCATGCCTCAACATTTTTATCACCAACATCCTCAAGTGTTTGGAAACACATGTCCAAAACATTTCAATAGAATGATCCATTATTCCAAGGCTTTCATAACCATTTTTCCACCAAGTATTCCCATCTAAAAGTTGATCAAGTTTTATGCTTAGCACTAGCATCTACAGGTGGGGGTAGTACCAATGAGGGGTGGTAACTAGTGGAGTTTCAACTAAGTACAACCTTATGTCTCAGGCAGATGTCATGGTTTCTAACTTAGGCCAAATTTTATGCTCTTTATGCAACCTTCAGCATATTTCCAATCTCTACCAGTCACTTAAGTAAAATCTAAGTAAGCTTTGATAAAGAAATAAAGTAAGAAGCTTGCAAATAAAACTAGGATTGGTTTATCAAGTGGGTATGATCACATATGCTTAAGGCATATAGTAGTCATAGAACAAGTATGGGTTTGCTGCATTAGTAGGGTATCTTGCAAGGGTTAGCTTGCATAGGTCAACTTGATTAGTAAGGCTTGCATAGGTATAGTATCAGCTTGCATTAATATCAGTATAAGCTTGCCTTGTGCAGAGCAGTGGTTGAAGATCTCCTCGGCTTCTTCTTCGTAGTATCCTCCTTCCTCCTCGTATCCTTGGTCAGTACTAGCGTCTATGAGTAAATACGAGGTACACAATCAAAAAACAATACTTAACTACTTGCAATCATCACACACAAGGGTCCTATGGATGATCTAGCATCATCCCTAACATTACAAGGTTAGGGCTTGATTTAATTCCTTTTATTTTTAGAAAAGTAATTTCTACTCATTGAAAAACTACTAAAGATTTAATATTCTCCAAACCAAACATGGGATCATGTTGACACATGTCATCACCACATATTGTAGTCCATGGGAATGTGATTTAAAGTGGTGTCACAATTTAATAAGGTTTTACCCTTTTATTTTAATTAATTAAAGTGTCTAGAAATGCTTATGTAGCATTCTTTTATTACTTGAACATTATTTCTGCAAGTAAACCTATATATTTTTATATATTCTGAAAGGTATGGTTAAATGTGATTTTTGAGAGTTGGAATCAACTCAAAAGCTATTATGGTTTAAATTTGGTTTAAATTTGAAAAATGTTTGAATGCAGAAAAGCTTCTGCCTTGTTATTTTTACCATGGGTGATCTATAGATCCAAATGACTTGAATCCAACGGGCTTGGATTCAGCATTCACAGACCTTTCCAACAAAATTGGTTTCATTCAATTTGGTGCACTGAATCGATCTGGGTTGATTTTTGAAGTTGGGTACAGAAGTGTGTTTGAATTGAAAAAGAAAAAGGTTTAATTTGAATAACTGGGCTGTGCGAGAAAAGTTACTGGGCCGGCCTGCTAAGCGCAGTTCTCCCGCGGGCTGCTTAAGTGGGTGTCCCCACTCGTCAGTGACACGGGGCTGGGCGAAGCGGTATGGGGCGACGTGGATCGTTAGATCTAGTTCTAATCCAATGGCTGAGAGTCATCGTCGACGTTGAGCAACACCGGCGAGAACGAAACCTAGCGCGGCTAGTGAGGGTTGCTAGAGGCTCACCGGGTACTGGCGAGGGTCGGCGAGGCGGGCGAACGACGAAGTCGACGACGGCGAATCTCCTGGTACCGGTGGCTTCTCCTAGGGCGGCTCCAATCGCTGGCTCCCTTCTTCTCCAGAGGCGGCGGGCTCCGGTGAAATTCCGGCGGGGTGGTGCTCGCCTTGCTCTGAGAACGGTGTGGCACGATCAGTGAGGAGAGGGGAGTGAGATGGTGTGAAGAAATCGTGCGGGGGTGGCCTCTATTTATAGTCGAGCGAGGGGACTCGGGGCGCACGGTGAGCTCGTCGGGGGCGAGGTTACAGGCGGCTAATGGCATGGGCAAGGGTAGGGGACGGTGCGGTGTCTCCTGGCGATGCTCAACTACATGGTCTCGAGGCATGGGGCAGTGTGGTTTGGTCTGGAACGGGCGGTGCTCTGCGCGGCAGAGGCGGCATCTTCGACAGCGGGCGGTGGCTGTGCGGCACGGGCGGCAAACGGGGATGTCTAGCGGTCTCCTAGGTTGATGGCGATCGTGTGTGCACGCGGTGAGGGCGACACGCGGTCTGTGGACGCTGGTCGAGGGTGGTGCTCTGGCGCATGCTTGGCATGGTCTCTGGCGGTCTAGGCGCGGCTTGTGCGCGTGGTCCAGGGCTTGGCAACGCTCGCGGCTGGGACAAGTAGTGGCGGTGGACGGTGGGCTGCCTCCCAGACAAGGTTGGCACGACTAGTTCTTCCTCTAGCCTGCTGTCCACAATGGGGTGACAAGGGGGTGCTCGGCTGTTCACCATTGACGGCAATGTCAAGCTCACAGGGGTGCTAGTCCTTAGTTAAACTTCCTAGATGATCTACTGAGCTGTGTGTGAGCTAACTAGGGAACAAGTTAGGCCAATTTTACTGCACACTATAGTGTTTGATGTTTTGTTTGATTTGTGTCTGCAACCTGTTTGATGAAATGGCCGCATGAACTCAAGTTTTGAATTTTAAAAAGATTTTTGGTGGGTTTGCTAGATTGGTGCTGGTGAGTCTACAGATGCTTGGGTTTTGAAAGTTGAGCTTGTTTGAGTGGTTTTTGAAAAAGTGGGATCTTCCCATATGATAAAGATTCAATTTTGAATTGTCATTTAAACTATGCATTTGAAAGTTTCTGGATGATCACAAAGTGGGCCTTGATACCTTGTTATGAGTACATTCAAGGGGTGCAAAGATCCAGAAAGGTTTCTATTAGATTTTGAAAGTTTGAGACAGCCAAAGTAGGCATGGGAGTTAAATTGGTCAAAGTGACCATTCATTTCATATATGTGTTTTGATTTACTTGTCTTTAGGAAAAGTGTGGGAAATGTTTTAGATGATGTTTATTTCACCTAAGAAACATTTTACAAGCAATGAAACAAACAAACAAGGTGTTTAAAAGAATTTAAAAATCCATGCATACACATATGCATGCATTCATAATTTTATGTAGAAAAGTTTTTGTTAACCCTAATTTTGATGATTAGAATTTGATGATCCAAGCTTAGTATTTTTGGGATGTTACAAGACCATTCTGGATCTCCTCGTGATATCCTGGATCCCATCCAAGACTCCGAACAACATTCAGTCTTCTTACTCACATTCCATATCTACTAAACAACATCGAATCCTTAAGTGTGTCTCCCTATGCTTCGTGAATTATGTAGACATGACCGAGACTCTTCTCCGATCAATAACCAATAGAGGAATCTGGAAATTCATATGGCTCCCACATATTTCTATGATTACTTTGCGATCAAATGAACCATTTACATATGATACCAATTTCCCTTTGTCTCACGATATTTTACTTATCCGAGGTTTGATCGTCGGTATCTCTGCATACCTAGTTCAACCTCGTTACCGATAAGTACTCTTTACTCGTTCCTGTGATATGTGATCCCTTGTGAGCCAGTCACATGCTTGCAAGATAATTGGATGACATCCATCGAGAGGTCCCAGAGTATATCTATCCGTCATATGGATGGACAAATCCCACTCTTGATCCATGTTCCTCAACACATACTTTCCGAACACTCAATGCCACCTTTATAACCAACCAGTTACGAAGTGGTGTTTGATGTCATCAAAGCATCCATCCGGTGATGGTGATTAGCATGATCACATGGTCAAAGGAATTAGGTTACTATGTATTAGAAAGCTTATAGCAAACAAACTATTGAAATGACTTGATCTTTATGCTACACTTATCTAAAGGAGTATGTCCATCACACCATTCTCCTAATGATATGATCTTGTTGTTAACAACATCTAATGTTCATGATTAGGAAACCATACTCATCTATTAATCAACAAGCTAGTATTACAAAGAGGATTTACTAGGGACTCTTACAAGTTTACAAATCACACAAGTATTAATGTTTCTGGTTAATACAATTATAGCATGAATGTAAACATTTATCATAAACACAAAGATATAATAATAACTACTTCTATTATTGCCTCTAGGGAATATCTCCAACAACCGTTGCATGTTTAGATGATGTGAAACTTGATGTTAAAAGCTTGGTACTACATTTGCATATTTGGGTGGTGAAATATTCTCAGTAGCAGCATGTGAGCACTAATTTCATAGAAGCATACACCAACTTTATCTAGCATTAAGCATGCCTAGCGAGAGTTGCTTACTAGAACCGTCAATGTACCTAAATTTTCTAATACCACACATTCTCCTTTCTTTTCCATATGTTATTTAATTTATTTTATTGCTCTTGTGTAAATTTCAGCTCATTCCATGCAATTTTGTGCAAAAGATGTCAAAATTATCACAGAACTTCAGATTTCCTATTTAAGCTAGCAAGTCATACCAGCCATTTTCTGAATACAGTTGACATAAACAATCAATCAATTTTTCATGAGACTGTCGGAGCTGGCCATAGTGTCTCCTACAGGATGAAAGAAGTAGAAAAGCAGAGACAAGTTCCCTTTGTTGAGTATTATTTGAAAGTGCTTGCACGTACTCATATGATGATCATTGTTGTTTGCTTAGAAAAGTCTTTACATCATTTGATCATTCGTATACCAAAGACCACATTCAAGGACAACTCCCATGTTGGTGCATTTGTGTCTGAGGTATTTCTCAATCTCAAACTTCAATTTTTTTCCTATCTGCAGTTCATCATTTTCATATGCTTAATATTTTGTTATACTGGTTATATCTATAATGGCAATTAATTCAAAGCTTATCATACTGGTTATATTTAGACATGCAACATTTCTAAATTTATACTTTTTGACACTGTTCTAAGTAGAACTGACATGGATATACCCTACGGGTGCCTCACATTGGTATACCTGGTCCATCCCAGAGAAGGCCCACGTGAAGACTTGATGTCCAAGAAGATTTCGGGTGGCCTAAAGCCCATTATAAGTTCGACTCCTTGAAGGACACGACTAGTTGTAGATAGAATTTCAAAGGGTTCAACCCTAACCTGTAACCGACTCGACCTACCCCCGAGACCTAGCCTATCTATATAAAGTCTAGGAGCGCACGACGAGAAGGAACTCTTCACCTCATACACACACCTCACGCCAGAACGCATCTGCGCACCCCATGTAACCTTCGGTTCTACCGTAATCAAGAACAGACAAGCAGGAGTAGGGTTTTCCCTCCGGGAGCCTGAACCTGGGTAAACCTCGTGTCCCGGCGTTACTTTCTTGTTAACCGTCTCATGACTTCCAGCATCCCCATCTTCTCCAAAACTCAAGTCCATAACAATGAGCATTGACGAGTCGAACCCTCGTCAATTGGCGCCGTCTGTGGGAGGGGATGCTAATCATGCGGTTGTGACGGTCCCATCCGGAGCGATCTATGATACCTCGGCGACGGAGAATCACCTCGTCTTCGGTGCTTTCGACTTCACCGCCTACTCACCGGCCAGCCGCAAAGATTTCGAGTCCATAGGCGACATAATCGAGATGCTGTTCGGGAGCTTCTGCTTCTAGGTGGGGCAGACCGGCACCCTCCACCTCCTAGAGCGGGTGCCACTTCCATCAATCAGGCCCGCTTCATGGGTGCCACCCATCGATGCCCCATGCACGTCGTCGCTCATGGGCGATTCAGATGACAACTGCAGCTGTAACTCCCATCTTTGTGACCCTCCTACGGAGGAGGGAACCTATGGTTCCGGATCTGAGATCTGCGGGAGCAGCGACCCATTTCGTGAGCGCTACGTGTGCGATGCCATCCATGGAGGCGACATCAATGATGGAACCGAGGCATCACTGAATCCGCCTCCCAATCCCCATCCCAACCCTCAGGTCGAGAATGGAGGAAACAGGGCGAACCCGCAAAATCCCAATGGGAATAGGGCACCTCAAGGCACTAAGGGCATAAATCGTGCCCTCAACGAAATCCACCTCAACGACGAGGGCTGGGAGATCGCGCGCGAAGCTGTACGGGGCAACCACATCTTATCTGTTGATGCATCCCGCGACATGCTGATGATCTATCACTGGCTCCTGATCGAGGAACACAATCAACAGGTCAAGCTACAAGGTGTCCTTGAAAAACGCAAGCAGGCAGCTGACGAATCAAGCATGCGGCGAGCTGAGCTCTCTGCCGCTTGCGGCTCCTCTTCACACGTCAACGACGCCCGTAAGTACCGCTCTCGTCTGGAGCGCATGGACCCCGTTGCACGGCGCGAGGTCACCAAAGCACACGACACGTCCTTCATGAAGATGGACTTGCAAGGAAATATCATGCCTAAAACACCACAGGACACGATCATGGCGGCTACCACCTACCTCACATCCAACCCGCCACCGGAGGGAGACCCAAAGAACACGATCCATAAGTCTGCGCTTGCAGGCGTCGGACTCGTCGGAGCTGCACTCCACAATGAAGCACCCGTGGGGCCAAAAAAGAAGGCCGCAGTAAGGTTCACTCGAAGCCACACACCCTCATCCGAGGAGGAAGAGCATGACCTGCCTCGACGCTGCCGGAGCCCACGACGCAGTAGCGAGCTCACACATCGCAAGATCGACAAATCATGCGCTAAGAGCGCGTGCTCAACTGAGTCCGAAGAGGATGAAGGGGAACTGTGCGGTGCCAGGTGCTTTAGCAGATCCGTTCGGCAGTCAAGGATGCCGAAGAACTTCAAGATCCCTTCGGACAACCCAAAGTTTGATGGGGCGCAGGAGCCAAAAACCTGGCTCGACGATCACCTGTCTTCAGTCAAGCTCCACAGTGGTAACAAAAGCACAGCCATGCAGTGCCTCCAGCTGCAGCTGACAGGCGCAGCCTCCCCTCTGGCTCCATCCGCAGCTGGAAAGAGCTGGCGTACATCTTCATTCGCAACTTCAAGGGCACCAGCAAGAGGTCAACCTCAATCAAAGAATTGCGGGTCTGCTTCCAGCGATCAAACGAGTCCATCCGATCATACATACTACGCTAGTCTATCATGAAGAACTCCGCTGCAAACATCACCGAGGAGAGGGCAATCGACGCCTTCAAAGGCGGTTTCAGGCGCCGTGAATTCTAGGAGGAGCTCAGGCGTATAAAGCCCCAAACCATCGATCATCTGATGGACATCGCCAATCGCTGGGCCGATGGCGAGGATGCCGTCAACCGAGCACGTTTGGATGACGAAGATGACTTCGGCCACATGCGCGATGGCCACGGAAAGAGGAGATCGCGCGTCTACGACGATCGCGAGGAAGTCGACATGGTTGCGGCTAGCTTCGCCAATCACCGCGATGATGTCAACCACAACATTAGGTACCACATCAGTAACTGCCGCGAAGATGGGCGGCCCACCCAAACATGGAAACGCCGCAACCATGACGATGAACCTTCGGCATATGACAAACTATTAGGTCCCCGCACCATCCACTTCTACATCGACAAGCACGATGGTAAGAAGAAGGCCAGCCACATGCTCAAGGACTGTCAGGAGTTCTAGAAAGTCAGCGAGGGCCTCACCCAGATGCGACGCCAGGCGGTGAACCCAGGATTCACACCGGCTCCAGGAGTCGTAGCCCACGGGGCTCCACCACCACCACCCGCGCGGAGGACCCTCGCAACCTGCGGCTGCACCAGTGCAGAATAATGGGGCGGACGGATACCCGCCACCATTGGGGTCTATGATGATACATAAGGGATGGCGAACCAATAGGGTGCAGAAGAAGATCACCCGCCAAGTCAATTTTCCCGTGAACTCCCCACCAGCCATACCTGAGTACCTCAGCGGCTCGGAATCCTGCATCACTTTTGATCGTTCACATCACCCACGCTAGATACCTCACCCAAGTCACTCTGCCCTGGTGCTCAAGGCCCAAATTGGGGGGTTTGAGATAAGCCGCATCTTCATGGAAGGTGGCAGTGGCATCAACCTGATGTTCGCCAGCACACTCGCAGCCATGCGGATCCCGCTATGCAGCCTAGAGCCGCCAGACACAATGTTCCACGACATCCTCCCAGGGAAGGGCATATATCCTCTGGGCAAGATATGGCTCGGCGTCATCTTCGGCAAGCCCAAAAACTTTAGGCGTGAGCGGCTGGAGTTCAAAGTGGTGGACTGGCCCTCATAGTACCACACCATCCTCGGGCGTGTGGCATTCACAAGGTTCCTGACAGTACCACACTATGCGTACCTTCTACTAAAGATTCCAGGACCCAGGGGCATCATCATCTTCCCAGGAAGCTTCACCAGGTCGAACAGCTGAGATAGAGACTTCAACAGAATCTCTTAGTTGTTCGGCATGCAGGAGGAACTCACAAGGCTCAAGGAGGTCACAAACAATGGGGCACCCCCAGTCACCAGGCAAAACACACCTAATATGTTGTTCAACTCCATAGTCAACACTAAGAAGGTGCAGGTTCATCCGACAGACGCCTCCAAGAAGGCGCTGATCGCCAACGACCTGAGCCCTGCATAGGAAAGCGTGCTCGTCGAATTCCTCCATGAGCGCTAGGAAATTTTTTCCTTGTGTCCTAGGGACATGCCAGGAATTCCCAGGGAATTCGCCGAGCATGCACTCAATGTGTTTCCGGATGCGAATCTAGTTAAGAAGTCGATGTGTCGACTGTGCGAGCCCAGAGTCGAAGCCGTTGGTATCGAAGTCAACATATCCTTGATGCCAACTTCATCAGGGAGATAAAGGAAAGGGAGTGGCTGGCCAACCCCGTGTTGGTCCTCAAGAAGGACACAGACATCCTGTGGATGTGCGCGGACTTCACATCTCTCAACAAGCACTGTCCAAAGGACCACTTTCCTCTATCATAGATCGATCAAATAATCAACTCCACTACAGGATGCGAGAAACTCTCCTTCCTCGACGCCTACTCATGCTACAATCAAATTCAGTTGAAGGCTGAAGATCAAGAGAAAACAGCGTTAATCATGCTGTTTGTGGTGTTCTGTTACAACACAATGCCTTTCGGGCTGAAGAACACAGACGCCACTTACCAGAGATGCATGTAGGCATGTATGAAGAACCAGATCGGTTGCAATGTTCAGGTCTATGTCGATGACATAGTGATCAAGACCAAGGTGGCCAGGACGCTCATCGATGACCTTCCCGAGACATTCGACAACCTTGATCGTTATAAGATCAAGCTGAACCCAGACAAGTGCACTTTCGGCGTCCCATTTGGCTAGTTACTCGAGTACTTCATCTCCCAGCGTGGCATCGAGGAAAACCCAACGAAAATCAGGGCTATACTAGCCATGGAGAAGCCCAAGAACCTCAAGGGAGTACAACAGCTGGCTGGGCGAATCGTGACGCTTAGTAGGTTCATCAGCCAAATGGGCGAAAAGGCTCTCCCTTTTTATCAGCTGCTGCGCAAGGCCGACAAATTCGAGTGGACAACCGAAGCAGACAAAGCATTTGAGGACCTCAAACGACTGCTCTCCACATCACCTGTCCTCGTCATGCCAAGGAAAGGGAGCCCTTGCTGCTATACATAGCAGCCACGCATCAGGTGGTCAACACAACACTCGTGGTCTAATGACCCGAACACGGCAAGACCCACGGGGTGCAACGCCCGATCTACTACCTCAGCGAGGTACTGACCCCCGTCAAAACAAAGGTATCCCCACTACCAGAAGCTCGCCTACGGCGTATTCATGATGGCGCGTCGGTTGAGCCACTACTTCCAGGAGCATCAGATCATGGTCGTCAACGACGCCCCGCTGTCGAACATCCTGAACAACCCCGAAGCTACGTGCCAAGTAGCCTTGTGGGGCATCGAGTTATATCCTCGATACATCATCTACGAGCGGCGCACGGCCATCAAGTCTTAGGTTCTCCCTAACTTCCTCGTTCACTGGATGGAACTCCAGCTGCTAGACACTTCGGACATGTCGCAATCCTGGACAATGCACTTCGACGGCTCGAAGCGTGAGGCTAGAGAAGGAGCCGACGTAATACTAGCATCCCCTCAAGGGGACAAGATGAGATATGTCCTTCGGATGAAGTTCCACGCATCCAACAACAAGGCCAACACGAGGCACTCATTCACAACATGAGGATGGCCAAGGTGTGCGGCGCCACATGCCTCGTCATCTATGGTGACTCCAAACTCATCGTCCAACAGACGATGAGCGAGTGCGACGCCCATAGCGCCAACATGATCGCATACTTTGCGCTCTACAACTCACTCGAAGGGGACTATGATGGTTGCGAACTTCGACATGTTGGTAGGGAAAGCAATGAAGAGGCCGACAAGCCTGCCAACATTGGCTCCACTTGCGCCTAGTTCCACCAGGTGTGTTTCTCGAACAAATCTGTGTACCTTCCATCAAGCAGAAAATTTCCAAAGGGCATAGCCGAAGCCGCAGAACACTCGGGGGCTGCACCACCCGAAAGACAAGAAGGACCCATAAAGCTTGACATGGAGGTCGAGCTAGTAAGCCTTATGCAGGTCATGGCGGTTGAGCAAACATGTACCCAACCTTACCTCCGCTACCTGATAAGCAAGCGGCTGCCTGAGGGCCCGACAGACGCCCGACGCATATCTCGGCGATCAAAGGCCTTCACCATCATCAATCACGAGATGTACAAGCGCATCATTTCGGGTGTACTCCAACAATGCGTCACCAATAGCAACGACAAAAGCATCCTCCTAGAAATCCATGAGGGTTTCTACGGCCACCACGCAGGCAGCCACGCTCTGGTCGCCAAACCTCTACGAGCTGGCTTCTACTGGCCAACCGCAATGAATGACGCCAAGGAGATAGTCTACATATGCAACGCCTGTCAGCGGTACGCAAACAAGCCACACACGCCCGGATCGAAGCTGCGGCCCATACCGCTGGCATGGCCTTTCGCCCAGAGGGGGCTCAACATGATCGGCAAACTGCCAAAGTCCTCACCAGGAGGGCATGTCTTCCTCCTGGTAGCAGTCGACAAATTCTTGAAGTGGATCGAGGCCATGCCTGTTACTAAGCAAAGCGGCGCCAGCGCCGTCAAGTTTTTCGAGTCCATTGTCTACAGGTTCGGAGTACCCCATAGCATCATAACGGACAACGGCTCGAACTTCACCTCGAAGGAGTTCCAAGGCTTTTGTGAAAACCTCATAATCAACCTCACATACGCCTCTGTGGCGCATCCGCAGACCAACGGGCAGGTCGAAAAGGCCAACGACCTCATCTGCAACAACATCAAGAAGCGTCTTCTAAGCCCACTCAAAAGGCTTGCAGGATCCTGGGCGGACGAGCTACCCTCTGTTCTCTAGAGCCCAAGCACAACGCCAAACAACTCAACTGGCTACATGCCCTTCTTCATGGTACACGGAGCCGAAGCCATGCTACCCGCCGAGGTATGCTACAAGGCCCCGCGGGTGGTCGCATACAACAAAGCCGAATCATCGGACGCACTCGAAGACGCCGTCAACATGCTAGATGAAGCACACGACATCGCCGTGGCTCGCTCAGCGGTGTATCAGCAGAGCCTCCACAATTACCACAGCCGTCGGCTGCGTCCAAGCTCCTTCGTCGAAGGAGACCTCATTCTGCGACTCAAGCAGGAAGGGCACCTGAAGCTCGAGTCACCCTGGAAAGGACCCTAAGTAATCCCAGGTGGTGCCTACTGCCTAAAGGAAGTCGAGTCAGGAGTCGAATACTCCAACCCCTAGAACGTCGCAAAACTGCGACGCTTCGACTCCTAGTCATCTTTTACTTTCAATAAGGCTATTCAACCAGGCTATTCAGCCGAACACTGTACCTCCTACATTACGATGAATAAAATCTAACTTCCTTGTCCCAAATATTTCTCCATTATATTATTTATCGCTAAAAATGCTCGGGGGCTGCGCCTCACCATACAACTTTGTCGATTGACAACAACGCATATAACCTGAGTAGCTGACCACGTCAGGCTAACGAAAAGGACATGCATATTCTATAATCAAACAATGCACTACGTGCCAATACATACAAGTTTACAAGGGCATTACAAGCCCACTCGAAAATATATAGACTTTACATCACCTTGTTTTTTCATTTACAGGACTCAACCACGCTGGAACAGAACGTCAGTCCGCTCCTAACACATCTATAATCTCTTCAGCGTATTGCGCCACCGCCGCGTAGTGTGGACACATATCCCACGCCATACCATCTGGAGGAGGTGGTGGCCCAGCTGCTATCTCCGCAAGATTGACATCATGACGATACAGTTGAATAAGTGATAGGGCTACCTTCACACCTGCCACTAGTTGATGGCGCACGGGCTCCTTCACGTGACCTGTATATCGAAACTTTCCAAGCAAGCCCAGAAAGCTGGAAGGTGCAGAGTATAGGGGGAACATTGTGGCAAAGATTGCTACGAGTGACGACCTTGCCCGCTTTAGCACCCGAAGTACCTGATGGACGCGATCTTGCACCGTCGCAAGGACAATCGCTCGACCGCGGTCCATCCAGAAGAAGCCACCGGCCTCCAACTCTTGTTGCGTCAGGCAATTTATTTGAATTGCAACACACTCTTTCTCTTCCTTCGGACGAAGATTTACAACTGCAAAATGTAGCAAGTGAGGAGAAATAAAAATGACTAGCAAAGTCGAAGGGACAAAAGATTAAGATGACTTACATTGGAGTTTCTCGCCAACCCGTCGAAATTCCTCAAGTAGAAACTCTTCCCTAGAAGTGG
This sequence comes from Avena atlantica, assembly GCA_910589765.1. Lineage (NCBI taxonomy): Eukaryota > Viridiplantae > Streptophyta > Magnoliopsida > Poales > Poaceae > Avena > Avena atlantica. Next base: position 75,674,390 of record OU342734.1, read on the forward strand.
CTCGCTTAACCTTGGATTTCCAAACATCCGCATGACCATGGATGCTGAGGACGTCCTTCTCCAAGCTTCGGACGCGATCATGCAAAAACGGCAACAGTGACGACTCGCTCAATGATGGATGAGTGCCAGGTGCAGGAGGTGTAACCACTGGATCCGCACTCAAAGGACTCTAAGGGTGCACAAGCAAACATCAAAATCACAACATTTGACAACAGTCAAAAGATGCATTCGTATTTACACAAATAAAGCCACTATGTGGCAGAGTGACACTTGTCCAGCTCGAAAGCATTACATTACCAAAAGGGAGGAAACTAGACTAAGCAAGCTATAAGGCAGAGGGACCTAAGCGTCAGCACCTGTTGCAACTTCAGATCCGGACTGCCAAGTCTTGGCCACTCGCTGCTGCTCCAGCGAGTAGTTGGCCAAAAGATCTATCAGCTTAGGTCCAAAATGCTTGCAGCGGGAGGTGAAGGAAGCAAACACTACCTCAGTGCCATCCGCCGACGTTGGCATCCTAGACGTGACCTGCGGCAGATCCATCTCAGCATCGGACGCCATCGCCATGGCCAGCCCCATCGCAGCGCCAACCCCTTTCTACGTCCGCTTGTACTTCGCGGGAGCATCATCCGTTAGAGCGTCCGCGAGGGAGTCGAAGTCCTCAAGGGCAACGCCCTTCGGGTTGATCTCCTTGTAGGAGTGGGAGAGGACCTTCTTGGCCTTGTCAAGCGACTACATGGCAGAGGTGCAACCATCTTCGATCACCGCAACAGCATCCGCCAGGGAATCCCGTGCTCCAGGGCGTTACGATCAAACGTAACACCAGAAGCATCTGTCAAGAAAAACAGCAAACCTTTCGGACGAGGAATAAGGAATCGCAGCTGAGGCATCGAACACTCAAAATAAGAACAAGATGGCTTACCGAATATCGCTTTGGCAACAACCATTAGCTTTTTAGCCATGGCTTTCTCCCGCGACACCGCGATGGCTGCAAGCTGCTGCTTGATGGCAGCTCAGATCACTTTAGAGCTTCGTTGGGAGTCCCTAAGAGGAAGGTGTGATGAGCACAAAAACAAGTCTTCCCTCAGTAAGAAACCAAGGTTATCGAACCAGTAGGAGGAAGGAAACGAATCAGAGGTGTTGCTAGCAACTTGGAAACCTGCACAACAGAAACTCAAGACTTTGCCCCAACGAACAGTGAGGTTGTCAATCTCACCGGTTTGCTGAAAACAAAGGATTAACTGTATGGTGTGGAAGGTAATAGTGGTTTACAGAAAGGTAAACAGTAGCAGTGGAAGATGTATCAATGGTAAAGATTGGTCCGGGGTCCATAGTTCACTAGAGGTGTTCTCCTTAAGATAGACAAACATGGCATGCTGAGTAAACAAATTATAGCAGGGCAATTGACATGACTGAGCAAGGCATAAGAATGCAATACTAGGCATTCATGATCCTATGAGATTCGATTGGGCAATACAACAAGGTACATAGACCGCCATCAAACTGCATCTATGACTAGTAATCCACCTTTAGGTTATCATTCGAACCCCCTACAGTATTAAGTTGCAAGCAACGGATAACTGCTTTAAGCAAAGTGTTTAAGGTAAATAATCCACTTGTTCCATGAACAAGAGACCGTTGTTTTCTCCCTAGTAGCAACAACACATCTACAACCTTAGAGATTTTTGTCACTTCCCTTAGATTAAATAGAGGCATGAACCCACTATCGAGGATAAATACCCCCTCTTGGAGTCACTAGCATCTACTTGGTCAAGATAGCTACTAGAAACGTAGAGCATGCAAGATAACAAACAACACATACATGATAGAATCAATAATACAAAACCACTAATCAATCTGACATAGTAATATCAATATCCATCGGATCCCCACAAACACAATATGCATGATTACAAATAGATGATCTTGATCATGAACGGAGCTCAGAAGATCAAAACATGGTAGCACAAAGGAGGAGATACAACCATCTAGCTACTACATGGACCCATAGTCCAAGGTGGAACTACTCACGCTTCATACCGGAGGCTGGCATGATGAAGAAGAAGGCCTCCGGGATTATCTCCCCTCCGAAAGGGTGCCGGGAAGAACTTCAAATCCCCCTAATCTAGGGACAATGGTGGCGGCGGCTACGAACTGTTTCGTGGAAGATTGATCGGGTCCTTAGGGTTTTGGTATCGGGGGCTCTTTATAAGCGAAGAGGCGAGGCAGGGGGCACCTAGGGCGGCCACACCCCCGAGGCGCTGGCCCACCCAGGCCGCACGGCAAGGGGGTGTGGCCCCCTGGTGGCTCTTCTTCGTCTCATACTCTGGCTTCATGTTCCCCACGGTAAAATATTGACTTTGGCTTTTGTCCCGTACAATTCTGAGAATATTGATTTTCTGCCTTTTCTGGAACCAAAAACAGAAGAAAACAAGCAACTGTCACTATGGCATCTTATTAATAGGTTAGTACCAGAAAACATATAAAAACACCTCAAAGTGTAGACAAAACAAAGCAAAGTAGATACTAAACGAGCATGGAACATCAAAAATTATAGATATGTTTTTGACGTATCAAGCTTCCCCAAGCTTAACTCCTGCTCGTCCTTGAGTAGGTAAGTGATAAAAAGAATAATTTTTGAGGTGACATGCACCATCAAAATCAAGATCAAACCATTTGCAAGCATTGAAAGCTGGGATCAAAGAACTCTAAACATGAGCATGCAAGATGTAGGTCTAACAATAGAACAAAGTAACTATGCATGCAACATGAAAGGTTACAAACAAAGATCATGAATAACATGCATTGGAAGACGTTTGTTTGTTTCACATATAGAAACATAGTAGAGTGGCATTCAGCTTGTCCCTCATGGAGTAGCAAATATATGCATAAGACACATTCAAAGTTCATAAGAGTGACTAGATACAAATAGTTCAAGAACAAGCAATATCAACAATATGCATCAATCAATAAGTTTTGGGACAATGCACATAGAACTAAGAATGGCAACTATGCTCTCTTAACTGGTGCCTAAGGATAGAAGGTGGAGACTCAATATAATGGTGGAAGAAAGGCCCTTCACAAAAGGGAAGTAGTGATTTGAAGTCTCAAAAAGAGCTTCCAAAAATTATGGTACTTGTTAGCTTTCAGCCCTCATTGCCCCTATCATAAGCATCTTGAAGTGATTAAGGTTAAAGTGAACAAACTATGGAGTATATGCTTGTAACACCCTCAGAATCGACCCTATGCAAGTTTTAGCGAAACCCGCCAAACCCGCATAGAAACGATTCAAAGGTGCCCACCAGGCACTTTCGTACGGGTGGAAAACGAAGTAATAACATTACACAACAGTCCTCGATGGGACCCACAGAACAGATATATATAACAGCGACTCAACGAGTCAAGAATACAGATATAATATACAAAGATCCAAATCACCTTGAAAACGATAGAGCGTCCAGCTACGGACAAGATGCAAATGGGGCTAAGAGCCCTGAAGAATAACCAATGGCGTCCATAACCCTGCCCAGGCCAAGCCGGAAGGGTAACCCTGCTAACGACGTCGATCTCAAAACCTGCTTAAACAAAAGGGCTGCCGACAAAGGGCAAAGGAAAAAGAGGAGCGTCAGTACTGAGGCCAGTACACGGCGAGGCTAGAATTCGGCGGTCCTCGCCTACATAGGTATGGTGGACTGAAGCGGCAGCGGCAGCATGCACTGAACACCCTATAGAGACTCGATACGACTGGCGGCAATCAGAGGGGGTGAGAAAGACCTATTCGGAACCAACCTGATACTACCACCAAACAAACCCATCCTGGTGTTTCCCCCTCGAGACCAAACGAGGAAGTCAACCGAGGAACTCACACAGTTGGCAGTTTTATTTATTCGGTTATTGTTGCAGCAATTAGTAGTCAGGTGTAGATAATCATCCTGATAAAGTAAACAGTGGCCACTTTTATTTATCCATTCTGTGATAGTTGCAACACTTACTAGTCAGATACAATTAGCATGAGATAACCCCAAAAACCCAGCAGATTGTTGGTACTTTTATTCAGCCATTCCGTTGTAGTTGCAATATTTACTAGTCAGATACAATTGTCGCAAGTGACACACCAAACAAGCAATTGTTGGCAGTTTTATTTAGCCATTCCGTTGTAGTTGCAACATTTACTAGTCAGATACAATTGTCGCAAACGACACACCAAACAAGCAATTGTTGGCAGTTTTATTTAGCCATTCCGTTGTAGTTGAAGCGGATTACTAGTCATATCAGATACAAGTCAATTTATAACAGTAAACTTTAGTTATAGTTGTCTATGATCGAGATACTGTGCTCCAAGTCGTCCATAACCGCGGACACGGCTTTCAGAAAGTTTTAACCCGGCCGGGGTGCACAAATAGCAACACACACACGATCAACCTCGGAAAAACCAAATCAAAACCCAACGAGGTCTTCACGACAGAGCAATCACAAGATTCAGAAATATTTCAGGGGGCCACCCCATTGAGTAGACCCGCAACGAAGTAAGCTAGCTCCGAGACGGACTCAAGGTTTGCGTCAATGGCTGTAAACGACTGGGAACCCGAAAGTGTGACTGGGCTTGTCGATACCGCGAAAACACTCCGCTTACCTAAACTATACAGTGTGCTCCTCGCACAATCGTAAATAAAGCAGTAAAACATGGCATAAGTACAGGATCGTAAATAAAACCTCAAACTAGTTTGTGGCCCCAAGAAATAAGACGGAATCAAGCTCTGGCTAAGGGGGGTCCCATAATTCCCCGTATGTGGATAGCGCGATAAATCAAGGAACAGGTATCAAGTACTCGGGGTCCTACGGGACACAAGTGGGCGGTCGGAAACCAAATATTATCTATCACCCACCGATGCCTCTGCTTACTTACTTCAATTTTAGTTGTTAAACAGGAATTAAAGTTAACGATAAGTAAAGCCATGATCATCTCCAACAACAAACATGCGGCCATACACCATCAACTGTGGCACTTGACATCACGCAACAACACTTGAGCAAGCGACTACGACGCGCAGGTCCAACTAACTACCAAACAACAGGTAATAGGTGGTGTCCAAGGCAATATAGGCTGCAAGGGATATCACGGGTACGGAAACTAGAGCATCGCAACACAGATAGCAATAGATCAACAGGAGGGAATAAATGCTATAAAAGTAAGATAGGTAGAAAGGGGGAGAATGCTCGCCTGAAAACATTGCCGAAGGCTCAACCGAAGATCGGGTCGTAGCTCACATCAACTCAACGGCCTTATCCGCGAAGAAGCAAAACACTAGAATAAACACCGGATGCAATATTTAATACAACGGCAGAAGTTCGGCATGATGCATGTATGATGGATGGCATGGCAAAGATGCGATGCAATTAGGCCGGATTAAGCGGAACCGGGGTCCCGACAATTAATTAGGTGGTTCATGTTGTTTAGCTACCCCGCAAGTTAAATGTTGTATTAACATGGCAACAGTGAACACCGGTTCGATGCACAGATTTAAATGAGGCCAATATAAGGCTAGATTCGCCCGCATATGGGCCCCATATTTAATTAGAGGTGAATCGGCATAAGGCCCCCAAACCACATGACAAGCATGCATGCAAGATGAATGATTAATATGCAACAGGTTTTATATTTAGCATTTATAAAATAGGGCTCGGGAGAAGGGGTCACACATTTAGGGTTCGACGAGCTTGGGGTTCCGGGGTTCGGGGTCCGGGCTCAGGGTTCGGATCTGGGGTTCGGTCTCGGCGAGAGCGTTCTCAGATAACGGGGTAGATCTTGTCGCATCCCGGTTCTCGGGTCATGTCGACGGCCTTGGTGTCCTCGATTGAGAACTCGGTGTATCCGTGACGCAGGTCTTGATGGTTCCGGGGGGTTCGGGTTCGGCCTTCGGTTCTTCCAAATCCGGGGCTTCACATCATCGGATCCGGGAAGGAGGTCATGGCGTTCCGAGGAGAAGATCTTGGCGTGCCGAGGATTCAGGGTCGGTATTCGCATCTAGGATCGGCCTTCGGATCCAGGGCTTCGGGATCCCGGTGTCCGAAAAGGCGTACTTGGAGTTCCGTCTTCGGTGGTCGGGGTAGTAGTTCATGGCGTTCCGAGATGGTGCTCTTTGATCATCGGTTCGGGGTCTTGTGTGTCTTGGTGGACGATCTTGGCGAAACACCAAGGTTCACGTTTGGCGACGGTACATCTCCAGGAGCTCTTGTCGTTACTGCCCGAAGCAAGGTCTTGACAAAAATTGTCCTTCACAGAACAGAACGTCGAGGTGGTTCTTGGCAAGATGCAGCATCCCACATCACTAACACCTGGACAGAGGACAAAAATTGTGCCCACCGGTGAACAGTCATGGAGGCAGGAGCATAGCTGCTAGAGGCGGGGCACCATGGAGGAACGCCGGCGTGCTGCAGACCCCGGCGCCGGCGAGATGCGCGGTACCAGCGGAAGGGTGCTAGCGGCGCTGGAGCGCGCGGGCGGCGGGTTCGGCAAGCTCGAGGCAGGTGGCTCCGGCGACGTGCTGGCCCAGGGTGCGGGGACGGACCCGAGGGGCGGCGGTCCGGCGAGGGCCAGGGGCGGCGCGGCGGTTGTCGAGGAGACGAGGGTCGTGGTCGGAGCGCGCCGGCCGACGAGGATGGAAGGCGGGGCGGAGCGGCGGGCAGAGGCCTGCGGGTGAGGTGGTGGCGGCGAGCGGAGGCGCGGGAACGAGCGGAGGAGAAGGGCGGGGAGGTCGACGAGCGGGGGCGGCGGAGGCGGAGCTCGCCGGCGGGAGAGGAGATCGAGGGGGAGCGGCCGCGGGCGGGCGGCGCCGGGCGCGGAGGGGATGGAGGGGAACCGAGGCGGGGGGAGAGGTGGGGGGCCGCGCGACGGAGAGGCTCGGGAGGGGGCCGGCGGGGTCGCGGGAGGTGCTCGGGGAGGGAGAACGCCGGCGGACGGCGGGGCCGGGGAAAAGGGAGCGAGGCTGGAGAAGATGGGGGGAGGAGAGAGGCGGCGGGAGGAGGAAGACGGGTCAGGGGGCGTCGCGTGGGGGACGCGGTCCAGGGGATGGGGCCAGATGGGGCCAAGGTGGGGCAGGGGCGCGTGGAGGGCTGTGTGCGTGTGGGCAGAGAGAGGTAGGGTGGGGTGTGCTGGTTGAGAGGAGGGGAGGTGGCAGCAGCTGATTGGAGGGGGTGAGGGAGAGAGGTGAGGTGGCGAGAGATGATAGGCTGGGGTGAGGTGGAGGGGGGGTGTGGGTAGACTAGGGCTGGTAGAAAAAGGTTTTGGGTTGGGCCATTTTGGAACTGGGGTGGTCGTTCGGGTCTATCCGGCCCGTTCGACTGCCCCACTAAAATAATATAATATTTTATTTGTTTTAAATGCACCGTTTGCAAACCGATAGCAGACAAACAAAATAATCCGGAGACCCGGGGTTTGCGTTATAACTAAGATGGGGCGTTTTTAGAAAACACAAAATAGGTTTTTCTGCAATTAGTTTTAGGCAAACAATGCATGATGATGACGATGCAATGCACAAAAACAACGCGATTTTCTAGTAGTGGTTTTGCGGGATGCCACAATTCGACACCACTAACAATGGATCTCGCCCTCGAGATCCGCCTCATGGTACCAGAAAGAAGGTCGGTGATCTGCATCTTCTCGCTTCGTGTAGATCCTCGCGACACCACTAACAAGAGGTCGTTGTCCGTGATCGTCGAGGGAACACTCCGGAACAAAAGGTCGAAGGTAGAGGTATCAACAAATAAATCCACCTCTAGCTCCGATGGGAAGAGGGAACCGATGCATTCTCATCCACTTCAATGTACAAAAGAGAATAGAAGGGGTAGTCGGCATGGGGGCCAATCCATCACGCACCCAAACTATTACCCTGCACAATCAGTAGAAAGAGGGCAACCATTCTCGGAATCAGACTGAAGATCTCGACAATCGAGGTTCGGAGACAAAGGAGTGATGCAGACTCTGCATCGGATCTGGCGTAGATGATGTCGTCGCGTCGGAAAGCACCGAAAAGCACAAACAAGGAACAAAGAATGGTACCACAGTAGACGGATTCATCAGGCAGCTTGAACTCCGGATGGTAGAACACCGTTATCAGAGGAGGAAGCGAAACCCTGAAGGTACGACGAAACCCAACCACGAGAATCCTGGACTCAAAGAAAAAGACGAGAGCGGATTCAAAACACGCAGAGGTAAGAGGAGAATAGCAGAGGGGTAAGGAGTAAAATCAGACCTAATCAGAACTATCCAACCGATTTTGCAAAAATAGTTTTGACACTCTACTTCGGCCGTTAGCTAGGTTATCCTACAGGCTGGACTTGTGGGGTATCGCAACTGCTGAGCTCTGATACCACTCTGTAACACCCTCAGAATCGACCCTATGAAAGTTTTAGCGAAACGCGCCAAACCCGCATAGAAAGGATTCAAAGGTGCCCACCAGGCACTTTCTTACGGGTGGAAAACGAAGTAATAACATTACACAACAGTCCTCGATGGGACCCACAGAACAGATATATATAACAGCGACTCAACGAGTCAAGAATACAGATATAATATACAAAGATCCAAATCACCTTGAAAACGATAGAGCGTCCAGCTACGGACAAGATGCAAATGGGGCTAAGAGCCCTGAAGAATAACCAATGGCGTCCATAACCCTGCCCAGGCCAAGCCGGAAGGGTAACCCTGCTAACGACGTCGATCTCAAAACCTGCTTAAACAAAAGGGGTGCCGACAAAGGGCAAAGGAAAAAGAGGAGCGTCAGTACTGAGGCCAGTACACGGCGAGGCTAGAATTCGGCGGTCCTCGCCTACATAGGTATGGTGGACTGAAGCGGCAGCGGCAGCATGCACTGAACACCCTATAGAGACTCGATACGACTGGCGGCAATCAGAGGGGGTGAGAAAGACCTATTCGGAACCAACCTGATACTACCACCAAACAAACCCATCCTGGTGTTTCCCCCTCGAGACCAAACGAGGAAGTCAACCGAGGAACTCACACAGTTGGCAGTTTTATTTATTCGGTTATTGTTGCAGCAATTACTAGTCAGGTGTAGATAATCATCCTGACAAAGTAAACAGTGGCCACTTTTATTTATCCATTCTGTGATAGTTGCAACACTTACTAGTCAGATACAATTAGCATGAGATAACCCCAAAAACCCAGCAGATTGTTGGTACTTTTATTCAGCCATTCCGTTGTAGTTGCAATATTTACTAGTCAGATACAATTGTCGCAAGCGACACACCAAACAAGCAATTGTTGGCAGTTTTATTTAGCCATTCTGTTGTAGTTGCAATATTTACTAGTCAGATACAATTGTCGCAAACGACACACCAAACAAGCAATTGTTGGCAGTTTTGTTTAGCCATTCCGTTGTAGTTGAAGCGGATTACTAGTCATATCAGATACAAGTCAATTTATAACAGTAAACTTTAGTTATAGTTGTCTATGATCGAGATACTGTGCTCCAAGTCGTCCATAACCGCGGACACGGCTTTCAGAAAGTTTTAACCCGGCCGGGGTGCACAAATAGCAACACACACACGATCATCCTCGGAAAAACCAAATCAAAACCCAACGAGGTCTTCACGACAGAGCAATCACAAGATTCAGAAATATTTCAGGGGGCCGCCCCATTGAGTAGACCCGCAACGAAGTAAGCTAGCTCCGAGACGGACTCAAGGTTTGCGTTAATGGCTGTAAACGACTGGGAACCCGAAAGTGTGACTGGGCTTGTCGATACCGCGAAAACACTCCGCTTACCTAAACTATACAGTGTGCTCCTCGCACAATCGTAAATAAAGCAGTAAAACATGGCATAAGTACAGGATCGTAAATAAAACCTCAAACTAGTTTGTGGCCCCAAGAAATAAGACGGAATCAAGCTCTGGCTAAGGGGGGTCCCATAATTCCCCGTATGTGGATAGCGCGATAAATCAAGGAACAAGTATCAAGTACTCGGGGTCCTACGGGACACAAGTGGGCGGTCGGAAACCAAATATTATCTATCACCCACCGATGCCTCTCCTTACTTACTTCAATTTTAGTTGTTAAACAGGAATTAAAGTGAACGATAAGTAAAGCCATGATCATCTCCAACAACAAACATGCGGCCATACACCATCAACTGTGGCACTTGACATCACGCAACAGCACTTGAGCAAGCGACTACGACGCGCAGGTCCAACTAACTACCAAACAACAGGTAATAGGTGGTGTCCAAGGCAATATAGGCTGCAAGGGATATCACGGGTACGGAAACTAGAGCATCGCAACACAGATAGCAATAGATCAACATGAGGGAGTAAATGCTATAAAAGTAAGATAGGTAGAAAGGGGGAGAATGCTCTCCTGAAAACATTGCCGAAGGCTCAACCGAAGATCGGGTCGTAGCTCACATCAACTCAACGGCCTTATCCACGAAGAAGCAAAACACTAGAATAAAAACCGGATGCAATATTTAATACAACGACAGAAGTTCGGCATGATGCATGTATGATGGATGGCATGGCAAAGATGCGATGCAATTAGGCCGGATTAAGCGGAACCGGGGTCCCGACAATTAATTAGGTGGTTCATGTTGTTTAGCTACCCCGCAAGTTAAATGTTGTATTAACATGGCAACAGTGAACACCGGTTCGATGCACAGATTTAAATGAGGCCAATATAAGGCTAGATTCGCCCGCATATGGGCCCCATATTTAATTAGAGGTGAATCGGCATAAGGCCCCCAAACCACATGACAAGCATGCATGCAAGATGAATGATTAATATGCAACAGGTTTTATATTTAGCATTTATAAAATAGGGCTCGGGAAAAGGGGTCACACATTTAGGGTTCGACGAGCTTGGGGTTCCGGGGTTCGGGGTCCGGGCTCAGGGTTCGGATCTGGGGTTCGGTCTCGGCGAGAGCGTTCTCAGATAACATGGTAGATCTTGTCGCATCCGGGTTCTCGGGTCATGTCGACGGCCTTGGTGTCCTCGATTGAGAACTCGGTGTATCCGTGACGCAGGTCTTGATGGTTCCGGGGGGTTCGGGTTCGGCCTTCGGTTCTTCCAAATCCGGGGCTTCACATCATCGGATCCGGGAAGGAGGTCATGGCGTTCCGAGGAGAAGATCTTGGCGTGCCGAGTATTCGGGGTCGGTCTTCGCATCTAGGATCGGCCTTCGGATCCAGGGCTTCGGGATCCCGGTGTCCGAAAAGGCGTACTTGGAGTTCCGTCTTCGGTGGTCGGGGTAGTAGTTCATGGCGTTCCGAGATGGTGCTCTTTGATCATCGGTTCGGGGTCTTGTGTGTCTTGGTGGACGATCTTGGCAAAACACCAAGGTTCACGTTTGGTGACGGTACATCTCCAGGAGCTCTTGTCGTTACTGCCCGAAGCAAGGTCTTGACAAAAATTGTCCTTCACAGAACAGAACGTCGAGGTGGTTCTTGGCAAGATGAAGCATCCCACATCACTAACACCTGGACAGAGGACAAAAATTGTGCCCACCGGTGAACAGTCATGGAGGCAGGAGCATAGCTGCCAGAGGCGGGGCACCATGGAGGAACGCCGGTGTGCTGCAGACCCCGGCGCCGGCGGGATGCGCGGTACCAGCGGAAGGGTGCTGGCGGCGCTGGAGCGCGCGGGCGGCGGGTTCGGCAAGCTCGAGGCAGGTGGCTCCGGCGACGTGCTGGCCCAGGGTGCGGGGACGGACCCGAGGGGCGGCGGTCCGGCGAGGGCCAGGGGCGGCGCGGCGGTTGTCGAGGAGACGAGGGTCGTGGTCGGAGAGCGCCGGCCGGCGAGGATGGAAGGCAGGGCGGAGCGGCGGGCAGAGGCCTGCGGGTGAGGTGGTGGCGGCGAGCGGAGGCGTGGGAACGAGCGGAGGAGAAGGGCGGGGAGGTCGACGAGCGGGGGCGGCGGAGGCGGAGCTCGCCGGCGGGAGAGGAGCTCGAGGGGGAGCGGCCGCGGGCGGGCGGCGCCGGGCGCGGAGGGGACGGAGGGGAACCGAGGCAGGGGGAGAGGTGGGGGGCCGCGCGACGGAGAGGCTCGAGAGGGGGCCGGCGGGGTCGCGGGAGGTGCTCGGGGAGGGAGAACGCCGGCGGACGGCGGGGCCGGGGAAAAGGGAGCGAGGCTGGAGAAGATGGGGGGAGGAGAGAGGCGGCGGGAGGAGGAAGACGGGTCAGGGGGCGTCGCGTGGGGACGCGGTCCAGGGGATGGGGCCAGATGGGGCCAAGGTGGGGCAGGGGCGCGTGGAGGGCTGTGTGCGTGTGGGCAGAGAGAGGTAGGGTGGGGTGTGCTGGTTGAGAGGAGGGGAGGTGGCAGCAGCTGATTGGAGGGGGTGAGGGAGAGAGGTGAGGTGGCGAGAGATGATAGGCTGGGGTGAGGTGGAGGGGGTGTGTGGGTAGACTAGGGCTGGTAGAAAAAGGTTTTGGGTTGGGCCGTTTTGGAACTGGGGTGGTCGTTCGGGTCTATCCGGCCCGTTCGACTGCCCCACTAAAATAATATAATATTTTATTTGTTTTAAATGCACCGTTTGCAAACCGATAGCAGACAAACAAAATAATCCGGAGACCCGGGGTTTGCGTTATAACTAAGATGGGGCGTTTTTAGAAAACACAAAATAGGTTTTTCTGCAATTAGTTTTAGGCAAACAATGCATGATGATGACGATGCAATGCACAAAAACAACGCGATTTTCTAGTAGTGGTTTTGCGGGATGCCACAATGCTTGACAAAGTATAAGGTGGCAATCTCATGTCCCTTGAATACGAGGGCCGCTCCTCATGCTACTCAACTTTAGTCACCTGTAAGTTCTTGTCATAGTAAGTACATGTGTATCATAAAGAACCGCCAACGGGGTACCCCTTGCACATGATACATGAGCTATCCCATAATCAAAATGACAAGGCAAGCAGACAATGAGCATCTCAGCAATCTTCTTATTTACCATGGGAAAATGGTGCCTTTTTTATCTCTTTCCTCTTTTCAATATGTCTCTCTTTTTTTATAAGAAGAAAGCTTCATAGATTGCTCACTATGGTGATGCTGCAAGTTTCCACCATGATTAGGCATGGCTTAGTCTATCGGCCCAGGCGTTTCTCTAACACACATACATAACTCCATGGACTTACAAGCTCCCTTTTTATTTCACACCGATGACATCCATAAACAAAAGAGCATGATATCAACTGTTTTCAAAGTACAAGTGCAATGTTGAAAGCGTTTCTCGTGACATGACAGTTCTGCTAATTCCAACGTATAAGTGCAAGCATATACAACATAGATGACACAATGGTTCAAGTTTATTAGGGGAAAGAAAATAAAGTGTGCCATCAAGTCTGTGAGAGCTTTAATTACTAAGTTTTCACATCATAAAAAGACTTTTTAATTGGATGATAGATGAAAACAAGAATATACTTGGAATGGTGTAACACACCATGCATAGGAATTTATAGTGGAAACTTTGGAATAACTTGGTTTCTTGGGATTTGGATTCATGAGTAGAGCTTACTCATACAAGTGGAGGCTATCAAAAGACTGGGAGCGACCAACTTAGAGAGCAATAATGGCCATAATCATGCAGAGCAACAAAACATTACTAATCAAAGCATAAAGTGGTACTACAAGTCAAGGGCTAAATGATCATAGAAGCTATGGTGACTTGTTCATAGTCATAACATGGTGTAAGCATGTGCCAAGTCAACCCAAATAAAGCATCAAAGGAGAATACCACAATATTATGCTTTTGTATGCTAAAACAACGCATGATTCCTTCAAGGCACATTAAGCAATCCCAATTGTTTGTAACAAGTCATGCTACAGGAATAATCACTAACCATAAGGTCAAAAAAACATCTAGAAGTCTAAGTCACAGTTAAAGCAAGCTCCTCTTGTACTAGTCAAGCAAGAACTTTCTACTCCTCTCCAACACCAATCAACTTATTTGCAACAACACATCAAGAACATGGGTACAAAATTCTTTATTAAATCAAACTAAAACAAAAACTAAGACACTCCAAGAACAACACAACAATGCTTAAAACAATAAAAACGAAGTGTCTAGAAAGACCTGAGATTTTTATTGATGAAGAAGGGGATGCCTTGGGCATCCCCAAGCTTTGACGCTTGTACCTCTTGAATATTTCTTGGGGTGACACGGGGTGGCATCCCCAAGCTTGAGCTTTTGTCCATTCTTCATCTCATTACATCATTCTTCCTCTACACCTAAAATTTTTCCTTCATACAAAACTTCACACAATCTTCATTAGCAACATTAGTGTATTCAAAAGATAATAGACCTTTGGGTTTTGGTTTTAGAACAGAAAAACTTTCACTAAAAACACAAGCTACTGTAGCAATTCCCTCAAAAAGCTCAATTTCCCAAAAAGAACCCAAAAAGGAATCAATAAGAAGCAAATGCAAATATTAGCAGAAATTTGTCAAAAACACCAGCAGGTAGAAACCGATTTTTTCGAATACCTTCTGTTGCTCAAATCAAAAGTGTTGAACTAACAAAAGTTAGATAACATACTGGGGGATTTATTCAAAAAATATCATCTCAGTCCGACTTACAAAGATTTTACACGAATTTTTACGGTGGAGCACAAAAGTCTGTTTCGGGACAGGTACTCCCCAAATCTTACTTCCCTCTCATTAGAGGTTATTCTTGGCACAAAAATAAAATAAAAAGGATAAAGGGAGGCCATTACAGAGGTAATAACTTCCAAGACTCAAGAAAACTTTTGGGTTATCTCCCAATAAGTACTTTTCTTTAACGCCTTTTAGTTAGGCACAAGAAGCAAGAACCAAGTATTTTCAAATGAAGAATCATTAGCATCACAACCTTGCTTTCAAAGGAGGAGCAAAAAGCAAATTCTCTCTCCTCATAGGGAAGTGTTCAATACCTTTCTTAAATGGGAATTGATATTTAATGGTGCCTTCTTTCATATCAATGATGACACCAACTATTCTAAGAAAAGGTCTTCCCAAAGTAATAGGACAAGAAGCATTGTATTCAACATCCAATAAATAGAAATAAATAGGGACATAAGCATTGTTAACCATAATAAGAACATCATTAACACTCCCCATGAGTTTCTTTTTAGAATTATCATTAAGTGGGACATACAAATAACAATCTTCCAAAGGTGGCAAATCAAGCATTTCATAAATATTTCTAGGCATAATAGAGACACTAGGACCAAGGTCACATGAAGCTTTGAGATCAAAGTCATTCACTTGCATATTAATGATGGGTTCACAAATATCCTCTACTTTCCTAGGAATAGAGGCTCTGTGTTTCAACTTTTCTTCCTTAATTTTAATAAGAGCATCTGTAATGTGTTTGGTGAAAGCCACATTCATATCACTAGCATTAGGACTTCTAGCAAGCTTTTGTAGGAACATAATCACTTTAGAAATATTGCAACCATAAAGATCAAAATAAAACTTAGCATCACTGTTAGTAGACTCATTGGGTTTAGGCATTGTGGTAGGAGGAATATGGACTTCTTGTGGTTTAGTGGCATCCAATTGGTGGTGGTGATAGTGCACACACTATTGTTTCTAGCAATTTCAGCTTCTGATTCCCACTTAGCATGTAGTTGGGCTAACAGTCTAACATTTTCATCAATAGTAACTTGTATGGCATGAGTAGCAGCAAAGGTACTTTCCAAAGTTTTAGGTTTAGCAGCCATTTTATTAATCAAAGAGGACAGTGCTTCAGACAAAGAGGAAATATTTTTCTCAACACTCAAAAGCTTTTCCTCCACATTCTTGTTGAAAGTGGTTTTTTTACTAATAAAGTCTTTGAGCATGACTTCAAGTTTAGAGGGAGTACTCCTAGTATTGTTGTAGGAGTTTCCATAGGTATTGCCATTATTAGGAGGATAAGGCATATAATTGTTATTACTACCAAAATTATTCCTGCAGGCATTGTTGTTGAAATTATTGTTTCTAATGAAGTTCACATCAACTTTCTCTTCTTGAGCAACCAAAGAGGCTAAGGGAACATTATTAGGATCTATAGGAGCCTTTCCATTAACAAGCATAGCCATGATAACATCAATATTATCTCTCAAAGAGGAGATTTCTTCAACAAAATTTAACTTCTTACCATGTGGAGCTCTCTCAGTGTGCCATTCAGAATAGTTAACCATCATATTATCAAGGAGCTTTGTTGCAGCACCCAAGGTAATGGTCATAAAGGTACCTCCAGCAGCTGAATCCAACAAGTTTCTTGAGGAGAAGTTTAAACCTGCATAAAAAGTCTGGATAATTATCCAAGCAGTGAGTCCATGAGTGGGACAATTCTTAACGAAAGATTTCATTCTTTCCCAAGCTTGAGCAACATGTTCATTATCAAGTTGTTTAAATTCATTATTTCACTTCTCATAGATATAATCTTAGTAGGAGGATAGTATTTTCCAGTAAAAGCATCTTTACACTTAATCCAAGAATCAATACTATCTCTAGGCAAGGAAAGCAACCATTCTTTAGCTTTTCCTCTCAAGGAGAAAGGAAACAACTTGAGCTTAATAATATCTCCATCTACAACTTGAGCAAACCAAACTAAACTAATTTTTTGGAGTTTTTGATAAAAAGAGGAAATAAAACCAAGCAAAATAAACTAGGCAAAACAAAAACAAAGCAAAGAGAAAGGTTGTGAAGGACTCCCCTTGTGAAGCCGTTCTTAGCCTCCCCGGCAATGATACAGCGGAAAGGTATCTATAATTTTTGATGTTCCATGCTTGTTTAGTATCTACTTTTCTTTGCTTTGTCTACACTTTGAGGTTCTTTTTACATGTTTTCTAGTACTAACCTATTAACAAGCTGTCATAGTGCTAGTTGCCTGTTTTCTGCTGTTTTTGGTTCCAGAAAAGCTAGTAAGGAAATATTCTCGGAATTGGACGGGACAAACTTCAAAGTCAATAACTTTCCATGGGGAACAAGAATCCAGAAGACGAGACAGAGACGCAAGTGTCAACACCCGGATTTTTAATCCCAGATGCCTGTTATGCCATACATCGCAATCCCAAGATTACCATTTTTGCGAGACATAACAGAATTGGATACCATAGTACATCATCCATTACAAACCATACATAAGTTCTTACACAAATAGGGATCTCATGATCCAGTTCTTAATACAACTTCAAGCAGCGGAATACGTAATAATAACGGTAGCAAGGGCGAAGCTCCATCTTCGGGGTCACGGGCAATGCTGGCGACGGGAGATGATCCTAGTTGTCGTAACCTTCCTGGGGTCCATCCTCCAGGTACTCCTCTTCATAGTCTGGCCACGGGAATAGCCAGGGACAAAGCCATGAGTACTCTTTAAGTACTCGCAAACTCATACTAACAAGTGGAAGGGGTTTTTGATAATAGGACACTAGGCTCTAGGGTTGTTTTGCAAGAAGCCAGATTTACCTCTACTATGTTCAGAAATAAGAGAAGATAGTCACATTTTTATAACACCTAAATGGGATCTTGTAACTCATGTCACAACTCTGTTGTGGTCAAGTCAAAGTCTCACTTCCTTTCACAAATCATTTTGAAAAGTCTGACGGGGGAACAGTATGGCCACTCCAACTGTCCATAACGGCGGACGCGGCTATTCGAATAGTTTGACACTCTGCAGAGATTGTACACTTTCACCACAACATTCGATACATCCGTCAGGAACAAATCCTGAATTCACCATACTCAGTATGCGGATAATCAATCCTAACCTTTCAGTTACACGCCCTAGTATAAGCACCTCTCCTGTGAGTTTGGCCTCCCAACCATGACCAACTGTCATCTTGGGTACTACACAGGTGGACAATCTTCACAAGGTAGCCTCAGCTCAGACCTTGGCCATGAGGGAACTAATACTAAGGTATATAAGTTTCCAGTCAAGCCCTACCCAATCTTAGGGTATTATGGTTGTACGGTAAAAATTGGAATGGTATCACATCCAGACAACCATCAGTTTTATAAAGGGCTAAGGCTCATGGCTCAACTTTTTCATCACCAAAATCATCTGGTGTTTTCGGAAACACATGTCCAAAACATTTCAATAGAATGATTCATCATTCCAAGGTTTTCATAACCATTTTTACCAAGTATTCCCATCTAAAGTTGATCAAGTTTTATGCTTAGCACTAGCATCTACAAGTGGGGGTAAGTACTAATGAGGGGTGGTAAGCTAGTGGAGTTTCAACTAAGTTCAATCTCAGGCCTTAGGATGACATCAAGATTATCTAGCTTAGGCCAAATTTTATGCTCTTTATGCAACCTTCAAATTTCTTTCTAGTATCTACAATTCACTGAAGTAAACTCTAAGTAATAGCTTTGATAAAGAAATAAAGTAATAAGCTTGTAAGTAAAAACTAGGATTGGTTTATCAAGTGGGTAGGATCATCTATGCTTAAGGCATATAGTTGGCATGGTGACATGCAAGTATTAGCTTGCACAGTATCAGTATAAGCTTGATAAATTGCAAGTGTTAGCTTTCACAGGTCAACTTGATTAGTAAGGCTTGCCTTGTGCAGAGCAGTGGTTGAAGTTCTCCTCGGCTTCTTCTTCGTAGAATCCTCCTTCCTCCTCGTATCCTTGGTCGGTACTAGCGTCTATGAATAAATATGAGGTGCACAATCACCAAACAATACTTAAATACTCGCAATCATCACACAAAGGGTCCTATAGATGATATAGCATCATCACTAACATTACAAGATTAAAGCTTGGTTTAATTCCTTTTATTTTTAGAAAAGTAATTTCTACTCATTGAAAAACTACTTAAGATTTAATATTCTCCAAACCAAACATGGGATCATGTTGACACATGTCATCACCACATATTTTAGTCCATGGGAATGTGATTTAAAGTGGTGTCACAATTTAATAAGGTTTTACCCTTTTATTTTAATTAAATAAAGTGACTAGAAATGCCTATGTAGCATTCTTTTATTACTTGAACATTATTTATGGAAGTAAACCTATATATTTTTATATATTCTGAAAGGTATGGTTAAATGTGATTTTTGAGAGTTGGAATCAACTCAAAAGCTATTATGGTTTTAATTTGAATGCAGAAAAGCTTCTGCCTTGTTATTTTTACCAAGGATGGTCTACAGATCCAAATGACTTGAATCCAACGGGCTTCGATTCAGCATTTCCATACCTTTCTAACAAAATTAGTTTCATTCAATTTGGTTCACTAAATCGACCTGGGTTGATTTTTGAAACTGGGTACAGAAGTGTGTTTGAAATAAAATGGAAAAGGTTAAATTCAAATAACTGGGCTGCACGGGAAGTGATACTGGGCTGGCCTGCTAAGCACAGCGCTTACGCGGGCTAGTTAAGTGGCTGTCCCCGTGCGTCAGTGAGACGAGGGGGTGCGAAGCGGTATGGGGCGATGTGGTGCGTTCGATCTGGTTCTAATCCAACGGCTGAGGGTCATCGTCGACGCTGGGCAACGCCGGCGAGACAGAAACCTAGCGCGGCCAGTGGGGGTCGTTGGGGGCTCACCGGGGTTCAGGTGAGGGTCGGCGAGGCGGGCGAACGACGAAGTCGATGACGGCGAACCTCCTGGTACCGGCAGCTTCTCCTGGGGCGGCTCCAATCGCTGCCCCCCTTCTCCAGCAGAGGCAGACTCCGGTGAAATTTCGGCGAAGTGTTGCTCGCCTTGCAACGGGAACGGGGTGGCACAATCAGTGAGGAGAGGAGAGTGAGATGGTGTGCTCAATTCGGCTGGGGGTGGCCTCTATTTATAGTCGCAACGATGGGACCGAACGGGATGGGCAGGCGACGGTGGCGGCATGGCTACGGGCGGCTAGAGGCATGGCTGGCGGTGGCGATTGCTTGGTGGTCTCCTGGCGATGCTCTATGGCTTTAATGCGCGAGTAGGGGCGGTGCGGTTTGGTCTGGAACGCGCGATGCTGTGCACGGCAGAGGCGGCGTCTTCGACGGTGAGCGGTGGCTGTGCGTCATGGGGCGGCAAACGGTGATGTCTGGTGGTCTCCTAGGTCGGTGGCGATCATGTATGCACGCGGCGAGGGCGGCGCGCGGTCTGTGGGCGTCGGTCGAGTGTGGCGCTCTGGCGCATGCTCGACATGGTTGCTGGCGCGCTGGGCGCGGTTCGTGCGTGTGGTCCAGGGTTTGGCAACGCTCGCGGCTGGGACAGGGAGTGGCGGTAGACGGTGGGCTCCCTCCCAAACAAGGTTGGCACGGCTAAATCTCCTCCTAGCTTGCTGTCTCCACTGGGGTGGCATGGTGAGCTTCGGATGTTCACCATTGATGTCATTGCCCAGCTTACAGTGAGTCTAGTGCTTGGTTTAACTTGCTAGGTGATCTACTGAGATGGTTGTGAGCTAGAGAGGGAACAAGTTAGGCTTCAATCACTGCTCACAATAGTGTTTAAGATTTTGATGATTTATGTCTGCAATGTGTTTGATGAAATGGCCACAAGAATTCAAGTTTTGAATTTTGAAAAGATTTTTGGTGGGTGTGCTAGGTTGGTGCTGGTGATTCTGCAGATGCTTGGGTTTTGAAAGTTGAGCTTGTTTGAGTGGTTTTTGAAAAAGTGGGATCTTCCCATATGATGAAGATTCAATTTTGAACTGTCCTTTAAACTATGCATTTGAATGTTTCTGGATGATCACAAAGTGGGCCTTGATACTTTTTTATGAGTACAATCAAGGGGTGCAAAGATCCAGAAAAGTTTCTGTTAAGTTCTGAAAGTTTGAGACAACCAAAGTAGGCATGGGAGTTAAATTGGTCAAAATGACCATTCCCTTATTTTATTTGTTTTGATTTACTTGTCTTTGAGAAAAGTTTGGGAATTGTTTAGATGATGTTTACTTCACCTAAGCATCCATTTACAAGCAAAGGAACACAAAAACAAGTTGGTTCAAAAGAATTCAAAATGAAATGCATACCCACATGCATGCTTTCATGTTTTTTATTTAGCAAAGTTTTTTGTTAACCCTAAATTTGATGATTAGAGTTTGATGATCCAAGTTTAGTATTTTTGGGATGTTACAAACCTTCCCCCTTAAAAAAAATCTCGTCCCGAGATTTGAAAAAGGACGAAAAAGATTACCTAGGATTTGAAGAGATCGGGAAACTCTTTCCTGATGTGATCTTCGCGCTCCCAGGTAGCTTCCTCTTCTGTGTGGTTGCTCCACTGAATCTTGAGAAACTTGATGCTTCAGGTTCGGGTAGTTCTGAAAGCTTCTTCCAAAATACGGATGGTACTTCGGGATAGGTCAGGTCATCGTTGATCTCTATGGTCCGGTGATCGATGTTATTGAACACTTTGGTCTTCTCTGGGACTTCTAGACACTTGCAAAGTAACGAGATATGGAACACATTGTGCACGGATGATATCTCTTCGGGTAGTTCCAATTGATATGACACCTTCTCGACGGTTCAGAATTTTGAAAGGTCCGATATATCTGGGGGCTAACTTTCCTTTGAGTTGGAAACGTTGCATTCCCTTCAATGGCGACACCTTCAGATATACAAAATCTCCTATGTTGAAGGCGAGGTCTCGACGTCTCTTGTTGGCATAACTCTTCTGTCTGGACTGGGCGGTCTTGAGGTGCTCACGAATCTTGTGAACCTTCTGTTATGCTTCTCGTAGGATGTCGGGTCCGAAAATCTGACTCTCTCCTACTTCCGACTAGTTCAAAGGGGTGCGACACTTCCTTCCGTACATGAATTCAAATGGGGCCTTTTGCAATCTGGCTTGATAACTATTATTGTATGAGAATTCTGCAAACGACAGACAGTCTTCCCACTTGGATTCATATTCTAACACACATGCTCTCAGCATATCTTCGAGTATTTGGTTTACTCGCTCCGTTTGTCCATCGGTCTGAGGGTGATATGCGGTGCTAAAATCTAGGCGGGTTCCTAAACCTTCTTGAACTTTCTTCCAGAATCTCGAGGTAAACTGAGTTCCTCGATCCGATACGATGTTCTTGGGGATTCCATGCAAACTCAATATTCTAGCGATGTACAACTCCGCTAGCTTCGAACTCTGATATGTGGTCTTAACGGGCAAGAAATAGGCGACTTTGGACAATCGGTCCACAATGACCCAGATAGAGTCATTTACCCTACTAGAAGTAGGCAATCCGGTGATAAAGTCCATTCCAATGGAATCCCGTCCGGAATCTGCAATGGTTGCAACAATCCAGCGGGTCTTTGATGTCCTGCCTTGACTCGCTGACATATATCACACTTGGCGATATAGCTTCCGATTTTCTCTTGATATTATGCCACCAAAATTGCTCTTTCAAATCTTGATACATATTAGTTCCTCCGGGATGGATAGAATAAAGAGTATCATTAGCCTCCTTCAAAATAACTTCTTTCAACTCAGAATCTGATGGTACACAAAGGCGTCCTTTGTACCACATAACTCCTTTGTAACATCCCAAAAATACCAAACCTAGATCATCAAACACTAATCATCAAGATTAGGGTTAACAAAAACTTTTCTAAATAAACTCATGAATGCATGCATATGTGTATGCATGGATTTTGAATTTCTTTAAAAACCACCTTGTTTGTGTGATCCATTGCTTGTAAAATGTTACTTAGCTGAAATGAACATCATCTAAAACATTTCCCACACTTTTCCTAAACACAAGTAAATCAAAACAAATATATTAAGTGAATGGTCATTTTGACCAATTTAACTCCCATGCCTACTTTGGCTGTCTCAAACTTTCAAAACCTAACAAAAACTTTTCTGGATCTTTGCACCCCTTGAATGTACTCATAACAGAGTATCAAGGCCCACTTTGTGATCATCCAGAAACTTTCAAATGCATAGTTTAAATGACAATTCAAAATTGAATCTTCTTCATATGGGAAGATCCCACTTTTCCAAAACCCACTCAAACAAGCTCAACTTTCAAAACCCAAGCATCTGCAGACTCACCAGCACCAATCTAGCAAACCCACCAAAATTCATTTCAAAATTCAAAACTTGATTTCATGCGGCCATTTCATCAAACAGGTTGCAGACACAAATCAAACAAAACAACAAACACTATAGTGTGTAGTGATTCTTGCCTAACTTGTTCCCTAGTTAGCTCACACACAACTCAGTAGATCATCTAGAAAGATTAGCCCAACACTAGCACCCCTGTGAGCTTGCCATTGTCATTAATGGTGAACAGCCGAGCACCCCCCATGTCACCCCATTGTGGACAGCAGGCTAGAGGAAGAACTAGCCATGCCAACCTTGTCTGGGAGGCAGCCCACCGTCCACCGCCACTCCCTGTCCCAGCCGCGAGCGTTGCCAAGCCCTGGACCATGCGCACAAGCCGCGCCCAGACCATGCCGAGCATGCGCCACCCTCGACCAGCGTCCACAGACCGCGCGCCGCCCTCACCGCGTGCACACACGATCAACACCGACCCAGGAGACCGCCAGACATCCCCGTTTGCCGCCCCGTGCCTTACAGCCACCGCCCACCGTCGAAGACGCCGCCTCTGCCGCGCAGAGCACCGGCCGTTCCAGACCAAACCACACCGCCCCATGCCTCGCGACCATGTCGTTGAGCATCGCCAGGAGACACCGCACCGTCCCCTACCCTTGCCCATGCCATTAGCCGCCTGTAACGTCGCCCCCGACGAGCTCACCGTGTGCCCCGACGGTCCCCTCGCTCGACTATAAATAGAGGCCAACCCCGCACGATTTCTTCACACCATCTCACTCCCCTCTCCTCACTGATCGTGCCACACCGTTCTCAGAGCAAGCCGAGCACCACCTCGCTGGAATTTCACTAGAGCCTGCCGCTGTCGGAGAAGAAAGGAGCCAACAATTGGAGCCGCCCCAGGAGCTGCCGCGACCACCCCTGAGTTCGCCGTCGTCGACTTCGTCGTTCGCCCGCCTCGCCGACCCTCGCCCGTACCCCGGTGAGCCCCCAGCACCCCTCACTGGCCGCACTAGGTTTCGTTCTCGCCGGAGCTGTCTCGCGTTGACGATGACCCCCAGCTGTTGGATTAGAACTAGATCGAACGAGCTGGTCATGGTTGGGAGGCCAAACTCACAGGAGAGGTGCTTATACTAGGGCGTGTAATTGGAAGGTTAGGATTGATTATCCGCATACTGAGTATGGTGAATTCAGAATTTGTTCCTGACGGATGTATCGAATGTTGTGGTGAAAGTGTACAATCTCTGCAGAGTGTCAAACTATTCGAATAGCCGCGTCCACGGTTATGGACAGCTGGAGTGGCCATACTGTTCCCCCGTCAGACTTTTCAAAATGACTTGTGAAATGAATTGAGACTTTGACTTCACCACAACAGAGTTGTGACCTGAATTACAATATCCCACTTAGGAGTTATAAAATTGTGACTAGCTTTGGAACTTAGTAGAGATAAACCTGGCTTTTTGCAAAACAACCCTAGAGCCTAGTGTCCTATTATCCCAAAAACCCCCTTTACTTGTTAGTATTAGTTTGCGAGTACTTAAAGAGTACTCATGGCTTTGTCCCTGGCTATTCCCATGGAAAGACTATGAAGAGGAGTACCTGGAAGATGGACCCTAGGAAGGTTACGACAACTAGGATCATATCCCATCGTCAGCATTGCCTGTGACCCCGAAGATGGAGCTTCGCCTACGCTACCGTTATTATTACGTATTCCGTTGCTTGATGTTGTATTAAGAACTGGATCATGATATCCCCATTCGTGTAAGAACTTATGTATCGTTTGTAATGGATGAAGTACTATGATATCCAATTCTGTTATGTCTCGCAAAAATGGTAATCCTGGGATTGCGATGTATGGCATAACAGGCATCTAGGATTGAAAAATCCGGGTGTCGACAAGTTGGTATCAGAGCCATCCTGACCATAGGAGACCCTAGTTAGATTGGATGTTGAACCAAAAACTTAGTTTCAAAACCAAAAGAACACAAATATTTACGAAAAATTATTCTTATTCTTACCTCTTTAATTCTTTCATAAAACTTCATGTTCCTCAAAAACTCTTGCAAAATAGATAAAATTTTGACACACTTGATCACTCTGCTAATCTACTCATCCTCTATTTTTATAGATGGACGTGAAGTACAGCAAGTTTTACCAACTTGGGAATGGAGGAGACCTTATCTTTGAGAGGGATCTGGATCAGCTTTCGGAACTTCTGGAGCATCCGCATCCCGAGTTCTTCGGAGCTCAGCTCAATGATCAAGGAGGATAAGATCTGCAGTGGCTAATTGTTGCAAGTCTCCGAGGAAAGATTGAACCTCCCACTGCGGAGGGAATTCAGTTTACCTTGAGGGAAAACAACTGGCTCGATGGACTTGCCAGAGCAATGCAGGAAGCTCTTTCCCGTCTGTGTGGGCAGAGCATCAATCATATCAAGGGTACTCGCTTTGAGTTTTGCCCAAGGAGTGATGCAAATGGACAACCACTGGAAGCCCCATACCACCCCGAGCTGAAGACTCAATTGGACCACCTTAGCTTCATGATGTATGATCGTCAGCAGGAATTGGACAACTGCCGTGACTATTGCAACCACAAGTCTGCCATCATCAAGACGAAGGATCAGACCATCGCCATGCTAGCAAAGGATCGCAAGTCTCGTCACCGTCAGCTCGACAAGAAGGAGCGCATTATTGCCCGTCTTCGCCATCGCATCTCATCTCTGGAAGAGACCATCCACGAGAGATACATGCAGTTAGAGGAAAGGGAGAATGCCGGAGAGGATCTTCGTGGAGACCCTTACTCCTACCTCAGCGATGACGATGATTTTCTGGAGGATCAGGCCATGGACTTCTTCACCGATGAGGATGATTTCGCCTTCATCGATGATGCTGAAGATGATGAAGCCACAGACTCCGAGGAGTAGTAGCACTGAGCACTAGCGTAGTGAGTAGTAGTCGGTCCCACTGTATCGTAGATTTTAGAATGGTTTTTAAAACCATCTGTTTTTCCTTGTTGTGGTGTGTGTTGTACTGTGTGCTATGAATGAATGAAAAATCAAGTTACTAGAAAAACCTGAGTCAAACTCTAGAAAACTTTTCAAAAACCCAAAACCTTAGAAATTTCCCTCTTTTCTCATGATCTATATCAATCTTCAGATGCCACGTGGAGGAAGTGGTTCAGCCCCGGACCCGATATTGCAGATCCTGCAAATGTTGACTTCTGACCGCGAAGCTAAAAGAGCGGAACGTCAAGCCAACCTAGCCACTCTGCAACAGATAGCCCAGCTAGCCCATAACAACCAAGGCCATGGAAATCAAGACAACCACGGATCTAAGCTCAAGAATTTCCAGAATACCAACCCACCCGTTTTCACCAAGTCAGAAGAACCCCTAGATGCCGATGATTGGCTGCAAACCATGGAAAACAACTTAGAAGTAGCAGGAGTGGAAGCCAACGAGAAAGTTCTATTTTCCACCCATTATCTAGCCGGAGATGCCAGGGCATGGTGGAACAGTGTTCGTGCAATGACCGGAGGCCAGATGATGACCTGGGAGGAATTCAAGGTCAAGTTTAGCAGAACCCATGTGCCACCAGGTTTGATCAAGAGAATGAGAGACGAGTTCAGAGAGTTGAAGCAAGGAAGGATGACTGTAGTGGAATACCGTGACAAATTTTTGTCATTAGCTAGGTATGCCCCGGACGAGATAGACACCGAAGCCAAGAAGAAAGAAAGATTCCTGAATGGTCTGCATGGCGAGATGCAGACAGTGTTAGTCAATATCCCCTTTTTTGATATTGAAGCCCTTGTCGACTCTGCTATCCAGATGGAAGGAAAGATCAACCAGGCCAATGAGAACCGCAAGCGTCACATGATGCATCAACCAGGAACCCATCAGACCCCAAAGTATCGCCCCAACCCATCTCCAGGATTTGCCCCAAGAACCAACAGACCCCCTATGACCCGTCCAACCTATCCCAACCGTGGAAACCCTAGACCCGGAGGAAATCACAACAACCCCGGCAACTCTAGAAATTTCACCCGTGCCCCACCCAAGTTCAACACCAACAATGCTACCGCCAACCCCAACACTACCCCGAGGACTGGAAGCAATGCTGTGCCTGTCGCAGCCAAGGACAAGTCACAAGTGACCTGTTATGACTGTGGAAATAAAGGCCACTATTCCAACGAGTGCCCCAACAAGAAGAATGCTACAGCCCCTAATACCAATGTCCCAGCTCAGCAGCAGCGTCGTGTCCAGCCAGGGAGAAGATTTTCCCCAGGGAATTCAATCAACCGCAATGGCCGTCTTTTTCTCATGCATGCTGAAGAAGCTCAGGAAGCGCCAGACGTCGTACTGGGTATGTTTTCTGTTAATTCAGTACTTGCAAGAGTGTTGTTTGATTCTGGTGCATCGCATTCATTTGTCACCGAAGAATTTGCCTGCACTAGTAAAATTCAACCAACCAAATTGAAGCATGTGATGATTGTACAAATTCCCGGATCAACCACCAAGGCTAGGCAAATTTGCAAAGCCGTCCCTATCCGAATCCATGGCATAGATTTTTATGCTAAACTAATAGTACTCGGAACTAAAGGTTTGGAAGTAGTACTAGGAATGGATTGGATGTCCAAACATAAAGGATTGATTGACTGTGCCAAGAAAGCCATCACCATGACCAGTACCGCCAGAATATCAGTCGAGCATATATCTGAAACCTTACCTCGCCAATTCAAGTGTAACAAGAGTCTTGCCCAACCTACCATTGACCAAGTTCGGATAGTCTGTGAATACCCCGATGTATTTCCAGATGTTTTGCCCGGTATGCCCCCAGATCGGGATATCGAGTTTATCATCGAACTAATCCCCGGAACACGACCCATAGCCCAGAGACCCTATAGTATGAACCCGTCAGAACTAGAAGAACTGAAGAAGCAACTGTATTCCATGTTAGAAATCGGATTGATTCAACCAAGTGCGTCCCCATGGAGATCACCTGTCTTGTTTGTGGACAAGAAGGATGGAGGTAACCGTTTGTGTACGGATTATCGGAAGTTGAATGATGTCACCATCAAGAACAAGTACCCCTTGCCTAAGATAGAAGATTTGTTTGATCAGTTGACCGGTGCCCAAGTGTTTTCTTAGATTGATCTTAGGACTGGCTATCATCAACTCAAGATTCGTGCAGAGGATATTCCAAAGACTGCCTTTACCACCAGATATGGATTGTATGAGAATACAGTCATGTCTTTTGGATTAACCAATGCACCTGCTTATTTCATGAACCTCATGAATAAGATTTTTATGGACTTCCTGGATAAGTTTGTCGTTGTTTTCATCGATGACATTCTGATTTATTCCAAATCAGAAGAAGAACATGAGGTACACCTAAGGACCATTCTTGGAACCCTTAGAGAGCATCAGCTGTATGCAAAGTTTAGCAAATGTGAATTCTGGTTACAGGAAGTAGGATTCCTCGGTCACATTGTATTAGCCGGAGGAATTGCCGTTGACCCTGCCAAAGTGAAAGATGTAGAAGATTGGCAAGCCCCAACCACTCAAATCCAAGTTCGTGCTTTTCTCGGATTGGCGGGATATTATCGCAAATTTGTAGAAGGATTCTCTAGTATCGCCCGACCCATGACCCAATTGCTGAAGAAGGACAAGAAGTTTGAATGGACCGACAAATGTGAAGCGAGTTTTCAAGAACTCAAAAGGAGATTGATTTCAGCCCCAATCTTGATCATGCCGGATATCACGAAGCCCTTCGATGTGTATTGTGACGCATCCAAGATTGGTCTCGGATGTGTGCTAATGCAAGAATGCAAAGTTATATCTTATCTATCACGACAATTGAAGCAACATGAACAAAATTACCCAACCCATGACCTCGAACTCGCAGCCGTAGTTCTAGCCCTGAAGACATGGAGACATTACCTAATGGGAAACCATTGTGAGATTTATTCGGATCACAAGAGCCTAAAGTATATATTCACTCAGAAGGAGTTGAATATGAGGCAGAGAAGATGGATTGAGATAATCAAGGATTATGACCTGGACATTCACTATCACCCTGGTAAAGCCAACGTGGTAGCCGATGCCCTTAGCAGATTGCCGTGCCGCTTGAACTCCATGATTTTGAAGGAGCAACCAAGTTTGCACAAAGAGATGGAAGATTTTTGAATGGAATTAGTAAGTGAAGGATTTTTGGCTAGCATAGAACTTCAGCTCACTTTGATCAGTCAGATTAAAGAGGCGCAGAAGGGAAATGCCAGTATCGACGGAATCAAGCGTCGTATCGGTACAGGCAAAGTACCCGGATTCACCGAGGACGAAGAAGGAGTTTTGTGGTACAAAGGACGCCTTTGTGTACCATCAGATTCTGAGTTGAAAGAAGTTATCTCGAAGGAGGCTCATGATACTCTTTATTCTATCCATCCCGGAGGAACTAAGATGTATCAAGATTTGAAAGAGCAATTTTGGTGGCATAAGATGAAGAGAGAAATCGGAAGCTATATCGCCAAGTGTGATATATGTCAGCGAGTCAAGACAGGACATCAAATACCCGCTGGATTGTTGCAACCTTTGGAAATTCCGGAATGGAAATGGGATTCTGTAGGAATGGACTTTATCACTGGACTACCTACTTCTAGTAGGGAAAATGAGTCTATTTGGGTCATAGTGGACAGATTGTCCAAAGTCGCCCATTTCTTGCCCGTCAAAACCACCTATCAGAGTTCAAAGCTAGCAGAGTTGTACATCGCTAGAATCGTTAGTTTGCATGGAGTCCCCAAGAACATAGTATCGAATCGAGGAACTCAGTTTACCTCGAGATTCTGGAAGAAAGTCCAAGAAGGTTTAGGAACCCGCCTAGATTTCAGTACCGCGTATCACCCTCAGACCGATGGACAAATGGAGCGAGTAAATCAAATACTCGAAGATATGCTTAGAGCATGTGTGCTAGAATATGGATCCAAATGGGAAGACTGTCTGCCGTTTGCAGAATTTTCATACAACAACATTTACCAAGCCAGTTTGCAAATGGCCCCATTTGAATTTATGTACGGAAGAAAGTGTCGCACCCCTTTGAACTGGTCGGAAGTAGGAGAGAGTCAGATTTTCGGACCCGACATCCTACGAGAAGCAGAAGAGGAGGTTCACAAGATTCGTGAGCACCTCAAGACAGCCCAATCCCGACAGAAGAGTTATGCCGACAAGAGAGTCGAGACTTCGCCTTCAACATCGGAGATTTTGTTTATCTGAAAGTGTCGCCATTGAAGGGAATGCAGCGTTTCCAACTCAAAGGAAAGTTAGATCCCAGATATATCGGACCTTTCAAAATTTTGAACCGTCGAGGAGAAGTATCTTATCAACTGGAACTAATAGAAGATATGTCAGCTGTGCACAATGTGTTCCATATCTCGTTACTTCGCAAGTGTCTCGAAGTCCCCGAGAAGACCGAAGTGTTCAAGAATATCGATCACCGGACCATAGAGATCAACGATGACCTAATCTATCCCGAAGTACCCATCCATATATTGGAAGAAGCCTTTCGAACTACTAGAACCCGAAGCATCAAGTTTCTCAAGATTCAGTGGAACAACCACACAGAAGAGGAAGCTACCTGGGAACGCGAAGATCACATCAGGACGGAGTTTCCCGATCTCTTCAAATCCTAGGTAATCTTTTCGTCCTTTGTTTAAGGGGGGAAGGTTTGTAAAATCCCAAAAATACCAAACCAAGATCATCAAACACTAATCATCAAGATTAGGGTTAACAAAAACTTTTCTAAATAAACTCATGAATGCATGCATATGTGTATGCATGGATTTTGAATTTCTTTAAAAACCACCTTGTTTGTGTGATCCATTGCTTGTAAACTGTTACTTAGGTGAAATGAACAACATCTAAAACATTTCCCACACTTTTCCTAAAGACAAGTAAATCAAAACAAATATATTAAGTGAATGGTCATTTTGACCAATTTAACTCCCATGCCTACTTTGGCTGTCTCAAACTTTCAAAACCTAACAGAAACTTTTCTGGATCTTTGCACCCCTTGAATGTACTCATAATAGAGTATCAAGGCCCACTTTGTGATCATACAGAAACTTTCAAATGCATAGTTTAATGACAATTCAAAATTGAATCTTCTTCATATGGGAAGATCCCACTTTTCCAAAACCCACTCAAACAAGCTCAACTTTCAAAACCCAAGCATCTGCAGACGCACCAGCACCAATATAGCAAACCCACCAAAATTCATTTCAAAATTCAAAACTTGATTTCATGCGGCCATTTCATCAAACAGGTTGCAGACACAAATCAAACAAAACAACAAACACTATAGTGTGCAGTGATTCTTGCCTAACTTGTTCCCTAGTTAGCTCACACACAACTCAGTAGATCATCTAGAAAGATTAGCCCAACACTAGCACCCCTGTGAGCTTGCCATTGTCATTAATGGTGAACAGCCGAGCACCCCCATGTCACCCCATTGTGGACAGCAGGCTAGAGGAAGAACTAGCCATGCCAACCTTGTTTGGGAGGCAGCCCACCGTCCACCGCCACTCCCTGTCCCAGCCGCGAGCGTTGCCAAGCCCTGGACCACGCGCACAAGCCGCGCCCAGACCATGCCGAGCGTGCGCCACCCTCGACCAGTGTCCACAGACCGCGCGCCGCCCTCACCGCGTGCACACAAGATCACCACCAACCCAGGAGACCGCCAGACATCCCCGTTTGACGCCCCGTGCCATACAACCACCGCCCGCCGTCGAAGACGCCGCCTCTGCTGCGCAGAGCACCGGCCGTTCCAGACCAAACCACACCGCCCGATGCCTCGCGACCATGTCGTTGAGCATCGCCAGGAGACACCGCACCGTCCCCTACCCTTGCCCATGCCATTAGCCGCCTGTAACGTCGCCCCCGACGAACTCACCGTGCGCCCCGACGGTCCCCTCGCTCGACTATAAATAGAGGCCACCCCCGCACGATTTCTTCACACCATCTCACTCCCCTCTCCTCACTGATCGTGCCACACCGTTCTCAGAGCAAGCCGAGCACCACCTCGCCGGAATTTCACTAGAGCCTGCCGCTGCCGGAGAAGAAAGGAGCCAGCGATTGGAGCCGCCGCGACCACCCCTGAGTTCGCCATCGTCGACTTCGTCGTTCGCCCACCTCGCCGACCCTCGCCAGTATCCCGGTGAGCCCCCAACACCCCTCACTGGCCGCGCTAGGTTTTGTTCTCGCCGGAGCTGTCTCGCGTCGACGATGACCCCCAGCCGTTGGATTAGAACTAGATCGAACGATCCACGTTGCCCCATGCCGCTTCGCCCAGCCCTGTGTCACTGACGAGTGGGGACACCCACTTAAGCAGCCTGCGGGAGCACTACGCTTAGCAGGCCGGCCCAGTAAATTTTCCCGCGCAGCCCAGCAATTCAAATTAAATCTTTTTCTATTTCAATTCAAACACACTTCTGTACCCAACTTCAAAAATCAACCAAGATCGATTCAGTGCACCAATTTGAATTAAACCAATTTTGTTGGAAAGGTCTGTGAATGCTTAATCCAAGACCGTTGGATTCAAGTCATTTGGATCTCTAGATCACCCATAGTAAAAATAACAAGGCAGAAGCTTTTCTGCATTCAAACATTTTTCAAATTTAAACCAAAAAAGCTTTTGAGTTGTTTCCAACTCTCAAAAATCACATTTAACCATACCTTTCAGAATATATAAAAATATATAGGTTTACTTGCATAAATAATGTTCAAGTAATAAAAGAATGCTTCATAAGCATTTCTAGCCACTTTAATTAATTAACATAAAAGGGTAAAACCTTATTAAATTGTGACACCACTTTAAATCACATTCCCATGGACTACAATATGTGGTGATGACATGTTTCAACATGATCCCATGTTTAGTTTGGAGAATATTAAATCTTAAGTAATTTTTCAATGAGTAGAAATTACTTTTCTAAAAATAAAAAGATTTAAACCAAGCCTTAACCTTGTAATGTTAGAGATGATGCTAGATCATCTATAGGACCCTTGTGTGTGATGATTGCAAGTAGTTAAGTATTGTTTGGTGATTGTGTACCTCGTATTTATTCATAGACGCTAGTACCGACCAAGGATACGAGGAGGAAGGAGGATACTACGAAGAAGAAGCCGAGGAGAACTTCAACCACTGCTCTGCACAAGGCAAGCTAACACTTGCAAGATACTATACATATGCAAGATTATATTGACACTGATGCAAGCCTAATACTACTAGTGAATATGCAAGCTAACCCTTGCCAGATACCATACTGATGCCACAAATCCATACTTGTGATATGACTACGATATGCCTTAAGCATATGTGCTCATACCCACTTGATAAACCAAATCCTAGTTTTATGTGCAAGCTTCTTACTTTATTTCTTTATCAAAGCTTACTTAGAGTCTACCTAAGAGTTTGGTAGATACTAGACAGTTGTGCTGAAGGTTGCATAAAGAGCATAAAATTTGGCCTAAGGTAGAAGCCTTG
This sequence comes from Avena atlantica, assembly GCA_910589765.1. NCBI lineage: Eukaryota > Viridiplantae > Streptophyta > Magnoliopsida > Poales > Poaceae > Avena > Avena atlantica. The sequence goes on from OU342734.1 coordinate 75,707,863, forward strand.
ATATCAACCTAAGATATAAGGTTGGACTTAGTGAAACTCCACTAGTTACCACCCCTCATTAGTACTACCCCCACCTATAGATGCTAGTTCTAAGCATAAAACTTGATCAACTTTTAGATGGGAATACTTGGTGTAAAAATGGTTATGAAAACCTTGGAATGATGGATCATTCTATTGAAATGTTTTGGACATGTGTTTCCAAACACTTGATGTTTCTGATGATAAAAATGTTGAGGCATGAGCCTTAGCCCTTTATAAAACTGATGGTTGTCTGGATGCAATACCATTCCAATTTTAGCGTACAACCACAATACCCGAATATTGGGTAGGGCTTGACTGGAAACTTATATACCTTAGTATTAGTTCCCTCCCGGCCAAGGTCTGAGCTGAGGCTACCTTGTGAAGATTGTCCACCTGTGCAGTACCCAAGATGACAGCTGGTCATGGTTGGGAGGCCAAACTCACAGGAGAGGTGCTTATACTAGGGCGTGTAATTGAAAGGTTAGGATCGATTATCCGCATACTGAGTATGGTGAATTCAGGATTTGTTCCTGACGGATGTATCGAATGTTGTGGTGAAAGTGTACAATCTCTGCAGAGTGTCAAACTATTCGAATAGCCGCGTCCGCGGTTATGGACAGTTGGAGTGGCCATACTGTTCCCCCGTCAGACTTTTCAAAATGACTTGTGAAATGAATTGAGACTTTGACTTGACCACAACAGAGTTGTGACCTGAATTACAATATCCCACTTAGGAGTTATAAAATTGTGACTAGCTTTGGAACTTAGTAGAGATAAACCTGGCTTTTTGCAAAACAACCCTAGAGCCTAGTGTCCTATTATCCCAAAAACTCCCTTTACTTGTTAGTATTAGTTTGCGAGTACTTAAAGAGTACTCATGGCTTTGTCCCTGGCTATTCCCATGGCCAGACTATGAATAGGAGTAGCTGGAAGATGGACCCCAGGAAGGTTACGACAACTAGGATCATCTCCCATCGTCAGCATTGCCTGTGACCCCGAAGATGGAGCTTCGCCTACGCTACCGTTATTATTACGTATTCCGCTGCTTGATGTTGTATTAAGAACTGGATCATGAGATCCCCATTCGTGTAAGAACTTATGTATCGTTTGTAATGGATGAAGTACTATGGTATCCAATTCTGTTATGTCTCGCAAAAATGGTAATCCTGGGATTGCGATGTATGGCATAATAGGCATCTAGGATTGAAAAATCCGGGTGTCGACATCCTTCTTCGTCTTCGGTGAATCAAGGTACTTTGCCTGTACCGATACGACGCTTGATTCCGTCGATACTAGCATTTCCCTTCTACGCCTCTTTAATTTGACTGATCAAAGTGGGCTGGAGTTCTATGCTAGCCAAAAATCCTTCACTTACTAATTCCATTCAAAAATCTTCCATCTCTTTGTGCAAGCTTGGTTGCTCCTTTAAAATCATGGAGTTCAAGCGGCACGGCAATCTGCTAAGGGCATCGGCTACCACATTGGCTTTACCAGGGTGATAGTGAATGTCCAGGTCGTAATCCTTGATTAGCTCAATCCACCTTCTCTGTCTCATATTCAGCTCCTTCTGAGTGAATATATACGTCAGGCTCTTATGATCCGAATAAATCTCACAACGCTTTCCCATCAGGTAATGCCTCCATGTCTTTAAGGCTAGAACTACGGCTGTGAGTTTGAGGTCATGGGTTGGGTAATTTTGCTCATGTTGCTTCAGTTGTCGAGATAAATAAGATATAACTTTGCCTTCTTGCATTAGCACACATCGGAGACCGATCTTGGATGCGTCACAATACACATCGAAGGGCTTCATGATATCCGGCATGATCAAGATTGGGGCTGAAATCAATCTCCTTTTGAGTTCTTGAAAACTCCCTTCACATTTGTCGGTCCATTCAAACTTCTTGTCCTTCTTCAGCAATTGGGTCATGAGTCTGGCGATACTCGAGAATCCTTCTACTAATTTGCGGTAATATCCCGCCAATCCGAGAAATGCACGAACTTGGGTTTGAGTGGTTGGGGCTTGCCAATCCTCTACGTCTTTCACTTTGGCAGGGTCAACAGCAATTCCTCCGGCTGATACAATGTGACCGAGGAATCCTACCTCCTGTAACCATAATTCACATTTGCTAAACTTTGCATACAGCTAATGCTCTCTAAGGGTTCCAAGAATGGTCCTTAGGTGTAGCTCATGTTCTTCTTCCGATTTGGAATAAATCAGAATGTCATAAATGAAAACAACGACAAACTTATCCAGGAAGTGCATAAAAATCTTATTCATGAGATTCATGAAATAAGCGGGGGCATTGGTTAATCCAAAATACATGATTGTATACTCATACAGTACATATCTGGTGGTAATGGCAGTCTTTGGAATATCCTCTGCACGAATTTTGAGTTGATGATACCCAGTTCTAAGATCAATCTTAGAAAACACTTTGGCACCGGTCAACTGATCAAACAGGTCTTCTATCTTGGGCAAGGGGTATTTGTTCTTGATGGTGACATCATTCAACTTCAGATAATCCGTACACAAACGGTTACCTCCATCTTTCTTGTCCACAAACAAGACAGGTGATCTCCATGGTGACGCACTTGGTTGAATCAATCTAATTTCCAGCATGGCATCCAGTTGCTTCTTCAGTTCTGCTAGCTCAGACGGGTTCATACTATATGGTCTCTAGGCTATGGGTCCGGTTCCGGGGATTAGTTCGATTATAAACTCGATATCCCGATCTGGGGGCATACCGGGCAAAACATCTGGAAATACATCGGGGTATTCACAGACTATCCAGACTTGGTCAATGGTAGGTTGGGCTATACTCTTGTTGCACTTGAATTGACGAGGTAAGGTTTCAGATATATGCTCGACTGATATTCCGGCTGTACCGGTCATGGTTATGGCTTTCTTGGCACAGTTTGTCAATCCTTTATGTTTGGACATCCAATCCATTCCTAGTACTACTTCCAAACCTTTAGTTCCGAGTACTATCATATTTGCATAAAAATCTATGCCATGGATTCGGATAGGGACGGCTTTGCAAATTTGCCTAGCCTTGGTGGTTGATCCGGGAATTTGAACAATCATAACATGATTCAGTTTGGTTGGTTGAATTTTACTAGTGCATGCAAATTCTTTGGTGACAAATGAGTGCGATGCACCAGAATCAAACAACACTCGTGCAAGTACTGAATTAACAGAAAACATAGCCAGCACGACGTCTGGCGCTTCCTGAGCTTCTTCAGCATGCATGAGAAAAAGACAGCCATTGCGGTTGCGCGAATTCCCTAGGGCAAACCTTCTTCCTGGCTGAACACGACGCTGTTGCTGAGCTGGGACATTGGCATTGGGTGCTGCAGCATTCTTCTTGTTGGGGCACTCGTTGGAGTAGTGACCCTTATTTCCATAGTCATAACAAGTCACCTGCGACTTGTCCTTTGCTGCTACAGGCACAACATTGCTTCCAGTCCTCGGGCAATGTTGGTGTTGGCGGTAGCATTGTTATTGTTGAACTTGGGTGGGGCACGGCTGAAATTGCTAGAGTTGCCGGGTTTGTTGTGATTTACTCCGGGCCTAGGGTTTCCACGGTTGGGATAGGTCGGACGGTTCATCAGGGGTCTGTTGGTTCTAGGGGCAATTCCTGGAGATGGGTTAGGGCGATACTTTGGAGTCTGATGGGTTCCTGGCTGATGCATCATGCGACGCTTGCGGTTCTCATTGGCTTGGTTGATCTTTCCTTCCATCTGGATGGCAGAGTCGACAAGGGCTTCAATATCAGCAAAGGGGATATTGACTAACACTGTCTCCATCTCATCATGCAGACCATTCAGGAATCTTTCTTTCTTCTTGGCTTTGGTGTCGATCTCATCCGAGGCATACCTAGCTAATGACAAAAATTTGTCACGATATTCCACTACAGTCATCCTTCCTTGCTTCAGTTCTCTGAACTCGTCTCTCATCCTCTTGATCAAACCCGGGGGCACATGGGTTCTGCTGAACTTGACCTTGAAATCCTCCCAGGTCATCATCTGGCCTCCGGTCATTGCGCGAACACTGTTCCACCTTGCCCTGGCATCTCCGGCTAGGTAGTGGGTGGCGAACAGAACTTTCTCGTTGGCTTCCACTCCAGCGACTTCTAGGTTATTTTCCATGGTCTGCAGCCAATCATCGGCGTCTAGGGGTTCTTCTAACTTAGTGAAAACAGGTGGGTTGGTATTCTGGAAGTTCTTGAGCTTAGATCCATGGTTGTCCTGATTTTTCCGTGGCCTTGGTTGTTGTGGGCTAGCTGAGCTATTTGTTTGCAGGGTGGCTAGGTTGGCTTGACGTTTGGCTCTTTCAGCTTCACGGTCAGAAGTCAACATTTGCAGGATCTGCAACATCGGGCCTGGGGATGAACCACTTCCTCCGCGTGGCATCTGAAGATTGAGATAGATCATGAGAAAAGAGGGAAATTTCTAGGGTTCTGGGATTTGGAAAAGTTTTCAAAGTTTGACTTAGATTTTCGAGTAACTTGCTTTTCATCCATTCATTCATAGCACACGGTACAACACACACCACAACAAATACAAACAGATGGTTTTAAGAACCATTCTGGAAACTACGATACGGTGGGACCGAATACTACTCACTACGCTAGTGCTCAAGTGCTACTACTCCTTGGAATCGGTGGCTTCGTCATCTTCATCATCATCGATGAAGGAAAAATCATCCTCATCGGTGAAGAAGTGCATAGCCTGACCCTCCAGAAAATCATCGTCATTGCTGAGATAGGAGTAGGGGTCTCCATGAAGATCCTCTCCGGCATTCTCCCTTTCCTCCAACTGCATGTCTTACTCGTGGATGGTCTCCTCCAAAGATGAGATACGGTGGCGAAGATGGGCAATAATGCGCTCCTTCTTGTCGAGCTGACGGCGACGAGACTTGCGATCTTTTTCCAGCATGGCGATGGTTTGATCCTTCCTCTTGATGATGGCAGACTTGTGGTTAGAGTAGTCACGGCAGTTATCCAACTCCTGCTGACGATCGTACATCATGAAGCTAGGTGGTCCAATTGGGTCTTCAGCTCAGGGTGGTATGGGGCTTCCAGTGGTTGTCCATTACCATCACGCCTTGGGAAAAACTCAAAGCGAGTACCCTTGATCTGGTTGACGCTCTGCCCACACAGACGAGAAAGAGCTTCCTGCATGGCCCTGGCAAGTCCATCGAGCAAGTTGTTCTCTCTTAAGGTAAATTGAATTCCCTCAGCAGTGGGAGGTTCAATCTTTCCTCGGAGACTTGCAACAATTAGCCACTGCAGATCTTCTCCTCCTTGATCATTGAGCTGATCTCCGAAGAACTCGGGGTGCGGACGCTCCAGAAGTTCCGAAAGCTGGTCCAAATCCCTCTCAAAGATAAGTTCTCCTCCATTCCCCAACTGATAAAACTTGATGTACTTCACGTCCATCTACAAGAATATAGGATGAGTAAGTTAGGAGAGTGATCAAGTGTGTCAAAATTTTAGATATTTTGCAAGAGTTTTTGAGGAACATGAATTTTCATGAAAGAATAAAAGGGATACGAATGAGAATAAGTTTTGGTAAATATTTGCTTCCTTCGGTCTTGAAACTAAGTTTTTGATTCAAACGTCCAGTTTAACTAGGGTCTCCTATGGTCAGGATGGATCTGATACCAACTTGTCAACACCCGGATTTTTAATCCCAGATGCCTGTTATGACATACATCGCAATCCCAGGATTACCATTTTTGCGAGACATAACAGAATTGGATACCATAGTATATCATCCATTACAAACCATACATAAGTTCTTACACAAATAGGTATCTCATGATCCAGTTCTTAATACAACTTCAAGAAGCGGAATACGTAATAATAACGGTAGCGTAGGCGAAGCTCCATCTTCGGGGTCACAGGCAATGCTGACGATGGTAGATGATCCTAGTTGTCGTAACCTTCCTGGGGTCCATCATCCAGGTACTCCTCTTCATAGTCTGGCCACGGGAATAGCCAGGGACAAAGCCATGAGTACTCTTTAAGTACTCGCAAACTCATACTAACAAGTGGAAGGAGTTTTTGATAATAGGACACTAGGCTCTAGGGTTGTTTTGCAAGAAGCCAGATTTACCTCTACTAAGTTCAGAAATAAGAGAAGCTAGTCACATTTTTATAACACCTAAATGGGATCTTGTAACTCATGTCACAACTCTGTTGTGGTCAAGTCAAAGTCTCACTTCCTTTCACAAATCATTTTGAAAAGTCTGATGGGGGAACAATGTGGCCACTCCAACTGTCCATAACCGCGGACACGACTATTCGAATAGTTTGACACTCTGCAGAGATTATACACTTCCACCACAACATTCGATACATCCGTTAGGAACAACTCCTGAATTCACCATACTTAGTATGCGGATAATCAATCCTAACCTTTCAGTTACACGCCCTAGTATAAGCACCTCTCCAGTGAGTTTGGCCTCCCAACCATGACCAACTGTCATCTTGGGTACTGCACAGGTGGACAATCTTCACAAGGTAGCCTTAGCTCAGACCTTTGAAGGGTTTCGCGGCATAGTAAATCAAAATTTTCTACGGAGCGAACAGAGGGAAAGCCAAGATCTAATCTAGGAGATGCAAACAACGAGAGAGATTGGATTAGATCTTCATACCCTTGAAGATTCGCACAGCGGAACGTTCGTCGGAACGTGGGTGATGTAGTCGTACTCGCTTCTCCTCCTCGCGATCCGATCCGATCTAGCACCACAAGTGGCGGTGCCTCCGTGAGATGCACACGTGCAGCACCTCGACGTCTCCTCCTTCCTCGGACCAGCGAGTATGGTGGATAGATAGATTGGATCTACAACACGACGGCGTGGTGTAAATGGTGGAGAATTTCTGCTGCAGGGCTTCGCCTACAAACAGTTGGGAGGGAGAGAGGAAGGTAGCAAGGCTGCTAGGGCTTGGAGGAAGGTGTGTGGGGGGAAGGGGGCGCACCACCCCTCTATATATAGAGGGGGGGGGGGGGCGGCCAGCCCTTGCCCCTCCTCCAAGCCTATCTCTAGTTTAAACAATTTAAACTCTCCCTTATCTAGAAATCCTATCTCTAGTTTAAATGATTTAAACTCTCCCTTATCTAGAAATTCTATCCCGAGATTTAAACGAGTCAAATCTCTCTAGAATCGGCTGGGCCCTATGGGGCCTTGTGCCCCTGGCCCAATGCGGCCAGGACACTCCCTCATAGGCCCATGCCCCCTCCCAGAAGGTGGGGCCACGTTGGTCCCCTTCCGGAAGGTTCTAGAAGCTTCCGGTACAATACCGATTAACCCGGAACAATTCCGAACTCCAAAAACTGCACTGCCTTATATGAATCTTATTCTCCGGACCATTCCGGAACCTATCGTGATATCCCGGATCCCATCCGAGACTCTGAACAAAAATTCATAAACCAATTATCCAATCTATCCTAGCGTCGAGATACGTTAAGTGTGTGACCCTGCGGGTTCGAGAATATGCAGACATGATCTTCTATCAATAATCAACAGCGGGGTCTGGGCACCCATATTGACTCCCACACATTCATCGATGATCATATCGGATGAACCACGATGCCAGGATTCAATCAATCCCATATATATATTCCCTTCGTCTCGCGATATTTTACTTGCCCGAGATTCGATCGTCGGTACCGTCATACCTAGTTCAATCTCGTTCGCAGCAAGTACTTTACTCGTTCCGTAATCCGATATCACTTTGTGATTAACTCCTTAACCACATGCTTGCAAGCGGTGTTGATATCGATTACCGAGTGGGCCCGAAGTATATCTCTCCGACTTGGGAGGGACAAATTCCATGTCGATACATACAACCCAACAGATACTTTCCGATCACCTGAGAGACACCTTTATGATCACCCTCTCATAGGATGACGTTTGATGACCTCAAAGCTTTCTTCCGATACCAGGGAGTTGCATTATCTCATGGTCTAAGGAATACAATATTTGACATAGGAAAAGCTTCGCAAAGACGAACACGATGACACGATCTAATTGCTCTGCTTTGTTTGGGTCTATCCACCATATCATTCTCCCAATGATATGATCTCATTATCAATTGACAACTCATGTCTATGGTTAGGAAACCTTAACCATCATTGATCAATGAGCTAGTCCATAGAGGCGTACTAGGGACACGGTGTTGTTCACAAACCACACAAGTATTAAAGTTTCCGCTTAATACAATTCTAGCATGGAATATAAACTTTATCATGAACAAGAATTATAATAATAACATCTTTATTATTGCCTCTAGGGCATAATTCCAACAGTCTCCCACTTGCACTAGAGTCAATAATCTAGTTTACATTTGGCAACAATCTCACACCCATGGCACTGAGGTGTTGATCATGTTTTACACGTGGAAGAGGTTTAGTCAATGGATCTGCGACATTCAGATCCGTATGTACTTTGCTAATCTTCAGATCTCCATCTGCTATATAATCTCGGATTATATGAAACTTGCGGTTGATATGCTTGGTCTTTGGATGATATCTTGGTTCCTTAGCGAGTGCTATGGCGCCAGTGTTGTCACACAATATCTCCAGTGGGTCCAATGCACTTGGAACCACGCCAAGCTCAGTGATGAAGTTTCTGATCCAAACTCCTTCACTTGACGCTTCTGCAGCAGCCATGTATTCCGCTTCTACTGTATATCCCACGATCACGCTTTGCTTGCAGCTTCTCCAGCTCACAGCTCCTCCATTCAAAATATAAACGTATCCTGTCTGATATTTAGAATCATCCTTGTCGGTGTCGAAACTAGCATCGACGTAACCTTTTACGACAAGTTGTTCATCACCCCCATAGACTAAGAACATTTCTTTAGTTCTATTTAGGTACTTTAGGATGTTCTTCACGGCTGTCCAGTGTTCCACTCCTGGATCACTTTGATATCTGCTCGTCAAACTAAGAGCATTGGACACATCCGGTCTAGTACACATCATGGCATACATGATGGAACCTATGGCCGAGGCATAAGGCACTTTGCTCATAGCTTCCCTATCATTTACCATAGCTGGACACTGAATATCTTACCTGACAACATAGGCACTGAACCTTTCTTTGCCTTATCCATTCTGAACCTTTTCAGAACTTTGTCTAGGTATGTACTCTGGCTTAAAGCTATCAGGCGTCTTTGTCTATCTCTATAGATCTTGATGCCCAATATATAAGCAGCTTCACCTAGGTCTTTCATTGAAAAACACTTGTTCAAATAACTCTTCACATCGTTAAGCATGTTGATGTCATTTCCGATAATCAATATGTCATCCACATACAGTACCAGAAACGTCACCGAGCTCCCACTCACTTTCTTGTAGATGCAAGCTTCGTAGCAATTTGGAACAAATCCAAAGCTCTTGACCACTTGATCAAAACGAAGGTTCCAACTCCGAGATGCTTGCTTCAGTCCATAAATGGAACGCTGAAGTTTGCATACTTTACTAGCATCCTTAGGATCGACAAAACCCTCGGGTTGCATCATATACAACTCTTCATCAATGTTGCCATTGAGGAAAGAAGTCTTGACATCCATCTGCCATATTTCATAATCATGAAACGCAGCAATTGCTAATAAAATCCGAATGGACTTAAACATCGCTACGGGAGAGAAAGTCTCATCGTAGTCAACACCTTGAACTTGTCGAAAACCTTTTGCGACAAGCCGTGCTTTATAGACGGTAACATTACCATCCACGTCCGTTTTCTTCTTGAATATCCATTTGCACTCAACGGCCTTTCGGTCGCTAGGAGGATCCACCAAAGTCCATACTTGGTTTTCGCTCATGGATCCCAATTCGGATTTCATGGCTTCCAGCCATTTCTCAGAGTCTGGGCTCATCATCGCTTCCTCATAGTTCGTAGGTTCACTGTCTTCTACCAACAAGACAGTCAAGACAGGGTTGCCGTACCACTCAGGAGGGGCACGCGACCTTGTCGACCTGCGACGTTCAGTAGCAGCATCGTCCGAAGCTTCATGATCCTTGTCATTAGCTTCCTCTATTGTTGGTGCAGGCGGCACTGGAACAATTTCAGAAGGTTCAATAACCTCGTCTAGCTCTACTTTCCTCCCACTCACTTCTTTCGAGAGAAACTCCTTCTCAAGAAAGGAACCGTTCTTTGCGACAAACACTTTGCCTTCGGTTCTGTGATAGAAGGTATACCCAATAGTTTCCTTAGGGTATCCTATGAAGACGCATTTCTCCGCTTTGGGTTCGAGCTTGTCCGGCATCAACTTCTTGACGTAAGCTTCGCATCCCCAAACTTTAAAAAACGACAACTTAGGTTTAGCACCAAACCACAGTTCATACGGTGTCGTCTCAACGGATTTAGATGGAGCCCTATTTAAAGTGAATGCAGCGGTTTCTAATGCATAACCCCAAAATGATAACGGCAAATCAGTAAGAGACATCATCGATCGGACCATATCTAATAGGGTTCGATTCCGGCGTTCAGACACACCATTGCGCTGTGGTGTTCCGGGTGGCGTGAGTTGCGAAACAATTCCGCTTGCTTTAAGATGCGTGAGAAAATCATAACTCAAATATTCGCCCCCACGATCGGATCGTAGAAACTTAATCTTTATGTTACGATGGTTCTCCACTTCATTCTGAAATTCTTTGAACTTTTCAAACGTTTCAGATTTATGTTTCATTAAATAGATATACCCATATCTACTTAAGGCATCGGTAAAAGTGAGGAAATAGCGATATCCACCGCGCGTCGAAACACTCATCGGTCCGCATACATCGGTATGTATGATTTCCAACAAGTCCGTTGCTCGCTCCATCATACCGGAGAACGGGGTTTTGATCATCTTGCCCATGAGGCATGGTTCGCATGTGTCAAATGATTCAAAATCAAGAGACTCCAAAAGTCCATCAGAATGGAGTTTCTTCATGCGCTTTACTCCAATATGACCTAGACGACAGTGCCACAAATAAGTAGTATTATCACTATCTACTTTGCATCTCTTAGCCTCAATGTTATGGAAGTGTGTTTCATCCCTTTCGAGATTTAGAAGAAATAAACCATTCACAAGAGGTGCATGACCATAAAAGATGTTACTCATATAAATAGAACAACCATTATTCTCCGATTTAAATGAATAACCGTCTTGCAATAAACACGATCCGGAAATGATGTTCATGCTCAACGCAGGCACATAATAACATTTATTAAGGTTTAAAACTAATCCCGAAGGTAAAACTAAGGAGAGCGTGCTGACGGCCATCACATCAACTCTTGATCCGTTGCCAACGCGCATCGTCACCTCATCCCTCGCAAGGCGCCGTCTATTCCGTAGCTCCTGTTTCGAGTTACAAATATTAGCAACTGAACCGGTATCAAATACCCAGGCACTACAACGAGGGCTAGTAAGGAAAACATCAATAACATGTATATCAAATATACCTTTGATGGTGCCAGCCTTCTTGTCCGCTAAGTACTTTGGACAGTTGCGCTTCCAGTGACCCTTGTCCTTGCAATAGAAGCACTCAGTGTCCGGCTTGGGACCAGACCTGAGCTTCTTCTCAGCAGGGGCATTGCGCTTGCCGCCGCCCTTCTTGAAGGGCTTCTTTGCTCCCTTACCTTTCTTAAAGGAGGGCTTGTTGACCATCAACACATGATTATCCTTCTTGATGTCCACTTCCGCAGCCTTCAGCTTTGCGAAGAGCTCGGTGATCGTATCAGTGGAACCAATCTGATTATGAGTCACTACAAAACTTTTGTAGCTGGGAGGGAGTGATTGCAGAACCCTGTCAATCTTGAGCTCCTCTGGAATCGTGCATTCCAGTTTCTCAAGGCGTTGAGTGTAGCCCGACATCTTTATGGCGTGCTCACTAACGGAACTCCCTTCCTCCATCTTGCAGTTAAAGAACTTCTCAGAGATCTCATATCTCTCAGAACGGGCTTGAGTCTGAAACATGGTTTTCAGCTCCTCGAGAATCTCAAAGGGCCCGGGATAGGTTTCAAAACGATTTTGAAGCTCCGGTTCCATAGCAAACAACATGGTGCTCTTAATCACACCATAATCATCTTTGCGCGACTGATAGACAACTTTCTCATCATCCGGCGCAGTTGCAGCAGGGGGGTTACCTAACGCTTTCTCAAGGACATAGTCCTTTTGTCCGCCAGACAGATTGATTCTTAGATTGCGGAACCAGTTGGTGAAGTTAGACCCATTGTTTCTAAGCTTTTCTTTCTCAGCAAAAACGTTGAAGTTGAAGTTGGACTTGGCCATTGGATCTACAGTATTTGCAAGTACAATTTAGACTATGTTCATGATAAATAGTTCAACTTAATCAAATTACTAGATGAACTCCCACTAAATTCAACATCCCTCAAGTTGTTTAGTGAACACGATCCAAATTCACCACACCTAATCCGATCATCACGAGAAGAGATGTGGTTTCAATGGTGGACAACGAAGTGTCGATCATATCATTCATATGACTCATGCTTAACCTTTCGGTTCTTGTGTTCCGAGGCCATGTCTGTACATGCTAGGCTCGTCAAGTTAGACCCAAGTATTTCCGCGTGTGCAAAAACTGGCTTGCACCCGTTGTATGTGAGTGTAGAGTCTATAGCACCCGATCATCACGTGATGCTTGGACATGACGAACTTTCGCAACGGTGCATACTTGGGGAGAACACAGTTTTTATCTTGATCTTTAAGTGAGGAATCATCTTATAATGCTACCGTCGCGATCTAAGCATAATAAGATACATAAAGGATAAACATCACATGCATATAACTTTATGTGACATGGTATAGCCAATCTTCGCGCAATGATCTCCATCTTGTGCGTTCCGGCATGATCTCCATCACTCCACCATGATTGCCTCCACCACGAATAGCAACTACAACTATTGCTAACTACTTAGCGATAAAGTAAAGCTATTACATGGCGTATAAGAAGTTGACTCGCAGGTCATACACAATTATAAAGACAACCATACGGCTCCTGCCGGTTGTGTACTCATCGACATGCAAGTCGTGAAACATTACAAAACATGATCATCGCATACAATATACACATCACATCTTGGGCCATACCATATCACAGAAAACACTCCCTGCAAAAACAAGTTAGACGCCTCTACTTTGTTGTTGCATGTTTTACGTGGCTTTATGGGAGTAGATGCTAAGAACGATTCTTACCTACGGAAAGCCACAACGGTGATATTATGGTTGCCAAACTCCGGTGTTAATCCCATGACAACTATAGTGAGAGAAACTGACATCCACCAGCCGCATGTGTGGAACAAGCCACACGTCAAGTGCGAAGCCGGTCTCGCGAACGACGTCGCGTAAGGTTGGCCTGGACCGCTTCAATCTCACTATCCCGCGTCATAAGAAGAGCACAAACAAGAGGCTTGCAACAGAAAACATCAACGCCCGCAACAACCATGTTGCGTTCTACTCGTGAAACACATCTACGCATAGATCTAGCTCTGATACCACTGAAGGGTTTCGCAGAATAGTAAATCAAAATTTTCTACGGAGCGAACAGAGGGAAAGCCAAGATCTAATCTAGGAGATGCAAACAACGAGAGAGATTGGATTAGATCTTCATACCCTTGAAGATTCGCACAGCGGAACGTTCGTCGGAACGTGGGTGATGTAGTCGTACTCGCTTCTCCTCCTCGCGATCCGATCCGATCTAGCACCACAAGTGGCGGTGCCTCCGTGAGATGCACACGTGCAGCACCTCGACGTCTCCTCCTTCCTCGGACCAGCGAGTATGGTGGAGAGATAGATTGGATCTACAACACGACGGCGTGGTGTATATGGTGGAGAATTTCTGCTGCAGGGCTTCGCCTACAAACAGTCGGGAGGGAGAGAGGAAGGTAGCAAGGCTGCTAGGGCTTGGAGGAAGGTCTGTGGGGGGAAGGGGGCGCACCACCCCTCTATATATAGAGGGGGTGGAGGCCAGCCCTTTCCCCTCCTCCAAGCCTATCTCTAGTTTAAACAATTTAAACTCTCCCTTATCTAGAAATCCTATCTCTAGTTTAAACGATTTAAACTCTCCCTTATCTAGAAATTCTATCCCGAGATTTAAATGAGTCAAATCTCTCTAGAATCGGCTGGGCCCTATGGGGCCTTGTGCCCCTGGCCCAATGCGGCCAGGACACTCCCTCATAGGCCCATGCCCCCTCCCGGAAGGTGGGGCCACGTTGGTCCCCTTCCGGAAGGTTCTAGAAGCTTCCGGTACAATACCGATTAACCCGGAACAATTCCGAACTCCAAAAACTGCACTGCCTTATATGAATCTTATTCTCCGGACCATTCCGGAACCTCTCGTGATATCCCGGATCCCATCCGAGACTCCGAACAAAAATTCATAAACCAATTATCTAATCTATCCTAGCGTCGAGATACATTAAGTGTGTGACCCTGCGGGTTCGAGAATATGCAGACATGATCTTCTATCAATAATCAACAGCGGGGTCTGGGCACCCATATTGACTCCCACACATTCATCGATGATCATATCGGATGAACCACGATGCCAGGATTCAATCAATCCCATATATATATTCCCTTCGTCTCGCGATATTTTACTTGCCCGAGATTCGATCGTCGGTACCGTCATACCTAGTTCAATCTCGTTCACAGCAAGTACTTTACTCGTTCCATAATCCGATATCACTTTGTGATTAACTCCTTAACCACATGCTTGCAAGCGGTGTTGATATCGATTACCGAGTGGGCCCTAAGTATATCTCTCCGACTTGGGAGGGACAAATTCCATCTCGATACATACAACCCAACAGATACTTTCCGATCACCTGAGAGACACCTTTATGATGACCCTCTCATAGGATGACGTTTGATGACCTCAAAGCTTTCTTCCGATACCAGGGAGTTGCATTATCTCATGGTCTAAGGAATACAATATTTGACATAGGAAAAGCTTCGCAAAGACGAACACGATGACACGATCTAATTGCTCTGCTTTGTTTGGGTCTATCCACCATATCATTCTCCCAATGATATGATCTCATTATCAATTGACAACTCATGTCTATGGTTAGGAAACCTTAACCATCATTGACCATCATGTCAGTTGTATCAGAGCTAGATCTATGCGTAGATGTGTTTCACGAGTAGAACGCAACATGGTTGTTGCGGGCGTTGATGTTTTCTGTTGCAAGCCTCTTGTTTGTGTTCTTCTTATGACGCGGGATAGTGAGATTGAAGCGGTCCAGGCCAACCTTACGCGACGTCGTTCTCGAGACCGGCTCCGCACTTGACGTGTGGCTTGTTCCACACATGCGACTGGTGGATGTCAGTTTCTCTCAGTATAGTTGTCATGGGATTAACACCAGAGTTTGGCAACCATAATATCACTGTTGTGGCTTTCCGTAAGTAAGAATCGTTCTTAGCATCTACTCCCATAAGCCACGTAAAACATGCAACAACAAAGTAGAGGCGTCTAACTTGTTTTTGCACGGAGTGTTTTCTGTGATATGGTATGGCCCAAGATGTGATGTGTATATTGTATGCGATGATCATGTTTTGTAATGTTTCACGACTTGCATGTCGATGAGTACACAACCGGCAGGAGCCATATGGTTGTCTTTATAATTGTGTATGACCTGCGAGTCAACTTCTTATACGCCATGTAATAGCTTTACTTTATCGCTAAGTAGTTAGCAATAGTTGTAGTTGCTATTTGTGGTGGAGGCAATCATGGTGGAGTGATGGAGATCATGCCGGAACGCACAAGATGGAGATCATTGCGCGAGGATTGGCTATACCATGTCACATAAAGTTATATGCATGTGATGTTTATCCCTTTATGTATATTATTATGCTTAGATCGCGACGGTAGCATTATAAGATGATTCCTCACTTAAAGATAAAGATAAAAACTATGTTCTCCCCAAGTATGCACCGTTGCGAAAGTTCGTCGTTTCCAAGCATCACGTGATGATCGGGTGCTATAGACTCTACGCTCACATACAACGGGTGCAAGCCAGTTTTTGCACACGCGGAAATACTTGGGTCTAACTTGATGAGCCTAGCATGTACAGACATGGCCTCGGAACACAAGAACCAAAAGGTTAAGCATGAGTCATATGAATGATATGATCGACACTTTGTTGTCCACCATTGAAACCACATCTCTTCTCGTGATGATCGGATTAGGTGTGGTGAATTTGGATCGTGTTCACTAAACAACTTGAGGGATGTTGAATTTAGTGGGAGTTCATCTAGTAATTTGATTAAGTTGAACTATTTATCATGAACATAGTCTAAATTGTACTTGCAAATACTGTAGATCACATGGCCAAATCCAACTTCAACTTCAACGTTTTTGCTGAGAAAGAAAAGCTTAGAAACAATGGGTCTAACTTCACCAACTGGTTTCGCAATCTAAGAATCATTCTGTCTGGCGGACAAAAGGACTATGTCCTTGAGAAAGCGTTAGGTAACCCCCTGCTGCAACTGCGCCGGCTGATGAGAAAGCTGTCTATCAGTCGCGCAAAGATGATTATGGTGTGATTAAGAGCACCATGTTGTTTGCTATGGAATTGGAGCTTCAAAATCGTTTTGAAACCTATCCCGGGCCCTTTGAGATTCTCGAGGAGCTGAAAACCATGTTTCAGACTCAAGCCCGTTCTGAGAGATATGAGATCTCTGAGAAGTTCTTTAACTGCAAGATGGAGGAAGGGAGTTCCGTTAGTGAGCACGCCATAAAGATGTCGGGCTACACTCAACGCCTTGAGCAACTGGAATGCACGATTCCAGAGGAGCTCAAGATTGACAAAGTTCCGAAAAGGTTTAGAATGGATAAGGCAAAGAAAGGTTCAGTGCCTATGTTGTCAGGTAAGATATTGAGCAAGGCTCAGTGTCCAGCTACGGTAAATGATAGGGAAGCTATGAGCAAAGTGCCTTATGCCTCGGCCATAGGTTCCATCATGTATGCCATGCTGTGTACTAGACCGGATGTGTCCAATGCTCTTAGTTTGACGAGCAGATATCAAAGTGATCCAGGAGTGGAACACTGGACAGCCGTGAAGAACATCCTAAAGTACCTAAATAGAACTAAAGAAATGTTCTTAGTCTATGGGGGTGATGAACAGCTTGTCGTAAAAGGTTACGTCGATGCTAGTTTCGACACCGACAAGGATGATTCTAAATCTTAGACAGGATACGTTTATATTTTGAATGGAGGAGCTGTGAGCTGGAGAAGCTGCAAGCAAAGCGTGATCGCGGGATCTACAGTAGAAGCGGAATACATGGCTGCTGCAGAAGCGTCAATTGAAGGAGTTTGGATCAGAAACTTCATCACTGAGCTTGGCGTGGTTCCAAGTGCATTGGACCCACTGGAGATATTGTGTGACAACACTGGCGCCATAGCACTCGCTAAGGAACCAAGATATCATCCAAAGACCAAGCATATCAACCGCAAGTTTCATATAATCCGAGATTATATAGCAGATGGAGATCTGAAGATTAGCAAAGTACATACGGATCTGAATGTCGCAGATCCATTGACTAAACCTCTTCCACGTGTAAAACATGATCAACACCTCAGTGCCATGGGTGTGAGATTGTTGCCAAATGTAAACTAGATTATTGACTCTAGTGCAAGTGGGAGACTGTTGGAATTATGCCCTAGAGGCAATAATAAAGATGTTATTATTATAATTCTTGTTCATGATAAAGTTTATATTCCATGCTAGAATTGTATTAAGCGGAAACTTTAATACTTGTGTGGTTTGTGAACAACACCGTGTCCCTAGTACGCCTCTATGGACTAGCTCATTGATCAATGATGGTTAAGGTTTCCTAATCATAGACATGAGTTGTCAATTGATAATGAGATCATATCATTGGGAGAATGATATGGTGTATAGACCCAAACTAAGCGAAGCAATTAGATCGTTTCATCGTGTTCATCTTTGCGAAGCTTTTCCTATGTCAAATATTGTATTCCTTAGACCATGAGATAATGCAACTCCCTGGTACCGGAAGAAAGCTTTGAGGTCATCAAACGTCATCCTTTGAGAGGGTGATCATAAAGGTGTCTCTCAGGTGATCGGAAAGTATCTGTTGGGTTGTATGTATCGATATGGAATTTGTCCCTCCCAAGTCGGAGAGATATACTTCGGGCCCACTCGGTAATCGATATCAACACCGCTTGCAAGCATGTGGTTAAGGAGTTAATCACAAAGTGATATCGGATTACGGAACGAGTAAAGTACTTGCTATGAACGAGATTGAACAAGGTATGACGGTACCGACGATCGAATCTCGGGCAAGTAAAATATCGCGAGACGAAGGGAATATATATATGGGATTGATTGAATCCTGGCATCGTGGTTCATCCGATATGATCATCGATGAATGTGTGGGAGTCAATATGGGTGCCCAGACCCCGCTGTTGATTATTGATAGAAGATCATGTCTGCATATTCTCGAACCCGCAGGGTCACACACTTAACGTATCTCGACGCTAGGATAGATTGGATAATTGGTTTATGAATTTTTGTTCGGAGTCTCGGATGGGATCCAGGATATCACGAGAGGTTCCGGAATGGTCCGGAGAATAAGATTCATATAAGGCAGTGAAGTTTTTGGAGTTCGGAATTGTTCCGGGTTAATCGGTATTGTACCGGAAGCTTCTAGAACCTTCCGGAAGGGGACCAACGTGGCCCCACCTTCCGGGAGGGGGCATGGGCCTATGAGGGAGTGTCCTGGCCGCATTGGGCCAGGGGCACAAGGCCCCATAGGGCCCAGCCGATTCTAGAGAGATTTGACTCGTTTAAATCTCGGGATAGAATTTCTAGATAAGGTAGAGTTTAAATCGTTTAAACTAGAGATAGGATTTCTAGATAAGGGAGAGTTTAAATTGTTTAAAGTAGAGATAGGCTTGGAGGAGGGGCAAGGGCTGGCCGCCCCCCCTCTCTATATAGAGGGGTGGTGCGCCCCCTCCCCCACACACACCTTCCTCCAAGCCCTAGCAGCCTTGCTACCTTCCTCTCTCCCTCCCGACTGTTTGTAGGCGAAGCCCTGCAGCAGAAATTCTCCACCATATAAACCACGCCGTCGTGTTGTAGATCCAATCTATCTCTCCACCATACTCGCTGGTCCGAGGAAGGAGGAGACGTCGAGGTGCTGCACGTGTGCATCTCACGGAGGCACCGCCACTTGTGGTGCTAGATCGGATCGGATCGCGAGGAGGAGAAGCGAGTACGACTACATTACCACGTTCCGACGAACGTTCCGCTGTGCGAATCTTCAAGGGTATGAAGATCTAATCCAATCTCTCTCGTTGTTTGCATCTCCTAGATTAGATCTTGGCTTTCCCTCTGTTCCCTCCGTAGAAAATTTTGATTTAGTATGCCGCGAAACCCTTCAGTGGTATCAGAGCCCTACCCAATCTTCGGGTATTGTGGTTGTATGGTAAAAATTGGAATGGTATCACATCCAGACAACCATCAGTTTTATAAAGGGCTAAGGCTCATGCCTCAACTTTTTCATCAGCAAAATCATCTGGTGTTTTCGGAAACACATGTACAAAACATTTCAATAGAATGATCCATCATTCCAAGGTTTTCATAACCATTTTTACCAAGTATTCCCTTCTAAAGTTGATCAAGTTTTATGCTTAGCACTAGCATCTACAAGTGGGGGTAAGTACTAATGAGGGGTGGTAAGCTAGTGGAGTTTCAACTAAGTTCAATCTCATGCCTTAGGATGACATCAAGATTATCTAGCTTAGGCCAAATTTTATGCTCTTTATGCAACCTTCAAATATCTTTCTAGTATCTAAAATTCACTGAAGTAAACTCTAAGTAATAGCTTTGATAAAGAAATAAATTAATAAGCTTGTAAGTAAAAACTAGGATTGGTTTATCAAGTGGGTAGGATCATCTATGCTTAAGGCATATAGTTGGCATGGTGACAGGCAAGTATTGGCTTGCACAGTATCAGTATAAGCTTGATAAATTGCAAGTGTTAGCTTGCACAGGTCAACTTGATTAGTAAGGCTTGCCTTGTGCAGAGCAGTGGTTGAAGTTCTCGTCGGCTTCTTCTTCGTAGAATCCTCCTTCCTCCTCGTATCCTTGGTCGGTACTAGCGTCTATGAATAAATACGAGGTGCACAATCACCAAACAATACTTAACTACTCGCAATCATCACACAAAGGGTCCTATAGATGATCTAGCATCATCACTAACATTACAAGATTAAAGCTTGGTTTAATTCCTTTTATTTTTAGAAAAGTAATTTATACTCATTGAAAAACTACTTAAGATTTAATATTCTCCAAACCAAACATGGGATCATGTTGACACATGTCATCACCACATATTTTAGTCCATGGGAATGTGATTTAAAGTGGTGTCACAATTTAATAAGGTTTTACCCTTTTATTTTAATTAAATAAAGTGACTAGAAATGCCTATGTAGCATTCTTTTATTACTTGAACATTATTTCTGCAAGTAAACCTATATATTTTTATATATTCTGAAAGGTATGGTTAAATGTGATTTTTGAGAGTTGGAATCAACTCAAAAGCTATTATGGTTTTAATTTGAAAAATGTTTGAATGCAGAAAAGCTTATGCCTTGTTATTTTTTACCAAGGATGGTCTACAGATCCAAATGACTTGAATCCAACGGGCTTGGATTCAGAATTCCCAGTCCTTTCTAACAAAATTGGTTTCATTCAATTTGGTTCACTGAATCGACCTGGGTTGATTTTTGAAACTAGGTACAGAAGTGTGTTTGAAATAAAATGGAAAAGGTTAAATTCAAATAACTGGGCTGTGCGGGAAGTGATACTGGGCCGGCCTGCTAAGCACAGCGCTTACGCAGGCTGGTTAAGTGGCTGTCCCCACGCGTTAGTGAGACGAGGGGGTGCAAAGCGGTATGGGGCGATGTGGTGCGTTCGATCTGGTTCTAATCCAACGGATGAGGGTCATCGTCGACGTTGGGCATTGCCGGCGAGACAGAAACCTAGCGCGGCCAGTGGGGGTCGTTGGGGGCTCACCGGGGTTCAGGTGAGGGTCGGCGAGGCGGGCGAACGACGAAGTCGATGACGGTGAACCTCCTGGTACCGGCAGCTTCTCCTGGGGTGGCTTCAATCGCTGCCCCCTTCTTCTCCAGCAGAGGCAGACTCCGGTGAAATTTCGGCGAAGTGCTGCTCGCCTTGCTACGGGAACGGGGTGGCACAATCAGTGAGGAGAGGAGAGTGAGATGGTGTGCTCAATTCGGCTGGGGGTGGCCTCTATTTATAGTCGCAACGATGGGACCGAACGGGATGGGCAGGCGACGGTGGCGGCATGGCTACGGGCGGCTAGAGGCATCGCCGGCGGTGGCGATTGCTTGGTGGTCTCCTGGCGATGCTCTATGGCTTTAATGCGCGAGTAGGGGCGGTGCGGTTTGGTCTGGAACGCGTGATGCTGTGCACGGCAGAGGCGGCGTCTTGAACGGTGAGCGATGGCTGTTCGTTATGGGGCGACGAACGGTGATGTCTGGCGGTCTCCTGGGTCGGTGGCGATCATGTATGAACGCGGCGAGGGCGGCGCGCGGTCTTTGGGCATCGGTCGAGTGTGGCGCTCTGGCGCATGCTCGGTATGGTTGCTGGCTGCTGGGCGCGGTCCGTGTGTGTGGTCCAAGGTTTGGCAACGCTCGTGGCTGGGACAGGGAGTGGCGGTGGACAGTGGGCTGCCTCCCAGACAAGGTTGTCACGGCTAAATCTCCTCCTAGCTTGCTGTCTCCACTGGGGTGGCATGGTGAGCTTCGGCTGTTCACCATTGATGTCATTGCCCAGCTTACAGTGAGTCTAGTGCTTGGTTTAACTTGCTAGGTGATCTACTGAGATGGTTGTGAGCTAGAGAGGGAACAAGTTAGGCTTCAATCACTGCTCACAATAGTGTTTAAGATTTTGATGATTTGTGTCTGCAATGTGTTTGATGAAATGGCCGCAAGAATTCAAGTTTTGAATTTTGAAAAGATTTTTGGTGGGTGTGCTACGTTGGTGCTGGTGAGTCTACAGATGCTTGGGTTTTGAAAGTTGAGCTTGTTTGAGTGGTTTTTGAAAAAGTGGGATCTTCCCATATGATGAAGATTCAATTTGGAACTGTCCTTTAAACTATGCATTTGAATATTTCTGGATGATCACAAAGTGGGCCTTGATACTTTGTTATGAGTACAATCAAGGGGTGCAAAGATCCAGAAAAGTTTCTGTTAAGTTCTGAAAGTTTGAGACAGCCAAAGTAGGCATGGGAGTTAAATTGGTCAAAATGACCATTCCCTTATTTTATTTGTTTTGATTTACTTGTCTTTGAGAAAAGTTTGGGAATTGTTTAGATGATGTTTATTTCACCTAAGTATCCATTTACAAGAAAAGGAACACACATACAAGTTGGTTCAAAAGAATTCAAAATGAAATGCATACCCACATGCATGCTTTCATGTTTTTTATTTAGCAAAGTTTTTTGTTAACCCTAAATTTTATGATTAGAGTTTGATGATCCAAGTTTAGTATTTTTGGGATGTTACAGCAAGCCAGGGTGCCCACACCCCCTAGGCGCGGGTGGGCCCTGCCCTGCGCCTAGGCAGGGTGTGGGGCCCCTGGCCACCTCCTCGGCCTCCCCCTTCGCCTATAAGAAGTCCCCGATGCAGAAACCCTAGGTACCCGATCAATATTCCACGAAACCTTCTATAGCCTCCGCCAGCATCGTCCCTAGATCGGGGGGATCTGAAGTTCTTCCTGGCACCCTGCCGGAGGGGAGAACATCCCGGAGGCCTTCTCTCCGGTATGATGCGTGAGTAGTTCCACCTTTGACTATGGGTCCATGTAGTAGCTAGATGGTTGTATCTCCTCCTTTGTGCTTTCATGTATAGATCTTGTGAGCTCCGTTCATGATCAAGATCTAATCTATTTGTAATCATGCATGTTGTGTTTGCGAGAATCTGATGGATATTGATATTATTATGTTGGTTTGATTAATGGTTTTGTCTTTATGATTATATCATGTCTGTGTTTTTTGTGATCTTGCATGCTCTCCGTTGTTAGTAGATATCTTGGCCAAGTAGTTGCTACTGACTCCAATAGGGGGTATTTATGCTCGATAGTGGGTTCATGCCTCTAGTTTCCAAGGAAAGTGACAGAAATCTCTTCGGTTGTAGATGTGCTGTTGCTACTAGGGAGAAAACAATGGTCTCTTGTTCATGGAACATGTGGACTGTTTACCTTACACACTTTGCTTAAAGCAGTTGTCTGTTGCTGGAAACTTAATACCGGAGGGGGTTCGGATGATAACCTGAAGGTGGACTTCTAGTCATAGATGCAGTTGGATGGCGGTTTATGTATCTTGTATTTCCCAATCGAATCTCATAGGATCTTCCTGACTAGTATTGCATTGTTATGCCTTGCTCAGTTCCTGTCAATTGCCCCGCTGTAATTTGTTTACCCTTCATGCCATGTTGTTTATCTAAGGAGAGCACCTATAGTGAACTATGGACCTCGGTCCAATCTTTACCATTGATACATCTTCCATTGTTACTTGTTTACTTGCTGCAAACCACCATTACCTTCCACACCATACATTTGATCCTTTGTTACAGCAACCAGTGAGATTCACAACCTCACTGTTAGTTGGGGCAAAGTCTTGAGTTTATGTTGTGAAGGTCTCCACGTTGCTTGCAACACTTGTGTGATGTTTCCTTCCTCCTACTGGTTCGATAACCTCGGTTTCTTACTAAGGGAAGACTTGCTGCTGTGCTGCTTCACACCTTGCTCTTGGGGTTCCCAACAGGCTCCACATCAACTGAGCCATCAACAAGTTTTGTGGCGCCGTTGCCGGGGAGGCTAATGACGTCTTCACAAGGGGAGCCCTTCACTTCCTTTCTCTTTACTTTGTTTTTATTTTGCTTTGTTTCTTTTGCTTGGTTTTGTTTGCCTCTTTTAAAAAACCCCCCAAAAATTAGTCTAGTTTGATTTGCTTTCTTTATTCAAAAACACAAAAAAATTAGTTCCTGCCCTAGTTGCTACCATGTTTGGTTTGGGGCCAATCTCTATTACACCTTTAGAAGAGATCTTTACTTTTAAGCATAAAAGTGAAGAGAGTTTTAAAGAGGCTTGGTCTAGAATCACTACTTTACAAAGGGAAAATGAGCCTAAGATGAGTCTTAGCATGGTTATCAATAGTTTCTACCACGGTATTGCTCTTCGTTATAGATATGCTTTGGATGCTGTGGCTGAAAAATATATTTTTCAATGTACTGAGGATGAAGGTTTTGATGCCACAAAAACGTTGATTACAATTTATGATACACCTGGCAAGTCTAATATCTCTTTCAAAAATATTTTTGCTAGGTTGAACACTCTTGAGACCAGTATTGCTGCTATGAATAGTTTCTATCACACTCTTAGGGCTTACCATGATTATGTTCCCATAAATTCTGAGCCTTCAAAGTGGTTTCCCATAATCAAAGTCTCTATAAATACTACACTTTTCGATGCTCGCTGTGATATTTATGATTCTTTCAGTCTTTGGGGGATTTCTGAAGGAGGAGAGGAAATCTCTCTTACTAATAATGCCACCTTATTACCCATTGAAATAGCTGAAGGTGTGTTTACAAATATCTCAGGGAAAATGGTTTCTACTGATTATTTGGTTATTGAATGTGTAGGCAAAGGACATATTACACTTGGAAGATCCCTACTAAAACACCTTGGAGCAATAATAGATGTGGGAAAGGGAATAATGCACTTTGCTCCTCCGGTAAGAAATCATATATTCCCTAAATAAAAGAAGAAAGGTAAGAAAGGAAAGAACAAGAGGGGTAATACTTCATTTGAAAATACTTGATTCTTCTTGCTTCTTGTGCCTAACTTAAAGGCGTTAAAGAAAAATACTTGTTGGGAGATAATCCAAGAGTTTCCTTGAGTCTTGGAAGTTATTACTTCAGTAATGACCTCTCCTTATCCTTTTTATGCTTTTTGTGCCAAGAATGATCTCTAATCAGAGGGAAGTAAGATTCGGGGAGTTCCTGTCCCGAAACAGATTTCGGTCCTCCACCATAAAAATTCATGAGGAGTCTCTGTAACTCGGATTGAGCTCAAAATATACGAATAAATCTCCAAGTATGTTAGATAACTTCCATTAGTTCAACACTTTTTGATTTGAGCAACATAAGATTTTAGAAAAAATCGGTTTCTACCTGCTGGTCTGTTTTGACAGATTTCTGCCATTATTTGCATTTGCTTCTTATTGATTCTTTTTTGAGTTCTCTTTAGGTGAATTGAGCTTTTTGAAAGAGTTACTACAGTAGTTTGTGTTTTTAGTGAAAAGACTTGCTGTTCCAAAGCTTTGCCAGAGGTCTAATATCTTTTGAATACACTAATGTTGCTAATGAAGATTGTGTGAAGTTTTGTATGAAGGAAAAATTTCAGGTGTAGAGAGAGAATGATGTAATGAGATGAAGAATGGACAAAAGCTTAATCATGGGGATGCCACCCTGGTGTCACCCCAAGAAATATCCAAGAGGTACAATCTTCAAAGATTATTAATAAAAAGCTCAGGTCTGTCTAGACGCTTCATTTTTATTGTTTCATGCACAGTTGTGTTGTTCTTGGAGCGTCTTAGTTTTCGTTTGATTTACTCAGGTTGTTTATTTTTCTTGAATAAAGTAGTTTGGACCCCTGTTCTCGCTGTGTTGTTTTGCAAATAAGTTGCTTGGTGTTGGAAATGAGTAGTAAGTTCTTGCTTGTAAGTGCAAGAGGAGCTTGCATTGACTGTGACTTAGAGTTTAGCATGATA
Source organism: Avena atlantica (assembly GCA_910589765.1). NCBI lineage: Eukaryota > Viridiplantae > Streptophyta > Magnoliopsida > Poales > Poaceae > Avena > Avena atlantica. Next base: position 75,733,722 of record OU342734.1, read on the forward strand.
TGTTAGGTGTTGTTTTGGAATTATTCTTAGTGATTATTGCTATAGCATGTCTTGTTCCAAACAATTGAGATTGCTTAGTGTGCCTTGAAAAAATTATGCGTTGTTTTAGCATGCAAAAGCATAGTATTGTGGTATTCTCCTTTGATGCTTTGCTTGGGTTGACTTGGCACATGCTCACACCATGTTATGACTCCCACAAGTCACCATGAGCCCCTATGATCATTTAGTACTTGACTTGTAGTACCACTCTATGCCTTGATTAGTAATGCTTTGTTGCTCTGCATGATTATGGCCATTATGCTCTCTTATTTGGTTGCTTCCAGTCTTTTGCTAGCCTCCACTTGTATGATTAAGCTCTACTCATGCTTCCAACTCCCAAGAAACAAAGTTATTCCAAAATGTCTACTATAAACTCCTATGCATGGTGTGTTACACCATTCCAAGTATATTCTTGTTTTCAGCTATCTTCCAATTAAAAACTATTTTGTTATGTGAAAACTTAGTGATTAAAGCCTCACGAACTTGATGGCACGCTTTATATTTTTGCCCCTAATAAACTTGAACCATCGAGTCTTCTATGTTGTATATGCTTGCACTTATACGTTGGAATTACCAGAGACGTGCTGTCACGGGGAACGTTTTCAACATTGCACTTGTACTTTGTACATAGTTGATATCATGCTCTTTTGTCTATGGATGCCACCAGTGTGAAATAAAAAGGGAACTTATAAGTCCATGGAGTTTGTATTCTGTGTTAGAGAAATGCCTGGGCCGCTAGCCTAAGCCATGCCTAATCATGGTGGAAACTTGCAGCATCACCATAGTGAGCTATCTATGAAACATCCTCAATAAAAAGCTATGCATATAGTAAATAAAAAGATCGCTGAGATGCTCATTGTCTGCTTTCCTTGTCATTTTGGTTATGGGAAAGCTCTTGTACCATGTGCAAGGGTTACCCCGTTGGCGGTTCTCTATGATATGCAAATACTTACAATGACAAGAACTTACAGGTGACTATTGAGTAGCATGAGGTGTGGCCCTCGTATTCAAGGGACTTGAGAGCCAACCTATACTTCGTCAAGCATATACTCCATCTTTGTTCACTTTAACCTTAATCACTTCAAGATGCTCATGATAGGGGCACTGAGGGCTGAAAGCTAACAAGTACAATTATTTTTGGAAGCTCTTTTTGAAACTTGAAATCCCTGCTTCCTTTATGAAAGGCCTTTTTCCCACCATTATTTGAGTCTCCACCTTCTACCTTTAGGCACCATTAAGAGAGCATAGTTGCCATTCTGTGTGTAGTGTCCCAAATCTTATTGATTGGTGCATATTGTGATATTACTTGTTCTTGTGCTATTTGTTTCTAGTCACCCTTGTGAACTTTGAAGGTGTCCTATGCATCTATTTGCTACTCTATGAGGGACAAGCTGATTGCCACTATGCTATGTTTTCTGTATGTGAAACAAACAAATGTTTTTTAATGCATGTTATTCATGATATTTGTTTGTAGCCTTTCATGTTGCATGCATAGTTTCTATGTCCTATTGTTAGAACTCCATCTTTCATGATCATGTTTAGAGTTCTTTGATCCCAGTTTTTAGTGCTTGCAAATGGTTTGATCTTTATTGTGAGGGAGCATGTCACCTCAAAAATTATTATTTTTATCACTTACCTACTCGAGGATGAGCATGAGTTAATCTTGGGGATGCTTGATACGTCGGAAACGTATCTATAATTTTTTATGTTCCATGCTTGTTTAGTATCTACTTTGCTTTGCTTTGTTTACACTTTGAGGTGCTTTTTACATGTTTTCTGGTACTAACCTATTAACAAGTTGCCACAGTGCCAGTTGCCTGTTTTCTGCTATTTTTGGTTCCAGAAAAGCTAGTAAGGAAATATTCTCGGAATTGGATGGGACAAACGTCAAAGTCAATAACTTTCTGTGGGGAACAAGAATATAGAAGACGAGACGGATACGCAAGACAGGGCGCCCACACCCCCCTAGGCACGGGTGGGCCCTGCCCCGCGCCTAGGCAGGGTGTGGGGCGCCTGGCCACCGCCTCGTCTTCCCCCTTCGACTATAAGAAGCCCCCGATGCAGAAACCCTAGGCACCTAATCAATATTCCACAAAACCTTTTGTAGCCGCCGCCACCATTGTCCCTAGATCAGGAGGGATCTGAAGTTCTTCCCGGCATCCTGTCAGAGGGGAGATCATCCCGTTGGCCTTCTCTCCAGTATGATGCGTGAGTTGTTCCACCTTGGAGTATGGGTCCATGTAGTAGCTAGATGGTTGTATATTCTCCTTTGTGCTTTCATGTATAGATCTTGTGAGCTCCATTCATGATCAAGATCTAATCTATTTGTAATCATGCATGTTGTGTTTGTGGGGACCCGATGGATATTGAGATTATTATGTTGGTTTGATTAATGGTTTTGTCTTTATGATTCTACCATGTCTGTGTTGTTTGTGATCTTGCATGCTCTCCGTTGTTAGTACCTATCTTGGACAAGTACTTGCTAGTGACTCCAAGAGGGGGTATTTATGCTTGATAGTGGGTTCATGCCTCTAGTTTCCAAGGGAAGTGACAGAAATGTCTTCGGTTGTAGATGTGATGTTTCTACTAGGGAGAAAACAACGGTCTCTTGTTCATGGAACATGTGGAATGTTTACCTTACACACTTTGCTTAAAGCAGTTGTCTGTTGCTTGCAACTTAATACTGGAAGGGGTTTGGATGATAACCTGAAGGTGGACTTCTAGTCATAGATGTAGTTGGATGGCGGTCTACGTATCTTGTTGTATTGCCCAATCGAATCTCATAGAATCTTTCTGACTAGTATTGCATTGTTATGCCTTGCTCAGTTCCTGTCAACTGCCCCGATGTAATTTTTTTGCCCTTCATGCCATGTTGTTTATCTAAGGAGAGCACCTCTAGTGAACTATGGACCCCGATCCAATCTTTACCATTGATACATCTTCCACTGTTACTTGTTTACTTGCTGCAAACCACCATTACCTTCCACACCATACGTTTAATCCTTTGTTACAGCAACCGGTGAGATTGACAACCTCACTGTTAGTTGGGGCAAAGTCTTGAGTTTGTTTTGTGCAGGTCTCCGCGTTGCTTGCAACACCTGTGTGATGTTTCCTTCCTCCTACTGGTTCGATAACCTCGGTTTCTTACTGAGGGAAGACTTGCTGCCGTGCTGCTTCACACCTTGCTCTTGGGGATCCCAACAGGCTCCACATCAACTGATCCATCAGGCAACGGCGCCAGAAAATCTTGATGGCAGCTCAGATCACTGTAGAGCTTCGTTGGGAGTCCCCAAGGGGAAGGTGTGATGAGCACAGTAGAAATTATTACGTCAGTAAGAAACCAAGGTTATCGAACCAGTAGGAGGAAGGAAATGACTCAAAGGTGTTTCTAGCAACTTGGAAACTTTCACAACACAAAAGCAAGACTTTGCCCCAACGAACAGTGAGGTTGCCAATCTTACCGGTTTGCTGAAAACAAAGGGTTAACTGTATGGTGTGGAAGGTAATAGTGGTTTGCAGAAAGGTAAACAGTAGAAGTGGAAGATGTAGCAATGGTAAAGATTGGACCGGGGTCCATAGTTCACTAGAGGTGTTCTCCTTAAGATAAACAAACATCACATTCTAGGTAAACAAATTACAGCAGGGCAATTGACTGGACTGATCAAGGAATAACAATGCAATACTAGACATTCATGATCCTATGAGATTCGATTGGTCAACACAACAAGGTACAGAGACTGCCATCCAACTGCATCTATGACTAGTAATCCACCTTCAGGTTATCATCCGAACCCCCTACTGTCAACACCCGGATTTTTAATCCCAGATGCCTGTTATGCCATACATCACAATCCCAGGATTACCATTTTTGCGAGACATAACAAATTGGATATCATAGTACATCATCCATTACAAACCATACATAAGGTCTGACACATATAAAGGATCTCATGATCTAGTCTTAATACAATTCAAGCATTGGAATAACGTAATAATAACGATAGAGTAGGCGAAGCTCCATCTTCATGGTCACAGGCAATGCTGACGATGGGAGATGATCCTAGTTGTCATAACCTTCCTGCTGTCCGTCCTCTTGATACTCTTCTTCATAGTCTGGCCACGGGAATAGCCAGGGACAAATTCATGAGTACTCTTTAAGTACTCTCAAACTAATACTAACAAGTGAAGTGGTTTTGGAATAAGCTCTAGGGTTATTTTGCAAAAAGCCAGGTTTACCTTAACTATGTTCAGAAGCAAAGAAAGCTAGTTGAAAGTTTTATAACACCTAAGTGGGAACTTGAATTTCATATCACAACTCTGTTGTGGTAAAGTCAAAGTCAAATCATTTCATAAGTTATTTTGGAAACAACTGACAACAGAACAGTATGGCCACTCCAACTGTCCATAACCGCAGACGCAGCTATTCAAATAGTTTGACACTCTGCAGAGGTGGTACACTTTCACCACAACATTCGATACATCTATCAGGAACAATCCTGAATTCAGCATTCTCAGTATGCGGATAATCAATCCTAACCTTTCAATTACACGCCCTAGTATAGGCACCTCTCCTGTGAGTTTGGCCTCCCAACCATGACCAACTGTCATCTTGGGTACTACACAGGTGGACAATCTTCACAAGGTAGCCTCAGCTCAAACCTTGGCAGGAAGGGAACCCATACTAAGGTATATGAATTTCTAGTCAAGCCCTGCCCAAATTTCGGGTATTATGGTTGTACGGTAAAATTGGAATGGTATCCCATCCAAACAACCATCGGTTTTGTAAAGGGCTAAGGCTCATGACTTAACATTTTCATCATCAAAAATCATCAGGTGTTCAAGAACATATGTCAAAACATTTCAGTAGAATGACTCATCATTCTAAGGTTTTCATAATCATTTTCAGCAAGTATTCCCATCTAAGTTGATCAAGTTTTATGCTTAGCACTAGCATCTACAAGTGGGGGTAAACACTAATGATGGGTGGTAAACAAGTGTGCAATAGCTAAGTTCAATCTCATGCTTCAGGATGACGTCAAGATTATCTATCTTAGGTCAAGTTTTATGCTCTTTATGCTACCTTTAAATAGATTTTCTTCAATCTACAAGTCTCCAAGTAAACTCTAAAAGAAATCTTGGATAAAGAAATAAAATACTAAGCCTGCAAATAAAACTAGGATTGGGTATCAAGTAGGGTAAGCTTGCAAGTATTATCTTGCTAAGTCAACTTGTATAGTGAGGCTTGCCAGGTGCAAGTATAGGCTTGCTAAGGTATTAGTATAAGCTTGCCTTGTGCAGAGCAGTGGTTGAAGTTCTCCTTGGATTCTTCCTCGTAGTATCCTCCTTCCTCCTCGTATCCTTGGTCGGTACTAGCGTCTATAAATAAATATGAGGTACACAATCACCACACAATACTTAACTAGTTCTATTCATCACACCAAGGTTTACACTAGATGATATAGGATCATCACAAGCATTACAACCATTAAGGCAAATAGTTTTATTTCCTTTATAACTACTTAAGATTTAATATTATCCAACTAAATCATGGGATCATGTTGACACATGTCATCACCACATATTTCAGTACATGGGAATGTTATTTAAAGTGGTGTCACAATTTAATAAGGTTTAACCTTTTTATTTTAATTAACTAAAGTGACTAGAATGGCCTATGAGGCATTCTTTTATTACTTGATCATTATTTCTGCAAGTAAACCTATATACTTTTATATATTCTGAAAGGTATGGTTAAATGTGATTTTTGAGAGTTGGAATAAACTCAAAAGCTTTCATGGTTGAATTTTGAAAAATATTTGAATGCAGAAAATCTTACGCCTTGTTATTTTTACCATGGGTGATCTACAAATCTAAATGGTTTGAATCCAATGGGCTTGGATTAAGCATTCCAGTAGCTTTCTAATAAAATTGGTTTCATGCATTTTGGTTCAGTGAATCGAGCTGGGTTGATTTTTGAATCTGGGTACAGAACTGAGTTGAACTAAATTGGAAAATACAAATTCTAACTAACTGGGTTGCACGGGATGCTAACTGGGCCGGACCACAACGCATAACGCGCGCGGGCTGGTTTAAGTCAACGACCCCACCAATCAGTGAGACATAGGGGTGCGAAGCGGTATGGCGGATGTGGACCGCACGATCTAACTCTAATCGAACGGCTGCGGTTCATCGTCCATGCCTGAACAGGACGTGGCAAGGTCGAACCCTAGCGCGACCAGTGGGGGTCAATGGGGGCTCACCGAGGCTCCGATGATGGTCGGCGATGGGGGCAAACGACAAAGTCGACGACGGCGATCCTCCTGGTACCGGTGGCTCCTCCTGGGGTGGCTCCAATCGACGACGCCTCTTCTCCTCTACAGCGGTGGACTCCGGTGAAATTCTGGCCACCTGGTGCTCGCCTTGCTCCGGGGGTGAGTGGGTGTGATCAGTGAGAGGTGGGGATTGAGATGGTGTGCTCAATTCGAACGGGGATGGCCTCCTTTTAAAGTGCCTGAAGGGGACCGACGGGCGTGGGGTGAGCTCGTCGTGGTCGTCGGCACATCATGCTAATGGCATGGGCGTCGACAGGGGGCGGTGCGTTTGTTGGAATTATGCCCTAGAGGCAATAATAAAGATGTTATTATTATAATTCTTGTTCATGATAAAGTTTATGTTCCATGCTAGAATTGTATTAAGCGGAAACTTTAATACTTGTGTGGTTTGTAAACAACACCGTGTCCCTAGTACGCCTCTATGGACTAGCTCATTGATCAATTATGGTTAAGGTTTCCTAACCATAGACATGAGTTGTCAATTGATAATGAGATCATATCATTGGGGGAATGATATGGTGGATAGACCCAAACAAAGCAGAGCAATTAGATCGTGTCATCGTGTTCGTCTTTGTGAAGCTTTTCCTATGTCAAATATTGTATTCCTTAGACCATGAGATAATGCAACTCCCTGGTATCGGAAGAAAGCTTTGAGGTCATCAAACTTCATCCAATGAGAGGGTGATCATAAAGGTGTCTCTCAGGTGATCGCAAAGTATCTGTTGGGTTGTATGTATCGAGATGGAATTTTGTCCCTCCCAAGTCGGAGAGATATACTTCGGGCCCACTCGGTAATCGATATCAACACCGCTTGCAAGCATGTGGTTAAGGAGTTAATCACAAAGTGATATCGGATTACGGAACGAGTAAAGTACTTGCTGTGAACGAGATTGAACTAGGTATGACGGTACCGACGATCGAATATCGGGCAAGTAAAATATCGCGAGACGAAGGGAATATATATATGGGATTGATTGAATCCTGGCATCGTGGTTCATCCGATATGATCATCGATGAATGTGTGGGAGTCAATATGGGGCCCAGACCCCGTTGTTGATTATTGATAGAAGATCATGTCTGCATATTCTCGAACCCGCAGGGTCACACACTTAACGTATCTCGACGCTAGGATAGATTGGATAATTGGTTTATGAATTTTTGTTCGGAGTCTCGGATGGGATCCAGGATATCACGAGAGGTTCTGGAATGGTCCGGAGAATAAGATTCATATAAGGCAGTGCAGTTTTTGGAGTTCGGAATTGTTCCGGGTTAATCGGTATTGTACCGGAAGCTTCTAGAACCTTCCGGAAGGGGACCAACGTGGCCCCAACTTCCGGGAGGGGGCATGGGCCTATGAGGGAGTGTCCTGGACGCATTGGGCCAGGGGCACAAGGCCCCATAGGGCCCAGCCGATTCTAGAGAGATATGACTCGTTTAAATCTCGGGATAGAATTTCTAGATAAGGGAGAGTTTAAATTGTTTAAACTAGAGATAGGCTTGGAGGAGGGGCAAGGGCTGCCCCCCCTCTATATATAGAGGGGTGGTGCTCCCCCTCCCCCGACACACACCTTCCTCCAAGCCCTAGCAGCCTTGCTACCTTCCTCTCTCCCTCCCGACTGTTTGTAGGCGAAGCCCTGCAGCAGAAATTCTCCACCATATACACCACGCCGTCGTGTTGTAGATCCAATCTATCTCTCCACCATACTCGCTGGTCCGAGGAAGGAGGAGACGTCGAGGTGCTGCACGTGTGCATCTCACGGAGGCACCGCCACTTGTGGTGCTAGATCGGATCGGATCGCGAGGAGGAGAAGCGAGTACGACTACATCACCCACGTTCCGATGAACGTTCCGCTGTGCGAATCTTCAAGGGTATGAAGATCTAATCCAATCTCTCTCGTTGTTTGCATCTCCTAAATTAGATCTTGGCTTTCCTTCTGTTCGCTCCGTAGAAATTTTTGATTTACTATGCCGCGAAACCCATCAGTGGTATCAGAGCTAGATCTATGCGTAGATGTGTTTCACGAGTAGAACGCAACATGGTTGTTGCGGGCGTTGATGTTTTCTGTTGCAAGCCTCTTGTTTGTGTTCTTCTTATGACGCGGTATAGTGAGATTGAAGCGGTCCAGGCCAACCTTACGCGACGTCGTTCGCGAGACCGGCTCTGCACTTGACGTGTGGCTTGTACCACACATGCGGCTGGTGGATGTCAGTTTCTCTCACTATAGTTGTCATGGGATTAACACCGGAGTTTGGCAACCATAATATCACCGTTGTGGCTTTCCGTAGGTAAGAATCGTTCTTAGCATCTACTCCCATAAGCCACGTAAAACATGCAACAACAAAGTAGAGGCGTCTAACTTGTTCTTGCAGGGAGTGTTTTCTGTGATATGGTATGGCCCAAGATGTGATGTGTATATTGTATGCGATGATCATGTTTTGTAATGTTTCACGACTTGCATGTCGATGAGTACACAACCGGCAGGAGCCATATGGTTGTCTTTATAATTGTGTATGACCTGCGAGTCAACTTCTTATACGCCATGTAATAGCTTTACTTTATCGCTAAGTAGTTAGCAATAGTTGTAGTTGCTATTCGTGGTGGAGGCAATCATGGTGGAGTGATGGAGATCATGCCGGAACGCACAAGATGGAGATCATTGCGCGAGGATTGGCTATACCATGTCACATAAAGTTATATGCATGTGATGTTTATCCCTTTATGTATCTTATTATGCTTAGATCGCGACGGTAGCATTATAAGATGATTGCTCACTTAAAGATCAAGATAAAAACTGTGTTCTCCCCAAGTATGCACCGTTGCGAAAGTTCGTCGTTTCCAAGCATCACGTGATGATCGGGTGCTATAGACTCTACGCTCACATACAACGGGTGCAAGCCAGTTTTTGCACACGCGGAAATACTTGGGTCTAACTTGACGAGCCTAGCATGTACAGACATGGCCTCGGAACACAAGAACCGAAAGGTTAAGCATGAGTCATATGAATGATATGATCGACACTTTGTTGTCCACCATTGAAACCACATCTCTTCTCGTGATGATCGGATTAGGTGTGGTGAATTTGGATCGTGTTCACTAAACAACTTGAGGGATGTTGAATTTAGTGGGAGTTCATCTAGTAATTTGATTAAGTTGAACTATTTATCATGAACATAGTCTAAATTGTACTTGCAAATACTGTAGATCACATGGCCAAATCCAACTTCAACTTCAACGTTTTTGCTGAGAAAGAAAAGCTTAGGAACAATGGGTCTAACTTCACCAATTGGTTCCGCAATCTAAGAATCATTCTGTCTGGCGGACAAAAGGACTATGTCCTTGGTAAAGCGTTAGGTGACCCCCCTGCTGCAACTGCGCCGGCTGATGAGAAAGTTGTCTATCAGTCGCGCAAAGATGATTATGGTGTGATTAAGAGCACCATGTTGTTTGCTATGGAACCGGAGCTTCAAAATCGTTTTGAATCCTATCCCGGGCCCTTTGAGATTCTCGAGGAGCTGAAAACCATGTTTCAGACTCAAGCCCGTTCTGAGAGATATGAGATCTCTGAGAAGTTCTTTAACTGCAAGATGGAGGAAGGGAGTTCCGTTAGTGAGCACGCCATAAAGATGTCGGGCTACACTCAACGCCTTGAGCAACTGGAATGCACGATTCCAGAGGAGCTCAAGATTGACAGGGTTCTGCAATCACTCCCCCCTGCTACAAAAGTTTTGTAGTGACTCATAATCAGATTGGTTCCACTGATACGATCACCGAGCTCTTCGCAAAGCTGAAGGCTGCGGAAGTGGACATCAAGAAGGATAATCATGTGTTGATGGTCAACAAGCCCTCCTTTAAGAAAGGTAAGGGAGCAAAGAAGCCCTTCAAGAAGGGCGGCGGCAAGCGCAATGCCCCTGCTGAGAAGAAGCTCAGGTCTGGTCCCAAGCCGGACACTGAGTGCTTCTATTGCAAGGACAAGGGTCACTAGAAGCGCAACTGTCCGAAGTACTTAGCGGACAAGAAGGCTGGCACCATCAAATGTATATTTGATATACATGTTATTGATGTTTTCCTTACTAGCCCTCGTTGTAGTGCCTGGGTATTTGATACCGGTTCAGTTGCTAATATTTGTAACTCGAAACAGTAGCTACGGAATAGACGGCGGCTTGCGAGGGATGAGGTGACGATGCGCGTTGGCAACGGATCAAGAGTTGATGTGATGGCCGTCGGCACGCTCTCCTTAGTTTTACCTTCGGGATTAGTTTTAAACCTTAATAAATGTTATTATGTGCCTGCGTTGAGCATGAACATTATTTCCGGATCATGTTTATTGCAAGACGGTTATTCATTTAAATCGGAGAATAATGGTTGTTCTATTTATATGAGTAACATCTTTTATGGTCATGCACCTCTTGTGAATGGTTTATTTCTTCTAAATCTCGAAAGGGATGAAACACACATCCATAACATTGAGGCTAAGAGATGCAAAGTAGATAGTGATAATACTACTTATTTGTGGCACTGTCGTCTAGGTCATATTGGTGTAAAGCGCATGAAGAAACTCCATTCTGATGGACTTTTGGAGTCTCTTGATTTTGAATCATTTGACACATGCGAACCATGCCTCATGGGCAAGATGATCAAAACCCCGTTCTCCGGTATGATGGAGCGAGCAACGGACTTGTTGGAAATCATACATACCGATGTATGCGGACCGATGAGTGTTTCGACGCGCGGTGGATATCGCTATTTTCTCACTTTTACCGATGACTTAAGTAGATATGGGTATATCTATTTAATGAAACATAAATCTGAAACATTTGAAAAGTTCAAGGAATTTCAGAATGAAGTGGAGAACCATCGTAACAGAAAGATTAAGTTTCTACGATCCGATCGTGGAGGTGAATATTTGAGTTATGATTTTCTCACGCATCTTAAAGCAAGTGGAATCGTTTCACAACTCACGCCACCCGGAACACCACAGCACAATGGTGTGTCTGAACGCCGGAATCGAACCCTATTAGATATGGTCCGATCGATGATGTCTCTTACTGATTTGCCGTTATCATTTTGGGGTTATGCATTAGAAACCGCTGCATTCACTTTAAATAGGGCTCCATCTAAATCCGTTGAGACGACACCGTATGAACTGTGGTTTGGTGCTAAACCTAAGTTGTCGTTTCTTAAAGTTTGGGGATGCGAAGGTTACGTCAAGAAGTTGATGCCGGACAAGCTCGAACCCAAAACGGAGAAATGCGTCTTCATAGGATACCCTAAGGAAACTATTGGGTATACCTTCTATCACAGAACCGAAGGCAAAGTGTTTGTCGCAAAGAACGGTTCCTTTCTTGAGAAGGAGTTTCTCTCGAAAGAAGTGAGTGGGAGGAAAGTAGAGCTAGACGAGGTTATTGAACCTTCTCTTGAATTGGAGAGTAGCGCAGCACCTGAAATTGTTCCAGTGCCGCCTGCACCAACAATAGAGGAAGCTAATGACAAGGATCATGAAGCTTCGGACGATGCTGCTACTGAACGTCGCAGGTCGACAAGGTCGCGTGCCCCTCCTGAGTGGTACGGCAACCCTGTCTTGACTGTCTTGTTGGTAGAAGACAGTGAACCTACGAACTATGAGGAAGCGATGATGAGCCCAGACTCTGAGAAATGGCTGGAAGCCATGAAATCCGAATTGGGATCCATGAGCGAAAACCAAGTATGGACTTTGGTGGATCCTCCTAGCGACCGAAAGGCCGTTGAGTGCAAATGGATATTCAAGAAGAAAACGGACGCGGATGGTAATGTTACCGTCTATAAAGCACGGCTTGTCGCAAAAGGTTTTCGACAAGTTCAAGGTGTTGACTACGATGAGACTTTCTCTCCCGTAGCGATGTTTAAGTCCATTCAGATTTTATTAGCAATTGCTGCGTTTCATGATTATGAAATATGGCAGATGGATGTCAAGACTGCTTTCCTCAATGGCAACATTGATGAAGAGTTGTATATGATGCAACCCGAGGGTTTTGTCGATCCTAAGGATGCTAGTAAAGTATGCAAACTTCAGCGTTCCATTTATGGACTGAAGCAAGCATCTCGGCGTTGGAACCTTCGTTTTTATCAAGTGATCAAGAGCTTTGGATTTGTTCCAAATTGCTACGAAGCTTGCATCTACAAGAAAGTGAGTGGGAGCTCGGTGACGTTTCTGGTACTGTATGTGGATGACATATTGATTATCGGAAATGACATCAACATGCTTAACGATGTGAAGAGTTATTTGAACAAGTGTTTTTCAATGAAAGACCTAGGTGAAGCTGCTTATATATTGGGCATCAAAATCTATAGAGATAGACAAAGACGCTTGATAGCTTTAAGCCAGAGTACATACCTAGACAAATTTCTGAAAAGGTTCAGAATGGATAAGGCAAAGAAAGGTTCAGTGCCTATGTTGTCAGGTAAGATATTGAGCAAGGCTCAGTGTCCAGCTACGGTAAATGATAGGGAAGCTATGAGCAAAGTGCCTTATGCCTCGGCCATAGGTTCCATCATGTATGCCATGCTGTGTACTAGACCGGATGTGTCCAATGCTCTTAGTTTGACGAGCAGATATCAAAGTGATCCAGGAGTGGAACACTGGACAGCCATGAAGAACATCCTAAAGTACCTAAATAGAACTAAAGAAATGTTCTTAGTCTATGGGGGTGATGAACAGCTTGTCGTAAAAGGTTACTTCGATGCTAGTTTCGACACCGACAAGGATGATTCTAAATCTCAGACAGGATACGTTTATATTTTGAATGGAGGAGCTGTGAGCTGGAGAAGCTGCAAGCAAAGCGTGATCGCGGCATCTATAGTAGAAGCAGAATACATGGCTGCTGCAGAAGCGTCAAGTGAAGGAGTTTGGATTAGAAACTTCATCACTGAGCTTGGCGTGGTTCCAAGTGCATTGGACCCACTGGAGATATTGTGTGACAACACTGGCACCATAGCACTCGCTAAGGAACCAAGATATCATCCAAAGACCAAGCATATCAACCGCAAGTTTCATATAATCCGAGATTATATAGCAGATGGAGATCTGAAGATTAGCAAAGTACATACGGATCTGAATGTCGCAGATCCATTGACTAAACCTCTTCCACGTGTAAAACATGATCAACACCTCAGTGCCATGGGTGTGAGATTGTTGCCAGATGTAAACTAGATTATTGACTCTAGTGCAAGTGGGAGACTGTTGGAATTATGCCCTAGAGGCAATAATAAAGATGTTATTATTATAATTCTTGTTCATGATAAAGTTTATGTTCCATGGTAGAATTGTATTAAGCGGAAACTTTAATACTTGTGTGGTTTGTAAACAACACCGTGTCCCTAGTACGCCTCTATGGACTAGCTCATTGATCAATGATGGTTAAGGTTTCTTAACCATAGACATGAGTTGTCAATTGATAATGAGATCATATCATTGGGAGAATGATATGGTGGATAGACCCAAACAAAGCAGAGCAATTAGATCGTGTCATCGTGTTCGTCTTTGCGAAGCTTTTCCTATGTCAAATATTGTATTCCTTAGACCATGAGATAATGCAACTCCCTGGTATCGGAAGAAAGCTTTGAGGTCAGCAAACGTCATCCTATGAGAGGGTGATCATAAAGGTGTCTCTCAGGTGATCGGAAAGTATCTGTTGGGTTGTATGTATCGAGATGGAATTTTGTCCCTCCCAAGTCGGAGAGATATACTTCGGGCCCACTTGGTAATCGATATCAACACCGCTTGCAAGCATGTGGTTAAGGAGTTAATCACAAAGTGATATCGGATTACGGAACGAGTAAAGTACTTGCTGTGAACGAGATTGAACTAGGTATGACGGTACCGACGATCGAATCTCGGGCAAGTAAAATATCGCGAGACAAAGGGAATATATATATGGGATTGATTGAATCCTGGCATCGTGGTTCATCCAATATGATCATCGATGAATGTGTGGGAGTCAATATGGGTGCCCAGACCCCGCTGTTGATTATTGATAGAAGATCATGTCTGCATATTCTCGAACCCGCAGGGTCACACACTTAACGTATCTCGACGCTAGGATAGATTGGATAATTGGTTTATGAATTTTTGTTCAGAGTCTCGGATGGGATCCGGGATATCACGAGAGTCTCCGGAATGGTCCGGAGAATAAGATTCATATAAGGCAGTGCAGTTTTTGGAGTTCGGAATTGTTCCGGGTTAATTGGTATTGTACCGGAAGCTTCTAGAACCTTCCGGAAGGGGACCAACGTGGCCCCACCGGGAGGGGGCATGGGCCTATGAGGGAGTGTCCTGGCTGCATTGGGCCAGGGGCACAAGGCCCCATAGGGCCCAGCCGATTCTAGAGAGATTTGACTCGTTTAAATCTCGGGATAGAATTTCTAGATAAGGGAGAGTTTAAATTGTTTAAACTAGAGATAGGCTTGGAGGAGGGGCAAGGGCTGGCCGCCCCCCCCTCTATATATAGAGGGGTGGTGCGCCCCCTCCCCCGACACACACCTTCCTCCAAGCCCTAGCAGCCTTGCTACCTTCCTCTCTCCCTCCCGACTGTTTGTAGGCGAAGCCCTGCAGCAGAAATTCTCCACCATATACACCACGCCGTCGTGTTGTAGATCCAATCTATATCTCCACCATACTCGCTGGTCCGAGGAAGGAGGAGACGTCGAGGTGCTGCACGTGTGCATCTCACGGAGGCACCGCCACTTGTGGTGCTAGATCGGATCGGATCGCGAGGAGGAGAAGCGAGTACGACTACATCACCCACGTTCCGACGAACGTTCCGCTTTGCGAATCTTCAAGGGTATGAAGATCTAATCCAATCTCTCTCGTTGTTTGCATCTCCTAGATTAGATCTTGGTTTTCCTTCTGTTCGCTCCGTAGAAAATTTTGATTTACTATGCCGCGAAACCCATCAGCCACCTGGCGAAGCTCAACGGCTTGATGACGAGGAATCAGGCAGTGCGGAATGGTCGGAACGTCTCGGCTCTCTGGGTGGGTCCGACGGTGATTTTAATGATGCACAGCGTCTATGGTCCACGCGGCGGCGAACGGGCATGTCCGCGGGGTTGCTGGGGTGTTAGAGATCCTGCTTGCATGCGGCGAGGGCGGCGCGCGGTCTGTGGGCGTGTGTCGCGGTTGGCGCACTGGCTCGCTCTCAACTCGCTCGCCGAGAGGCTTGGCATGCTCGGGTTGTGTGGTCTAGGGGCTGGCAATGCTCGAGGCTTGGACAGGGGGTGGTAGTGGATGGTGTTCAATGCTCCAGACATGCTTGCTAGGCTTGGTGAGGCTCCTAGCTTGCTGTCGACATGGGGGTGGCAAGTTAGGCTTGACATGGTCACCATTGATGGCTATGGTATGCTCACAATGGTGCTAAAGATTGTTTAAGGGGCTATATCATCTACTAAGAGCTTTCTGCAAACCACAGAGGGAACAAGGTTGGCCAAAATCACTGCTCCTAATAGTGTTTGATGTTTGTTTGTTTGCTGATAACAAGGTGTTTGATGAAATGACCGAAAGAGATTCAAATTTGAATTTTGGATTCAAACTTGGTGGGTGTGTTAGTTACATACTAGGGAGTCTCTGGTTAGTTGGATTGGTCAAGGTGCATTGGATTGGTTGGGTTTTGAAAATGGTGATCTTCACATATGTTAAAGATTCAATTTTAAATTGTCATTTGAACCAAGTTTCCAAATGTTTCTGTGAGTTTGAAAGGTGGGATTTGATTCACTTTTACTTGGTATAGCAAGGGGTGAAAAGAAATGGAAAAGTTTCTGTTTGAAATCTTGGACTAGAAACACTCAAAGTGGCTTAGTGAGCAAGATTGGTAAAAATGACCATTTGCTTTATTTGTTGTGTTTTTGATTTTCTCTTGATTTGTTTCTGCTTGGAAACGTTTTAGATGATGTTGTTTTCATGTTTAATCCATTCCTTGCTATTTAGATCAATCACACAAGTCCATTCATGCATTCACACAATCATCACATACACACATGCATTCATAAAGATTTGAATTAACAAAAGTTTTTGTTAACCCTAATTTTGGTGATTGAAATTTGATAATCATGATCAATATTTTTTTGGGATGTTACAAACCTTCCCTCCTTAAACAAAATCTCTTCCCGAGATTTGAGAAAGAAGAAAGAAGAAAACTAGGATTTAAAAAGATCGGGAAACTCCGTCTTGATGTGGTCTTCTCGCTCCCAGGTAGCTTCTTCTTTAGTGTGGTTACTCCACTGAATCTTGAGAAACTTGATGCTTCTCGTCCTAGTGGTCCTGAAAGCTTCCTCCAAAATACGGATGGGTACTTCGGGATATGTCAGGTCATCGTTGATCTCTATGGTCCGGTGATCAATATTCTTGAAAACTTCAGTCTTCTCAGGGACTTCTAGGAATTCGTGAAGTAACGATATATGAAACACATTATGTACTACAGACATCTCCTGTGGCAGTTCCAATTGATACGATACTTCTCCTCGATGATTTAGAATCTTGAAAGGTCCGATATATCTGGGGGCTAACTTTCCTTTGAGCTAGAAAGGCCGCATTCCCTTCAAAGGCGAAACTTTGAGATACACAAAATCTCCGATATTGAAAGCGAGGTCTCGGCGTCTCTTGTCAGCGTAACTCTTCTGTCTTGACTGGGAGGTCTTGAGGTGCTCACGGATCTTGTGAACTTTTTCTTCTGCTTCTCGTAGGATGT
The DNA here is from genome assembly GCA_910589765.1 of Avena atlantica. Classification (NCBI taxonomy): domain Eukaryota; kingdom Viridiplantae; phylum Streptophyta; class Magnoliopsida; order Poales; family Poaceae; genus Avena; species Avena atlantica. Next base: position 75,750,809 of record OU342734.1, read on the forward strand.
CGGGTCCGAAGATCTGACTCTCTCCTACTTCCGACCAATTCAAAGGGGTATGACACTTCCTTCCATACATGAATTCAAATGGGACCATTTGCAAACTAGCTTGATAATTGTTGTTGTAAGAAAATTCTGCGAAAGGAAGATATTCTTCCCATTTAGATCCATACTCTAGCACACATGCTCTCAACATATCTTCGATTATTTTATTTAGTCGCTCCGTTTGTCCATCGGTCTGAGGGTGATAAGCTGTGCTAAAATCTAGTCTAGTTCCTAATCCTTCTTGGACTTTCATTCAGAATCTCGAGGTAAACTGAGTTCCTTGATCCGATACAATATTCTTGGGGACTCCGTGCAAGCTGACAATTCTAGCGATGTATAACTCTGCTAGCTTCGAACTTTGGTAGGTGGTCTTGACTGGTACAAAATGGGCTACCTTAGACAATCTGTCAACTATGACCCAAATAGAGTCATTTCCTCTACTAGAAGTAGGCAATCCAGTGATAAAGTGCGGTGACCCAGCATACCACTGCATGATGTAGTACACTGTAGTCGTTGACATAACACCAATGAAATACCGTTCACTAGTATTACATCCCTCGGAGTGGTACAACAGAAACACAGTAGGTCCAAGACATGACTATAGGTCTCAACTCAACTCTTTACACAAGATTCGGAGAACACTCTAGGTTAAAGAGAGAGAAAGAAACTTCTTATAAAGAATAATCAGAAATAAATAACTCAAAATTTATCATCCTATTATGACTAGTATCTTAACTAATGGTCTGGCATTGCTGATATTGCAATACACTACAGAAATAGGTTCTATGGCTAGAGATTATATTCCTATGTAATCAGTAACTTCGTCTTCACTTGAGTTTGTGTATATGTTGACTTTCTTGACTTCATTGAAGAGCTTTAACTTTTGCTGATTATTCCTGGAGCATAACTTGATGTAGAGGTCGTCTGTACTAGCTTTAGAACCTAACAAGGGTTAAGAATATACGTTGAGTACGAGCGTACTCAGCAAGTTTACTAGAAAAGGAGTGTTTGATGCACTATATCTACAGCCACAGACCATAGGTCGTAGGCAATGCAGGTTTTCATAAACATTTCTTCAAAGGTTGCTTTTATTCTGAAAGGCTATGTCCGTCAGCCTTCACGGGTTTACCAGAACTTTCATGGAGTTCCTTTCCCGCCGCGTTCGCAGCTCCTTCCCGGAACAGGGAGTAACAAGTTACAGTTCTTACACTCTACAGAGGTGCGTCACTTTACCCATGAGAGATCTTAGCTTTGTTGCACATCCGAATTGCAGGTTCGTTCACACTTCCTTAGTGTGAGGCCCAGACTAAGATCCAAGCCAATCACTGCCTTCTCCGTGACCCCGCACGTCTCCTTGGTGTACGCCAGCCCACATAATGAATTACCGTAATTGGCAATACAGACCGTTCAGATGGCTAAACTGTCGTGGGACTTTAAGGGCTCCCACCCATATGCTGCATATACTCTACGAATTACCATTTAATATGCATTCTACGAGTGATAACAGCCACGACCCGCACATCCGGCTCCAGGCGAGAGGGAAAAGATACAGCTGACTTCTTCGTCCCATTCCAGATGGAATTTTGTCCCTCCCAAGTCGGAGAGATATACTTCGGGCCCACTTGGTAATCGATATCAACACCGCTTGCAAGCATGTGGTTAAGGAGTTAATCACAAAGTGATATCGGATTACGGAACGAGTAAAGTACTTGCTGTGAACGAGATTGAACTAGGTATGACGGTACCGACGATCGAATCTCGGGCAAGTAAAATATCGCGAGACATAGGGAATATATATATGGGATTGATTGAATCCTGGCATCGTGGTTCATCCAATATGATCATCGATGAATGTGTGGGAGTCAATATGGGTGCCCAGACCCCGCTGTTGATTATTGATAGAAGATCATGTCTGCATATTCTCGAACCCGCAGGGTCACACACTTAACGTATCTCGACGCTAGGATAGATTGGATAATTGGTTTATGAATTTTTGTTCGGAGTCTCGGATGGGATCCGGGATATCACGAGAGGTTCCGGAATGGTCCGGAGAATAAGATTCATATAAGGCAGTGCAGTTTTTGGAGTTCGGAATTGTTCCGGGTTAATCGGTATTGTACCGGAAGCTTCTAGAACCTTCCGGAAGGGGACCAACGTGGCCCCACCTTCCGGGAGGGGGCATGGGCCTATGAGGGAGTGTCCTGGCCGCATTGGGCCAGGGGCACAAGGCCCCATAGGGCCCAGCCGATTCTAGAGAGATTTGACTCGTTTAAATATCGGGATAGAATTTCTAGATAAGGGAGAGTTTAAATTGTTTAAACTAGAGATAGGCTTGGAGGAGGGGCAAGGGCTGGCCGCCCCCCCTCTATATATAGAGGGGTGGTGCGCCCCCTCCCCCGACACACACCTTCCTCCAAGCCCTAGCAGCCTTGCTACCTTCCTCTCTCCCTCCCGACTGTTTGTAGGCGAAGCCCTGCAGCAGAAATTCTCCACCATATACACCACGCCGTCGTGTTGTAGATCCAATCTATCTCTCCACCATACTCGCTGGTCCGAGGAAGGAGGAGACGTCGAGGTGCTGCACGTGTGCATCTCACGGAGGCACCGCCACTTGTGGTGCTAGATCGGATCGGATCGCGAGGAGGAGAAGCGAGTACGACTACATCACCCACGTTCCGACGAACGTTCCGCTTTGCGAATCTTCAAGGGTATGAAGATCTAATCCAATCTCTCTCGTTGTTTGCATCTCCTAGATTAGATCTTGGTTTTCCTTCTGTTCGCTCCGTAGAAAATTTTGATTTACTATGCCGCGAAACCCATCAGCCACCTGGCGAAGCTCAACGGCTTGATGACGAGGAATCAGGCAGTGCGGAATGGTCGGAACGTCTCGGCTCTCTGGGTGGGTCCGACGGTGATTTTAATGATTCACAGCGTCTATGGTCCACGCGGCGGCGAACGGGCATGTCCGCGGGGTTGCTGGGGTGTTAGAGATCCTGCTTGCATGCGGCGAGGGCGGCGCGCGGTCTGTGGGCGTGTGTCACGGTTGGCGCACTGGCTCGCTCTCAACTCGCTCGCAGAGAGGCTTGGCATGCTCGGGTTGTGTGGTCTAGGGGCTGGCAATGCTCGAGGCTTGGACAGGGGGTGGCAGTGGATGGTGTTCAATGCTCCAGACATGCTTGCGAGGCTTGGTGAGGCTCCTAGCTTGCTGTCGACATGGGGGTGGCAAGTTAGGCTCGACATGGTCACCATTGATGGCTATGGTATGCTCACAATGGTGCTAAAGATTGTTTAAGGGGCTAGATCATCTACTAAGAGCTTTCTGCAAACCACAGAGGGAACAAGGTTGGCCAAAATCACTGCTCCTAATAGTGTTTGATGTTTGTTTGTTTGCTGATAACAAGGTGTTTGATGAAATGACCGAAAGAGATTCAAATTTGAATTTTGGATTCAAACTTGGTGGGTGTGTTAGTTACATACTAGGGAGTCTCTGGTTAGTTGGATTGGTCAAGGTGCATTGGATTGGTTGGGTTTTGAAAATGGTGATCTTCACATATGTTAAAGATTAAATTTTATATCGTCATTTGAACCAAGTTTCCAAATGTTTCTGTGAGTTTGAAAGGTGGGATTTGATTCACTTTTACTTGGTATAGCAAGGGGTGAAAAGAAATGGAAAAGTTTCTGTTTGAAATCTTGGACTAGAAACACTCAAAGTGGCTTAGTGAGCAAGATTGGTAAAAATGACCATTTGCTTTATTTGTTGTGTTTTTGATTTTCTCTTGATTTGTTTCTGCTTGGAAACGTTTTAGATGATGTTGTTTTCATGTTTAATCCATTCCTTGCTATTTAGATCAATCACACAAGTCCATTCATGCATTCACACAATCATCACATACACACATGCATTCATAAAGATTTGAATTAACAAAAGTTTTTGTTAACCCTAATTTTGGTGATTGAAATTTGATAATCATGATCAATATTTTTTTGGGATGTTACAAACCTTCCCTCCTTAAACAAAATCTCTTCCCGAGATTTGAGAAAGAAGAAAGAAGAAAACTAGGATTTAAAAAGATCGGGAAACTCCGTCTTGATGTGGTCTTCTCGCTCCCAGGTAGCTTCTTCTTTAGTGTGGTTACTCCACTGAATCTTGAGAAACTTGATGCTTCTCGTCCTAGTGGTCCTGAAAGCTTCCTCCAAAATACGGATGGGTACTTCGGGATATGTCAGGTCATCGTTGATCTCTATGGTCCGGTGATCAATATTCTTGAAAACTTCAGTCTTCTCAGGGACTTCTAGGAATTCGTGAAGTAACGATATATGAAACACATTATGTACTACAGACATCTCCTGTGGCAGTTCCAATTGATACGATACTTCTCCTCGATGATTTAGAATCTTGAAAGGTCCGATATATCTGGGGGCTAACTTTCCTTTGAGCTAGAAAGGCTGCATTCCCTTCAAAGGCGAAACTTTGAGATACACAAAATCTCCGATATTGAAAGCGAGGTCTCGGCGTCTCTTGTCGGCGTAACTCTTCTGTCTTGACTGGGAGGTCTTGAGGTGCTCACGGATCTTGTGAACTTTTTCTTCTGCTTCTCGTAGGATGTCGTGTCCGAAGATCTGACTCTCTCCTACTTCCGACCAATTCAAAGGGGTGTGACACTTCCTTCCATACATGAATTCAAATGGGGCCATTTGCAAACTAGCTTGATAATTGTTGTTGTAAGAAAATTCTGCGAAAGGAAGATAGTCTTCCCATTTAGATCCATACTCTAGCACACATGCTCTCAACATATCTTCGATTATTTTATTTAGTCGCTCCGTTTGTCCATCGGTCTGAGGGTGATAAGCTGTGCTAAAATCTAGTCTAGTTCCTAATCCTTCTTGGACTTTCATTCAGAATCTCGAGGTAAACTGAGTTCCTTGATCCGATACAATATTCTTGGGGACTCCGTGCAAGCTGACAATTCTAGCGATGTATAACTCTGCTAGCTTCGAACTTTGGTAGGTGGTCTTGACTGGTACAAAATGGGCTACCTTAGACAATCTGTCAACTATGACCCAAATAGAGTCATTTCCTCTACTAGAAGTAGGCAATCCAGTGATAAAGTGCGGTGACCCAGCATACCACTGCATGATGTAGTACACTGTAGTCGTTGACATAACACCAATGAAATACCGTTCACTAGTATTACATCCCTCGGAGTGGTACAACAGAAACACAGTAGGTCCAAGACATGACTATAGGTCTCAACTCAACTCTTTACACAAGATTCGGAGAACACTCTAGGTTAAAGAGAGAGAAAGAAACTTCTTATAAAGAATAATCAGAAATAAATAACTCAAAATTTATCATCCTATTATGACTAGTATCTTAACTAATGGTCTGGCATTGCTGATATTGCAATACACTACAGAAATAGGTTCTATGGCTAGAGATTATATTCCTATGTAATCAGTAACTTCGTCTTCACTTGAGTTTGTGTATATGTTGACTTTCTTGACTTCATTGAAGAGCTTTAACTTTTGCTGATTATTCCTGGAGCATAACTTGATGTAGAGGTTGTCTGTACTAGCTTTAGAACCTAACAAGGGTTAAGAATATACGTTGAGTACGAGCGTACTCAGCAAGTTTACTAGAAAAGGAGTGTTTGATGCACTATATCTACAGCCACAGACCATAGGTCGTAGGCAATGCAGGTTTTCATAAACATTTCTTCAAAGGTTGCTTTTATTCTGAAAGGCTATGTCCGTCAGCCTTCACGGGTTTACCAGAACTTTCATGGAGTTCCTTTCCCGCCGCGTTCGCAGCTCCTTCCCGGAACAGGGAGTAACAAGTTACAGTTCTTACACTCTACAGAGGTGCGTCACTTTACCCATGAGAGATCTTAGCTTTGTTGCACATCCGAATTGCAGGTTCGTTCACACTTCCTTAGTGTGAGGCCCAGACTAAGATCCAAGCCAATCACTGCCTTCTCCGTGACCCCGCACGTCTCCTTGGTGTACGCCAGCCCACATAATGAATTACCGTAATTGGCAATACAGACCGTTCAGATGGCTAAACTATCGTGGGACTTTAAGGGATCCCACCCATATGCTGCATATACTCTACGAATTACCATTTAATATGCATGCTACGAGTGATAACAGCCACGACCCGCACATCCGGCTCCATGCGAGAGGGAAAAGATACAGCTGACTTCTTCGTCCCATTCCAGATGGAATTTTGTCCCTCCCAAGTCGGAGAGATATACTTCGGGCCCACTTGGTAATCGATATCAACACCGCTTGCAAGCATGTGGTTAAGGAGTTAATCACAAAGTGATATCGGATTACGGAACGAGTAAAGTACTTGCTGTGAACGAGATTGAACTAGGTATGACGGTACCGACGATCGAATCTCGGGCAAGTAAAATATCGCGAGACAAAGGGAATATATATATGGGATTGATTGAATCCTGGCATCGTGGTTCATCCAATATGATCATCGATGAATGTGTGGGAGTCAATATGGGTGCCCAGACCCTGCTGTTGATTATTGATAGAAGATCATGTCTGCATATTCTCGAACCCGCAGGGTCACACACTTAACGTATCTCGACGCTAGGATAGATTGGATAATTGGTTTATGAATTTTTGTTCGGAGTCTCGGATGGGATCCGGGATATCACGAGAGGTTCCGGAATGGTCCGGAGAATAAGATTCATATAAGGCAGTGCAGTTTTTGGAGTTCGGAATTGTTCTGGGTTAATCGGTATTGTACCGGAAGCTTCTAGAACCTTCCGGAAGGGGACCAACGTGGCCCCACCTTCCGGGAGGGGGCATGGGCCTATGAGGGAGTGTCCTGGCCGCATTGGGCCAGGGGCACAAGGCCCCATAGGGCCCAGCCGATTCTAGAGAGATTTGACTCGTTTAAATCTCGGGATAGAATTTCTAGATAAGGGAGAGTTTAAATTGTTTAAACTAGAGATAGGCTTGGAGGAGGGGCAAGGGCTGGCCGCCCCCCCCTCTATATATAGAGGGGTGGTGCGCCCCCTCCCCCGACACACACCTTCCTCCAAGCCCTAGCAGCCTTGCTACCTTCCTCTCTCCCTCCCGACTATTTGTAGGCGAAGCCCTGCAGCAGAAATTCTCCACCATATACACCACGCCGTCGTGTTGTAGATCCAATCTATCTCTCCACCATACTCGCTGGTCCGAGGAAGGAGGAGACGTCGAGGTTCTGCACGTGTGCATCTCACGGAGGCACCGCCACTTGTGGTGCTAGATCGGATCGGATCGCGAGGAGGAGAAGCGAGTACGACTACATCACCCACGTTCCGACGAACGTTCCGCTTTGCGAATCTTCAAGGGTATGAAGATCTAATCCAATCTCTCTCGTTGTTTGCATCTCCTAGATTAGATCTTGGTTTTCCTTCTGTTCGCTCCGTAGAAAATTTTGATTTACTATGCCGCGAAACCCATCAGCCACCTGGCGAAGCTCAACGGCTTGATGACGAGGAATCAGGCGGTGCGGAATGGTCGGAACGTCTCGGCTCTCTGGGTGGGTCCGACGGTGATTTTAATGATGCACAGCGTCTATGGTCCACGCGGCGGCGAACGGGCATGTCCGCGGGGTTGCTGGGGTGTTAGAGATCCTGCTTGCATGCGGCGAGGGCGGCGCGCGGTCTGTGGGCGTGTGTCGCGGTTGGCGCACTGGCTCGCTCTCAACTCGCTCGCAGAGAGGCTTGGCATGCTCGGGTTGTGTGGTCTAGGGGCTGGCAATGCTCGAGGCTTGGACAGGGGGTGGCAGTGGATGGTGTTCAATGCTCCAGACATGCTTGCTAGGCTTGGTGAGGCTCCTAGCTTGCTGTCGACATGGGGGTGGCAAGTTAGGCTCGACATGGTCACCATTGATGGCTATGGTATGCTCACAATGGTGCTAAAGATTGTTTAAGGGGCTAGATCATCTACTAAGAGCTTTCTGCAAACCACAGAGGGAACAAGGTTGGCCAAAATCACTGCTCCTAATAGTGTTTGATGTTTGTTTGTTTGCTGATAACAAGGTGTTTGATGAAATGACCGAAAGAGATTCAAATTTGAATTTTGGATTCAAACTTGGTGGGTGTGTTAGTTACATACTAGGGAGTCTCTGGTTAGTTGGATTGGTCAAGGTGCATTGGATTGGTTGGGTTTTGAAAATGGTGATCTTCACATATGTTAAAGATTCAATTTTAAATCGTCATTTGAACCAAGTTTCCAAATGTTTCTGTGAGTTTGAAAGGTGGGATTTGATTCACTTTTACTTGGTATAGCAAGGGGTGAAAAGAAATGGAAAAGTTTCTGTTTGAAATCTTGGACTAGAAACACTCAAAGTGGCTTAGTGAGCAAGATTGGTAAAAATGACCATTTGCTTTATTTGTTGTGTTTTTGATTTTCTCTTGATTTGTTTCTGCTTGGAAACGTTTTAGATGATGTTGTTTTCATGTTTAATCCATTCCTTTCTATTTAGATCAATCACACAAGTCCATTCATGCATTCACACAATCATCACATACACACATGCATTCATAAAGATTTGAATTAACAAAAGTTTTTGTTAACCCTAATTTTGGTGATTGAAATTTGATAATCATGATCAATATTTTTTTGGGATGTTACAAACCTTCCCTCCTTAAACAAAATCTCTTCCCGAGATTTGAGAAAGAAGAAAGAAGAAAACTAGGATTTAAAAAGATCGGGAAACTCCGTCTTGATGTGGTCTTCTCGCTCCCGGGTAGCTTCTTCTTTAGTGTGGTTACTCCACTGAATCTTGAGAAACTTGATGCTTCTCGTCCTAGTGGTCCTGAAAGCTTCCTCCAAAATACGGATGGGTACTTCGGGATATGTCAGGTCATCGTTGATCTCTATGGTCCGGTGATCAATATTCTTGAAAACTTCAGTCTTCTCAGGGACTTCTAGGAATTCGTGAAGTAACGATATATGAAACACATTATGTACTACAGACATCTCCTGTGGCAGTTCCAATTGATACGATACTTCTCCTCGATGATTTAGAATCTTGAAAGGTCCGATATATCTGGGGGCTAACTTTCCTTTGAGCTAGAAAGGCTGCATTCCCTTCAAAGGCGAAACTTTGAGATACACAAAATCTCCGATATTGAAAGCGAGGTCTCGGCGTCTCTTGTCGGCGTAACTCTTCTGTCTTGACTGGGAGGTCTTGAGGTGCTCACGGATCTTGTGAACTTTTTCTTCTGCTTCTCGTAGGATGTCGGGTCCGAAGATCTGACACTCTCCTACTTCCGACCAATTCAAAGGGGTATGACACTTCCTTCCATACATGAATTCAAATGGGGCCATTTGCAAACTAGCTTGATAATTGTTGTTGTAAGAAAATTCTGCGAAAGGAAGATAGTCTTCCCATTTAGATCCATACTCTAGCACACATGCTCTCAACATATCTTCGATTATTTTATTTAGTCGCTCCGTTTGTCCATCGGTCTGAGGGTGATAAGCTGTGCTAAAATCTAGTCTAGTTCCTAATCCTTCTTGGACTTTCATTCAGAATCTCGAGGTAAACTGAGTTCCTTGATCCGATACAATATTCTTGGGGACTCCGTGCAAGCTGACAATTCTAGCGATGTATAACTCTGCTAGCTTCGAACTTTGGTAGGTGGTCTTGACTGGTACAAAATGGGCTACCTTAGACAATCTGTCAACTATGACCCAAATAGAGTCATTTCCTCTACTAGAAGTAGGCAATCCAGTGATAAAGTGCGGTGACCCAGCATACCACTGCATGATGTAGTACACTGTAGTCGTTGACATAACACCAATGAAATACCGTTCACTAGTATTACATCCCTCGGAGTGGTACAACAGAAACACAGTAGGTCCAAGACATGACTATAGGTCTCAACTCAACTCTTTACACAAGATTCAGAGAACACTCTAGGTTAAAGATAGAGAAAGAAACTTCTTATAAAGAATAATCAGAAATAAATAACTCAAAATTTATCATCCTATTATGACTAGTATCTTAACTAATGGTCTGGCATTGCTGATATTGCAATACACTACAGAAATAGGTTCTATGGCTAGAGATTATATTCCTATGTAATCAGTAACTTCGTCTTCACTTGAGTTTGTGTATATGTTGACTTTCTTGACTTCATTGAAGAGCTTTAACTTTTGCTGATTATTCCTGGAGCATAACTTGATGTAGAGGTCGTCTGTACTAGCTTTAGAACCTAACAAGGGTTAAGAATATACGTTGAGTACGAGCGTACTCAGCAAGTTTACTAGAAAAGGAGTGTTTGATGCACTATATCTACAGCCACAGACCATAGGTCGTAGGCAATGCAGGTTTTCATAAACATTTCTTCAAAGGTTGCTTTTATTCTGAAAGGCTATGTCCGTCAGCCTTCACGGGTTTACCAGAACTTTCATGGAGTTCCTTTCCCGCCGCGTTCGCAGCTCCTTCCCGGAACAGGGAGTAACAAGTTACAGTTCTTACACTCTACAGAGGTGCGTCACTTTACCCATGAGAGATCTTAGCTTTGTTGCACATCCGAATTGCAGGTTCGTTCACACTTCCTTAGTGTGAGGCCCAGACTAAGATCCAAGCCAATCACTGCCTTCTCCGTGACCCCGCATGTCTCCTTGGTGTACGCCAGCCCACATAATGAATTACCGTAATTGGCAATACAGGCCGTTCAGATGGCTAAACTATCGTGGGACTTTAAGGGCTCCCACCCATATGCTGCATATACTCTACGAACTACCATTTAATATGCATGCTACGAGTGATAACAGCCACGACCCGCACATCCGGCTCCATGCGAGAGGGAAAAGATACAGCTGACTTCTTCGTCCCATTCCAAATCTCATGGTTAACACGTGATATACGGTGCAAGAATCACTAGCGACATTGGTTGTTAAGTCCTAGATAATATGTTCCTTTACCACCAGAACTCTTATAGTAGGTTATTACCTAATGGTAAATAACCTATAGGCACATTATTATGAAAATAGTGTTTTCTGTCCTTTTTCAAATGCAGGTGATGACAACACTGAATTTGCAAAACACTTTACAGAAAATAATCAAAGGACATGAGCAAGTGTGAACTTGCCTTTTGTGATTGCAAGATTATGCACTCACGGTCTTCAAGGCAATATATGATCCAATATCTTAAATCAACATCATTGGTCCGGTAAGGACTAATGTTTAAAGAAGCAAGATGTTATTATGCATAAGTAATGTAATGCATTTTCGTAAACTCGAATCCCAGGGATAGCGTTGTTCTAGGGTTTGGATACTGGAAATGGTTACTTTAGAATGTGTTGTCCTTCTAGACAAGTTTCATACTTGTGCTTCTTATTAAGTCTTGTGAGTGTGTGTGAAACGACATCTAATTATAATATCATAAAACAATGTGATACACACAAATGTGAAATGCTACTCAAGATTGTTGATACTATAATTGTTTATCCTCAAATTTTACTTTACAAGTAATGTCACTTATAAAGAACTTAGGTTTTATCAATCCTAAGTATACAAGTAAAGCATAAAGCAATGTTATTTCAATTAATTGTCATCTATTGACTAAAGTGGCAAAATGAATAACTTTTGAAGAAAAGATCTCTTTATTAAGGTTTAAACAATTCTGATAGTTATTAGAATATGGTTGATAGAATATGATTGGTTTTGTTTATGCTTGTTTGGAATAGTTTGGATTTGAGATGCTTTAATTTAATTATAACAGACCAAAGTTAACTATAAAAGACATAGATGGATTTAAGGTGTAATGCTTATGATATTGTATTTGCTCATATTATAATATTTCCTTAAAGTTATTTAGGAATGGCATTACTTCTATTTGAGTAGTGGTTTCCTAACATTATAATTGTATAAAAGGGTTTATCTCCTTATAAGGGTGTGGTTATAGTTTGTGAATAAGTAAATAATATTATCTACTATTTATGAATTATCTTTGGATTTATTCCATTACAAAATTGTGAATGAAACAATGGTTAAAGATTTTATTTGTTTCAAAATACCATTCTTGAGGATTTTTTTATAATTGATAAGGACCTTTTTAGAAAATAATCTACACTTATGGTTGAATGATAATTTAATAAACTTGCATTTAAAATGTGTTGAACTATTTTGACTTTATAATATCAATATTTAGGACTAATACTATTTATTAGACTTTAATTGGTTCATTTTAGAATATTAGCAAATTTTATTTACCCTTATATGAATTATTAACTAAGGAAATAGGTTTAAATTCAAGTTATTAGAGTATTAAATTTTTTTACTTTAAAAGTGGAATATTATATTTTTAACATGTAGGTATATTACATTTATTTTTGTGATTTATAAATATTAAGATATGATTTTTATAAGGTTTATTAGTTTATAAATACCTAATAAATAATAAATACTTATTTAAGTTAAATAATAATGTACGATTATAGTTCTTATTTTTCTAAGATTTTTGGTATTTTATTTATATTTTTAACATTTACCAATATTAAAATATGAAGTATCAAAGTTTTATTATTTATAAAAATATTTATGAAATAGTAATAATTTAAATTGTTAAAAAAATAATGTTTGATAATAGTTTCAAGTTATAGATTTTATTTTTCTAAAACATTTCATATATTATACATATTTTTCTGAATTACAAAACCAAAGTTATGGATTTTATAAGGTTTAATCATTTTGGGAATTTTAATTAAATAACTAAATGTGTTTATTAGGTAATGTTGATGTCACCATGAAGTGAGGGGTTTTTCTCACCAGAGCTAATCCTACCCCAGTCACTGACTGGTGGGACCTTTGCCATGTCATCTCTATGTTTTTTATTTATTACAGAAAACATTATCACAATTTCTAAAATAATAAAAACATGAATATGACATCAGCGTGATGTCACGCTGACGTCACTCGCGTATGAATCCTCTCTGGTTGATGATCAAGCCAGCGATTTAGTGCGTGCGCTGAGTTGTTCTTGGGCTAACTGGCAAGAGGACGTCACAAGGAACCTTATAGTGGCGGCGGTGCTCGATTTAGGTCACCATAAAAGTAGGGGCGATGGTGGCTAACAGCGGCGGTGGCAGATGCTCGTCGGAGAACTAAACTGGGAGGAGAACGAGTAAAATAAACGGTGCCCAAGCATCACAAGCTCACCGATATTGCAGCAAAGCGGTTGCGGAGACGTGAGGATGTCGAAATCGACGGGGAGCACGACGACCGGACTTCGGGAACAAGGTCACGATTGAGGCTCCGTGACCTCCCTCAGCTTCCGTGAGAGGGGCAATCGGACAGGAAGAGAACGAAGAACATGGGTGTAGAGGTCCCAATCTTTAATAAGGTAGAGATCCCTGTGTTTACAATGCTAGTCCCTGGATCAATAGCTAGCATCCACAGTTAAGATGGAATATCAAGAAACAAAGGTCATAATACAACTTTATAACCAGAAATAAAATAATTCATTACATCTTACATAGCTCATTTGGCTATCTCATTACAATGCAGCAGAAATAACTATATAGCATGGAGTCCTTCATCTTCAAAGTGCCACACGCAATCATGTTGGTTGTAGACTTGTAACCCTATTCAACACACTTCACTAATATCAAACAAACCTGCAACATAATAAGTTACAACCCCAAGGGTCAATACATTTGAATTATATTGGCAAGTGATACTATGGTAGAATAGTGGTATCTATTATCATATGCATTTGGCTAGGTGGAGCTTAGGCTTGCTTTGCTCAAAATAGATTTTCCTTATCATTTGAAAACACTAAGTTTTTATTTGTCAAAATCACCCAAGGCATCTACCAATCATTGATTAAAGATCCTTTAACCCTTGTTCAACCACAAGTTTTTAACTTAGAAATTTGGATGATGATATCCTTGATAGATTCCATGTCTTGATGCTCAAATTGTCCATTGCCGGGGACACGGCTAAGTACTTAGATTTTACTCTCTCGAGAGGTGGTGCACTTTCCCCACAAGACTCGACATGCATCGAGACAAGATATTTCAGAAGCCTTCCCTTAGACCAAAATGGACGCGCTCCAAACCTATCACCCCCTACCACCAACTGTCCATCTGGCTAAGTTATTGCAACCTATATGATCCAGGCAGATCCCATAATGCCATGTGGCTGCACTTGAAGCTTCTCAACATTTGACATCTCAAATCTCTTTGTTCCTGGGTGCTTTCCACAAGTGAGATACACCAGGGTAGGCCATGAATATGGGGCCCTGGGTAACCACTCAACATAATCCATCCTTTCCATTACACCCAGGTGATTCATTCACATAGTTGTTTTATTAAACAAAACATAAGTCATAGACTTAGAAATATTTCATAGCATGAATATAATCCACCCTTGTTTTCTACTAACTAAGCTAAGCATGATAGTAGTAGGGATCTTAACTTAGGGAAAATTCTACTAAGGAATCATCTAATAGGATTTCCCAAGGAATAGCTTATACTTAGAAAATTCCATGCAAGTCCTACTCAAAATATCACTAATGCATAGTGAAAATAATGGGACAAAAGTATGAAGCACCACTTGTATTTTTAGTAGAGAATATGGTTCACTCCTTGATCTTGCAATTGACACACTCTTCAAAGTTCACTACAATTCAATTAAGGCACAAATTCAAACTAGCATTCAAACAATTCATTACATAAAATGATAAAAACAAAAAATGCATGCAAGCATGCAAAAGATTGTTTTATTGGAAAAGTGATTTATAATAAGGTTATAAACATTTTAAAACACCTATTGGTAATTTATAAATGTGGCAAAACCATCTAAAACAAAGTTAGTGAAAATAGGCCATTTAAATCATTTTTGTTTTGCTAGAAATGATTTAAATCCAAGTAATAATTTCTAGTTTTTTCCAAATATATTTTTGAACACAAATGTTAGTGTTTAAGGTAAAAGTGTTTAAGACTAATCCATTTGCAAAAGGTTTCATCCAAAATCCATTTTTAAATCAAAGCAATATTTTATTTTGCTAGAAATGCCTTTAAACAAAGTAATAATTTTTCTAGGGTTAATCAAATACATTTATAAATCCCAAACTTAGTGTTTAGGATCAGAGAGTTTAAATCAAACCATTTGCAAAAGGTTTTAATCAAAAAGCATTTTTAAACCATAACAAATATTTTTTGTTTTACTAGAAATGTCTTTATTCAAGGAATAATTCCTTGTGTTTAAAAAAATATATTTCTAAACCCAAAAGTTTGTTCTTATGGTCAGTAGGTTCAAAAAAAATCATCTGCGAAAGATTTTACCCTAAAAACATTTTTAGAATGAATTTTATAACCAAAGTAGACCTAACATTGTTTCTGAAAAAACCTCTACTTTTACCGAAGCAAAACACCAAACAAAGGGCATGGTTGCAAATGTTTCACTATTCTGAATCCAGTGATATAAAATTTGCAAATTTTGGACATGTGGATCAAAAGTTATGGAATTTAGAATTTCAAACAACAAATAGGAAAGTTTCTGTTTTTAAAACAAAGCATGTGCCACACGTCTGTATCCTATTGGTCAGTACCGGTTCGGTTGGATCGCGTAGTGTGGATCGTCAGATCTAAATAGAATCATGCGGCACAGATAAATTCATACTCCTTCGGTTAAGTTCTAATCTCACTCATTCGATCAAGATCTAACGTCCCATATCGTCTTGACCATAGGTGGGCGACGCTGCGATGGTGGATGGCGGCGGCGTGCTCTGCTCGCAGTGGTTCCGACGAAACAGGAAGCAAGAGAGGGGGAGAAGAAGCTCACCGGGTTCGCCGTGGAATGCTGATTCTCGGGGTGGCTGTGTTCGATGAAGGGGCGCACGGTGACGCCGAGGATTGCTCGCGGGACTCGTCTCTGCGTCGGGTTCGTTCTAGTGTCGACGTTGGCAAGGCTGCAGACCATGCTAAGGCTAACAAATGGTGCTATTAGATGCGCGCAAGTGAGGAGAGTAAGCGTGCATCAACCAGAGAGGAGGGGGCGCTCACGGATTACCGGGGAAGGTCGCCGGAGTCAAAGTGGTTCACGGTGGCGCTCAGATATCGTTGTTGCCGTGGCTGTGGGGCACGCGCGGATGAGTGGGAGGTACTGGCGGATACGGGGGACTCTGGGGAACACACTCGTGAGGGTTAAGGGCAGTGGGGCTATGAGGGCTGGACGGAATCGGTCGGAGTAGCTCGTCCGGGCAGTGGTGGTTTTGGCTCGAATTGGAACAGCCTGGACACAGAGAGGGAATGGCATCTGGGAGAAAGGGAGAGGGAAGACAGGCGTTTTATCGTGCACGGTTGCCGGGGCGAATTACTCGCGGCATTGATGCAAATTGATGCGCGGAATCAAGGCAGAAACGAGCGACGAAATTTGGGGAAGAACGTTCTACGGGGGTGGAGACAATGATCTGGCAGTGGGGCTGCGTTGTCAGCGAGTGAGTGAGGAGTACAGTGGGGCCCCGGATGTCAGTGGCTGTGTGGGTAGAGGTGTGACTGAGAAAATGATTCGGGGGAGAGAGTGAGAGCGGCCCGGGTGGGCTGCTATTGGGTTTAGTTGGGATGGGGTCTGGGTAGGACTAGCGGGGCTGGTTCTTTTCTTATTTTTTTCTTTCCGGTTCTTTTTCCTTTTTCTTTTCTGATTTTTCTATTTTGAATTCAAACTTCATTTGAATTCAGATTTCTTTCCAAATCTTTTTCCCAACTTCCAGTAGGTTTTATTACTATTTATTATTATCTTCTAGAGTCCATTTTGGAATATTTCTTTTATTCTCTTTATGGTTTGTCTTTATTTAAACAAGATTATAGATATGTTTTCAATCCACAATATTTCATTTAAATGGTTTGTTTAAATCCAATTGCTTCTCAAACCTTTTCAGTAGGTTTTAATATTGTGATTAAATAGTCTACTTGAATTATTTCAAATAGTTTCTTATGATTTAATATTTATTTTTAATCGGGCCTTTTGCCTTATTTAAATGAATTTGAATATGGTTCCAAAACCATATGATTTTATTTAATTATTCTTTTATTTTATTTGGATTATCATTATTACATTTTCTTATGGATTTAATTCAAGATTTAAATTGTCTTCTAATAATTTTATTGGGGTTTATTATTTAGTTTAGGCAAATTGTCTTTATTTAAGTAAAATTGGATATGGTTCAAGGCCCATATAGTTTTATTTAAATAATCTTTTATTTATTTTAATTATTTAATATCTTCCATTTGTTTATGGTTTTGGCCAAGATTTAATTTGGCTTTTAAATATTCCTTATTTATTTATTTCTTTCTTTATCTCATACAATCCATATCTTTTTATTTATAGATCCAAAATTGGTGATTCCAATTTGTATATTTTTATTTGATATTTTTTTATCTTTTCAAATCCTTTTAGGATTACTTTGCTCACAATTTGGTATGGATTTTAGATAGGAGCTTTATTAGGTTTGAAATTTAATTTCTTTATCTTATTAAATTCAAAAGTTTTTAAATGGTTTTATAATATTTTTATTTATAATTGAATGAAATCTATTTCTATGGTTTTATAATATTTTTATTTATAATTTTTGATCATTTATAAATGTTTGTTGCTAAATTTTTATATGGATAAAATCCATAGAGATCTTGGAAATGATTTTCTTCTATTAGGGTTTTAAGGTTTTGGTTTAACTTTTCCAAGTGTTTAAATTTCAAGATACATTCATTTATGAATGCATTTTCACTTGATTGAAATTTGTTGGATTCCCTTTTATTCAAATTCTTTTTAAGAGGGGTTTTGATGTTTCCATTTTGAAATAAAAAGTTTCTTTTCACCCTAAATTTCAAAATTATTTCTTTTGTTTATTTATTTTTAACATTTCCAAATTTTGAAAATTTTGGGATGTGTCAATTGGAGTGGTCTCCGTTGTCCAAGAGGAGCTCGAATTATATGGCCATGAGCTCATCCCAGAGCTAGGGTTTCGGGTCAGAGGAAAACAAAGAGAGAGAGGGTAAATGATGCACGGCGAGGTTCTACCGGCGGTGCAAGGTTATTTATGGGCGATGGGAAGCGGTGGCGCGTATCGTGGCGTTGATCGGGTGGTCGTCGGAGCTCCACCGAGCTGCTTCGACGGCAGTGCTTTCTGTCACGAGGAAGAAGAAAGGAAGAAAAGAACGAATGGGTACTGGGCCAGAGTTGGGCTGCTCGCGGGCTGTTTGAGGGCAACGAGTAAGGAAGAGGGGAAATGGGCTGTGGGCTAGGAGCTGATTTCTCTATTTTTTTCTCTCTGTTTGTTTTTCTTTTTCGATTTCTATTTTATGTTTTCTTTATTAACCTTTTATTTAAGCAATTGTTTTGACTTATATTTATGGAATTTCTTTGCTAAATACTTGCAGCAATGATAAGATTATTTAGAATCAATTTGTGAACTTTTATTATATAATGTTATATTTCTTTATTTTGTTTATATAGATCCTCCTAATATTTGGTAAGGGATTTTGTTATTACTTTTCTTTCCATAATAAACCATTGATTTATTATATTATATTTCCTTATTTCTTTATAAAACTTAGTTCTTATTAATTTAGAGTTTGGAGGGAAATATATATATGGTGATCATTTTCTTATGATATGATACATAAAGTTTTAGGGGATTAATATGGTTAATATTATTCTCATGAGTTTAGAAATAGCAATGTATATTTTTTATTCTAACTAATATAGGAGTTAGAGTTTTGAATTATAAATGCTTACCCTAGGGCTTAGGGTTCTTAATATACTTATATTCTTTTGTTGATGTGAATAAATATTAATGGCTAAACCTATTATCTTTATGTTGGTGATTTTTAATGATATCACCTTTTAAAATAGAAGTTATTATCTTAAATGTCTGATGGAAAGGAATTGATAAAGATAACTCCTAAGCACATTTAATTATGATAATTAGGACTGACAAAGATGTGCTTAAGTGATTTGTTATAGGAAAATATTCCTATATAGAGCATTGTGAAAATATAATGATAGATCAATTAGATGAAATGGATATTATGTTTGGTTAAAGATTTAAGGTTTAGTTCTTACCAAGAATTCCTATCATTCATAATTCATAATCCTAGAATTCTAATTTAAAGAATTCCTTTCCTAGATATACTACTCTTTCATATCCATCATCATGTGTTAACATGATGGGCTTTACTTCACAAGAATATTCTTATCCACCCTTTTATTCTTTTAAATCCATTTATAACTTCAATGAGCTTAACACTAAAGCTTTCATAATATTTTTATATCTATACTTGGTTATATTAACTACTCTACTGCTGATAACCTCCAATCTAACAAGTAATTACTTTTAACTCCACTCATACTCTTCCTTAATCATCCTTCACTAATATTACTTCAATGGATGTATATATCAAACTAACTTTCTCAAAAGCTTACTATCCTTTAAGAGGAATAACACTATTTTAATAATTCCATGCTACTCTAGCTTTAACTTAATCATACTATCTTATCTCTACTTGACTCCAATATCTTATACTTAACTTCTCATTATAATAATATGACTTGTCATGGCTAACCTTGGATAACATATCTATACTAGGTTTCAATCATGTTTTATCCACCAATGTCACTTATACATGATATAAGCATTCAATCTTGGTGAGTAAGGCATGATCATTATAATCCTTTGATCCTTCATGGTTTAGGTTTCCAGTTGGCTAATCAAGGCCTTCATCAATACAACACTACAATTGTATTATAATTATCTTCTCGGTGTATCTATCTGACTAAGAGAGATTATTCATTTACTATTCCTACTTAATTCAATAGGGTTACTCCTGGCAACTTACCTTCAATATTCATCCTTGGAATCCTCTTTGTTACCATATGAATATATATTCCAATTAACTCTTCTATCATTACAGGAGTGAATTAACTCCATCAATTTTCATATTGATTTGATTCTCTTCAATCACTCCCATCCTATAGATGATATATAAATCTAGAATTAGCACTTACCTCTTTTTACTTCTTTCTCTAAAGGATTTAAAGTGAATGTTATGATAAGAACATGAGTTGATAGATCAATAGTTAATAATCTAAGAATTGGTGAATCAATAGTTGATTACTCAATATTGATGAACAACAGATATTGAGATAGGATTCCATAAGGATTGATATGGAAAGAAAGATATATGGTGAATGACCTTGACTTGGTTTCTTTCCTATTCAATACAACTAAAGAGTTAGGGTTAAGTATTACCATGATTTTCATGGTATGAATAATTGAGATTAAGATGTAGTTGTTACATTCCTATTACTTAAGTTATATTTATAACTTGGTATTCATGAGTTGTTGTAATGAATACTACGATTGTAAGATCCCTCCTTTGTAAAGGAAAAGGATCCCTGTGATTGCAATGCTAGTCCCTGGATCATTGCTAGCATCCACAGTTTAAGATGATGTACACATATACAAAGGTCATTTATTACATCCATTCCAGAGATAAACATAGTCTTTACAACTCAAGGCCACATGCCTAATACAAGAGTTTGAATAAGTAAATAAATATAAGTCTTCATCTTCATGTGCCACAGGCAAACATGTTGAGTGTAGACTCAAGACACCTAATCCTCATCAGAGTAACCTGCAACATCACAAGTTACAGCCACATTGGGTCAATACTTTGGAATAGTATTGGCAAGTGATACCTTAGTAAATTTTAGGTGGACTGTATTACTATATGCATTTTTGGCTAAGTGTAGCTTGGCTTGCTTTGCTCAAAATAGGTTTTTCCTATTAGTTGAAATCACTAATTTTTTCTTTGTCAAAACTTTTCCCAAGAAACCATCAATAGACATTGAGGTCCTTCACCCTTGTTCACCCACAAGTTTTACTTAGAAGTTGGAGTGATGAGATTCTTGATAGCTTCCATGTCTTGATGCTCAAGTTGTCCATTGCCATGGACTTGGCTAAGTACTTAGATTTTTCCATCTGCAGAGGTTGTGCACATTCCCCACCAGACTTGGTTTCCCAAGACAGGACCTTTCAGAAGCCTTCCCTAAGCCAAATGGACGCGTTCCAACCTATCATCCCACTACCACCAACTGTCCAAATGACTAAGTTCTAGCAACCTATGTGATCCAGGCAGAGCCCATATTGCCAAGTGGCTGCACTATAAGCTTCTCAACACTTGGCCTCTAAAATCCCTTTGTTCCTGGGTGGCAATCCACAAGTGTGATACACAAGGTAAACCATAGCCATGGGCCTTGTGTAACCACTCAACCAAAAACCACCAAGCAATTACCATTCCACCCAGGTGATTCATTGAATTAGTTGTTTTATTAAGAAAAACATAAGTCCAAAGACTTAGAAATATTTTCATCATAGCATGTATATATTTTACCAACCCTTGTTTGCTACTAGCTAGGCTAAGCATGTCATAGATAGTAACTTGACTTAGAAATTTCCTAGCAATTATAAAACTACTTAGGATTTCCCAACATGGCATTTGACCAAAAATAGTAACACATGCAAGACTTAGCAAAATATTTCTAATGCTTGTATGAAAATATAGGGATGGAAATATTCATGAAGTACCACTTGCCTTGGTAGTTGGGAGAGTAGCACTCTTCACAATCACAATCACTAGCACCAAAGTCTACACAAAGAATGGTAGCACAAAATTACACACAATTCATATACAAATATAAATATATGCATGCATGCAAAATGCTAAGTGATGATTTTTTTTAAAACCCAACCAAGAAAGTGCATAGTACTGAACCATAAACAAGTCAAAAACTTGCTAAACCAAGTTTATTTGATACTAAAATAATTTCCTAAATAATTTCTATATTCAAAATGGTCCTAAACAAGTTTCTGCAAATAAAATCATTTTAACAGAAACTAAACATTAAAAACATTGCATAAATAGAAAGGGCTTGTCTCCCTGATTCCAACGGTATAAAATTTGTCAAATTCTAACGTGTGGATCAAAAGTTATAGCTATTTCAAAATTGGATCTAAATCTGATTCAAATTCTGTTTTTAAACTAAACCCTAGCCACGCGTCACGCTCTGATTCGTCGGTACAGCTTTGCGTGGATCGACTAGCGTGGACCGTCAGATCTAACTTACGCGCACGGCTCAGATTGTCACTTACCCCTTCGATGCAGATCTAATCTAGAGCGCTGGATCTAGATCCTACGGCTGCTAAGCGTGCGACCAAGGATGGGCGGCGCAAATGGTTGCTGGCGGCGGCGGCGCTACTGGCGGTGATGGTCCGGCGAATACAGGAAGGGCTGGGGTGTGTGGCATGGCTTACCAGACTCGCACGGTCACGAGGAAGCTCAACGTGGTCTTTGCTTGGACAGGGGCGTATTGGCATGGCCGGAAATCCTCGTCGGAGTTGAGCACGGCGTCGGGTGGTTGCTGTCGAGTTAGTTGCCGAGGTTTCGCGTCGCCCTAGCACGAACCAGAGGGATTAGAAGAAGCATAGGACGAAGGCGAACAACCTAGTATGCAATAGGGGGCAAGGGGCGCGCTCTGCTTACCGTAATTGGTCGCCGGAGTTGAGCGGCGGCTCGGTCAGTTGCGGGCACGAATGAGGACGGCGTCCTGGGTCACGAGCAGGCAAGTGACGGGTGTCAGAAGATGCACGAACTCATGCTGAGCATAATCGTTTGAATCAGGGGCACAGGGGCGGTCGGGACTCACCGGAATTGCTGCCGGAGATCGTTGGGACAGCGGCGGCGTCTGGCGAGTTCCGAGCAGCCTGGTGGCGTGGAGAGGAAATTGGTGTAGGGGAAATGGCCGCGAGAGAGAGGGGATTAAATAGGCAGAGGCTCGACAAGAAACGCTCAGTGATTCAATGCCAATTACCTCGCGGAATCAAAGCAGCAACGGGCAGCGACGGAGTTCTTGCGCGGAATTTTGGGGAAGACGATGATGTCGTGGACGGGGTCCGCTTGTCAGCGAATAGAGCAAAGGGGAAGTGGGGTCCGAGTGTCAGCGACTTGCTGGGTGTGTCCGCGCGTGCGAGAGAGAGAGAGGTGCGCCGGATGGGCTAGTTGGGCTGCGTCTGTTGCTGGGCCAAATTCCTGGCGCCAGCCCTTTTCCAATTCTTTTCTCTTTTCTTTTTCTAAATTGATTTTCAGGATTGGTTTTCAAATGATTTCAAAAGCTATTTGATTTCAAATTTTTTTGGGATTTTTGCAGTGTGCAACAGTCACAAAACTTGGCATAAAACCATGTGGTCACTTTGAGTTGGCTTGGTTATTTTTGGAAAAACAAAATAACAGGGACATTGCACTTGTTTTGCAAATGTTTGAAAATGGTTTTTGAAACCATTTCTATTTTGTAAATTTTTTTTCAAACTCTACACTCAAGCCAAACAATATAGAAGCAACCAAACTTGGTTTTTTAAAACACTAAGCTCTCAAGTGAGGATGGGCATTTGATTTAAGTTTGCTCACATAAAATGATAGCACTATGTGCTTCTGTTTTCTTGAAATGAGTTTGAAATTGATCTCAATTCTATATGCATGCATGAATGATATGCAATCTTTGAAATCATGATTTTAGGGATGTTACAAATCTAGCCCCCTTAAGGTGAATCTCGCCCTCGAGATTCGGATTGGCTAGAAAATAGGTGAGGGTGGTCTTTCCGAAGATCATCTTCTCTTTCCCATGTTGCTTCCTCTTCGGAATGATGATTCCACTGCACTTTGCAAAACTTGATAGTCTTAGTTCTTGTGACTCTTTCTGCAGTCTCAAGAATCTTGATAGGTTTCTCTTCATAGGTGAGATCACTTTCCAATTGAACCTCCTCCAAAGGTATAGTATCCTTCAAAGAAGTTTCTTCCCTTTATGGATGACATTTCTTAAGATGACTCACATGAAACACATTATGGACAGCTGACAGAGATTCCGGCAGTTCAATTTCATAGGAAACTTCTCCTTTGTGACTCAAAATCTTAAATGGCCCAACATATCTTGGTGCCAATTTTCCTTTGACTCCGAATCTTTTCACTCCACGAAGTGGTGACACTCTAAGATAGGCTCTATCACCAACTTCGTAGGTGACTTCTCTACGCTTAGGATCTGCGTAACTTTTCTGTCGGGACTGTGCTATCTTCAACCTGTCCTTAACCAATCTGACCTTCTCTTCGGCTTCTTTGATAAGATCTGGCCCGAATAAACTTCTTTCTCCCACACCATTCCATAATAATGGGGTGGTACACTTTCTTCCGTAGAGAAACTCAAATGGTGCCATCTCAATACTGGCTTGATAGCTGTTGTTATAAGAAAATTCTGCGTAAGGCAGACTTTCATCCCAACTGGCTCCATATTCAAGGGCACATGCCCTCAACATGTCTTCATGAATCTGGTTAGTCCTTTCTGTTTGTCCATCAGTTTGAGGATGAAAAGCGGTACTGAATTCCAACCTCGTTCCCAATGACTCATGTAATTGTCTCCAAAAATGGGAAGTGAATTGAGTTCCCCTATCAGACACAATACTCTTGGGCACTCCATGTAGACATACAATTATACTCATGTAGATTTTGGCTAACTTAGCACTTGTATAGGTTGTCTTCACGGGTATGAAATGAGCCACTTTGGTTAGGCGATCCACTACTACCCATATGGAATCATATCCTGACCTGGTCCTTGGTAATCCGGTAATGAAATCCATACCAATTTTGTCCCACTTCCAATCAGGAATAAGTAGTGGTTGAAGCAAACCTGCTGGTTTCTGATGCTCCGCTTTCACTCTACTACACACATCACACAAAGCAATATGTTCGGCGATGTCCTTCTTGAGATTATTCCACCAAAATCTTTCTTTCATGTCCATGTACATTTTGGTGTTACCCGGGTGAATAGAATACGGCGAGTTGTGTGCTTCTTGCAAAATCAGTTTCCGTAACCCCGGATCTTGTGGAACACAGATACGTTTCCCATGCCATAAAGTTCCCTGTTCGTCTTCGTGGAATCCTTTGGCTTTTCCCATGCCAATCTTTCCTTTAATCTCTTCAATTTCCTTATCAATCTTCTGGGCTTCTTTGATCTTGTCCAACAAAGTGGGTTGAACATCCAAAGACATGAGATGTCCTTCAGGCACAATCTCCAATCCGAGTTTTCTAAATTGGGTACACAGATCATCTGGCAATTCTCCTTTGGTAAGGCCATTCACAAATACCTTACGACTTAGAGCATCTGCTACAACATTTGCTTTACCGGGATGGTATTGCAAACTTAGGTCATAGTCTTTGATAAGTTCAAGCCATCTTCTTTGTCTCATATTAATTTCCTTCTGGGTGAAGATATACTTCAAACTTTTGTGATCCGTGAACACTTCACAACGCTTTCCCATAAGATAGTGTCTCCATGTTTTGAGTGCATGGACGATAGAGGCTAACTCTAAATCATGAGTAGGATAGTTTACTTCATGATTTTTGAGTTTTCTCGAGGCATAAGCCACAACTTTACCATCTTGCATAAGTACTGCACCCAAACCTTGACGAGATGCATCACAATATACTTGGAAATCCTTTTCCAAATCTGGCAGACACAAGACTGGTGCTGTCACAAGTCTCTTCTTCAACTCCTGAAAGGTGAGTTCACAACCTTCAGACCAAACAAACTTCTTGTCTTTATTTAACAATTTAGTCATGGGCTTAGTAACCTTTGAGAAATTCTCAATGAACCTTCTGTAGTAACCTGCTAAACCAAGGAAACTACGAACTTCTTTCATGGATTTGGGAGATTCCCATTCAGTCACAGCTTGAACCTTAGCAGGATCAACTGCTACGCCATCCTTCGTCATAACATGACCAAGAAAACCAACTTCCTCTAACCAGAACTCACACTTGCTGAATTTGGCATAAAGTTTATGCTCTCTTAATTTCTCAAGTATCAAACGTAAGTGTCCTACATGTTCTTCTTTGCTCTTGGAGTAGACTAAGATGTCATCGATGAAAACGACAACAAACTTGTCAAGGAATTCCATGAACACTTTGTTCATCATATTCATGAAGTATGCTGGAGCATTGGTCAAGCCAAAAGGCATTACGGTATACTCATATAACCCATACCTTGTAGTGAATGTTGTTTTAGGTATGTCTTGTTCTCTTATCTTGAGTTGAAAATAGCCTGACCTTAGATCAATCTTTGAGAAAACACATGCTCCTTCAAGCTGATCAAACAAGTCATTGATTCTAGGCAAAGGATATTTGTTCTTGATAGTTACCTCGTTGAGTGAACGGTAATCTATGCATAACCTTTGACTTCTATCTTTCTTCTCCACGAACAAAACTGGGGCTCCCCAAGATGAAGAACTTGGTTGAATGAATCCCTTCTGCAACTATTCTCCAAGTTGCTTCTTGAGTTCTTTCAGTTCATCAACTGACATTTTGTACGGTCTCTTAGCTATTGGTCCAGACCCTGGTACCAAATCTATCAGAAATTCCACATCTCTATCTGGTGGCATTCCCGGCAATTCTTCCGGAAACATATCCGGATATTCACTCACAATTGGCACACTGTCCATGCTAACCCCCTTAAGAGAATTAATCATACTCCTTTTTGCTTCAAAGCTGGTCTTGAATCTGATCCTTTTATTTTCTGGAGTTGTGAGTGAGACAGTATGGCTGGCACAATCTATCACTCCTTTGTACTTGGTCATCCAGTCCATTCCCAGAATGACATCCAATCCTTGGGAGTTTAGAATTATCAAGTTAACGGGAAACTTATACTTCCCAAATTCTATGACTAGATCATGACAACCTGAATTCACTATCATTTCTCCACCAGGAGAACTTACTTTTATAGGACACCCAATAGTTTCTACTGGCAGTTCATTTATTTCAACAAATGCTCTTGATATGAATGAATGAGATGCACCAGTATCAAAGAGTACAAATGCTGGAATGGAATTGAGTCTGAACTTACCAGCAACAGCATCAGGCTCCTCATAGACCTCCTCCACATTGCTGTGGTTTACCTGTCCCTTCTAGAAAGGATTGGGCTTGATAGGTCCTTCAACTTTCTTTTCAGGGCACTCATTTGCATAGTGCCCCATCTTCTTGCATTTGAAGCATTCAACCTGACTGATGTCTCTTTTAACAGGCTGACTTCCACTTCCACTACCATTACCACTGTGCTGGCTCTTATGTCCACTCTTGTGGTTCTTGTACTTGTCATTGTCATGACTGCGATGATGCTTGTTGTCATGACGGTTGTGGTTGTGGTGCTTGTTGAATTTCCCATGCTTGTGGGATCCTGAGCTTCCACTGTCATCATAATGAGATCATTTGTGCGACGATCCCGAGCTGTGCTTGTCGGAGTGCTTCCTCTTTCTGCTTTCCACTTGTTTTATTTTGTTCTCCAAAATAGCAGCCTTGTCATAGAGCGACTGATAAGTGGGAACATAGGCCACAGCCAATTGCAGATTCAGCTCATCATTCAAGCCTTCAAGAAATTTTTCCTTTCTCTTGGCATCGGTGTCAACTTCATCCGGTGCATAACGCGCCAGATTGTTGAACTCCTCAATGTATTCAGCCACGCTGCGGTGGCGCTGCTTCAGATTGTGGAACTCTTTCTTTTTCAGGCTCATCACTCCTGATGAGATATGAGCAGTGCGAAAGTCATCCTCAAAGATAGCCCATGTTACTTCATCTATGGGAGTGGTGATATGGAAGTTGTCCCACCAAGTGGCAGCTGGCCCTTCCAGCAGATGTGCTGCAAATCTGACCTTTTCAGCATCCGTGCAGCCCACGGTTACTAAGTCCTTGTTCACAGAACGTAGCCAATCGTTGGCCACCATGGGATCAGTCGTCCTTGAAAACTTAGCTTGCCTCAATCTCAGGAATCTGGTAAGCATATCAAAGCCCAGAGGGTTGTTGTTGTTGTTGTTGTTGTTGTTATTGTTGTTATTGCTGTTGTTATTGGGGTTGTTGTTGTTGTTGTTATTGTTTTGGTTCTGGATGAATGTTGTCATCATCTGCATCAGCTGTGTTTGAGCAGTTATCATTTGTTGCATTTCTGGAGTGATGTTGTTGTTGTTGTTGTTGTTGGGGTTGGGGTTTGCATGACGGGGAGGCATCTGTGGTTTGTTCAAATAGAGATAAGAATGAGATACCCATAGATGTTTTCATGCACATTACATCACATAAGCAAACACATAGCATGCAACAGAAGATAAAAGTTCAACAACAAGATAACAAGTTCACAAAGTAAAACACACAAGTAGCAAGCCATCCACATGTCGGATGGTCCAATAACAAGTTCTCAAATAACAAGTATGATAACAAAAGATAAACGAGTAGTCAAGTCTACTCATCGGCATCAATCTCCTCCTCGACAAAGGTAAGACCTGCGTTCTCCATCGCGGCCTTGTTCTCCTCGATAGTAGCGGTCAAGGACTCTATCTTGGCCTTGAGAGCCCTCTTCTGGGAACGAAGCCTCTCGATCACCGTCTGCTGCTGCTCTAGCTCGAAGTCCTTGGACTGAAGTTCTTCAGTCATATCTCGGATCTTCTTGTTCCTATCCTGGACACGTTTCTCCTGACTCTTGAACTTCCTGTCCCGGGTCTCGAACTTCGCCTCCATTTCCTTGACTATCTCGTCCTGCTGCGCGAAGAGCTTATCCTTCTCGCGAAGCTGCACCTGGAGCTCGTCGTTGCTGAGCATGACATTGGTCCTGTTCGTGTCCACGTGCCTAATGAGAGACTCTAAGTCCTGGAGGTATAAGCGTATCGGCTCTGCTGCGTCCCTCGAGTCGTCCTCGAAGTCGATGGACTCTCCGTCCTCATCACGTCTTCCGAAGACGTGGAAGTGGGTGCCTCTAACCTGTCGGGAGTGTCGCCCTAGCAGACGTCCTATCAGATCCTGCATAACTACCTCCATGCCTCTCTCCCTGACATCGTGCATAAGCTTGAAGACGATGGCCTCCGTAGTAGGCTCTGTCTAGCATCCGGGCTGGTTCACCTTGAAGCCCCAGAGGTCCTTCCTCTCGAACTTGGTGAGGGGATGCACCATGATGGTGGGAAGAGGAAGATTGAGCAAAGTAGTAAGCTCAACGATACGAGGACCAAAGCGGTTAACCTGGAACTCCTCAACAGTGCTGATGGTAATAGGCATCTATTTATAAGATAGAAAAGTTAGAACAACACAATTCAAAATAAAACAAAAGACAAAACATCACATACATATCCTTTGAAAGCAAAACACACAAGTCATGCATACATGAAACTATTACATCAACCAAGGTCCAATCTTATTTTAAAGTAACATTTTGGAAAATAAGGTGATAGGTGGTGGTCCAACTAACGAAGTACGTTTACAATCCTATCTCACTGGATCTGTTGGCTAACACAATGTTTCTAGAGGCAATCAGCCTATCTTGCTCACATGATTCCATCACTAAGTCTATAATATCTCCTCTTAAGGTTTGGTTGGTAGCTTCCAACTCTTGGGTATGTTCCTTCTCTTTCTTCAAGTCTTTTTGGAGGTTGAGCATTCTTCACTTGACTCTAGCACTAAGTTCTTTGATAGTCCTCCAAGCTGCTTCTCTTGCTGACTCAAAGAATGTGGTGTGCACCACAGTGTTGGTGTACATGCAGAATCCTGTTTCTTTGTGGTTGTCTTCCTTGTTTTTGTATAAGTGAAGTTGCACCCACCAGTACTCAACTCCTTCATCCATCACAGGAAAGCCTTTGTACACAGCTGCACCATATATTTCCATTGCCACCATGAGGTCCTTGAGAATTTTGGGAAACTCTGTCTCACACTCCAAGGTCATGGTCATGAGTGGTCCTTTCCTTACGGCTTCGTTGATGGAGTTCATCTACAAATAGAGATGAGAAAGAAGATTAGAAAAGTTTACGAGAAGAATAGACAAGTGTAGAAGTAGTTGAAATTTTTTCCTTAGTGGTTTCCAATCCTAGGTTCATAATCCTACAGGCAACACAGTGCTCTGATACCATCTGTAGGATCCCTCCTTTGTAAAGGAAAAGGATCCCTGTGATTGCAATGCTAGTCCCTGGATCATTGCTAGCATCCACAGTTTAAGATGAAGTACACAGATACAAAGGTCATTTATTACATCCATTCCAGAGATAAACATAGTCTTTACAACTCAAGGCCACAGGCCTAATACAAGAGTTTGAATAAGTAAATAAATATAAGTCTTCATCTTCATGTGCCACAGGCAAACATGTTGAGTGTAGACTCATGACACCTAATCCTCATCAGAGTAACCTGCAACATCACAAGTTACAGCCACAGTGGGTCAATACTTTGGAATAGTATTGGCAAGTGATACCTTAGTAAATTTTAGGTGGACTGTATTACTATATGCATTTTTGGCTAAGTGTAGCTTGGCTTTCTTTGCTCAAAATAGGTTTTTCCTATTAGTTGAAATCACTAATTTTTTCTTTGTCAAAACTTTTCCCAAGAAACCATCAATAGACATTGAGGTCCTTCACCCTTGTTCACCCACAAGTTTTACTTAGAAGTTGGAGTGATGAGATTCTTGATAGCTTCCATGTCTTGATGCTCAAGTTGTCCATTGCCATGGACTTGGCTAAGTACTTAGATTTTTCCATCTGCAGAGGTTGTGCACATTCCCCACCAGACTTGGTTTCCCAAGATAGGACCTTTCAGAAGCCTTCCCTTAGCCAAATGGACGCGTTCCAACCTATCATCCCACTACCACCAACTGTCCAAATAACTAAGTTCTAGCAACCTATGTGATCCACGCAAAGCCCATATTGCCAAGTGGCTGCACTATAAGCTTCTCAACACTTGGCCTCTAAAATCCCTTTGTTCCTAGGTGGAAATCCACAAGTGTGATACACAAGGTAAACCATAGCCATGGGCCTTGTGTAACCACTCAACCAAAAACCACCAAGCAATTACCATTCCACCCAGGTGATTCATTGACTTAGTTGTTTTATTAAGAAAAACATAAGTCCAAAGACTTAGAAATATTTTCATCATAGCATGTATATATTTTACCAACCCTTGTTTGCTACTAGCTAGGCTAAGCATGGCATAGATAGTAACTTGACTTAGAAATTTCCTAGCAATTATACAACTACTTAGGATTTCCCAACATGGCATTTGACCAAAAATAGTAACACATGCAAGACTTAGCAAAATATTTCTAATGCTTGTATGAAAATATAGGGATGGAAATATTCATGAAGTACCACTTGCCTTGGTAGTTGGGAGAGTAGCACTCTTCACAATCACAATCACTAGCACCAAAGTCTACACAAAGAATGGTAGCACAAAATTACACACAATTCATATACAAACATAAATATATGCATGCATGCAAAATGCTAAGTGATGATTTTTTTAAAACCCAACCAAGCAAGTGCATAGTACTGAACCATAAACAAGTCAAAAACTTGCTAAACCAAGTTTATTTGATACTAAAATAATTTCCTAAATAATTTCTATATTCAAAATGGTCCTAAACAAGTTTCTGCAAATAAAATCATTTTAACAGAAAATAAACATTAAACACATTGCATAAACAGAAAGGGCTTGTCTCCCTGATTCCAACGGTATAAAATTATTCAAATTCTAACGTGTGGATCAAAAGTTATAGCTATTTCAAAATTGGATCTAAATCTGATTCAAATTATGTTTTTAAACTAAACCCTAGCCACGCGTCACGCTCTGATTCGTCGGTACCGCTTCGCGTGGATCGACTAGCGTGGACCGTCATATCTAACTTACACGCACGGCTCAGATTGTCACTTACCCCTTTGATGCAGATCTAATCTAGAGCGCTGGATCTAGATCCTACGGCTGCTAAGCGTGCGACCAAGGATGGGCGGCGCAAATGGTTGCTGGCGGCGGCGCTACTGGCGGTGATGGTCCGGCGAATATAGGAAGGGCTGGGGTGTGTGGCATGGCTTACCAGACTCGCACGGTCACGAGGAAGCTCAACGTGGTCTTTGCTTGGACAGGGGCGTACTGGCACGGCCGGAAATCCTCGTCGGAGTTGAGCACGGCGTCGGGTGGTTGCTGTCGAGTTGGTTGCCAAGGTTTCGCGTCACCCTAGCACGAACCAGAGGGATTAGAAGACGCATAGGACGAAGGCGAACAACCTAGTATGCAAGAGGGGGCAAGGGGCGCGCTCTTCTTACCGTAATTGGTCACCGGAGTTGAGCGGCGGCTCGGTCGGTTGCGGGCACGAACGGGGACGGCGTCCTGGGTCACGAGCAGGCAAGAGACGGGTGTCAGAAGATGCACGAGCTCATGCTGAGCATAATCGTTTGAATTGGGGGCACAGGGGCGTTCGGGACTCACCGGAATTGCTGCCGGAGATCGTCGGGACAGCGGTGGCGTCTGGCGAGTTTCGAGCAGCCTGGTGGCATGGAGAGGGAATTGGTTGAGGGGAAATGGCCGCGAGAGAGAGGGGATTAAATAGGCAGAGGCTCGACAAGAAACGCTCAGTGATTCAATGCCAATTACCTCGCGGAATCAAAGCACCAACGGGCAGCGGCGGAGTTCATGCGCGGAATTTTGGGGAAGACGATGACGTCGTGGATGGGGTCCACTTGTCAGCGAATAGAGCAAAGGGGAAGTGGGGTCCGAGTGTCAGCGACTTGCTGGGTGTGTCCGCGCGTGCGAGAGAGAGAGAGAGAGGTGCCCCGGGTGGGCTAGTTGGGCTGCGTCTGTTGCTGGGCCAAATTCCTGGCGCCGGCCCTTTTCCAATTCTTTTCTCTTTTCTTTTTCTAAATTGATTTTTAGGATTGGTTTTCAAATGATTTCAAAAGCTATTTGATTTCAAATCTTTTTGGGATTTTTTGCAGTGTGCAACAGTCACAAAACTTGGCATAAAACCATGTGGTCACTTTGAGTTGGCTTGGTTATTTTTGGAAAAACAAAATAACAGGGACATTGCACTTGTTTTGCAAATGTTTGAAAATGGTTTTTGAAACCATTTCTATTTTGTAAAATTTTGTTCAAACTCTACACTCAAGCCAAACAATATAGAAGCAACCAAACTTGGTTTTTTAAAACACTAAGCTCTCAAGTGAGGATGGGCATTTGATTTAAGTTTGCTCACATAAAATGATAGAACTATGTGCTTCTGTTTTCTTGAAATGAGTTTGAAATTGATCTCAATTCTATATGCATGTATGAATGATATGCAATCTTTGAAATCATGATTTTAGGGATGTTACAACGATATGATCACCTAAGGATCAAATATAATCCATTAAGTAATGAATTAGGTTTTAACTTTTATTACATTTGATCTACCCTTAGATCAAATCTCCCTTACCAAAAATAAGGTTTTAGCAAAGGTCATATTGAAACTTATCGTAGTCAACTTGATGATCTACTGCAATTCCATCAAGTTGAGAGAAGCTTCAATCACTTTGTCAGGTTTTTTATTTAAAAGCGCAAAAATTATTCGGATTTTCTATGCATGAATGCAATGCACACATATGGGTTCATCTTATTTCTAAGCTCTAATGCTGGGACGTTACAGACTCGTCCTCGAAGTTCGTATACTCTCACGTTTTGAAGTAAGGAATTGTCTTGCAATGATTACGATATGTCTCAACTCCATGGTAACCTCAGTGGGAATAATTGTAATATCCCATATCCAAATCTTTTCCTTGAATTCTCATCATGCTTGGCAATCTTCAAGTGGTTGTCTCCAATACTCCAAAGTACCTTTTATTTTACTCCCTTAGGGATATGTCCTTATTATAAACTTCTTAATTGGAGGTCTCTTATTTAGTTTCATATCCTGATTAGGTATCCTAATCCAACTCCTTCTATTTACTCATCGCAATTTTTACTATATTATGTAAGGTATAGGAAGTCTCACTAAAATAGGTTTTAAATTTTTATTAGTTAATAATTGTGGCAAGAAAACTAATCTTTTTATTGCCATTTTATGGTTTATACTAGTGGTCCTTCCAAAGATTGGATTTGAACACATTTAGTCCATACCCATTGGAATTTCTTGTTCATCTATTTTCGTCCAATTGGATGTGCTCTATTACTTCTTAATGGTCACATAGAGTTGTTTATTTTAGAATTAGTCTGTTAGGACTATTCTATTTTATTACTTAAAGCTTTTACCTTATCAGTCTTTTAGACAATCTTTGTTATCACTTTAAGTACTTCTTACACTTCCATTTATTAATTGCCTTAAGGTTTGAGTACTACTATCTTGAAATAAACTTCTATCTTTCATCCAGACTTACTTCTAAGAGTACTTTTATAATGATTTTCTTTTAACCTTATAAAGATCAGGCTTAAGTTGTCATAGGTTAGTATTTCTTCTCCAAACTTTACTTGGAATTCATATAATAGTACTTCCATTTACTGTTTACTCTCCCCCTTAGGGTTTACTAATAGTCTTCAAACTGTCTATATAGTATTTATTGGCTTTATAATTAGAATGTAGGGCTTTGTCTAGCTTATTCTCTACCTAGTTAGGATCTCATGAAAGATTGTACGATGTATCCACACAATTTTGGATCTCCGAAGTGAATGTCTTATTTATTATTCGGGCATTTTCGCTTTGATAAGTCAATTTTTGCAAAGAGTCTTGAAAGACGATCACTTAAATTTTATACTCCTTTAGGTCTTACTTAGCTTAAGCCAAGTTTTATGCTCTTTATGCAACCATTAAGATGATCTGGTTAACTATGTCAACCAACACCGGCTGCGGACAAGATACTTGTCAACACCCGGATTTTTAATACCAGATGCCTGTTATGCCATACATCGCAATCCCAGGATTACCATTTTTGCGAGACATAACAGAATTGGATACCACAGTACATCATCCATTACAAACCATACATAAGGTTTTACACAAATAAGGATCTCATGATCCAGTCTTAATACAACACAAGCAACGAAATACGTAATAATAACGGTAGCGTAGGCGAAGCTCCATCTTCGGTGTCAACACCCGGATTTTTCAATCCTAGATGCCTGTTATGCCATACATCACAATCCCAGGATTACCATTTTTGCGAGACATAACAGAATTGGATACCATAGTACTTCATCCATTACAACGATACATAAGTTCTTACACAAATAGGGATCTCATGATCCAGTCCTTAATACAACATCAAGCAGCGGAATACGGAATAGTAACGGTAGCGTAGGCGAGGCTCCATCTTCGGGGTCACAGGCAATGCTGACGATGGGAGATGATCCTAGTTGTGGTAACCGTCCTGGGGTCCATCCTCCAGGTACTCCTCTTCATAGTCTGGCCATGGGAATAGCCAGGGACAAAGCCATGAGTACTCTTTAAGTACTCGCAAACTAATACTAACAAGAAAAAGGGGGTTTTGGATGATAGGACACTAGGCTCTAGGGTTGTTTTGCAAAAGCCAGATTTATACTAATAAGTTCCCAAGCTAGTCACAATTTTATAACTCCTAAGTGGGATCTTGTATTTCTAGTCACAACTCTGTTGTGGTCAAGCCAAAGTCTCAAGTCGTTCAAACGTCATTTTGAAAAGTCTGACGGGGGAACAGTATGGCCACTCCAACTGTCCATAACCGCGGACGCGGCTATTCGAATAGTTTGACACTCTGCAGAGATTGTACACTTTCACCACAACATTCGATACATCCGTCAGGAACAAATCCTGAATTCACCATACTCAGTATGCGGATAATCAATCCTAACCTTCCAATTACACTCCCTAGTATAAGCACCTCTCCTGTGAGTTTGGCCTCCCAACCATGACCACTGTCATCTTGGGTACTGCACAGGTGGACAATCTTCACAAGGTAGCCTCAGCTCAGACCTTGGCCGTGAGGGAACTAATACTAAGGTATATAAGTTTCCAGTCAAGCCCTACCCAATATTCGGGTATTGTGGTTGTACGATAAAATTGGAATGGTATCGCATCCAGACAACCATCAGTTTTATAAAGGGCTAAGGCTCATGCCTCAACATTTTCATCACCAAAATCATCAAGTGTTTGGAAACACATGTCCAAAACATTTCAATAGAATGATCCATCATTCCAAGGTTTTCATAACCATTTTTCCACCAAGTATTCCCATCTAAAGTTGATCAAGTTTTATGCTTAGCACTAGCATCTACAGGTGGGGTAGTACTAATAGAGGGGTGGTAACTAGTGGAGTTGCAACTAAGTCCAACCTTATACCATAAGCTGATATCAAGGTTTCTAGCTTAGGCCAAATTTAATGCTCTTTATGCAACCTTCAGCACAACTGTCTAGTATCTACCAAAATTCTTGGGTAGCCTCTAAGTGAACTGTGATAACGAAATAAAGTAAGAAGCTTGCCATAAAACTAGGATTGGTTTAGCAAGTGGGTATGGTTACATACGCTTAGGGCATATAGTAATCATATCACAAGCATGGGTTGTGGCAACAATAGGGTGTCTTATGCGCTTGCATAGGTATAGTATCTTGCAAGTGTTAGCTTGCATTGGTAAACTTGGTTAGTATAGCTTGCATCAATATCAGTATAAGCTTGCCTTGTGCAGAGCAGTGGTTGAAGTTCTCCTCGGCTTCCTCTTCGTAGTATCCTCCTTCTTCCTCGTAGCCTTGGTCGGTACTAGCGTCTATGAATAAATACGAGGTACACAATCACCAAACAATACTTAACTACTTGCAATCATCACACACAAGGGTCCTATAGATGATCTAGCATCATCTCTAACATTACAAGGTTAAGGATTGGTTTAAGTCTTCTTATTATAGAAAAGTAATTTCTACTCATTGAAAAACTACTTAAGATTTAATATTCTCCAAACTACACATGGGATCATGTTGACACATGTCATCACCACATGTTGTAGTCCATGGGAGTGATTTAAAGTGGTGTCACAATTTAACAAGGTTTTACCCTTTTATTTTAATTAATTAAAGTGGCTAGAAATGCTTATGAAGCATTCTTTTATTCCTTGAACATTATTTCTGCAAGTAACCTATATATATTTTTATATATTCTGAAAGGTATGGTTGAAAGTGATTTTTGAGAGTTGGAATCAACTCAAAAGCTATTGTGGTTTAAATTTGAAAAATGTTTGAATGCAGAAAAGCTTCTGCCTTGTCATTTTTGCTAAGGGTGATCTACAGATCCAAATGACTTGAATCCAACGGGCTTGGATTAAGCATTCACAGACCTTTCCAACAAAATTGGTTTCATCTAATTTGGTGCACTAAATCTATCTGGGTTGATTTTTGAAGTTGGGTACAGAAGTGTGTTTGAAATTAAAAAGAAAAGATTTAATTTGAATTGTTGGGCTGCGCGGGAAATTCTAACGGGCCGGCCTGCTAAGCGCAGTGCTCCCGCGGGCTGCTTAAGTGGGTGTCCCCACTCGTCAGTGACACGGGGCTGGGCGAAGCGGTATGGGGCAACGTGGTTCGTTCGATCTGGGTCTAATCCAACGGCTGAGGGTCATCGTCGACGCGAGACAGCTCCGGCGAGAACGAAACCTAACGCGGCCAGTGAGGGGTGCTGGGGGCTCACCGGAGTACGGGCGAGGGTCGGCGAGGCGGGCGAACGACGAAGTTGACGACGGCGAACCTCCTGGTACCGGTGGCTTCTCCTGGGGCGGCTCCAATCGCTGGCTCCTTTCTTCTCCGGCAGCGGCAGGCTCCAGTGAAATTCCGGCGGGGTGGTGCTCGCCTTGCTCTGAGAATGGTGTGGCACGATCAGTGAGGAGAGGGGAGTGAGATGGTGTGAATAAATCGTGCGGGGGTGGCCTCTATTTATAGTCGAGCGAGGGGACCGTCGGGGCGCAAGGTGAGCTCGTCGGAGGCGATGTTACAGGCAGCTAATGGCATGGGCATGGGTAGGGGACGGTGCTGTGTCTCCTGGCGATGCTCAACGACATGGTCGCGAGGGATGGGGCGGTGTGGTTTGGTCTGGAACGGGCGGTGCTCTGCGCGGCAGAGGCGGCGTTCTCGACGGCGGGCGGTGGCTGTATGGCGCGGGGCGTTAAACGGGGATGTCTGGCGGTCTCCTGGGTCGGTGGTGATCGTGTGTGCGCGCGGTGAGGGCGGCACGCGGTCTGTGGGTGGTGGTCGAGGGTGGTGCTCTGGCGCACGTTCGGCATGGTCTGGGCGTGTCTTGTGCGCGTGGTCCAGGGATTGGCAACGCTCGCGGCTGGGACAGGCAGTGGCGGTGGACGGTGGGCTGCCTCCCAGCCAAGGTTGGCATGGCTAGTTCTTCCTCTAGCCTGCTGTCGACTATGGGGTGGCATTGAGGTGCTCGGTTGTTCACCATTAATGTCCATGGCAAGCTCACAGGGGTTCTAGTGCTGGTCTAACCTTTCTATATGATCTACTGGATTGTGTGAGAGCTAACTAGGGAACAAGTTAGGCTCAAAACACTACACACTATAGTGTTTGTGGTTTTGTTTGATTTGTGTCTGCAACCTGTTTGATGAAATGGCCGCATGAAATCAAGTTTTGAATTTTGAAATGATTTTTGGTGGGTTTGCTAGATTGGTTCTGGTGATTCTGCAGATGCTTGGGTTTTGAAAATTGAGCTTGTTTAAGTGGGTTTGGAAAAAGTGGGATCTTCCCATATGAAGAAGATTCAATTTTGAGTTGTCATTTAAACTATGCATTTGAAAGTTTCTGGATGATCACAAGGTGGGCCTTGATACTTTGTTATGAGTACATTCAAGGGGTGCAAAGATCCAGAAAAGTTTCTGTTAGGTTTTGAAAGTTTGAGACAGCCAAAGTAGGCATGGGAGTTAAATTGGTCAAAATGACCATTCACTTAATATATTGGTTTTGATTTATTTTTCTTTAGGAAAAGTGTGGGGAATGTTTTAGATGATGTTCTTTTCACCTAAGAAACATTTTACAAGCAATGGATCACACAAACAAAGTGGTTTTAAAGAATTTCAAAATTCATGCATACACATATACATGCTTTCATGAATTGGTTTAGAAAAGTTTTTGTTAACCCTAAACTTTAGGATTAGTGTTTTGTTGATCTAAGTTTGATATTTTTGGGATGTTACAAACCTTCCCCCCTTAAACAAAATCTCGTCCCGAGATTTGAAAAAGGACGAAAAGATTACCTAGGATTTGAAGAGATCTGGAAACTCCGTCCTGATGTGATCTTCGCGTTCCCAGGTAGCTTCCTCTTCTGTGTGGTTGCTCCACTGAATCTTGAGAAACTTGATACTTCGGGTTCTGGTCGTTCGAAAAGCTTCCTCCAATATACGGATGGGTACTTCAGGATAGGTCAGGTCATCATTGATCTCTATGGTCCTATGATCGATATTCTTGAACACCTCGGTCTTCTCGGGGACTTCGAGACATTTGCGAAGTAACGAGATATGGAACACATTGTGCACTGCTGACATCTCTTCTGGTATCTCGAGTTGATACGATACTTCTCCTCGACGGTTCAAAATTTTGAAAGGTCCGATATATCTGGGGGCTAACTTTCCTTTGAGTTGGAAACGCTGCATTCCCTTCAATGGCGACACTTTCAGGTAAACAAAGTCTCCAATGTTAAAGGCGAGGTCTCGACGTCTCTTGTCGGCGTAACTCTTTTGTCGGGATTGGGCTGTCTTGAGATGCTCTCGAATCTTGTGAACCTTCTCTTCTGCTTCTCGTAGGATGTCGGGTCCGAAAATTTGACTCTCTCCTACTTCCGACCAGTTCAAAGGGGTGCGGCACTTCCTTCCGTACATGAATTCAAATGGGGCCATTTGCAAACTGGCTTGGTAACTATTGTTGTAGGAAAATTCTGCAAATGGCAGACAGTCTTCCCACTTGGATCCATATTCTAGCACACATGCTCTAAGCATATCTTCGAGTATTTGGTTTACTCGCTCCGTTTGTCCATCGGTCTGAGGGTGATACGCGGTACTGAAATCTAGGCGGGTTCCTAAACCTTCCTGGACCTTCTTCCAGAATCTCGAGGTAAACTGAGTTCCCCGATCCGATACGATATTCTTGGGGACTCCGTGCAAACTAACGATCCTAGCGATGTACAACTCTGCTAGCTTCGAACTCTGATAGGTGGTTTTAACGGGCAAGAAATGGGCGACTTTGGACAATCTGTCCACTATGACCCAAATAGAGTCATTTCCCCTACTAGAAGTAGGTAGTCCAGTGATAAAGTCCATTCCTACAGAATCCCATTTCCATTCCGGAATTTGCAAAGGTTGCAACAATCCAGCGGGTCTTTGATGTCCTGCCTTGACTCGCTGACATATATCACACTTGGCGATATAGCTTCCGATTTCTCTCTTCATCTTATGCCACCAAAATTGCTCTTTCAAATCTTGATACATCTTAGTTCCTCCTGGATGGATAGAATAAAGAGTATCATGACCCTCCTTCAAGATAACTTCTTTTAACTCAGAATCTGCTGGTACACAAAGGCGTCCTTTGTACCACAAAACTCCTTCTTCGTCCTCGGTGAATCCGGGTACTTTGCCTGTACCGATACGAGGTTTAATTCCGTCGATACTAGCATTTCCTTTCTGCGCCTCTTTAACCTGACTGATCAAAGTGGGCTGAAGTTCTATGCTAGCCAAAAATCCTTCACTTACTAATTCTATTCGAAAATCTTCCATCTCCTTGTGCAAACTTGGTTGCTCCTTCAAAATCATGGAGTTCAAGCGGCACGACAATCTGCTAAGGGCATCGGATACTACGTTGGCTTTTCCAGGGTGATAATGAATGTCCAGGTCGTAATCCTTGATTAGTTCAATCCATCTTCTCTGCCTCATATTCAGCTCCTTCTGAGTGAATATATACTTTAGGCTCTTGTGATCCGAATAAATCTCACAACGGTTTCCCATAAGGTAATGTCTCCATGTCGTCAGGGCTAGAACTACGGCTGCGAGTCCGAGGTCATGGGTTGGATAATTTTGTTCATGCTGCTTCAATTGTCGTGATAGATAGGATATAACTTGGCCCTCTTGCATTAGCACACATCCGAGACCAATCTTGGATGCGTCACAATACACATCGAAGGGCTTCGTGATATCCGGCATGATCAAGATTGGGGCGGAAATCAATCTCCTTTTGAGTTCTTGGAAACTCGCTTCACACTTGTCTGTCCATTCAAACTTCTTGTCCTTCTTCAGCAATTGGGTCATGGGTCGGGCGATACTAGAGAATCCTTCTACGAATTTGCGGTAATATCCCGCCAATCCGAGAAAAGCACGAACTTGGGTTTGAGTGGTTGGGGCTTGCCAATCTTCTACATCTTTCACTTTGGCAGGGTCAACGGCAATTCCTCCGACTGATACAATGTGACCGAGGAATCCTAATTCCTGTAACCAGAATTCACATTTGCTAAATTTTGCATACAGCTGATGCTCTCTAAGGGTTCCAAGAATGGTCCTTAGGTGTAGCTCATGTTCTTCTTCCGATTTGGAATAAATCAGAATGTCATCGATGAAAACAACGACAAACTTATCCAGGAAGTCCATAAAAATCTTATTCATGAGGTTCATGAAATAAGCGGGGGCATTGGTTAATCCAAAAGACATGACTGTATACTTATACAACCCATATCTGGTGGTAAAGGCAGTCTTTGGAATATCCTCTGCACGAATTTTCAGTTGATGATAACCAGTTCTAAGATCAATCTTAGAAAACATCTGGGCACCGGTCAACTGATCAAACAAATCCTCTATCTTGGGAAAGGGGTACTTGTTCTTGATGGTGACATCATTCAACTTTCGATAATTCGTACACAAACGGTTACCTCCATCCTTCTTGTCCACAAACAAGACAGGTGATCTCCATGGGGACGCACTTGGTTGAATCAATCCGATTTCTAACATGGAATCCAGTTGCTTCTTCAGTTCTTCTAGTTCTGACGGGTTCATGCTATAGGGTCTCTGGGCTATAGGTCCTGTTCCGGGGATTAGTTCGATGATAAACTCGATATCCCTATCTGGGGGCATACCGGGCAAAACAACTGGAAATACATCGGGGTATTCACAGACTACCCGAACTTGGTCGATGGTAGGTTGGGCTAGACTCTTGTTACACTTGAATTGGCGAGGTAAGGTTTCCGATATGTGCTCGACTAATATTCCGGCGGTACTAGTCATGGTAATGGCTTTCTTGGCACAGTCAATCATTCCTTTATGTTTGGACATCCAATCCATTCCTAGTACTACTTCCAAACCTTTAGTTCCGAGTACTATTAGATTAGCATAAAAATCTATGCCATGGATTCGGATAGGGACGGCTTTGCAAATTTGCCTAGCCTTGGTGGTCGATCCGGGAATTTGTACAATCATCACATGCTTCAGTTTGGTTGGTTGGATTTTACTAGTGCATGCAAATTCTTCAGTGACAAATGAATGCGATGCACCAGAATCAAACAACACTCTTGCGAGTACTGAATTAACAGAAAACATACCCAGCACGACGTCTGGCGCTTCCTGAGCTTCTTCAGCATGCATGAGAAAAAGACGGCCATTGCGGTTGAGTGAATTTCCTGGGGCAAATCTTCTTCCTGGCTGGACACGACGTTGCTGCTGGGCTGGGACATTGGTATTAGGGGCTGTAGCGTTCTTCTTGTTGGGGCACTCGTTGGAATAGTGGCCTTTATTTCCACAGTCAAAACAGGTCACTTGTGACTTGTCCTTGGCTGCGACAGGCACAACGTTGCTTCCAGTCCTCGGGGCAGTATTGGGGTTGGCGGTAGCATGGTTGGTGTTGAACTTGGGTGGGGCACGGGTGAAAGTGCTAGAATTGCCGGGGTTGTTGTGATTTCCTCCGGGTCTAGGGTTTCCACGGTTGGGATAGTTCGGACGGGTCATAGGGGGTCTGTTGGTTCTTGGGGCAAATCCTGGAGATGGGTTGGTATTCTGGAAATTCTTGAGCTTAGATCCGTGGTTGTCCTGATTTCCATGACCCTGGTTGTTGTGGGCTAGCTGGGCTATCTGTTGCAGAGTGGCTAGGTT
The DNA here is from genome assembly GCA_910589765.1 of Avena atlantica. Lineage (NCBI taxonomy): Eukaryota > Viridiplantae > Streptophyta > Magnoliopsida > Poales > Poaceae > Avena > Avena atlantica. The sequence continues at coordinate 75,793,805 of OU342734.1, forward strand.
GGCTTGCCGTTCCGCTCGTTCAGCTTCGCGGTCAGAAGTCAACACTTGCAGGATCTGCAACATTGGGTCCGGGGCTGAACCACTTCCTCCACGTGGCATCTGAAGATTGATATAGATCATGAGAAAAGAGGGAAATTTCTAAGGTTTTGGGTCTTTGAAAAGTTTTTAGAGTTTGACTCAAGTTTTCTAGCAACTTGCTTTTTCATTCATTCACTCATAGTACACAGTACAACACACACCACAACAAAGCAAAACAGATGGTTTTAAGAACCATTATGGGAACTACGATACAGTGGGACCGACTACTACTCACTACGCTAGTGCTCAGTGCTACTACTGCTCGGAGTCTGTGGCTTCATCATCTTCCGCATCATCGATGAAGGCGAAATCATCCTCATCGGTGAAGAAGTCCATGGCCTGATCCTCCAGAAAATCATCGTCATCGCTGAGATAGGAGTAAGGGTCTCCACGAAGATCTTCTCCGGCATTCTCCCTTTCCTCTAACTGCATGTCTCTCTCATGGATGGTCTCTTCCAGAGCTGAGATACGATGGCGAAGACGGGCAATAATGCGCTCCTTCTTGTCGAGCTGACGGCGGCGAGACTTGCGATCCTTTGCTAGCATGGCGATGGTCTGATCCTTCGTCTTGATGATGGCAGACTTGTGGTTGCAATAGTCACGGCAGTTGTCCAGTTCCTGCTGACGATCATACATCATGAAGCTAAGGTGGTCCAATTGGGTCTTCAGCTCGGGGTGGTATGGGGCTTCCAGTGGTTGACCATTTGCATCACGTCTTGGGCAAAACTCAAAGCGAGTACCCTTGATCTGATTGATGCTCTGCCCACACAGACGGGAAAGAGCTTCCTGCATTGCTCTGGCAAGTCCATCGAGCCAGTTGTTTTCCCTCAAGGTAAACTGAATTCCCTCCGCAGTGGGAGGTTCAATCTTTCCTCGGAGGCTTGCAACAATTAGCCACTGTAGATCTTCTCCCCCTTGATCATTGAGCTGAGCTCCGAAGAACTCGGGATGCGGGCGCTCCAAAAGTTCCGAAAGCTGATCCAGATCCCTCTCAAAGATAAGGTCTCCTCCATTTCCGAGTTGGTAAAACTTGTTGTACTTCACGTCCATCTATAAGAATAGAGGATGAGTAGTTTAGCAAAGTGATCAAGTGTGTCAAAATTTTATATATTTTGCAAGAGTTTTTGAGGTACATGAATTTTTATGAAAGAATCAAAGAGATAAGAATGAGAATAAGTTTTCGTAAATAGTTTTCTTTTTGAGTGTTGAAACTAAGTTTTTGGTTCAGCGTCCAATCTAACTAGGGTCTCCTATGGTCAGGATGGCTCTGATACCAACTTGTCAACACCTGGATTTTTCAATCCTAGATGCCTGTTATGCCATACATCGCAATCCCAGGATTACCATTTTTGCGAGACATAACAGAATTGGATACCATAGTACTTCATCCATTACAACGAAACATAAGTTCTTACACAAATAGGGATCTCATGATCCAGTCCTTAATACAACATCAAGCAGCGGAATACGGAATAGTAACGGTAGCGTAGGCGAGGCTCCATCTTCGGGGTCACAGGCAATGCTGACGATGGGAGATGATCCTAGTTGTCGTAACTTTCCTGGGGTCCATCCTCCAGGTACTCCTCTTCATAGTTTGGCCATGGGAATAGCCAGGGACAAAGCCATGAGTACTCTTTAAGTACTCGCAAACTAATACTAACAAGAAAAAGGGGTTTTTGGATGATAGGACACTAGGCTCTAGGGTTGTTTTGCAAAAGCCAGATTTATACTACTAAGTTCCCAAGCTAGTCACAATTTTATAACTCCTAAGTGGGATCTTGTATTTCTAGTCACAACTCTGTTGTGGTCAAGCCAAAGTCTCAAGTCGTTCACAAGTCATTTTGAAAAGTCTGACGGGGGAACAGTATGGCCACTCCAACTGTCCATAACCGCGGACGCGGCTATTCGAATAGTTTGACACTCTGCAGAGATTCTACACTTTCACCACAACATTCGATACATCCGTCAGGAACAAATCCTGAATTCACCATACTCAGTATGCGGATAATCAATCCTAACTTTCCAATTACACTCCCTAGTATAAGCACCTCTCCTGTGAGTTTGGCCTCCCAACCATGACCACTGTCATCTTGGGTACTGCACAGGTGGACAATCTTCACAAGGTAGCCTCAGCTCAGACCTTGGCCATGAGGGAACTAATACTAAGGTATATAAGTTTCCAGTCAAGCCCTACCCAATATTCGGGTATTGTGGTTGTACGATAAAATTGGAATGGTATCGCATCCAGACAACCATCAGTTTTATAAAGGGCTAAGGCTCATGCCTCAACATTTTCATCACCAAAATCATCAAGTGTTTGGAAACACATGTCCAAAACATTTCAATAGAATGATCCATCATTCCAAGGTTTTCATAACCATTTTTCCACCAAGTATTCCCATCTAAAGTTGATCAAGTTTTATGCTTAGCACTAGCATCTACAGGTGGGGTAGTACTAATAGAGGGGTGGTAACTAGTGGAGTTGCAACTAAGTCCAACCTTATACCATAAGCTGATATCAAGGTTTCTAGCTTAGGCCAAATTTAATGCTCTTTATGCAACCTTCAGCACAACTGTCTAGTATCTACCAAAATTCTTGGGTAGCCTCTAAGTGAACTGTGATGACGAAATAAAGTAAGAAGCTTGCCATAAAACTAGGATTGGTTTAGCAAGTGGGTATGGTTACATACGCTTAGGGCATATAGTAATCATATCACAAGCATGGGTTGTGGCAACAATAGGGTGTCTTATGCGCTTGCATAGGTATAGTATCTTGCAAGTGTTAGCTTGCATTGGTAAACTTGGTTAGTATAGCTTGCATCAATATCAGTATAAGCTTGCCTTGTGCAGAGCAGTGGTTGAAGTTCTCCTCGGCTTCCTCTTCGTAGTATCCTCCTTCTTCCTCGTGCCTTGGTCGGTACTAGCGTCTATGAATAAATACGAGGTACACAATCACCAAACAATACTTAACTACTTGCAATCATCACACACAAGGGTCCTATAGATGATCTAGCATCATCTCTAACATTACAAGGTTAAGGATTGGTTTAAGTCTTCTTATTATAGAAAAGTAATTTCTACTCATTGAAAAACTACTTAAGATTTAATATTCTCCAAACTACACATGGGATCATGTTGACACATGTCATCACCACATGTTGTAGTCCATGGGAGTGATTTAAAGTGGTGTCACAATTTAACAAGGTTTTACCCTTTTATTTTAATTAATTAAAGTGGCTAGAAATGCTTATGAAGCATTCTTTTATTCCTTGAACATTATTTCTGCAAGTAACCTATATATATTTTTATATATTCTGAAAGGTATGGTTGAAAGTGATTTTTAAGAGTTGGAATCAACTCAAAAGCTAATGTGGTTTAAATTTGAAAAATGTTTGAATGCAGAAAAGCTTCTGCCTTGTCATTTTTGCTAAGGGTGATCTACAGATCCAAATGACTTGAATCCAACGGGCTTGGATTAAGCATTCACAGACCTTTCCAACAAAATTGGTTTCCTCTAATTTGGTGCACTAAATCGATCTGGGTTGATTTTTGAAGTTGGGTACAGAAGTGTGTTTGAAATTAAAAAGAAAAGATTTAATTTGAATTGTTGGGCTGCGCGGGAAATTCTAACGGGCCGGCCTGCTAAGCGCAGTGCTCCCGCGGGCTGCTTAAGTGGGTGTCCCCACTCGTCAGTGACACGGGGCTGGGTGAAGCGGTATGGGGCAACGTTGTTCGTTCGATCTGGGTCTAATCCAACGGCTGAGGGTCATCGTCGACGCGAGACAGCTCCGGCGAGAACGAAACCTAACGCGGCCAGTGAGGGGTGCTAGGGGCTCACCGGAGTACGGGCGAGGGTCGGCGAGGCGGGCGAACGATGAAGTTGACGACGGCGAACCTCCTGGTACCGGTGGCTTCTCCTGGGGCGGCTCCAATCGCTGGCTCCTTTCTTCTCCGGCAGCGGCAGGCTCCAGTGAAATTCCGGCGGGGTGGTGCTCGCCTTGCTCTGAGAATGGTGTGGCACGATCAGTGAGGAGAGGGGAGTGAGATGGTGTGAAGAAATCATGCGGGGGTGGCCTCTATTTATAGTCGAGCGAGGGGACCGTCGGGGCGCAAGGTGAGCTCGTCGGAGGCGATGTTACAGGCAGCTAATGGCATGGGCAAGGGTAGGGGACGGTGCTGTGTCTCCTGGCGATGCTCAACGACATGGTCGCGAGGGATGGGGCGGTGTGGTTTGGTCTGGAACGGGCGGTGCTCTGCGCGGTAGAGGCGGCGTTCTCGACGGCGGGCGGTGGCTGTATGGCGCGGGGCGTTAAACGGGGATGTCTGGCGGTCTCCTGGGTCGGTGGTGATCGTGTGTGCGCGCGGTGAGGGCGGCGCGCGGTCTGTGGGTGGTGGTCGAGGGTGGCGCTCTGGCGCACGTTCGGCATGGTCTGGGCGTGTCTTGTGCGCGTGGTCCAGGGCTTGGCAACGCTCGCGGATGGGACAGGAAGTGGCGGTGGACGGTGGGCTGCCTCCCAGACAAGGTTGGCATGGCTAGTTCTTCCTCTAGCCTGCTGTCGACTATGGGGTGGCATTGAGGTGCTTGGCTGTTCACCATTAATGGCCATGGCAAGCTCACAGGGGTGCTAGTGCTGGTCTAACCTTTCTATATGATCTACTGGATTGTGTGAGAGCTAACTAGGGAACAAGTTAGGCTCAAAACACTGCACACTATAGTGTTTGTGGTTTTGTTTGATTTGTGTCTGCAACCTGTTTGATGAAATGGCCGCATGAAATCAAGTTTTTGAATTTTGAAATGATTTTTGGTGGGTTTGCTAGATTGGTTCTGGTGAGTCTGCAGATGCTTGGGTTTTGAAAATTGAGCTTGTTTAAGTGGGTTTGGAAAAAGTGGGATCTTCCCATATGAAGAAGATACAATTTTGAGTTGTCATTTAAACTATGCATTTGAAAGTTTCTGGATGATCACAAGGTGGGCCTTGATACTTTGTTATGAGTACATTCAAGGGGTGCAAAGATCCAGAAAAGTTTTTGTTAGGTTTTGAAAGTTTGAGACAGCCAAAGTAGGCATGGGAGTTAAATTGGTCAAAATGACCATTCACTTAATATATTGGTTTTGACTTATTTTTCTTTAGGAAAAGTGTGGGGAATGTTTTAGATGATGTTCTTTTCACCTAAGAAACATTTTACAAGCAATGGATCACACAAACAAAGTGGTTTTAAAGAATTTCAAAATTCATGCATACACATATACATGCTTTCATGAATTGGTTTAGAAAAGTTTTTGTTAACCCTAAACTTTAGGATTAGTGTTTTGTTGATCTAAGTTTGATATTTTTGGGATGTTACATTCGGGGTCACAGGCAATGCTCACGATGGGAGATGATCCTACTTGTCGTAACCTTCCTGGGTCCATCTTCCAGGTACTACTCTTCATAGTCTGGCCATGGGAATAGCCAGGGACAAAGCCATGAGTACTCTTTAAGTACTCGCAAACTAATTCTAACAAGTGAAGGGGTTTTTGTAATAGGACTCTAAGATCTAGGTTTATTTTGCAAAAATCTAGATTTACCTCTACTAAGTTCAGAAGCAAATAAAGCTAGTTGAAGTTTATAACACCTAAGTGGGAACTTGTATTTCATATCACAACTCTGTTGTGGTCAAGTCAAAGTCTCAGTTCATTTCACAAGTCATTGTGAAAACATCTGACGGGGGAACAGTATCGCCACTCCAACTGTCCATAACTGCGGACGCGGCTATTCGAATAGTTTGACACTCTACAGAGATTGTACACTTTCACCACAACATTCGATACATCCGTCAGGAACAAACCCTGAATTCACCATACCCAGTATGCGGATAATCAATCCTAACCTTTCAATTACATGCCCTAGTATAAGCACCTCTCCTGTGAGTTTGGACTCCCAACCATGACCAACTATCATCTTGGGTACTGCACAGGTGGACAATCTTCACAAGGTAGCCTCAGCTCAGACCTTGGCCGTGAGGGAACTAATACTAAGGTATATAAGTTTCCAGTCAAGCCCTACCCAATTCTCGGGTATTGTGGTTGTACGATGAAATTGGAATGGTATCGCATCCAGACAACCATCAGTTTTATAAAGGGCTAAGGCTCATGCCTCAACATAGATATCACCATAAATCATCTAGTGTTTTCAGAAACACATGTCCAAAACATTTCAATAGAATGATCCATCATTCCAAGGTTTTCATAACCATTTTTCCACCAAAGTATTCCCATCTAAAGTTGATCAAGTTTTATTCTTAGCACTAGCATATACAAGTGGTGGTAAGTACTAATGAGGGGTGGTAAACAAGTGGAGTTTTAACTAAGTTCAATCTCATGCCTTAGGATGACATCAAGATTGTCTAGCTTAGGCCAAATTTTATGCTCTTTATGCAACCTTAATTTATCCTTCTAGAATCTACAATTCACTTAAGTAAACTCTAAGTGATAGCTTTGATAAAGAAATAAAGTATAAAGCATGCAAGTAAAACTAGGATTAGTTTATCAAGTGGTTATGATCATATATGCTTTAAGGCATATAGTGGGCATGGTAGCAAGCACGTATTGGCTTGCATCCATATCAGTATAAGCTTGCTAAATTGCAAGTGTTAGCTTGCATTGGTCCAATTGGTTAGTAAGGCTTGCCTTGTGCAGAGCAGTGGTTGAAGTTCTCCTCGGCTTCTTCTTCATAGTATCCTCCTTCCTCCTCGTATCCTTGGTCGGTACTAGCGTCTATAAATAAATTCGAGGTACACAATCACCAAACAATACTTAACTACTTGCAATCATCACACACAAGGGTCCTATAGATGATCTAGCATCATCACTAACATTACAAGATTAAAGCTTGGTTTAATTTCTTTTATTTTTAGAAAAGTAATTTCTACTCATTGAAAAACTACTTAAGATTTAATATTCTCCAAACCAAACATGGGATCATGTTGACACATGTCATCACCACATATTTTAGTAAATGGGAATGTGATTTAAAGTGGGGTCTCAATTTAATAAAGGTTTAACCTTTTTTATTTTAATTAAATAAAGTGACTAGAAATGCTTATGTAGCATTCTTTTATTACTTGGTTATTATTTCTATAAGTAAACCTATATATTTTTATATATTCTGAAAGGTATGGTTAAATGTGATTTTTGAGAGTTAGAATCAACTCAAAAGCTATCATGGTTTAAATTTGAAAAATTTTGAATGCAAAAAAGCTTCTTCCTTGTTATTTCTACCAAGGATGATCTACAGATCCAAATGACTTGAATGCAACGGGCTTGGATTCAGCATTTCTAGACCTTTCTACCAAAATTGGTTTCATTTGATTTGGTTCACTGAATCAATCTGGTTGATTTTTGAATCTAGGTGCAGAAGTGTGTTTGAAATAAAATGGAAAAGGTTAATTTCAAATGACTGGGCTGCGCGGGAAGCGATACTGGTCCGGCCTGCTAAGCACAGCTCTTACGCGGGCTGGTTAAGTCGCTTTCCCCACGCGTCAAGGAGACGAGGGGGTGCGAAGCGGTATGGGGCGATGTGAGCCGTGGGATCTTGTTCTAATCTAACGGCTGAGGGTCGTCGTCCACGTCGGGCAACTCCGGCAAGACTGAAACCTAACGTGGCGGGTGAGGGTCGTTGGGGGCTCACCAGGGCTCAGGCGAGGGTCGGCGAGGCAGGCGAACGACGGCGAACCTCCTAGTACTGGCAGCTTCTCCTGGGGTGGCTCCAATCGCTGGCTCCCTTCTTCTCCAGCAGCGGCGGGCTCCGGTGAAATTCTGGCGAAGTGCTGCTCTCCTTGCTTCAGGAACGGGGTGGACGATCAGTGAGGAGAGGGTAGTGAGATGGTGTGCTCAATTCGGCTGGGGGTGGCCTCTATTTATAGTCGCGACGACGAGACCGAACAGCATGGGCAGGCGATGATGGCGACATGGCTATGGGCTGCTAGAGGCATGGCCGGCGGTGGCGATCGCTTGGTGGTCTCCTGGCGATGCTCTACGGCTTTAATGTGCATGTAGGGGCGGTGGCAAATGGTCTGGAACGTGCGATGCTCTGCGTGGCCGAGGCGGCGTCTTCGACGGCGAGCGGTGGCTGTGAGGCACGGGGCGGCAAACGGGGATGTCTGGAGGTCTCCTGGGTCATTGGTGATCATGTATGCACGTGGCGAGGGCGGCGCACGGTCTGTGGGCTTCGGTCAAGGGTGGCGCTCTGGCGCATGCTCGGTATGGTTACTGGTGGGCTGGGCACGGGCTGTGCGTGTGGTCCAGGGGTTGGCAATGTTCGAGCGCTGGACAGGGAGTGGCGGTGGGGTGTTGGCTTGCTCCCAGACATGTTGGCTAGGCTTGTTTCTTCTCCTAGCTTGCTGTCCACACTGGGGTGACATGGTGAGCTTCGGCTATTCACCATTGATGGCATTGCCAAGCTTACAGTGGGGCTAGTGCTTGTTTTAGTTAGCTTGATGATCTACTAAGGTTGCTGTGAGGTAGAGAGGGAACAAGTTAGGCTCCAATCACTGCTCACAATAGTGTTTAGATTTTATTTGATTTGAATCTGCAAGGTGTTTGATGAAATGGCCGCAAGAATTCAAGTTTTGAATTTTGAAAAGATTTTTGGTGGGTGTGCTAGATTGGTGCTGGTGAGTCTGCAGATTCTTGGGTTTTGAAAGTTGAGCTTGTTTGAGTGCTTTTTGAAAAAGTGGGATCTTCCCATATGATAAAGATTCAATTTTGAATTGTCATTTAAACTATGCATTTGAAAGTTTCTGGATGATCACAAGGTGGGCCTTGATACTTGGTTATGAGTACAATCAAGGGGTGTAAAGATCCAAACAAGTTTCTGTTAAGTTCTGAAAGTTTGGGACAGCCAAAGTAGGCATGGGAGTTAAATTGGTCAAAATGGCCATTCACTTATTTTGTTTGTTTTTGATTTATTTGTCTTTGGGAAAAGTTTGGGAATTGTTTAGATGATGTTTAATTCACCTAAGAATCCATTTACAAGCAAAGAAACACATAAACAAGGCAATTCAAAAGAATTCAAAATGGGATGCATACACACATGCATGCTTTCATATTTTTATTTAGAAAAGTTTTTTGTTAACCCTAATTTTGATGATCTTAGTTTAATATTTTTGGGATGTTACAATACCAACTGTCGATCAGAATACCGACTATGGGTCAAATACCAGCTGCGGATCATCCTAGGTTGTAGGTATTACCCTACGATTTCCAACATCCTTATGGCATTCTCTCTGAATTGTCAGAGCTTGAATACCATTTTGGTTCCAAGGCTTATTCTTTGTACTTATTCATGATACTTCCATGAACTAGTACAATTACTCCATTAACTTCTTAGCAACATCACTTACTTTGATTGAACCTTAAGTTCATTACTTCTTGTTGCTCCATACATATTCTACACTAATCTTCCTTCTTACTACTGTTTAGTAATGATCTGAACTTGATCCATCCTTCAAATTATGTTGATAATCCTTATACTTGCTTCATTCCTCATGTAAGTCTTCCTCTTGATCTTTGGAACTCATCACTCCCTTACATGAATTCCCCTTCCTATCTAGGAATATAACATCAAGTAGTAACTGGATGTTGCAACATGCATTTGCACATCAAGTCAAACTTTATGTACAAATCTAGTCAATCAAGAAGATCCAAGAAAAACAAATAAATCCAAATGTGGTACATATAACACACAATATTCTAAACCCCGAATATAGTAGTTGAGTATAATATCTCTAGAACTCAGGCTTAGTTGTGTAGTATATGACACCTCCTCATATAGGTTTACATCGTGATACTTAGCACTTAAATGGTTTAACTATTCTTTGTCTCGACATTTACCCAAATTGCTCAATACCAATAGGATAATTTCAAACAAAGTTCTCTCACTTTGGTTTTGACTAACCTTTAGTCTCACTTTTGGAATGGCTAGTATAACCAACCTGTCATTATTTAGTAATATAGCCTCACATGATGACTCCAAACGACTAATCAAATTCTATTTGCTAACTTAAACCAAAGATTATTAGAAATTTTTAGCACACATGACTTTTATCATAGCGCTACCATGTTATTTTCATACTTCTACTCCAAGATAATTCACCAAGTACTTGTCATACTTACACTTACATCATGGGTTCGGAGCTAATCTCACCAAGATCTTGTTATGTTTTACCTATTTATCATGATTCAAGAGCTAATCTATTCATGATAACTTTGTTCCACACTACACTATTATTAAATCTTAACATAATTTCACTTCATCATGTACAATTTGCAAGTGAATCCCACATGATTACTACTCATTACATCAACATTTATCGTGATGATATTCATCATGTTGTCTTTGGTTAACAATTAACAATAAAATTCCACTGTGCTACTTGAATTCTAGATTTAGGCTACACCATTAAGACTACTTCCATATGATGTCTTACACTTTCCTACAGTATCCTAGTGGTTTATGTATCCTTCAGAAGACACTACATAGCACTATACTGAGAAAATATAAAATATTTACACCTAATAAAGAATGACTTAAGCATTTGACTTAGGTGTGACAAGGTTATCCTCAAGTGGATACTCATCACAAGTCATAAGAATATTTGGTTTAGATAAGATGGCTCCTATAGTCACTATCCAACCCATAGATCTTCCTAAAAGGGTTTTAATCCTAAGGTTAAAGCTTATGCTCTGATACCAACTGCAGTGACCCAGCATACCACTGCATGATGTAGTACACTATAGTCGTTGACATAACACCAATGAAACACCGTTCACTAGTATTACATCCCTCAGAGTGGTACAACAGAAACACAGTAGGTCCAAGACATGACTATAGGTTACAACTCAACTCTTTACACAAGATCCAGAGAACACTCTAGGTTAAAGAGAGAGAAAGAAACTTCTTACAAAGATGAATCAAAAATAAATAACTCAAAATTTATCATCATATTAAGACTAGTATCTTAATTAATGGTCTAGCATTGCTGCTATTGCAATACACTACAGAAATAGGTTCTATGGCTAGATATTATATTCCTATCTAATCAGTAACTTCGTCTTCACTTGAGTTGGTGTATATGTTGACTTTCTTGACTTCATTAAAGAGATTTAACTTTTGCTGATTATTCCTGGAGCATAACTTGATGTAGAGGTCGTCTGTACTGGCTTTAGAACCTAGCAAGGGTTAAGAAGATACGTTGAGTACAAGCGTACTCAGCAAGTTCACTAGAAAAGGAGTGTTTGATGCACTGTATCTACAGCCACAGACCATAGGTCGTAGGCAATGCAGGTTTTCGTAAACATTTTTTCGAAGGTTGCTTTTATTCTGAAAAGCTATGTCCGTCAGCCTTCACGGGTTTACCAGAACTTTCATGGAGTTCCTTTCCCACCGCGTTCGCAGCTCCTTCCCGGAACAGGGAGTAACAAGTTACAGTTCTTACACTCTGTAGAGGTGCGTCACTTTACCCATGAGAGATCCTAGCTTTGTTGCACATCTGAATTGCAGGTTCGTTCACACTTCCTTGGTGTGAGGCCCAGACTAAGATCCAATCCAATCACTGTCTTCTCCGCGACCCCGCATGTCTCCTTGGTGTACGCCAGCCCACATATTGAATTATGGCAATTGGAAGTACAGACCGTTCAAATACCGGAACTATCGTGGGACGTTGAGGGCTCCCGCCCATATGATGCATATCCTCTACGAATTACCATATAATATGCATGCTACGAGTGATAACAGCCACGACCCGCACATCCGGATCCATGCGAGAGGGAAAAGATACAGCTGACTTCTTCGTCCCATTCCAAATCTCATGGTTAACACGTGATATACGGTGCAAGAATCACTAGCGACATTGGTTGTTAAGTCCTAGATAATATGTTCCTTTACCACCAGAACTCTTATAGTAGGTTATTACCTAATGGTAAATAACCTATAGGCACATTATTATGAAAATAGTGTTTTCTGTCCTTTTTCAAATGCAGGTGATGACAACACTAAATTTGCAAAACAATTTACAGAAAATAATCAAAGGACATGAGCAAGTGTGAACTTGCATTTTGTGATTGCAAGAATATGCACTCACGGTCTTCAAGGCAATATATGATCCAATATCTTAAATCAGCATCATTGGTCCGGTAAGGACTAATATTTAAGAAGCAAGATGCTATTATGCATAAGTAATGTAATGCATTTTCGTAAACTCAAATCCCGGGGATAGCATTGTTCTAGGGTTTGGATACTGGAAATGGTTACTTTAGAATGTGTTGTCCTTTTAGACAAGTTTTATCTTTGTGCTTCTTATTAAGGCTTGTGAGTGTGTGTGAAATGACATGTAATTATAATATCATAAAAGAATGTGATACACACAAATGTGAAATGCTACTCAAGATTGTTGATACTATAATTGTTTATCCTCAAATTTTACTTTACAAGTAATGTCACTTATAAAGAACTTAGGTGTTATCAATCCTAAGTATTCAAGTAAAGCATAAAGCAATGTTATTTCAATTAATTGTCATCTTTTGACTGAAGTGGCAAAACGAATAACTTTTGAAGAAAAGATCTCTTTATTAAGGTTTAAACAATTATAATAGTTATTTTTTTAGGGTAAAACAGTAGGGCAAAAAAACCCCACTGCAATTTTTATATATTATAGAGAGTTACAAAAGAATATTTACAAACATATTCCACCTCAAAGAAGAGGGATAACATTCTAATCAGCTATCTCCTATCTAAATTGGTTTCAATCCAAACCATAAGGCCCTGATAATACTTCTTCTTAATTCTATAAAGGACCCATCTTAATTCCTAGGCTACAATAGCCTTCCAGGTCTCCATCGACGCATGCTGATTGTTGAAAATTTCATTATTTCTGCAAATCCAGATGCCCCAAGTTCCAAGTATCAGAATTTCCATTGCAAAAGGGACCTTGAGGTCTTTTTTAATACTGGCTAAAACTTCAAAGATGCTTTGATCAGCCATATTGACCTGTGAAATTTCAGCCCAGCAGGCTCTTGCAACGGGGCATTCCCAAAACAAATGTAAACTGGTTTCTTCACTATTGCAGCCCTGGAAGACACAGTCATAAGATGCTAGAGAAAAACATTTCCTTTTCAGAAGATTTCTTGTGTTGAGTGTATCAAGCAGTAAGAGCCAGAAGAAGAATTTGTGCTTTTGTTGACAAGAAGATTTCCATATCCAAGAGAAATGTGGCTGAGCCGGTTGGTAACCGGCTAAAGAGCAGTAAGCCTTTTTGACCGAAAAATTACTGCCCCAAATGTAAGACCAACAATCAGATTCCCCTTCCCTGCCAGAATTGAGAATTTGTTCAAGACTTTGATATTCCTGATAAGCTTGTTGGGACAAAGGAAGATAAAAGAGATCCTGAGTATTTGCAGTATGCAGGAACTCATTGACAGAGATGTAAGGGTTTTTTGCATATGAAAGGAGGTGAGGAAGCTTATGTTGGAGGCAGCTATCATTCCACATATCAGTCCAGAATAGTGTGGATTTCCCATTTCCAACCAAGCACTTTGCAAGTCCTTTAAAAATGTCAATCAGTTTTAGATGAGCTTTCCACCAAAAGGATCCCTCAAGACTTCTTCTAGGTAGCTTATCATTACAATAGTAAGTATTCCATACCAAGTGAACCCAAGGAATATCCTCATGATTATACAACTTATCCAAATTCTTCAAAAGAAGAGCAGAATTTTGAACATTAAGATCGAGAACTCCCAATCCTCCCTGGTTTTTGGGTCTACAAACTTTCTTCCATGCTACAAGAGCAGTACCTCTAGCTTGAACATCAGAAGTTTTCTTTCTCCACAAGCATTGCCTCATATATTTAATCAACTGCTCCTTGATAGTGACAGGGAGATCAAAACAACTCATGTAATATATGGGAAGGGAAGATAACACAGATTTAACTAACTTCAATTTCCCCCCATAATTCAGAAAGTCAGCTATTCCACACAACCTTCTTTCAATTCTCTGAACAATAGGCAAGAAATGTTCCACAACAGGTTTAAATTATGATAGTTATTAGAATATGGTTGATAGAATGTGATTGGATTTGTTTATGCTTGTTTGGAATAGTTTGGATTTGAGATGCTTTAATTTAATTATAACAGACCAAAGTTAACTATAAAAGACATAGATGGATTTAAGGTGTAATGCTTATGATATTGTATTTGCTCATCTTATAATATTTCCTTAAAGTTATTTAGTAATGCCATTACTTCTATTTGAGTAGTGGTTTCCTAACATTATAATTGTATAAAAGGGTTTATCTCCTTTTAAGGGTGTGGTTATAGTTTGTGAATAAGTAAATAATATTATCTACTATTTATGAATTATCTTTGGATTTAGTCCATTACAAAGTTGTGAATGAAACAATGGTTAAAGATTTTATTTGTTTGAAAATACCATTCTTGAGGATATGTTTTAATAATTGATAAGGACCTTTTTATAAAATAATCTACACTTATGGTTGAATGATAATTTAATAAAATTGCATTTAAAATTTGTTGAACTATTTTGACTTTATAATATCAATATTTAGGACTAATACTATTTATTAGACTTTAATTGGTTAATTTTAGAATATTACCAAATTTTATTTACCCTTATATGAATTATTAACTAAGGAAATAGGTTTAAATTCCAGTTATTAGAGTATTAAGTTTTTATTTATTTTAAAAGTGGAATATTATATTTTTTAACATGTAGGTATTATTTTTGTAATCATTTTGGTATATTACATTTATTTTTGTGATTTATAAATATTAAGATATGATTTTTATAAGGTTTATTACTTTATAAATACCTAATAAATAATAAATACTTATTTAAGTGAAATAATAATGTATGATTATAATTTTTAATTATAGTTCTTATTTTTCTAAGATTTTTGGTATTTTATTTATATTTTTAACATTTAACAATATTAAAATATGAATTATCAAAATTTTATTATTTATAAAATTATTTATGAAATAGTAATAATTTAAATTGTTAACAAAATAATGTTTGATAAGTGATAGATATTATTTTTCTAATTTTTTTCATATATTATACATATTTTTCTGAATTACAAAACCAAAGTTATGGATTTTATAAGATTTAATCATTTTGGGAATTTTTAATTAAATAACTAAATGTGTTTATTAGGTAATGGTGATGTTTTCATGAAGTGAGGGGTTTTTCTCACCAGAGCTAATCCTACCCCAGTCACTGACTGGTGGGACCTTTGCCATGTCATCTCTATGTTTTTTATTTATTATAGAAAACATTATCACAATTTCTAAAATAATAAAAACATGAATATGACATCAGCGTGATGTCACGTTGATGTCACTCACGTGTGAATCCTCTCTGGTTGATGATCAAGCTAGCGATTTAGTGCGTGTGCGGATTTGTTCTTGGGCTATATAGCAAGAGGACGTCGCAGGGAACCTTATACTGGCGGCGCCGCTCGATTTAGGTCACTAGAACAGTGGGGGCGACGGTGGCTAATGACGGCGATGGCAGATGCTCGTCAGAGAACTAAACTAGGGAGAGAACGAGTAAAATAAACGATGCCCGAGCATCGCAAGCTCACCGAGATTGCCGCGAAGCGGTTGTGGAGAACGGCGACAGGACTTTGGGAATGAGGTCACGATTGAGGCTCCCACACCTCCCTCATCTTACGTGAGAGGGGGCAATCACACGGGAAGAGCACAAAGAACATGGGAGTGGTCTTTGTTGTCCAAGAGGAGCTCTAATTCGACGGCCATGAGCTCAACCCAGAGCTAGGGTTTCGGGTCAGAGGAAAACAAAGAGAGAGAGAGGGGAGATGATGCACGGTGAGGTTCTACTGGCGGCGCAAGGTTATTTATAGGCGATGGAAAGCGATGGCGCGTATCGTGGCGTTGATCGGGCGGTCGCCGGAGGTCCACCGAGCGGCTTCACTGGCAGTGCTTTCTGTCACGAGGAAGAAGAAAGAGAGAAAATAACAAAGGGCTACTGGGCCGGAGTTGGGCTGCTCGCGGGCTGTCTGAGGGCAACTAGTAAGGAAGAGGGGAAATGGACCATGGGCTAGGAGCTGATTTCTCTATTTTTTTTCTCTGTTTGTTTTTCTTTTTCGATTTCTATTTTCTGTTTTCTTTTTTAACCTTTTATTTAAGCAATTTTTTGACTTATCTTTATGGAATTTCTTTGCTAAATACTTGCAACAATGATAAGATTATTTAGAAGCAATTTGTGAACTTTTATTATATAATGTTATATTTCTTTATTTTGTTTATATAGATCCTCCTAATATTTGGTAAGGGATTTTCTTATTACTTTTCTTTCCATAATAAACCATTGATTTATTATATTATATTTCCTTATTTCTTTATAAAACTTAGTTCTAATTAATTTAGAGTTTGGATGGAAATATATGTATGGTGATCCTTTTCTTATGATATGATACATAAAGTTTTAGGGGATTAATATGATTAATATTATTCTCATGAGTTTAGAAATAGCAATGTATATTTTTTATTCTAACTAATATAGGAGTTAGAGTTTTGAATTATAAATGCTTACCCTAGGGTTTAGGGTTCTTAATATACTTATATTCTTTTGTTGATGTGAATAAAGATTAATGGCTAAACCTATTATCTTTGTGTTGGTGATTTTTAATGATATCACCTTTTTAAATATAAGTTATTATCTTAAATGTCTGATGGAAAGGAATTGATAAAGATAACTCCTAAGCACATTTAATTATGATAATTAGGACTGACAAAGATGTGCTTAAGTGATTTGTTATAGGAAAATATTCCTATATAGTGCATTGTGAAAATATAATGATAGATCAATTAGATGAAATGGCTATTATGTTTGGTTAAAGATTTAAGGTTTAGTTCTTACCAAGAATTCCTATCATTCATAATTCATAATCCTAGAATTCTAATTTAAAGAATTCCTTTCCTAGATATACTACTCTTTCATATCCATCATCATGTGTTAACATGATGGGCTTTACTTCACAAGAATATTCTTATCCACCCTTTTATTCTTTTAAATCCATTTATAACTTCAATGAGCTTAACACTAAAGCTTTCATAATATTTTTACATCTATACTTGGTTATATTAACTACTCTACTGCTCATAACCTCCAATCTAACAAGTAATTACTTTTAACTCCATTCATACTCTTCATTAATCATCCTTCACTAATATTACTTCAATGGATGTATATATCAAACTACCTTTCTCAAAAGCTTACTATCCTTTAAGAGGAATAACACTATTTTAATAACTCCATGCTACTCTAGCTTTAACTTAATCATACTATCTTATATCTACTTGACTCCAATATCTTATACTTAACTTCTCATTATAATAATATGACTGTCATGGCTAACCTAGGATAACATATCTATACTAGGTTTCAATCATGTTTTATCAACCAATGTCACTTATACATGATATAAGCGTTCAATCTTGGTGAGTAAGGCATGATCATTATAATCCTTTGATCCTTCATGGTTTAGGTTTCCAGTTGGCTAATCAAGGCCTTCATTAATACAACACTACAATTGTATTATAATTATCTTCTCGGTGTATCCATCTGACTAAGAGAGATTATTCATTTACTATTCCTACTTAATTCAATAGGGTTACTCCTGGCAACTTATCTTCAATATTCATCCTTGGAATCCTCTTTGTTACCATATGAATATATATTCCAATTAACTCTTCTATCATTACAGGAGTGAATTAACTCCATCAATTTTCATATTGATTTGATTCTCTTCAATCACTCCCATCCTATAGATGATATATAAATCTAGCATTAGCACTTACCTCTTTTTACTTATTTCTCTAAAAGATTTAAAGTGAATGTTATGATAAGAACATGAGTTGATAGATCAATAGTTAATAAGCTAAGAATTGGTGAATCAATAGTTGATTACTCAATATTGATGAACAACAGATATTGAGATAGGATTCCATAAGGATTGATATGGAAAGAAAGATATATGGTGAATGATCTTGACTTGGTTTCTTTCCTACTCAATACAACTAAAGAGTTAGGGTTAAGTATTACCATGATGTTGATGGTATTAATAATTGAGATTAAGATTTAGTTGTTACATTCCTATTACTTAAGTTATATTTATAACTTGGTATTCATGAGTTGTTGTAATGAATACTATGATATGATCACCTAAGGATCAAATATAATCCATTAAGTAATGAATTAGGGTTTAACTTTTATTACATTTGATCTACCCTTAGATCAAATCTCCCTTACCCAAAATATGGTTTGAGCAAAGGTCATATTGAAACTTATCGTAGTCAACTTGATGATCTTCTTCGATTCCATCAAGTTGACAGAAGCTTCAATCACTTTGACAGGTTTTTCATTGAAAAGCGCGAAAATTATTCGGATTTTCTATGCATGAATGCAATGCAAACATCTGGGTTCAGCTTATTTCTAAGCTCTAATGCTGGTACATTACATAAAGTCCATTCCAACTGAATCCCACTTCCATTCCGGAATCTGTAGTGGTTGCAACAGTCCTGCGGGTCTCTGATATCCCGCCTTGACTCTGTGACAAATATCACACTTGGCTATATAGCTTCCGATTTCTCTTTTCATCTTATGCCACCAAAATTGCTCCTTCAAATCCTGATACATATTTGTTCCTACGGGGTGGATAGAATGAAGAGTATCAAAGGCATCTTTCAAAATAACTTCTTTCAACTCTGAATCTACTGGTACACAGAGACGTCCTTTGTACCACCGAACTCCTTCTTCATCCTCGGTAAATCTGGGTACCTTGCCTGTACCGATATGACGTTTGATTCCGTCGATACTAGCATTTATTTCTGGGCCTCCTTGATCTGACTGATCAGAGTGGGTTGAAGTTCTATGCTAGCCAAAAATCCTTCACTTACTAATTCCATTCGGAAATCTTCCATCTCTTTGTGCAAACTTGGTTGCTCCTTCAGGATCATGGAGTTCAAGCGGCACGACAATCTGCTAAGGGCATCTGCTACCACGTTGGCTTTACCGGGGTGACAGTGAATGTCCAGATCATAGTCTTTGATTAGCTCAATCCATCTTCTCTGCCTCATATTCAGCTCCTTCTGAGTGAATATATACTTCAAGCTCTTGTGATTCGAATAAATATCACAACGGTTTCCCATAAGATAATGCCTCCATGCCTTCAGGGCTAGAACTACGGCTGCTAGTTCAAGGTCATGGGTTGGGTAATTTTGTTCATGCTGCTTCAGTTGTCGGGACAAATAAGATATAACTTTGCCTTCTTGCATTAACACACATCCGAGACCAATCTTGGATGCATCACAATACACATCAAATGGCTTTGTAATATCCGGCATGATCAATATTGGGGCTGAAATCAATCTCCTATTGAGTTCTTGAAAACTCGCTTCACATTTGCCTATACATTCAAACTTCTTATCCTTCTTCAGCAATTGGATCATGGGTTTGGCGATACTCGAGAATCCTTCTACGAACTTGCGGTAGTATCCCGCTAATCCGAGAAATGCACGAACTTGGGTTTGAGTGGTTGGGGCTTGCCAATCTTCCACATCCTTCACCTTTGCAGGGTCAACGACAATTCCTCCAAATGATACAATATGTCCAAGGAATCCTACCTCCTGTAACCAGAGTTCACATTTGCTAAACTTGGCATACAACTGATGCTCCCTAAGGGTTCCAAGGATGGTACTTAGGTGTAGCTCATGTTCTTCTTCTGATTTGGAATAAATCAGAATGTCATCAATGAAAACAATGACAAACTTATCCAGGAAGTCCATAAAAATCTTATTCATGAGGTTCGTGAAATAAGCGGGGGCATTGGTTAATCCAAAATACATGATAGTATACTCGTATAATCCATATCTGGTGGTAAAGGCAATCTTTGGAATATCCTCTGCGCGAATCTTGAGTTGATGATAGCCAGTTCTAAGATCAATCTTAGAAAACACTTTGGCACCGGTCAACTAGTCAAATAGGTCTTCTATCTTTGGCAATGGGTACTTGTTCTTGATGGTGACATCATTCAACTTCCGATAATCCGTACATAAACGGTTACCTCCATCCTTCTTGTCCACAAACAAGACAGGTGATCTCCATGGCGACGCACTTGGTTGGATCAATCCGGTCTCCAGCATAGCATCCAATTGCTTGTTCAGCTCCACTAATTCAGACGGGTTCATACTATACGGTCTCTGGGCTATGGGTCCGGTTCCAGGGATTAGTTCAATGATAAACTCGATATCCCAATCAGGGGGCATACTAGGAAAAACATCTGGAAATACATCGGGATATTCACAGACTATCCGGACTTGGTCAATGGTTGGCTGGGCTATACTCTTGTTGCACTTGAATTGACGGGGTAAGGTTTCAGATACATGTACTACTGATATTCCGGTTGTACTGGTCATGGTTATGGCTTTCTTGGCACAGTCGATTAATCCTTTGTGTTTGCACATCCAATCCATTCCTAGTACTACTTCCAAACCTTTAGTTCCAAGTATTATTAGATTAGCATAAAAATCTATGCCATGAATTCGGATAGGCACGGCCTTGCAAATTTGCCTAGCTTTGGTGTTTGAACTAGGTATTTGAACAATCATAACATGCTTCAACTTGGTGGGTTGAATCTTACTTGTGCATGCAAATTTTTCAGTAACAAGTGAGTGCGATGCTCCAGAATAAAATAACACTCTTGCAAGTACTGAGTTAATAGAAAACATACCCAGCACGACATCTGGCGCTTCTTGGGCTTCTTCAGCATGCATGAGAAAGAGACGGTCGTTGCGGTTGAGCGAATTCCCTAGGGCAAACCTTCTTCCGGGCTGAACACGATGCTGCTGCTGAGCTGGGACATTTGCATTGGGGGCAGCGGCAATCTTCTTGGGGCACTCATTGGAGTAGTGACCCTTGGTTCCACATTCATAACAAGTCACCTGAGACTTGTCCTTTGCTGAAATAGGCACAACATTGCTTCCAGTCCTCGGGGCAGTGTTGGTGTTGGTGGCGGCATTGTTATTGTTGAACTTGGGTGGTGCACGGTTGAAATTGATGGGGTTGCTGGGGTTGTTGTGGTTTCCTCCGAGCCTTGGGTTTCCACAGTTGGGATAGGTCGGACGGTTCATCGGGGGTCTGTTGGTTCTTGGGGCAAATCCTGGAGATGGTTTGGGGCGATACTTTGGTGTATGGTGGGTTCCTGGTTGATGCATCATTCTATGCTTGTGGTTCTCATTGGCTTGATTGATCTTGCCTTCCATCTGAATGGAAGATTCAACTAAGGCTTCAATATCAGCAAATGGGATATTGACTAGCACTGTCTACATCTCATCGTGCAGACCATTCAGGAATCTCTCCTTCTTCTTGGCTTCATTATCTATCTCATCCGGTGCATACCTAGCCAATGACAAAAATTTGTCACGGTACTCAACTACTGTCATTCTTCCTTGCTTCAGTTCTCTGAATTCATCTCTCATCCTCTTGATCAAACCCGATGGCACATGGGTTCTGCTGAACTTGAATTCGAACTCTTCGCAAGTCATCATCTGACATGCAGTCATCGTGCGAACGTTTTCCACCATGCTCTTGCATCTCTAGCCATATAGTGGGTGGCGAACAGTACTTTCTCATTAGCTTCCACTCCTGTAACTTCTAGGTTGTTTTCCATGGTTTGCAGCCAATCATCTGCATCTAGGGGCTCTTCAGAATTAGTGAAAACGGGTGGATTGGTGTTCTGGAAATTCTTGAGCTTAGATCCTTGGTTGTCCTGATTTCCATGGCCTTGATTGTTGTTGGCCATCTAGGCTATCTGTTGAAGGGTAGATAAGTTGGCTTGACGTTCGGCTCTTTCGGCTTCGCGATCCGAAACCAACATTTGCAAGAGTTGCAACATTGAGTCCAAGGATGAGTATCTGAAGATTGAGATAGATCATGAGAAAAGAGGGAAATTTCTAAGGTTCGGGGTTTTGTGTTTGAATTTTTTTTAAAGTTTGACTCGGATTTTTCTGGCAACTTGCTTTTCATTCATTCATAGTACATGATACAAACACACACCACAACAAAGAAAACAGATGGTTTTAAGAACCATTCTGTGAAACTACGATACAGTGGGACCGAATACAACTCACTAACGCTAGTGCTCAAGTGCTACTACTCATCGGAGTCAGTGTCCTCATCATCCTCGTCATCATCATCGATGAAGGCGAAATCATCCTCATCGGTGAAGAAGTCCATAGCCTGATCCTCCAAAAAGTCATCCTCGTCACTGAGATAGGAGTAGGGGTCTCCACGAAGGTCTTCCCCTGCATTCTCCCTCTCCTCCAGCTACATGTCTCTCTCGTGGATGGTCTCATCCAAATCTATGATCCGGTGACGAAGACGGGCAATGATGCGCTCCTTCTTGTCGAGCTGACGGCAATGAGACTGGCGATCCTTCACTAGCATGGCGATGGTCGGATCCTTCTTGGCAGCGATGGCGTACTTGTGGTTGGCGTAGGAGCGGGCATTGTATAACTTCTTCTGACGGTCATACATCATGAAACTGAGGTGGTCCAATTGAGTGTTCAGTGATGACCCACAAGTGTAGGGGATCGCAACAATCTTCGCGGGTAGTATTACCCAATTTATTGATTCGACACAAGGGGAGCCAAAGAATACTTGCAAGCCTTAACAACTGAGTTGTCAGTTCAGCTACACCTGGAAATAGTTCTTGCTCACAGAAGTTTATCAGTAGCAACAGTTTGTAGTAGCAACAGCGAAGCAACAACAGCAGTAACAACAATAGTGAAATAGGAGCAATAGTAACAGTAACAGTAACAGTAGGATTCAAGTGTGGTAGGCATAGGGATGGATGGATGGGCGTTTCATGGACGAGTCTAAACATGTAACTTCAATAACTAGGGCATTGCAGATAAATAATAACAAGCATAGAAGTACTAAACAATCCTAGGTATGTGCTCCAAATATAGTCATACGTGCTCGTAATGAGAACTTGCACAACATCTTCTGTCTAGCCAGCCCGTGGCAGCGGGGTCTCTAGGGAACTACTTCCAATTAAGGTGCTCCTTTTAATAGAGCACCGGAGCAAAGCATTAACACTCCGTGAACACATGTGATCCTCACACCACAGCCATCCCCTCCGGTTGTCCCAATTATTGTCACTTTGGGGCCTTTGGATCCGGAGAATGATATGTGTAGACAACTTGCAGATAAGATCATAAACGATACTATCATAATGATTCAATAATAAGTTCAGATCTGAGATCATGTCACTCGGGACCTAGTGACAAGCATTAAGCACAACAAGTTGCAACAAAGTCAAATAGCACTAATA
This sequence comes from Avena atlantica, assembly GCA_910589765.1. NCBI lineage: Eukaryota > Viridiplantae > Streptophyta > Magnoliopsida > Poales > Poaceae > Avena > Avena atlantica. The sequence goes on from OU342734.1 coordinate 75,817,295, forward strand.
GAGATACTAGGAACTATGCCCCTAACAGGTCTTATTCGATTACATGATAGAACTCATCCAATCCCTACCATCCCCAAGCCTACAGCGGGGGACTACTCACTCATGGATGAGGGAAACATCGGTGGTTGATGGAGATGCGTTGGTGATGATGATGGCGATGATCCTCTCCAAATTTCCCGTCCTGGCAGGGTGCCAGAATGGAGTTTATGGATCCGAATCTTGGTTTTTGGTGGCGGCGGCGAAGCGGAACTCTTTCTGGAAAACTATCCAACCCCCCTCTGTTTTTAGGTCAGAAGGCAACTTATAGACGTAGAGGGAGGATCTTCCTAGGGTGGCCAAACCTCCCCAGGCGCGGGGTTAGTGGGCCCGCGCCTAGGGTGGGTCTAGGCCCCCCAGGCCTCCCCTCTGTCTCCCCTTCTGGCTCTGTGGATCTTCTGGTGAGAAATAGTTTTTGGCATATTATCCAGGATTTTTCCTGATAGTTCATTTTCTGCACAAAAACAAGACACCAAGGTAATTCTGCTGAAAACAGCGTCAGTCCGTGTTAGTTGTATCCAAATCACACAAGTATAGAGGAAAAACAATAGAAAAGTGTTCGAGAAAGTAGTTACGTTTTGGACGTATCAACTCCCCCAAGCTTAGCTTATTGCTTGTCCTCAAGCAATTCAGTTGAAAAACGAGTGCGATAAAAGAACTTTCACGAACACTATGTCTACTCAATAGTCCTTGCAAGCTATGAAGAGAAACCAACTCAATAATAATAAGTAGCATGAAACATAAACATAAGCAACATTTCAATGCTCATAATAAGGTATGATAGAGCGGTATCTCGCTTGCCTTTGTTTTAAGAGCACAATATAAATGCTGAGGAACCTCTGAAGTTCACATGAAGACTAGAAGTAAAGATATCAGAGATACGAGCATCAAATTCATGACATAATTAACCAAGTTTTGGAAAAAACACAAGAACGACAACTATGCTCTCAAGAAGGTGCTCATAGAATAAGTGGTGACTCAACAAAATTGTGAAAACGGTTTTTGTGAAGGTTTGAAAGGCTTCCCAATGCTGAAAGGAAGGTACTCATTAGCTTTGAGCTCTCATTGCCCCTATCATTGGCATCTTCATGTGGTTAAGGTGAAAGTGAGGTCCACTCTGAATTATATGCTTGATAGACCATAAACTGAAAATCCCAAGTCCCTTGAGTGCGAGGGCCACTCCGCATACTACTCAACTTTGGGTCCAGGAAAGTTCTTGTCATTGTAAGTATTTGCATATCATCAAGAACCGCCAATGGGGTACCCCTTGCATATGGTACAAGAGCTTTCCCATGACCAAGATGACAAGGCAAGCGACAATGAGCATCTCAGCAATCTTTTTATTCACTATATGCATAGTTTTTTATTGAGGATGCTTCATAGATGACTCACTATGGTGACGCTGCAAGTTTCCACCATGATTAGGCATGGCTTAGGCTAGCGGCCCAGGAGTTTCTCTAACACAGAATACAAACTCCATGGACTCACAAGTTCCCCTCTCATTTCGCATCGTTGACATCCGTGATCAAAAGAGCAAGGTATCAACTAGATATAAATGTATCTAAAAGGTGTTGAAAGCGTTCCCCATGACAACACGGTTTTGCTGACTCCCAGCATATAATTTGCAAGCATATAACTTTCATGGACTAGTCACAATGGTTCAGGATTATTAAGTGCACAGAATAAAGTGTGCCATCAAGTTCGTGAGAGCTTTACTAACTAACTTTCTCAAAACAGACAAACATTTTATTTTGGAAGAAAACATGGCATATTGAATATGCACTAAAGTAGAAAATTATGCTAATAGGTAGGTATGGTGGACACAGCTGGCAATATTGGTTTTGGGGAGTTGGAAGCACGGGTAGAGCACAGTGCAAGTGAAGGCTAGCAATAGAGAGGGAGCGACAAACGAGAGAGCAATAACTGTCATAATCATGCTTGCAACAAAAAAAGACTAACTATGCCATGAAAGTGATACAAGAAATCTAAGGAAAAATAAATTGTCGAGGCTTACTGACTATTGATTAGTCATATGCATGCGTGAACATGTGCCAAGTCGATTCACATGAACAGTCAGAGGAGGATACCACAATATCATACCAAAGTATGAATAAAACAATGCAAGCAAACATTCATATGACGTGCTACAAACTATTAGCAAGCTGGACCTAATCATAGACAAGCAAGAACTGCTAAGCATTCATAATGACATATACCTTACACAAACAGGCTAAGCATGCTCGCAATGATGAGTATATGTACAAAAATGAAACAGATAGAGTTTGTTACCAGCCTCTTACCACACCTCGAGTTGTCTTAATCTTCATTATTGCCCTTCACTTGTGTGACTTGAATAATTAACATGAAAACCAATATCCACTGAGAACGGCTAAACCCTGCGAAGAACTCATAAAATCAAAGAAGTACAACAAATATTTTTGGTGTTTTCGATTTTTTAGAAACAAGCAAACAAAGAAAAACCAAACAAGGCAAAATCTTTTTGGATTTTTCTTTTAAGGAAAACCAAAGCAAAGAAACAAAGAAACAAACCAAGAGAAACAACGAAAATATTTTTGGTATTTTTGGGTTTTTATAAAGAAGCAACAAAAACCAAAAAGAAAGCGAAACAATGGATATACAAAGAACCGACCGAACATGATATATATATATATATGAGTGTGATGTCGGTGTACCTCCCCCCAAGCTTAGGATTTTATCCTAAATGGGGATCAATCCCATGGTGCCCAAGTGGATGCACCTCCGTAGTATGTCTAGGAAACTCCCTCGTCCTGGTACGAGCTCGAGGCCTCCCCTGTGTAGTGCATAGTGGGGTCATAAGCGGGCGCTCCCCCCTGATAGTGCTCGTGGAAGTTGAGAAAACGCAGCAACTCATCCATCTACGCCTTCGATCATGACCAAGGCCCCTGAGAAATACTGAACAAAGTGGTTTGGGGTAGAGGGATCTCTATCTCTTCCCCGTCAGTAAACAACATTCTATAAACCAAGTTCTCAAGAGTAGAGATAGAGGTGACAAAGTGGTGCGCCTTCATGGCAGCAATATCAAGTCTCTGAGGAGCCAAAACTGTATCATGTGGATGAATAGCAATGCCCAAGGCAGCAGCGATATGAGTAGCAATAATTCCCCCATAAATGGGTCCCCTAGCAACTAAACGGCGAGCAATGAGGGAACCAAGATTATACTTATCCTCATTGTAGAGCGCAACAGCTAAGAAGGCCAATTGATAGTTGGATATATTACTAGTGTTCTCCCTACCAAGAACACTGGTGGTAAGATAGTAGGTGAAGTACCTGATGGATGGAAGTTGAATGTTCTTTATCTTCCCTCGTTGAGCTCTGCGGTCATTGCGGTGACCCAGCATACCACTGCATGTGTAGTACACTATAGTCGTTGACATGACATCCACATAACACCATTCCGTAAATATCACATCCCTCAGAGTGGTACAACAGAAACATTGCTGGTCCATATTACATAAGTACACACATTATCATTATTACAATACCAGAAGTTCAAGACTTCCAAAAGATCCAACTTACAAACCAAAATATAAAGTGTTCAGCGGAATTTAACAGTAGCAACTCCGACTAGGAGTTGAGCTCAGCAACTTATTCTATAGAGTTCATGATTCTCGGCTCCGTGGTTACTACTAACTAGGGATACTTAGTTGGACTGGTTCTCATCGACATCGTAGCGGATCTCATAATCCACTCCTTCAACTCCTCCGGACAGATTAGGTTCCTCGTAGAACACATCTTCTTGGCATTCGACTGCATACATTGGCACGTCTTCGGGATCCTCAGAGTCTAAGCAAGGGATCAAAGGAAAGAATGAGTAACAGTGTTACCCAACAAGTTCATTATATGCAAGGTGGGAACTTTGATGCTCTAAATACCACCTCGGATTATAAATCCTTGGCACTATGCAATTTTTTTGTAAATCTTTCTTCAAAGATTGATTTTATTCTGAAAAACTATGACAAACACCGTTCACAGGTTGACCAGAACTTTCATGGAGTTCCTTTCCCTTCCGCGTTCATAGCTCCTTCCCGGAATAGGGAGTCACAAGTTACAGTTCTTACACTCTGCAGAGGTGCGTTACTTTACCCATGAGAGATCAACTCCTTGTTGCACAAGCATGCGTACTTTCCCATCCACAATTCCATGATGTGGGGCCCAGTAGTTGGTCCAAGCCAATCACTGCCCCCTTCGCGACCCCGGATGCCTCCTTGGTGTACACCATGCCCACATAATGAATTACGGCAATGGTTTGTACAAACCGTTAGATGCCAGAACTATCGTGGGACGATGAGGGTTCCCACCCATATGCTGCATATCCTCTACGAATTACCAATTAATATTCATGATACGAGGATAACAGCCACGACCTGCACATCCGCCTTCATGCGAGAGGAAGAAGATACAACTGACTTCTCTATCCCATTCCAAATCTCATGGCTAACGCGTAATATACGGTGCTAGAATCACTGATGTCAGGGGTTATTAAGTCCCTACTTGATCATCATTGTTGCAATTAGAACTCTAAGTTCTATTGCTCCATCATATCACCACTTAGGATGATATCTATAATTTCTTTATCTGTGAAAATAATATTTTCTTTCTTTTATAGCATATATGATAACACACAATTTGCAAATACTTTGATAAGACTCTTCAAAGGACATGAGCAAGTGATGAACTTTCCTTGTGATGGCAAGGAAGTGAAGTCTGATGCTTGCACTGGACCTTGAGCTTCTAGTTCTACAAAAACATCGTTATTGCCCGGTAAGTACAATATTTAAAGAAGCAAAAATGATTATGCAATAATGGCATGCATCATTTATCTTGATATGCATTCACCCCATTATTATAAAAAGTCCTTTTTAATAATAAAGGATTTATAAATATTACTTTTTAATATTTTATAACATATATTGAATTATTTTATTTTATTTCCTTTTTATTTGACATTTATTGATTTAATAATTTTTTAGGAATTATTAATTATACATTAAAATGGTGATTAAATATTTATTTAGTATTTTTATAAAATACTACAAAATTAATACATAATGAAAGTGATTTTTATTTATTTTTATCATCTTTCAATAATTTTGTAAAATTCCATAAGGAATATATGAATTACAAAATTCTTATAAAATTTTATATTTTATTTTATTTTAATAGTATGGATTATTGTGAACCCAAAAATATTTTATTTATTATTTTTGGAATTTTATTTTATTTTCTAGAATTTTATTGAGGTCAGGGGCATTTTGGTCTTTTCCAATTAATTAAAACAGGCCAGAAATTGTTTCTGGGCTGGTTATTTTTATTGAGCCCTGGTGGCCCATTAGTCATAGACAAAAGAGCCACCCCGAAGGGTCTTGCCCAGTTCGGCCCACTCCTCACTGCCTCTCTCTCTCCCTCGAGTTCATCTTCTCCTCCTTTGACCCCGACCCTATGGCCGGCGATGCCGCCACCAGCGATTTCCATCGCCGTCGGCCGTTCTGGATGCTGCCGTGGTGTAACAGGGGGTTGTCGATGACGCTCGTTCATTCCATCCAATTGGATTCGAGCCTAGGGCTCTCGTGCGATGGATCGATGCCGTCCCGAACCCTAGGGTTTGAGGATTGGCATGGATTCAAGTGCTGCCGTGGTCGTCGTGCGTCGAGGTGTTGTTCTGCCCCTCCAGGCGTGATCAGGGTCGCTGTCGTGGCGCCGTGCGGGTTGCAGCGCCCCCTCTGGGGTACTCCCCGTGCCGCCATGGTCGTCGGCCCATATGCTTCCTCTTCTATCCTTCAGCGAGGACCTACGGTGAGTTTGATTCCCCTCCCCTGGTGCTCTCTGTGCTTGCTGATTCGATGCTAGATGTTGGCTGTGTCCTCTCTTGCTACTGTCTAATTCAGGTTAAGATGATCATCCATTTAGGGTTCCTGCTATGTGCTTGTTCATGTACTGGATGAATTGATTCATGTTTGGATGGTCTGTACACATGCTAAATGTTTATTGGCCTGAGGCTTGTTTCTTAAAAATGATCTATGATGTTTCTGGTGGCTTACTAGATGATTTGATGCTTGGATTGCATCTAATTCAGATGATGTAGTTGTTTGGGAAACATGCTTGGTAAAGCCAATGACTTGATAGCTTTCCATTGTTTATTTTATTCATGGTCATGATTATGATAAGATACAGCTACTGTCTTAGTGCTGTTAGCTTGGAGATTAACATGTGGTTTGAGATCATCATGATCTCAAACAGTGAAGTGTAACACAGAAATGTCCTAGTTATGATTCCCGTGTTTACAGGAAAATGATTAGTTAAGTTGATTGTTTGAATTACTGATGATTAAATGTCTATCCTGATTCACAATGGATTGTTCTTGTGACACCATCATTTACAGCACACAAGTTTGATTCTAAACCATGGATTTGGTTAGTTTATGCTTAAGACAATCTTGGCTTTGAAAGATAATTAGAGATGCTCTTATCTGAATTCCCTAAGACCAATGATGCTGGTCTGAGGCTTAGGGATTCAAATCTTATCTTATTGGTTCATCTAGATAGTCCTGGTAGTGGTACCAGCTATTCTTTATTGAATCAAAGCTTGGGAAAAATGATAGTGAGCTTGATCATTCTATGGATCCAAAGATTTGTTTCTAAGGTGCTACCTTTCTTTTAGGGATGTGCCTAGGAATATATCATAGATAAATTTAGGCTTGATTTGTAATATATAGCCTAATCCAGAGCAATGATGTTGCTTTGAGATCTGACTAGATCCAAGTACTTTGTTGTTTGCCTTTAGAGTTTAAAATAAATCCCTATGATGGATTCACCCCCACTTGGGTGCTTTCTAAGGGTTTGTTTTATAAAAAAACACATGCTTCTCTCTGAATAAGATGATTAGATCATGTGAAGGTTTTATGAAACTCACCACAAAATCTGATGGTGGTGTAGTAAGTTGGTGATGACGATCTTGATCTGGTTTTGCTGGACTCCTGTGCTTGTTCTTGAGCTAATCCTGCTCGTCCTAGCTCCTGGGCTTGATCTTGCTATCCACCTGATCCATCCCCCTCCTTATGTCACCATCATGGTGATGTTTGGTTGATCCTTAGTTGGTGTGGTTGCTGGCTGTGGTTGGTTTACCTGCTGTCTACACTGGATGTTCTTGTGTGTTGTGCAGTGGGGTGATGCACTAGTGCCTCCCACGGCTGTGCTTGTGGTTTTGGTGAGATTGGGCTGCCCTGTGAGGTTGACAACACACCACATGCATGCTGGTGCGTGTCCTGCCTATGTGCTTGCTCTGCACTTGTGGATATGTTCATAATTTTGAACTTACTCTTACCAGGTTACTTTCACCTAGCTGGTGAATTTGTCCCTCTTGGCTGTCATTTGACTTCTGGCTTTGAATTTATGAAAGATGGATTCTTTCAGATTGGTGAAACTTGCCCCTTTTTATAAATTTCTCAATGATAAATTTGTCAAGTGCATTTCACTGACATATCTGAGAGAAATAGTACTAACACTGACCTTCTTTTGTTTTTATTTAGTCTTTGTTTTACAGGTACACGTATAAAGATGAAGATTTAGTTTAGGTTTAGTTGTAGGATAGTTAGTAAATATTCTAATGTAATTTTCTTACCCTTTTGTAATTTTTCATTTTATTATTTTGTAATTTTCATTTTCTTCAATTGTAATAAAGATTATATTATTATTAATAAATAATATTCTTATTCTCTATTCTTTTGTAAATTGTGAAGTTTGAAAATAGTTTTAGTAAGTTACATTATTTGTAACTTGATTATATATTGATAATATGAAATAAGTTTCATATTCATTATTGTTTTTCTTTGAATATAATTTAAGTGGTAATATTGATCTCTTAATTAAATTAAGATTCAAACTTATATCTAATTCATTTGAATTAAACACTCAAGTTTTAAAATTCAAACTCATTCCAAAACACACATAATTCCTTAAAGATCATATCAAAGTTTATAACAATCCTGCTTTAAGACTAAACCTAATCTCAAAGTAAGAAAGAAACATTGATCACTCAAGGTTTTATTTGGCAAAAAAATTACCCACATTTTCACAAATGAGTGCATGCAACATTCCATAATTCTGAATCTACCCTTCGTTAGTTCCTAAATGCTGGGATGTTACAGTCGTCATCATTGGTTATTCCTCGGTATAGTTCCAACAAATAAGCGGGAAGAGCTGTAATCTTCTTCAATGACCCCTTTGTGCCAAGTCCCAAGGCCTTGCAAAATGTCTTCAAAGGCATAGAATGCGCCCTGTCATAAATTCTGAAAGACACTGAAGGATTGAACAAAGTATTGGTGAAGGAGAAACTCTCCACAAATGTTTTAGTAAGTGAAGCATATTGTGCACTCTCATCCTGCATGAAACTTGTTAGACCAGCCCTCTCAATCAAATCCATGAAATCATTAAGAATCCCAGCAGCTCGCAAGAAAGTTTGACAAGGAAAGTTGGAGGGGTGAGCATCCCCATCATCTCCCTCGTCACCAAACCGCGGAGTGATGAGATCCTCATTGTATGAGGGTCTAGAAATGGTAGATGACCTTGGGAGCCTTGTCCTTCTAGGCGCATTACTCTAAAAAATGTCACCAAAAGTGTGGTGGTCCATGACTTCCCTTTGCTGAAATTTTAAACAACCATCAAACCAAGTGATTTCTAAGTTGATAAATATTGAGCATCTACTATAGGAACTTGCTAGAGGACTACACATGAATCAAAACAAAGTTTCTAAGCATAGAACAAGCATGCAAGATCAAACAACCTGTCACCTACAGTAGCAAAATACTCAAGATACAATCTACCAATCACAAATCTAATTGGACAAGTGGAGGAGGCACATACCACGGAGCAATCCCTCCAAAAATCAGCACTTGAGATGGGCTGAACAAGGAGATCAAAAATCGCGAGCAAGAACAGCAAGAACTCGAGCTTGAGCAAGTTTTCCGGTGTTTCTCGGGAGAGATAAAGAAGGTGGCTTTGAGGAGGCAGCCTGGAGGGGCCCAGGTGGGCCAGACCCCCCTAGGCTCCACCAGTGGTGGGCCCGCGCCTACCATAGGTGTGAGGCCTAGGGGTGTCCCCTGGGTCATCTCAGGTGCCACTCTGCCCCTTTTTTCGAGGAAAATTTATTTTGAATTTTCTGGGATTCTTCGGGAAACTTTATTTTTGGCCAATTTTCAGGGTATGAAAATTGATTTTCTCGCAGAAACAGTTTTTCAGAAGAAGCAAAAGCAAACCAAAAGCCAAACTAAAGGAGCTCTAAGAAACTCAAACAAGCAAACAACTAGCAAAACTAAAGCTAAAGCAAAGACTAGGAATGAGAAAGGAAAAAGAAAGCAAGTATAACCATAGTGGAAACATTGTTTGTTCATTAAAATCCGTTTGTTAACAAGGTTGATCAAGTCTTGTTACCAAAACAATATTATATGAAACAAAACTTTGCATTCCACAAAGTGATTATGTTACCTCATACTTGATAGCAATGGTCCCAGTCATAATAGTTTCAAAATTTTATTGTGGAATGGGACAATATATTTATCCAACCTTGATGCTTTCAATATTTTCAATAGAATTCAGGCAATAGCTTCTAACAACCTTCTTAGGGAAATAGGAAGTGTGATCTTTGTCATTAATATTGAATGTTACTTTTCCTTGATTGCAATTGATGACAGCACCTGCAGTATTAAGAAAAGGTATCCCAAGAACAATAGACATATTATCATCTTTAGGCATTTCAAGCACAACAAAATCAGTTAAAACCATGCAATTATGAGCAACTTGAACAGGAAAATCCTCACATATACCAACAAGAATAGTAGTTGACTTATCAGCCATTTGCAAAGATATATCAGTTGGTATCAACTTTTCTAACTGGAGTCTCTTATAGAGAGAAAAAGTCATAACACTAACTCCAGCTCCCAAATCACATAAAGCAGTTCTAACATAATTATTCTTAATGGAGCAAGGAATAGTTGGTATACCTGGATCACCAAGTTTCTTTGGAACCTTACCATTGAAGGAATAATTAGCAAGTAGAGTAGAAATCTCCTCATTAGGAATCTTCCTTTTATTAGACAATATCCTTCATATACTTTGAATAAGGAGGCAATTTAATAGCATCAGTCAAAGGAATTTGCAAGAATAAAGGTTTCATCGACTCACAAAACTTGTTGTAGTGTTCTTCCTCCTTTGACTTGTGTTTCTTACCTTGAAAAGGCATAGGTTTTTGCACCCAAGGTTCTCTCTCTTTACCATGTTTATTAGCAATAAAATTTTCCTTAGTGTACCTAGTGTTCTTAGTGTGTTTCTCCGGTTCTTCCTCAACTTCCTTCTTATCAGGAGACTCATTATTATTACCACTCTCAGTTTCAGCATCAGAGATAGATATATTATTAGGATCTACAGCAGGTTCAAGTGGTTCCTCAACTTTCTTATGTTTCTTTTTCTTCCTCTTACGAGGACTACCACTATCCTCACCTTGTTGGGAATCCTGCTCTATTCTTTTAGGGTGTCCTTCAGGATATAAAGGATCTTGAGTAGCTGCACCACTCCTAGTTTTAATTCCATAAGCATGTTTATTTCCCGAAGCATTAACTAGCATGTCATTTTGTACTTTAGCAAGTTGATCAAGTTGGGTTTGAACCATTTGAAAGTGTTTACAAAGCATTTTAATATCATTAGAAGTTCTTTCCACAATATATTTTAACTCATGGATAGCTGTAGAGTTTTCCAATAAATGATCCTAAACCTGTTTATTAAAATGACCTTGCTTAACAATAAAATGTCAAGTTCATCTAAGCATTGATCAGGAGGCTTACCATAAGTAATATCACCTTCATCAAAGTGTTGGGGAGAATGTACCTCAATAGTAGATGAGTGGGGAATTGGCTTACATAATTCTTCTATAGGAGGTAGATTCTTCACATCTTCAGCTCTAATACCTTTCTCCTTTAGGCACCTTTTAGCTTCCTTCATCACTTCATCATTTAATGCAATAACTCCCCTCTTCTTTGTTGTTGGTGGTGGAACTGGTTCAGGAACAGTTTGTTCAGGAGTAATAGGCTCAGGTGTATTCAGCTCAGTTGAAGTCTAATCATCATAATTCTTGCTTATCTTGTTCATTAATTCTTCAGCATCTGTAGGAGTCCTTTTCCTGAAAACACAATCAACAAAGCTATCTAGGTAGGTCCTAGAATCATCAGTTAGTCCATTATAATAAATATCAAGAAGCTCATTCTTAGGTAATGGACATCTAGGATATGCATGGATTAAGGAACATAATCTTTTCCATGACTCAGGCAATTTCTCTTCTTCTTCCTGTTTAAAATCAAAAAGTCTCTGCAAAGCAGCATGTCTAGCACTGGGAGGAAAATATTTATGGAAGAAAGAAGCAATCAAGCAATCAGGTCTATCAATGGAACCAAGAGGTAATCTATTAAACCAAGCCCTAGATTCTCCTTTTAGTGAAAAAGGGAAGATCTTAGCAACAAAGTACTTGCGCATCTTAAAATCATCAGAGAACAAAGCACTCATAGTAGAAAGCTCATTCATATGAGCCACAACACTCTCGTTTTCAGTACCACAAAAAGGTTCTTTCTCAACAATATCTAAATAAGATAAATCAAGAGAGAATCATAATCTTTATCTTTAATATCTATGGGAGAGGTGGCAAACTTAGGATCATAGGACTTCTTAGGTATAATAGTATGTCTAGCAAGGAGACTCTTAATAGCACTAGCACCATGTGTGTTTCGGCACTCTTCAACAAATTCATCGGCGAGCTCTATGTAACCATCATTAATATCAAAACTCTCACTAGACTCAGGTGAGCTAACATGTGTAACAATGTCTTCACTAGGAGTTTCGGTATTTCCTAGACTATCCATAGTAGCATCTAGAAAAGGACCTAATGAACCACTCGCTTCAAGCACAGTAGAAGTAACATCATGAGTATCAAAAGCAGTTTCAGATTCAGCAGTAGTAGTAACATCATGAGTATCAAAATCAGTTTCAGATTCAGCAGTAGTAGTGTGTGTAGCATGAGTATGTGGTGGTGGTGTGACAATCTTACTTATAACAGATGCTGAATCAAGAGGAACAAAGGTGTTTAGGACAGTACCTCTTCTTGTAGTGGATGGTAAAATAGGGAACTTTCCATCATGAGACTTCCCCATGATGAAAGAAGTAGCAGTGAACAATAATAGATCCAAGTGAACTTACAAATAAAGCTATGCTCCCCGGCAACGGCGCCAGCAAATAGTCTTGATGACCCACAAGTGTAGGGGATCGCAACAGTCTTCACGGGTAGTATTACCCAATTTATTGATTTGACACAAGGGGAGCCAAAGAATACTTGCAAGCAACTGAGTTGTCAGTTCAACTGCACCTGGAAATAGTTCTTTCTCACAGAAGTTTATTAGTAGCAAAAATTTGTAGTAGAAACAGTAGTAACAACAACAGTGAAACAAGAGCAATAGTAACAGCAACGGTAACAGTAGGATTTGAGTGCGGTAGGCATAGGGATGGATGGATGAGCGTTGCATGGACGAGTCTAAACATGTAACTTCAAGAACTAGGGCATTGCAGATAAATAATAACAAGCATCCAAGTACTAAATAATCCTATGCATGTGCTCCAAATATAGTCATACGTGCTCGTACTGAGAACTTGCACAACATCTTCTGTCCAGCCAGCTCGTGGCAGCGGGGCCTCTAGGGAACTACTGCCAATTAAGGTGCTCCTTTTAATAGAGCACCGGAGCAAAGCATTAACACTCCGTGAACACATGTCATCCTCACACCACAGCCATCCCCTCCGGTTTTCCCAGTTAATAGCACTAATAGAGATACTTGTAGAGATCTGAGATCATGGCACTCATGCCCTAGTGACAAGCATTAAGCACAACAAGTTGCAACAAAGTCAAATAGCACTAATAGAGAAACTAGGCACTATGCCCCTAACAGATCTTATTCGATTACATGATAGAACTCATCCAATCCCTACCATCCCCAAGCCTACAGCGGGGGATTACTCACTCATGTATGAGGGAAACATCGGTGGTTGTTGGAGATGCGTTGGTGATGACGATGGCGATGATCCTCTCCAAATTCCCCGTCCCGGCAGGGTGCCAGAACGGAGTTTCTGGATCCGAATCTTGGTTTTTGGTGGCGGCGGCGGAGCGGAACTCTTTCTGGAAAAGTATCAAACCCCCCCCCCCTCTATTTTTAGGTCAGAAGGAAACTTATAGACACGGAGGTAGGCCGAGGAGCTACCTGGGGTGGCCAAACCTCCCCCAGGCGCGGGGTCAGTGGGCCTGTGCCTGGATGGGTCTGGGCCCCCTAGGCCTCCCCTCTGTCTCCCCTTCTGGCTCCATGGATCTTCTGGTGAGAAATAGTTTTTGGCATATTATCCAGGATTTTTCCTGATAGTTCATTTTCTGCACAAAAACAAGACACCAAGGTAATTCTGCTGAAAACAGCGTCAGTCCGTGTTAGTTGTATCCAAATCACACAAGTATAGAGGAAAAACATAGCAAAGTGTTCGAGAAAGTAGGTACGTTTTGGACGTATCATTCAGCTCATGGTGATATGGGGCCTCCAGTGGCTGTCCCATAACATCACGCCTTGGATAGAACTCAAAGCGGGTATCCTTGATTTGATTGATATTCTACCCACACATACGGGCAAGAGGTTCCTGCATGGTCCTGGCAAGTCCATCGAGCCAGTTGTTCTCTCTCAAGGTGAACTAAATTCCCTCTGATGTGGGGGCTTCAATCTTTCCCCGGAGACTTGCAACAACTAGCCACTGCAAATCCTCTCCTTCCTGATCGTTGAGCTGAGCTCCAAAGAATTCGGGGTGCGAACGTTCCAGCATCTCTGACAACTGGTCCAAGTCATGCTCAAAGATGATGTTTCCTTCATTTCCCAAATGATAAAACTTGCTGTACTTCACGTCCATCTATAAGAATATAGGATGAGTAAGTTAGTAGAGTAATCAAGTGTGTCAAATTTTATGTAAGTTCGCAAGAATTTTTGGAGGAAGATGATTTTTCATGAAAGAATCTAAGTGATAAGAATGAGAATAGGTTTTCATAAATACTCACTTCCTTGGTTTTGAAACTAAGTTTTTGATTCAAACGTCCATTCTAAACTAGGGTCTCCTATGGTCAGGATGGCTCTGATACCAACTTGTCAACACTCGGATTTTTAATCCCAGATGCCTGTTATGCCATACATCGCAATCCCAGGATTACCATTTTTGCGAGACATAACAGATTGGATATCACAGTACATCATCCATTACAAACCATACATAAGGTTTTACACAAATAAAGGATCTCATGATCCAGTCTTAATACAATTCAAGCAGTGGAATAGCATACTAATAACGATTGCGTAGGCGAATCTCCATCTTCACGGTCATAGGCAATGCTGACGATAGGAGATGATCCTAGTTGTCGTAACCTTCCTGTTGTCCGTCCTCTTGATACTCTTCTTCATAGTCTGGCCACGGGAATAGCCAGGGACAAAGCCATGAGTACTCTTTAAGTATTCGCAAACTAATACTAACAACTGAAGTGGTGTTGGAATAGGAAGTACTAAGCTCTAGGGTTATTTTGCAAAAAGCCAGGTTTACCTTAACTAAGTTCAGAAGCAAAGAAAGCTATTTGAAAGTTTTATAACACCTAAGTGGGAACTTGAATTTCATATCACAACTCTGTTGTGGTCAAGTCAAAGTCACAAATCATTTCATAAGTCATTTTGAAAACATCTGACGACAGAATAGTATGGCCACTCCAACTGTCCATAACCGTGGACACGACTATTCGAATAGTTTGACACTCTGCAGAGGTGGTACACTTTCACCACAACATCCAATACATCCGTCAGGAACAATCCTGAATTCACCATACTCAATATGCGGATAATCAATCCTAACCTTTCAATTACACGCCCTAGTATAGGCACCTCTCCTGTGAGTTTGGCCTCCCAACCATGACCAACTGTCATCTTGGGTACTGCACAGGTGGACAATCTTCACAAGGTAGCCTTAGCTCAAACCTTGGCCGCAAGGGAACCCATACTAAGGTATATAAATTTCTAGTCAAGCCCTACCCAAATTTCGGGTATTGTGGTTGTACGATAAAATTGGAATGGTATCACATCCAGACAACCATCAGTTTTGTAAAGGGGTAAGGCTCATGGCTTAACATTTTCATCATAAAAAATCATCTAGTTTTCAAGAACACATGTCAAAACATTTCAGTAGAATGACTCATCATTCTAAGGTTTTCATAATCATTTTCACCAAGTATTCCCATCTAAGTAGATCAAGTTTTATGCTTAGCACTAGCATCTACAAGTGGGGGTAAACACTAATGATGGGTGGTAAACAAGTGTGGAATAGCTAAGTTTAATCTCATGCCTCAGAATGATGTCAATATTATCTATCTTAGGTCAAGTTTCATTCTCTTTATGCTACCTTTAAATATCTTTTCTTCAATCTACAAGTCTCCAAGTAAACTCTAAAAGAAATCTTGGATAAAGAAATAAAATACTAAGCTTGCAAATAAAACTAGGATTGGGTATCAAGTAGGGTAAGCTTGCAAGTATTATCTTGCTAAGTCAACTTGTATAGTGAGGCTTCCCAGGTGCAAGTATAGGCTTGGTAAGGTATTAGTATAAGCTTGCCTTGTGCAGAGCAGTGGTTGAAGTTCTCCTCGGCTTCTTCCTCGTAGTATCCTCCTTACTCATCGTATCCTTGGTCGGTACTAGCGTCTATAAATAAATACGAGGTGCTCAATCACCACAAATACTTAACTAGTTCTATTCATCACACCAAGGTTTTCACTAGATGATATAGGATCATCACAAGCATTACAACCATTAAGGCAAATAGTTTTATTTCCTTTATTTTAGAAAAGTAATTTCTACTCATTGAAAAACTACTTAAGATTTAATATTCTCCAACTAAAACATGGGATCATGTTGACACATGTCATCACCACATATTTCAGTACATGGGAATGTGATTTAAAGTGGTGTCACAATTTAATAAGGTTTAACCTTTTTATTTTAATTAACTAAAGTGACTAGAATGGCCTATGAGGCATTCTTTGATTACTTGATCATTATTGCTGCAAGTAAACCTATATATTTTTATATATTCTGAAAGGTATGGTTAAATGTGAATTTTGAGAGTTGGAATCTGTAGGGTTTCGTAGCATGGAAAACAAAATTTTCTACAGCATACAAACAAACAAGCCAAGATCTATCTACTAGATTGTAGCAACGAGTCGATGGAATAACTCACCCTCGAAGATTCCAAAGTGTTTAACGAGAGCGGATTCTCGTGGGTGATGTAGTCGTAGTCTTGCCGATCTCAAGATTGCGTAGACGATCCTTCCGGCGCTGCGTTCCGGCAGCGCTCCCGCAGTCGGTCACACGTTCAGTACTCGACGAAGACCTTCCTCTCCCTTGTTCCCGCAGGCAGCGGAGGTTGTAGCACTCTCCTCGCGATTCCGGCAGCACAACGGCGAGGTACCGGAAGTAGAGGGGAGATCTCGCAGGGCTTCGCCTTAAGCCGGAGCGAGTATGGTGGACTATGAGAGACATCCTCGGCAATCTAGGGTTTAGACACACCAAGGAGGAGGGCAAGCCGGCGGCTAGGGTTTAGCCTAGGCGGTGGCGAGTTCGCCCTAGGCGGCGGCTATGGAGGGCGGCGGCGGCTAGGGTTAGGGTTTAGAGGGGGGCAACTTGTGTGCTAGGAGGGGCAGCCTTGCCCCTCCTTATATAGGTGGGAGGCGCTGGCCAAGGGGAGGGGAGTCCCTCCCCAACTCGGATCCCAAGTGGGACGGCGGTGGAGGGGAGGAACTCCTCCCCAAGTAGGTTTCCTACTTCCCCTCCACCTTCCAAAATAGTCATTTGGCTTTTCAAATTGGCGTTTGACTTTTCAAACTAGGATTTGATTAAACCCTTTATTTTGTTCAGCGATGACACCTAGTACATGATGCAATCATTCCAACTTGATATGACACATTCATGTACCCTTCCCCTCCGGAGTGCCGGACATTCCGGAACCTTCTAGAACATTCCCGATGAAAACACCGGAACCATTCTCCAACTCCAAAACAGGACTTTCCTTATATGAATCTTATTCTCCGGCCCATTCCGGATCTCCTCGTGATATCCCGGATCCCATCCGAGACTCCGAACAACATTCGGTCTCTTACTCATCATTCCATAACTACTCAAACAACGTCGAATCCTTAAGTGTGTCTCCCTACGGTTCGTGAATTATGCGGACATGATCGAGACACTTCTCCGAACAATAACCAATAGAGGAATCTGGAAATTCATATGGCTCCCACATATTTCTACGATTACTTTGCGATCGATTGAACCACTTACATACGATACTAATTTCCCTTTGTCTCACGATAGTTTACTTATCCGAGGTTATGATCGTCGGTATCTCTGCATACCTAGTTCAACCTCGTTACTGATAAGTACTCTTTTCTCGTTCCCGTGATATGTGATCCCTTGTGAGCCAGTCACATGCTTGCAAGCTAATTGGATGACATTCCACTGAGAGGGCCCAGAGTATATCTATCCGTCATATGGATGGACAAATCCCACTCTTGATCCATGTGTCTCAACCAATACTTTCCGAACACTCAATGCCACCTTTATAGCCACCCAGTTACGGTGTGGTGTTTGATGTCATCAAAGCATCCTTCCGGTGAAGGTGATATGCATGATCTCATGGTCGAAGGAATTAGGTTACTATGTATCAGAAAGCATATAGCAATTGAACTATTAAAATGACTTGATATTTATGCTATGCTTATCTATAGGAGTATGTCCACCATATCATTCTCCTAACGATATGATCTTGTTGTTAATAACATCTCAATGTTCATGATAGGGAAACCACAATCATTTATTAACCAACAAGCTAGTATTAGAAAGAGGTTTTACTAGGGACTCTATTTTAGTTTACAAATCACACAAGTATTAATGTTTCCTTGTTAATAATAACTATATTTATTATTGCCTCTAGGGCATATCTCCAACAGTCTCCCACTTGCACTAGAGTCATCTAATCTAGATTACATGGTAATATACCGAACACCCATGGCAGTTTTGTGTTGGTCATGTTTTGCCCTCGGGAGAGGTTTAGTCAACGGATCCGCCACATTCAGATATGTGTGTACTTTGCAAATATGTATGTCCCCATCTTGGACATGTTCTCGAATAGCGTGAAAACGCAGCTTGATGTGCTTCAGCTTCTTGTGTGACCTTGGTTCTTGCGCATTGGCTATGGCACCCATGTTATCACAGTAGATAGACATTGGGTCCAGCGCACTAGGAACCACACCCAGCTCTGTAATGAACTCTTTCATCCATATCGCTTCTTGTGAAGCCTCCGAAGCAGCCATGTATTCCGATTCAGTTGAAGATCTCGCCACAACGCTTTGCTTTGCACTCCTCCAGCTAACTGCTGCACCATTCAAAGTAAATACGTATCCAGATTGTGATTTAGAATCATCCGGATCGGTGTTCCAACTAGCATCGGTGTAACCATTAACAACGAGCTGTTCATCACCTCCATAAGAAAGAACCATATCCTTAGTTCTTCTCAAGTACTTAAGGATGTTTTTGATCGCTGTCCAATGATCCACTCCTGGATCACTTTGATATCTGCTAGTTAAACTAACAACATATGCAATGTCGGGTCTAGTACATAGCATGACATACATTAGAGATCCTATGGCTGAGGCATAGGGAGTCTTACTCATCCTTTCTCTATCTTCTGTCGTTGTCGGACTTTGAGTTTTACTCAAGGTCGTATTGGGCAACATGGGCAAGAACCCTTTCTTGCTATCTTCCATTCCAAACCTCTTTAGAACTTTGTCCAAATATGTACTTTGTGACAATGATATTAGGCGTCTCGATCTATCTCTATAAATCTTTATGCCTAATATGTAAGCTGCTTCGCCAAGATCCATTGAAAAACTATTATTCAAATATTCCTTGACACTATTAAGAAGGTCTACATAATTCCCAATCAACAATATGTCATCCACATATAGTATTAAGAATGCTACAGAGCTCCCACTCACTTTCTTGTAAATACAAGCTTCTCCATAAGTTTGTATAAAACCAAAACTT
This sequence comes from Avena atlantica, assembly GCA_910589765.1. Taxonomy (NCBI): domain Eukaryota; kingdom Viridiplantae; phylum Streptophyta; class Magnoliopsida; order Poales; family Poaceae; genus Avena; species Avena atlantica. Next base: position 75,836,559 of record OU342734.1, read on the forward strand.
TTGATTACCTTATCAAAACGTTGATTCCAACTCCGGGATGCTTGCTTCAATCCATAGATGGACCGTTGAAGTTTGCATACCTTTTTAGCATATTTAGGATCGAAAAAACCTTTGGGTTGCATCATATACAACTCTTCATCAATGTCTCCATTGAGGAATGCTGTTTTGACATCCATCTGCCATATCTCATAATCATAATATGCAGCGATTGCTAACATAGTCCTCACAGACTTTAGCTTCGCTACCGGTGAGAACATCTCATCGTAGTCAACTCCTTGAATTTGTCGAAACCCTTTTGCGACAAGTCGAGCTTTATAGACAATAACATTACCATCAGCATCTGTTTTCTTCTTGAAAATCCATTTGTTCTCGACAGCCTTCCGGCCATCCGGTAAGTCCACCAAAGTCCATACTTGGTTTTCATACATGGATCCAATCTCGGATTTCATGGCTTCTTGCGATTTATTGGAATCTGGGCTCATCATTGCTTCCTCATATGTCGCATGGTCATCGGTGTTGTCCACCAACATGAAACTCATAACGGGATCATATCAATCAGGAGTGGTACGAGTTCTCGTTGACCTGCGATTCTCTATAGCAACTACAACCGAAGTTTCATGATAATCATCATTAGCTTCCTCTCTTATTGGTGCAGGCACGACAGGAACTTCTTCCGGTGATGCGCTACTCGCAAGTTCGAGAGAAGGTTCGACAACCTCGTCGAGTTCTACTTTCCTTCCAGTCACTTCTTTCGAGAGAAATTCCTTCTCTAGAAAGGATCCATTCTTGGCAACGAAGATTTTGCCGTCGGATCTATGATAGAAGGTATACCCAATAGTTTCCTTCGGGTATCCTATGAAGACGCATTTTTCCGCTTTGGGTTCACGCTTGTCCGGCTGTAACTTCTTTACATAGGCTTCGCAACCCCAAACTTTAAGGAACGACAATTTAGGTTTCTTCCCAAACCATAATTCATACGGTGTCGTTTCAACGGATTTAGATGGTGCCCTATTTAATGTAGAGGGAGTGTCCCAGCCTTAATACAATATAAGGTGGAGTCCCCTGTGTTTACAATGCTAGTCCCTGGATCAATAGCTAGCATCCACAGTTAAGATGTAATATCAAGAAACAAAGGTCATAATATAACTTTATAACCAGGAATAACATAATTTTATTACATAATACATAGCTCATTTGGCTATTACATTACATTGCAGCGGAATAACTATAAGTATGGGTCCTTCATCTTGAAAGTGCCACAGGCAGATGTTGGTTGTAGACTTTGTAATCCTAATCAATCAATCTTCACTAAAATCAATCAAACCTGCAACATACAAGTTACAGCCACAAGGGTCAATACATTTGAATTATATTGGCAAGTGATACTATGGTAGTATTGTGGAGTCTATCATCTATATGCATTTGGCTAAGTGGAGTTGAGGCTTGCATTGCTCAAAAATAGATTTTCCTTATCATTTTGAAAATACTAAGTTTTTGTTTTGACAAAATCTTTTCCAAAGCACCTCTCAATCAAAGATTGAAGATTTCAAATAACCCTTGTTCAAACCACAATATTTTAACTTAGAAATTTGAATGATGAGATTCTTGATTGCTTCCATGTCTTGATGCTCAAATTGTCCTTTACCAGGGACATGGCTAAGTACTTAGATTTTACACTCTGCAGAGGTGGTGCACTTTCCCCACAAGACTTGGTTTCCCAAGACAAGATCTTTCAGAAGCCTTCCCTTAGACCAAAATGGACGCGCTCCAACCTATCAAACACTACCACCCACTGTCCATATGGCTAAGTTCTTGCAACCTATATGATCATGGCAGAGCCCATATTGCCAAGTGGTTGCACTTGAAGCTTCTCAACATTTGACATCTCAAATCTCTTTGTTCCTGGATGGAAATCCACAAGTGAGACACACAAGGTAAACCATAGACATGGGCCTTGTGAACCACTCAACCAAAAACCACCACGCAAGTCCCATTCCACCCAGGTGATTCATTAACTTAGTTGTTTTATTAAACAAAACGCAAGTCCTCAGACTTAGAATATTTTTCCATAGTGTGAATATATATTCCACCCATGTTTTCTATTAGCTAGGCTAAGCTTGATAGTAGTAGGTATCTTGACTTAGAAATTTCTACTAAGGTTTTATCTACTAGGTTTTTCTACAGCAAGGTTTGTACTTAGCAAAATTCCATGCAAGTTTTACTTAGAGAAAATCACTAATGCATAGTGAAAGTAATGGGACAAAATGTATGAAGCATCACTTGCCTTTTTGGTAGAGTATGGGTTCACTCCTTGTCCTTGCAACAATCACACTCTTCAAGTCACTACAAATCAATCAAGCAAGGCACAAACTCAATCTACCAATCAAGCATTTCATCACATAAAATCATAGAACCAATATAATGCATGCAAGCATGCCAAACTTTTTTTATTTGGAAAGGTGGTTCCTAATGGGTCATAAACATTTGAAAACACCTAATGGTCATTTTGTCAAGTGGCAAAGTCATTTGCAAAAGGTTTCTCTTCAAAAACCATTTTCAAAACAAGTGTCATTTTATGTGGTGTAAAAACATTTTTATTAAGGCATTAATCACTAAGGTTCACCAAATATGTTTTCAATCCATAAAACTTGGTATTTGGTGTCAGAGAGTTTAAAACAAAACATTTTCCTAACGTTTTCTTCCAAAACCATTTTTAATAAATAAACCACATTTCTATTTGACTAGAAATGGTTTTAAATCAAAGAATCATTATTTTATTTCACCAAATACATTTTTGAGTCCACAAAGTGATTCTTATGGTCAGTAGGTTCAAATCACACCATTTGCCAAAGATTTTATCCCCAAATTCATTTTTAAACAATTTTCACAATCTTAACAAGCATACAAAAGTTTCTGCAAAAACCAACAAGCTAACAGATACTATTTGCTAAACAAAAGGCATGGTTGGATAGTGCTTGCTCTACTGATTCCAATGATACCAAATTTGCAATTTTTGGACGTGTGGATCAAAAGTTATAGTGGTTTCAAAATGGCATTTAAATCTGATTTCATAATCTGTTTTAAACAGAACAGGGGACACGCGGCGCATCGCTATTCGCGGGTACCGGTTCAGTGTGGATCACGCTGCAGACCGTTGGATCTAAACAGATCGTGTGGCCCAGAACACGTACCCCTTCGCTGTTAAGTAGTTCTATCCTATCTACCAGATCAAGATCAGACGGCTGCGGTGAGCTCGACCTTAAACGAGCGACGCTGCGGCGGCTACTGGCGGCGGAGCGACCAGACGGTAGCGGCGCCGGTGAAATAGGAAGCGAGGGAGGAGGGGAAGGTGCTCACCAGATTCGCAGGGCTGTGGTGATGCTCAAGGTACTGTTGGCTTGACAAGGGGCGCTCGGGGTCTGCTGCAATTCTTCGCCGGAGTTTGCAACGGCGTCTGGGGGCTCTGGTTGCTGCCAAGGCGACGCTGCTGATCGCCCTAAGGCAGGACAAGGGTCTGGTCCGATGCAGCAGGACACGGTGTAGGTGTGTGCGTGAACGAGAGGGGAAGAGGCGGTATGTTCTTACCAGTAGGCTTCACCGGAGAAGAAGGCAAACGCGGCGGCGTTCGGGAGCTTGTCGTAGTCGACGCTCTGGGGCGCCCGCAGTCGAATGAAGGGCACATGCAGATGCGTCAGGAGGTGGGGAAGGTGCGAGCTAGGTCGAGGAGGCACGGGGTGGCACTGGGTCACCGGAATTTGCACCGGAGCATCGTCGGAGTCAGTGATGGTTTGGGGATGATTCAAGCAGCCTGGGGGCGTGTCGAGGTGGGGCGACAGGGGGAAAGTGGAGAGGAGAGGGAGACGATTTATCCTGCATGGTCAAGGGGCTGATTCAACGCGTGACTAAGACGTATTACGCCGGAGTTATTCCGTCTGTAACGGCCGGCGAGGGGTGGGCGTAGTCTGCGGGTGGGGAAGAAGAGAGACGTGGCGGTGGGGTCCTCTGGTCAGTGAGAAAGGGAGAGGGAACGGGGTCCACTTGTCATCGTCTGCGTGGGTCAGTTAGTTGGTGCCAACCGTTTTCTTCGGGAGGGAGAGAAACTGGGCTGTGAGTGGGCCTATTGGGCTGGCCGGCTGGGCTGGTCTGTTTTCATTTTTTTCCTTCCTGGATGTTTTTTCTTTTTCCAAATCTTTTTCTGTTTTGAAATTCAAACAATTAATTCAACAAACAATTCAAACCAACAATTCAAGACAACTTCCACCAAACTTTATCATGAGTTTTTGGTTCTGTTTATCAACATAAACCAAATCCCAAAATAAAATAATATTTTATTCTGTTGAGGATCCATTCATTAATTAAATAAAATGGACCTTTAGTTATTTAATCAAATAGGGTTTGATTTAATTAATAAATCTCCATTTGAAATCCAAATATTTTCAAAACCAAATCAGTAGGTTTTATTTGGAATTAAAGAATACTTGGAAACTTGTTTCAAAACAAAATAACCTTTTATTTTAGGGTCCATTAATAATTAAATACAATAGACCTTCATTATTAAATCAAATAGGATTTGTTCTATTAAAATAATTATTTTGAAATCTAATATAAAACCAAAACACTTCAGTAGGTTTTTATTTGAGAATATAAAATACTTGGAAAACTTATTTTAAATAATTAAATAAGTTTTGATGTTTTGTAAATAGTAAAACCTTTATCAATAAAACTTGGATATTAAATCCTTATTAATTTAATTCAAATAAACCTTTACTATTTTTATCAAAACAAAATGTTTTATTTCAAAAGCTTGGCCAAGGTTTAATTTGGCTCTATAAAATAATCTTTATTTATAAATCCACTTTTCTTGTTTTGAAAGGCAAAACCTTTTATTTAAAAGATCCAAAATAGTAATTTTAAATATTTAAAGTTTACTGTTTATTTAAATTTTTAAATCCCTTTAGGATTTTATTTGATCCAAATAGGTTTTGAAAGTTCCCCATTGGATTCAAAAGTTTCTTCTGGCCCTGAAAATGAACAAAGTTTTATTTTATTCATTTATTTTTTTCACATTACAAGATTTGGAAAATCTTGGGATGTGACAGGCTACCACCCTTAAAATAAATCTCGTCCCGAGATTTGGGGAGGCTAGGGGTTACAAGTTGGCTCAAAACAACTAGGGTACTACCACCCTTAAAAATTTTCAAACTAAATTACATCTTGGCTTGCTTGGGATCCTGGGGAAACTTCTCTGGGCAACCTTCTGCATAGTGTCCTTTGTTTCCACACTTGACTCATGGGCCAAGGTTGAGATCTTTCATAGACTTGTTTAACTTGTTCTTCATCTTTTCTGGACAATTGTTTACATAGTGGCCTAGTTCCTTGCATTTGAAACACATCACTTGGCTGATATCTTTCTTTTCCTTTGGTATCATTGCCTCTTTTTTGTTTCTTTGATACTTCTTCTTTTCTGGGCATTCATTGGCATAGTGTCCCATCTCTTTGCAATTGTAACATTGCACTTGAGTAATATCCTCCTTGTTAGGGTTGGGGCATTTCTTCTTCTTCTTCTTCTTCTTCTTTTTGGGTCTCTCCAAAGCTAGGAGTTCTTCTAGTTCATGTTCTTCATAGGTGGGAGATCTTTCTCTCTTCTTGGGGCATTGATCTTCATGTTCCTTGTCTCCACAAGTATTGTATGCTTGGGTTCCTTCTAAAATAGCATCTTTGTCATCCTTGTTGTCATTAGCTCTTTGGTAAAAGTTTTCTTCCATGTTGATCATTTGAGTAACCAATCCTTGTAACAATTGGGATTGAAGTTTCAAAATCCTTTGTATGGCTGGGTCTAGTCCATTGTTGTTGGCTAAAAGCTGAGTTGTCTCTTGACTCAACTGGTTTTGGGTTGCTATAAGTTCTTTCATGTTGTCCTCTTGGTTGGTGTTGGTGTCATTAACCTTGATGTTGGAATCTCTTGGAGTAGTCATCTGTTTGGGTTGAATTGGGATTAGAATAGGCAAGATATTTCTAAGGGAATAATTCTAATCACCCACATCACAATTCACACAAACAATGTGCATGTAAACACAAACGAAACATTTCACTCAAACAACAAGGTTCAAACACATACTTAGGTAACAAAAATATTTTTGTTACACCACATAAGTTGGTGGTTTTGTCTTAACTAAAATATGGTGGTCCATCTATAGGGTTCACTTGTGATATTTCCTTCCTTCATGATTTTTCTTGTATGAGATCATGGTTTCCTTGAGATAAACTCTTGGTTGCAATACTTCAAATGATGTAGGCTCCTTCTAACTTTTGCATTCCCTCAGTCTCTAAATCTTGAGCAAGATTTCCTTGCTCCACTTGTAGTCCTTAGTGGTATCCAAGTTGGAAGTCCTTGGTGAATATGCTGAAGATGTTGAAGTCATTAGAGTTGACGAAGTTGAAGTCATTAGAGTTGAAGAAGTCCTTTGTACATGGTGTAGTCCTTGGCCTTGGGGTAGGTTTTTCCATCAAGTTGAAATAGAAGAGGAGTAGAGTTGAAACCAAAATGGTTGAGGAAAGAGTTTACAAGTGTATTAGGTAAATAAGTTTTTGGAATAAAATACAACTCCTATTTTTCTAAGGGTTTTTGTCCAATCCTAGGGTTACAAATCCTACAGGCAACACAATGCTCTGATACCATCTGTAGAGGGAGTGTCCCAGACTTAATACAATATAAGGTGGAGTCCCCTGTGTTTACAATGCTAGTCCCTGGATCAATAGCTAGCATCCACAGTTAAGATGTAATATCAAGAAACAAAGGTCATAATATAACTTTATAACCAGGAATAACATAATTTTATTACATCATACATAGCTCATTTGGCTATTACATTACATTGCAGCGGAATAAATGTAAGTATGGGTCCTTCATCTTGAAAGTGCCACAGGAAGATGTTGGTTGTAGACTTTGTAATCCTAATCAATCAATCTTCACTAAAATCAATCAAACCTGCAACATACAAGTTACAGCGACAAGGGTCAATACATTTGAATTGTATTGGCAAGTGATACTATGGTAGTATTGTGGAGTCTATCATCTATATGCATTTGGCTAAGTGGAGTTGAGGCTTGCATTGCTCAAAAATAGATTTTCCTTATCATTTTGAAAATACTAAGTTTTTGTTTTGACAAAATCTTTTCCAAAGCACCTCTCAATCAAAGTTTCAAGATTTCAAATAACCCTTGTTCAAACCACAATATTTTAACTTAGAAATTTGAATGATGAGATTCTTGATTGCTTCCATGTCTTGATGCTCAAATTGTCCTTTACCAGGGACATGGCTAAGTACTTAGATTTTACACTCTGCAGAGGTGGTGCACTTTCCCCACAAGACTTGGTTTCCCAAGACAAGATCTTTCAGAAGCCTTCCCTTAGACCAAAATGGACGCACTCCAACCTATCAAACACTACCACCCACTGTCCATATGGCTAAGTTCTTGCAACCTATATGATCATGGCAGAGCCCATATTGCCAAGTGGTTGCACTTGAAGCTTCTCAACATTTGACATCTCAAATCTCTTTGTTCCTGGATGGAAATCCACAAGTGAGACACACAAGGTCAACCATAGACATGGGCCTTGTGAACCACTCAACCAAAAACCACCACGCAAGTCCCATTCCACCCAGGTGATTCATTAACTTAGTTGTTTTATTAAACAAAACGCAAGTCCTCAGACTTAGAATATTTTTCCATAGTGTGAATATATATTCCACCCATGTTTTCTATTATCTAGGCTAAGCTTGATAGTAGTAGGTATCTTGACTTAGAAATTTCTACTAAGGTTTTATCTACTAGGTTTTTCTACAGCAAGGTTTGTACTTAGCAAAATTCCATGCAAGTTTTACTTAGAGAAAATCACTAATGCATAGTGAAAGTAATGGGACAAAAAGTATGAATCATCACTTGCCTTTTTGGTAGAGTATGGGTTCACTCCTTGTCCTTGCAACAATCACACTCTTCAAGTCACTACAAATCAATCAAGCAAGGCACAAACTCAATCTACCAATCAAGCATTTTATCACATAAAATCATAGAACCAATACAATGCTTGCAAGCATGCCAAACTTTGTTTTATTTGTAAAGGTGGTTCCTAATGGGTCATAAACATTTGAAAACACCTAATGGTCATTTTGTCAAGTGGCAAAGTCATTTGCAAAAGGTTTCTCTTCAAAAACCATTTTCAAAACAAGTGTCATTTTATGTGGTGTAAAAACATTTTTATTAAGGCATTAATCACCAAGGTTCACCAAATATGTTTTCAATCCATAAAACTTGGTGTTTGGTGTCAGAGAGTTTAAAACAAAACATTTTCCTAAGGTTTTCTTCCAAAACCATTTTTAATAAATAAACCACATTTCTATTTGACTAGAAATGGTTTTAAATCAAAGAATCATTATTTTGTTTCACCAAATACATTTTTGAGTCCACAAAGTGATTCTTATGGTCAGTAGGTTCAAATCACACCATTTTCCAAAGATTTTATCCCCAAATTCATTTTTAAACAATTTTCACAATCTTAACAAGCATACAAAAGTTTCTGCAAAAACCAGCAAGCTAACAGATACTATTTGCTAAACAAAAGGCATGGTTGGCTAGTGCTTGCTCTACTGATTCCAATGATACAAAATTTGCAATTTTTGGACGTGTGGATCAAAACTTATAGTGGTTTCAAAATGGCATTTAAATCTGATTTCATAATCTGTTTTAAACAGAACAGGGGACACGCGGCGCATCGCTATTCGCGGGTACCGGTTCAGTGTGGATCACGCTGCAGACCGTTGGATCTAAACAGATCGCGTGGCCCAGAACACGTACCCCTTCGCTGTTAAGTAGTTCTATCCTATCCACTAGATCAAGATCAGACGGCTGCGGTGAGCTCGACCTTAAACGAGCGGCGCTGCGGCGGCTACTGGCGGCGGAGCGACCAGAAGGTGGCGGCGCCGGTGAAATAGGAAGCGAGGGAGGAGGGGAAGGTGCTCACCAGATTTGCAAGGCTGTGGTGATTCTCAAGGTACTGTTGGATTGACAAGGGGCGCTCGGGGTCTGCTGCAATTCTTCGCCGGAGTTTGCAACGGCGTCTGGCGGCTCTAGTTGCTGCCAAGGCGACGCTGCTGATCGCCCTAAGGCAGGACAAGGGTCTGGTCAGATGCAGCAGGACACGGTGTAGGTGTGTGCGTGAACGAGAGGGGAAGAGGTGGTCTGTTCTTACCAGTAGGCTTCGCCGGAGAAGAAGGCAAACGCGGCGGCGTTCGGGAGCTTGTCGTAGTCAACGCTCTAGGGCGCCCGCAGTCGAATGAAGGGCACAGGCAGATGCGTCAGGAGGTGGGGAAGGTGCGAGCTAGGTCGAGGAGGCACGGGGTGGCACTGGGTCACCGGAATTTGCACCGGAGCATCGTCGGAGTCAGTGATGGTTTGGGGATGATTCAAACAGCCTGGGGGCGTGTCGAGGTGGGGCGACAGAGGGAAAGTGGAGAGGAGATGGAGACAATTATCCTGCATGGTCAAGGGGCTGATTCAACGCGTGATTAATACGTATTACGCCGGAGTTATTCCGTCTGCAACGGCCGGCGAGGGGTGGGCATAGTCTGCGGGTGGGGAAGAAGAGAGACGTGGCGGTGGGGTCCTCTGGTCAGTGAGAAAGGGAGAGGGAACGGGGTCCACTTGTCATCGTTTGCGTGGGTCAGTTAGTTGGTGCCAACCGTTTTCTTCGGGAGGGAGAGAAACTGGGCTGTGAGTGGGCTTATTGGGCTGGCCGGCTGGGCTGGTCTGTTTTCATTTTTTTTCCTTCCTGGATGTTTTTTGTTTTTCCAAATCTTTTTCTATTTTGAAATTCAAACTATTAATTCAACAAACAATTCAAACAAACAATTCAAGACAACTTCCACCAAACTTTATAATGAGTTTTTGGTTCTATTTATCAACATAAACCAAATCCCAAAATAAAATAATATTTTATTCTTTTGAGGATCCATTCATTAATTAAATAAAATGGACCTTTAGTTATTTAATCAAATAGGGTTTGATTTAATTAATAAATCTCCATTTGAAATCCAAATATTTTCAAAACCAAATCAGTAGGTTTTATTTGGAATTAAAGAATACTTGGAAACTTGTTTAAAACAAAATAACCTTTTATTTTAGGGTCCATTAATAATTAAATACAATAGACCTTCATTATTAAATCAAATAGGATTTGTTCTATTAAAATAATTATTTTGAAATCTAATATAAAACCAAAACACTTCAGTAGGTTTTTATTTGAGAATATAAAATACTTGGAAAACTTATTTTAATTAATTAAATAAGTTTTGATGTTTTGTAAATAGTAAAACCTTTATTAATAAAACTTGGATATTAAATCCTTATTAATTTAATTCAAATAAACCTTTACTATTTTTATCAAAACAAAATGTTTTATTTCAAAAGCTTGGACAAGGTTTAATTTGTCTCTATAAAATAATCTTTATTTATAAATCCACTTTTCTTTTTTTGAAAGCCAAAACCTTTTATTTAAAAGATCCAAAATAGTAATTTTAAATATTTAAAGTTTACTGTTTATTTAACTTTTTAAATCCCTTTAGGATTTTATTTGATCCAAATAGGTTTTGAAAGTTCCCCATTGGATTCAAAAGTTTCTTCTGGCCCTGAAAATGAACAAAGTTTTATTTTATTCATTTATTTTTTTCACATTACAAGATTTGGAAAATCTTGGGATGTGACAGGCTACCACCCTTAAAATAAATCTTGTCCCGAGATTTGGGGAGGCTAGGGGTTACAAGTTGGCTCAAAACAACTAGGGTACTACCACCCTTAAAAATTTTCAAACTAAATTACATCTTGGCTTGCTTGGGATCCTGGGGAAACTTCTCTGGGCAACCTTCTGCATAGTGTCCTTTGTTTCCACACTTGACTCATGGGCCAAGGTTGAGATCCTTCGTAGACTTGTTTAACTTGTTCTTCATCTTTTCTGGACAATTGTTTACATAGTGGCCTAGTTCCTTGCATTTGAAACACATCACTTGGCTGATATCTTTCTTTTCCTTTGGTATCATTGCCTCTTGTTTGTTTCTTTGATACTTCTTCTTTTCTGGGCATTCATTGGCATAGTGTCCCATCTCTTTGCAATTGTAACATTGCACTTGAGTAATATCCTCCTTGTTAGGGTTGGGGCATTTCTTCTTCTTCTTCTTCTTTTTGGGTCTCTCCAAAGCTAGGAGTTCTTCTAGTTCATGTTCTTCATAGGTGGGAGATCTTTCTCTCTTCTTGGGGCATTGATCTTCATGTTCCTTGAATGCATGATCCTTGTCTCCACAAGTATTGTATGCTTGGGTTCCTTCTAAAATAGCATCTTTGTCATCCTTGTTGTCATTATCTCTTTGGGAAAGTTTTCTTCCATGTTGATCATTTGAGTAACCAATCCTTGTAACAATTGGGATTGAAGTTTCAAAATCCTTTGTATGGCTGGGTCTAGTCCATTGTTGTTGGCTAAAAGCTGAGTGGTCTCTTGACTCAACTGGTTTTGGGTTACTATAAGTTCTTTCATGTTGTCCTCTTGGTTGGTGTTGGTGTCATTAACCTTGATGTTGGAATCTCTTGGAGTAGTCATCTGTTTGGGTTGAATTGGGATTAGAATAGGCAAGATATTTCTAAGGGAATAATTCTAATCACCCACATCACAATTCACACAAACAATGTGCATGTAAACACAAACGAAACATTTCACTCAAACAACAAGGTTCAAACACATACTTAGGTAACAAAAATATTTTTGTTACACCACATAAGTTGGTGGTTTTGTCTTAACTAAAATATGGTGGTCCATCTATAGGGTTCACTTGTGATCTTTCCTTCCTTCATGATTCTTCTTGTATGAGATCATGGTTTCCTTGAGATAAACTCTTGGTTGCAATACTTCAAATGATGTAGGCTCCTTCTAACTTTTGTATTCCCTCAGTCTCTAAATCTTGAGCAAGATTTCCTTGCTCCACTTGTAGTCCTTAGTGGTATCCAAGTTGGAAGTCCTTGGTGAATATGCTGAATATGTTGAAGTCATTAGAGTTGAAGAAGTTGAAGTCATTAGAGTTGAAGAAGTTGAAGAAGTCCTTTGTACATGGTGTAGTCCTTGGCCTTGGGGTAGGTTTTTCCATCAAGTTGAAATAGAAGAGGAGTAGAGTTGAAACCAAAATGGTTGAGGAAAGAGTTTACAAGTGTTTTAGGTAAATAAGTTTTTGGAACAAAATACAACTCCTATTTTTCTAAGGGTTTTTGTCCAATCCTAGGGTTACAAATCCTACAGGCAACACAATGCTCTGATACCATCTGTAGAGGGAGTGTCCCAGCCTTAATACAATATAAGGTGGAGTCCCCTGTGTTTACAATGGTAGTCCCTGGATCAATAGCTAGCATCCACAGTTAAGATGTAATATCAAGAAACAAAGGTCATAATATAACTTTATAACCAGGAATAACATAATTTTATTACATCATACATAGCTCATTTGGCTATTACATTACATTGCAGCGGAATAACTATAAGTATGGGTCCTTCATCTTGAAAGTGCCACAGGCAGATGTTGGTTGTAGACTTTGTAATCCTAATCAATCAATCTTCACTAAAATCAATCAAACCTGCAACATACAAGTTACAGCCACAAGGGTCAATACATTTGAATTGTATTGGCAAGTGATACTATGGAAGTATTGTGGAGTCTATCATCTATATGCATTTGGCTAAGTGGAGTTGAGGCTTGCATTGCTCAAAAATAGATTTTCCTTATCATTTTGAAAATACTAAGTTTTTGTTTTGACAAAATCTTTTCCAAAGAACCTCTCAATCAAAGATTGAAGATTTCAAATAACCCTTGTTCAAACCACAAGATTTTAACTTAGAAATTTGAATGATGAGATTCTTGATTGCTTCCATGTCTTGATGCTCAAATTGTCCTTTACCAGGGACATGGCTAAGTACTTAGATTTTACACTCTGCAGAGGTGGTGCACTTTCCCCACAAGACTTTGTTTCCCAAGACAAGATCTTTCAGAAGCCTTCCCTTAGACCAAAATGGACGCGCTCCAACCTATCAAACACTACCACCCATTGTCCATATGGCTAAGTTCTTGCAACCTATATGATCATGGCAGAGCCCATATTGCCAAGTGGTTGCACTTGAAGCTTCTCAACATTTGACATCTCAAATCTCTTTGTTCCTGGGTGGCAATCCACAAGTGAGATACACAAGGTAAACCATAGACATGGGCCTTGTGGACCACTCAACCAAAAACCACCACGCAAGTCCCATTCCACCCAGGTGATTCATTAACTTAGTTGTTTTATTAAACAAAACGCAAGTCCTCAGACTTAGAATATTTTTCCATAGTGTGAATATATATTCCACCCATATTTTATATTATATAGGCTAAGCTTGATAGTAGTAGGTATCTTGACTTAGAAATTTCTACTAAGGTTTTATCTACTAGGTTTTTCTACAGCAAGGTTTGTACTTAGCAAAATTCCATGCAAGTTTTACTTAGAGAAAATCACTAATGCATAGTGAAAGTAATGGGACAAAAAGTATGAAGCATCACTTTCCTTTTTGGTAGAGTATGGGTTCACTCCTTGTCCTTGCAACAATCACACTCTTCAAGTCACTACAAATCAATCAAGCAAGGCACAAACTCAATCTACCAATCAAGCATTTCATCACATAAAATCATAGAACCAATACAATGCATGCAATCATGCCAAACTTTGTTTTATTTGGAAAGGTGGTTCCTAATGGGTCATAAACATTTCAAAACACCTAATGGTCATTTTGTCAAGTGGCAAAGTCATTTGCAAAAGGTTTCTCTTCAAAAACCATTTTCAAAACAAGTGTCATTTTATGTGGTGTAAAAACATTTTTATTAAGGCATTAATCACCAAGGTTCACCAAATATGTTTTCAATCCATAAAACTTAGTGTTTGGTGTCAGAGAGTTTAAAACAAAACATTTTCCTAAGGTTTTCTTCCAAAACCATTTTTAATAAATAAACCACATTTCTATTTGACTAGAAATGGTTTTAAATCAAAGAATCATTATTTTATTTCACCAAATACATTTTTGAGTCCACAAAGTGATTCTTATGGTCAGTAGGTTCAAATCACACCATTTTCCAAAGATTGTATCCCCAAATTCATTTTTAAACAATTTTCACAATCTTAACAAGCATACAAAAGTTTCTGCAAAAACCAACAAGCTAACAGATACTATTTGCTAAACAAAAGGCATGGTTCGCTAGTGCTTGCTCTACTGATTCCAATGATACCAAATGTGCAATTATTGGACGTGTGGATCGAAAGTTATAGTGGTTTCAAAATGGCATTTAAATCTGATTTCATAATCTGTTTTAAACAGAACAGGGGACACGCGGCGCATCGCTATTCGCGGGTACCGGTTCAGTGTGGATCACGCTGCAGACCGTTGGATCTAAACAGATCGCGTGGCCCAGAACACGTACCCCTTCGCTGTTAAGTAGTTCTATCCTATCCACCAGATCAAGATCGGACGGCTGCGGTGAGCTCGACCTTAAACGAGCGGCGCTGCGGCGGCTACTGGCGGCGGAGCGACCAGACGGTGGCGGCGCCGGTGAAATAGGAAGCGAGGGAGGAGAGGAAGGTGCTCACCAGATTCGCAGGGCTGTGGTGATGCTGAAGGTACTATTGGCTTGACAAGGGGCACTCGGGGTCTGCTGCAATTCTTCGCCGGAGTTTGCAACGGCGTCTGGCGGCTCTGGTTGCTGCCGAGGCGACGCTGCTGATCGCCCTAAGGCAGGACAAGGGTCTGGTCAGATGCAGCAGGACACGGTGTAGGTGTGTGCGTGAACGAGAGGGGAAGAGGCGGTCTGTTCTGACCAGTAGGCTTCGCCGGAGAAGAAGACAAACGCGGCGGCGTTCGGGAGCTTGTCGTAGTCGACGCTCTGGGCGCCCGCAGTCGAATGAAGGGCACAGGCAGATGCGTCAGGAGGTGGGGAAGGTGCGAGCTAGGTCGAGGAGGCACGGGGTGGCGCTGGGTCACCGGAATTTGCACCGGAGCATCGTCGGAGTCAGTGATGGTTTGGGGATGATTCAAGCAGCCTGGGGGCGTGTCGAGGTGGGGCGACAGAGGGAAAGTGGAGAGGAGAGGGAGACGATTTATCCTGCGTGGTCAAGGGGCTGATTCAACGCGTGATTAAGACGTATTACGCCGGAGTTATTCCGTCTGCAACGGCCGGCGAGGGGTGGGCGTAGTCTGCGGGTGGGGAAGAAGAGAGACGTGGCGGTGGGGTCCTCTGGTCAGTGAGAAAGGGAGAGGGAACGGGGTCCACTTGTCATCGTCTGCGTGGGTCAGTTAGTTGGTGCCAACCGTTTTCTTCGGGAGGGAGAGAAACTGGGCTGTGAGTGGGCTTATTGGGCTGGCCGGCTGGGCTGGTCTGTTTTCATATTTTTTTTCCTTCCTGGATGTTTTTTCTTTTTCCAAATCTTTTTCTGTTTTGAAATTCAAACAATTAATTCAACAAACAATTCAAACAAACAATTCAAGACAACTTCCACCAAACTTTATAATGAGTTTTTGGTTCTGTTTATCAACATAAACCAAATCCCAAAATAAAATAATATTTTATTCTTTTTAGGATCCATTCATTAATTAAATAAAATGGACCTTTAGTTATTTAATCAAATAGGGTTTGATTTAATTAATAAATCTCCATTTGAAATCCAAATATTTTCAAAACCAAATCAGTAGGTTTTATTTGGAATTAAAGAATACTTGGAAACTTGTTTAAAACAAAATAACCTTTTATTTTAGGGTCCATTAATAATTAAATACAATAGACCTTCATTATTAAATCAAATAGGATTTGTTCTATTAAAATAATTATTTTGAAATCTAATATAAAACCAAAACACTTCAGTAGGTTTTTATTTGAGAATATAAAATACTTGGAAAAATTATTTTAAATAATTAAATAAGTTTTGATGTTTTGTAAATAGTAAAACCTTTATTAATAAAACTTGGATATTAAATCGTTATTAATTTAATTCAAATAAACCTTTACTATTTTTATCAAAACAAAATGTTTTATTTCAAAAGCTTGGCCAAGGTTTAATTTGGCTCTATAAAATAATCTTTATTTATAAATCCACTTTTCTTTTTTGAAAGGCAAAACCTTTTATTTAAAAGATCCAAAATAGTAATTTTAAATATTTAAAGTTTACTGTTTATTTAACTTTTTAAATCCCTTTAGGATTTTATTTGATCCAAATAGGTTTTGAAAGTTCCCCATTGGATTCAAAAGTTTCTTCTGGCCCTGAAAATGAACAAAGTTTTATTTTATTCATTTATTTTTTTCACATTACAAGATTTGGAAAATCTTGGGATGTGACATTTAAAGTGAATGCGGCTGTTTCTAATGCATAACCCCAAAATGATAGCGGTAAATCTGTAAGTGACATCATAGAACAAACCATATCTAAGAGAGTTCGATTACGACGTTCGGACACACCATTACGCTGTGGTGTTCCCGGTGGTGTCAATTGTGAAAGTATTCCGCATTTCTTCAAATGCTCGCCAAACTCGTAACTTAGATATTCACCTCCACGATCAGAACGTAGAAATTTAATCTTCTTGTCACGTTGATTCTCTACCTCACTTTGAAATTCCTTAAACTTCTCGAAAGTTTTGGACGTATGTTTCATGAAATAGATATACCCATATCTACTCAAGTCATCCGTGAAGGTAAGAACATAACGATAACCACCGTGCGATGCTACACTCATTGGACCACACACATCGATATGTATGATTTCCAATAAGTCCGTAGCTCGCTCCATCATACCAGAAAATGGAGTCTTAGTCATTTTACCCATCATACAAGCTTCACATCTATCAAGTGATTCGAAATCAAGTGATTCAAGAAGTCCATCAGAATGGAGTTTCTTCATACGCTTCACTCCAATGTGACCAAGACGACAGTGCCACATATAGGTCGAGTTATCGCTTGATTTCAAACGTTTAGCCTCAATGTTATTAATATGTGTATTTCCACTATCGAGATTCAATAAGAATAGACCATCTATCAAAGGTGCATGTGCATAAAACATATTACTCATATAAATCGAACAACCATTATTCTCGGACTTAAACAAGTAACCGTCTCGCAATAAACAAGATCCCGATATAATGTTCATGCTTAACGCAGGCACCAAATAACAATTATTTAAGTATAAAACTAATCCCGATGGTAGATGAAGGGGTAGCGTGCCGACCGCGATCACATCAACCTTTGATCCGTTTCCCACGCGCATCGTCACCTCGTTCTTCGCTAGCTTTCGTTTATTCTGCAGCACCTGTTTCTGTTGGGGTTCGTAGCATGGAAAACAAAAATTTTCTATCGCATACAAACAAACAAGCCAAGATCTATCTACTAGATTGTAGCAACGAGTCGATGGTATAACTTACCCTCGAAGATTCCAAAGCGTTTAACGAGAGCGGATTCTCGTGGGTGATGTAGTCGTACTCTTTCCGATCTCAAGATCGTGTAGACGATCCTTCCGGCGCCACGTTCCGGCAGCGCTCCCGCAGTCGGTCACACGTTCGGTACTCGACGAAGACCTTCCTCTCCCTTGTTCCAGCAGGCAGCGGAGGTTGTAGCACTCTCCTCGCGATTCCGGCAGCACAACGGCGTGGTACCGGAGGTAGAGGGGAAATCCCGCAGGGCTTCGCCTTAAGCCGGTGCGAGTATGGTGGAGCTTATGAGAGAGGCTATTAGTGGTCTAGTAATTAGACACACCAATTAGAAAGCTCTAAACCAATTAGAAGGCTCTAAACCGCTGGCTAAAGCAATTAGAAGCTCTAAACCAAAACGGCTCTAAACCGGAGATCTAGAGGTGAAAGTTGTGTGTCTCTAGGAGGAGCCCTGCCCCTCCTTTTATGGGAGGGGGGTCTTGGCGCGCCAGGGGAGGGAGGGAGTCCCTCCCCAACTCGGCCTTGGGCTGGGCGCCGGCCTGGAGGAGTCCTACTCCTCCTCCAGGTTGATTCCAACTCCTCTTGCTTGTTTCCCACAGTTTCTTGTTTTGGCAGTTTGACTTTCAAACTGGACATTTGACTTTTCTGTTTTAGGATTCAATTTAATCCTTTATTTGGGACAGCAAGAACACTTAGTACATGATGCAATCATTCCAATAAGTAATGACACATTCATGTACCCCTCCCCCCCCCCCCGGAGTGCCGGACAATCCGGAACCTTCTAGAACATTCCCGATGAAAACACCGGAATCATTCCCGAACTCCGAAACGGGACTTTCCTTATATGAATATTATTCTCCGGACCATTCCGGATCACCTCGTGATATCCCGGATCCCATCCGAGACTCCGAACAACATTCGGTCTCTTTCTCATAATACCATAACTACTCAAACAACGTCGAATCCTTAAGTGTGTCTCCCTACGGTTCGTGAATTATGCGGACATGATCGAGACACTTCTCCGAACAATAACCAATAGAGGAATCTGGAAATTCATATGGCTCCCACATATTTCTACGATTACTTTGCGATCGAATGAACCACTTACATACGATACCAATTTCCCTTTGTCTCACGATATGTTACTTATCCGAGGTTATGATCGTCGGTATCTCTGCATACCTAGTTCAACCTCGTTACTGACAAGTACTCTTTTCTCGTTCCCGTGATATGT
This sequence comes from Avena atlantica, assembly GCA_910589765.1. Lineage (NCBI taxonomy): Eukaryota > Viridiplantae > Streptophyta > Magnoliopsida > Poales > Poaceae > Avena > Avena atlantica. Next base: position 75,855,317 of record OU342734.1, read on the forward strand.
GATCCCTTGTGACCAAGTCACATGCTTGCAAGCTAATTGGATGACATTCCACCGAGAGGGCCCAGAGTATATCTATCCGTCATATGGATGGACAAATCCCACTCTTGATCCATGTGTCTCAACCAATACTTTCCGAACACTCAATGCCACTTTTATAGCCACCCTGTTACGGTGTGGTGTTTGATGACATCAAAGCATCCATCCGGTAAAGGTGATATGCATGATCTCATGGTCGAAGGAATTAGGTTACTATGTATCAGAAAGCATATAGCAATTGAACTATTGAAATGACTTGATCTTTATGCTTCGCTTATCTATAGGAGTATGTCCATCACATCATTCTCCTAATGATATGATCCTGTTGTTAATAACATCTCTATGTTCATGATCAGGAAACCATGATCATATATTAACCAACAAGCTAGTTTAACAAGAGGCTTTACTAGGGACTCTTGTTTTAGTTTACAAATCACACAAGTATTAATGTTTCCGTTTAATACAATTATAGCATGGTATGTAAACATTTATCATAAGTGTGAAGATATGATAATAACCACTTTATTATTGCCTCTTGGGCATATCTCCAACAGTCTCCCACTTGCACTAGAGTCAATAATCTAGTTTCAAACCTTTGTGTATATAACACCTATGGCTTTCCGGTGTTGTAAGTACACGTTCGCTAGTGGTCAACTGATCTCCGGATCTGACACTTCCAGGTCCGTGTGTAATTGCATGTCTTTGCGTCTCTACGCATCACTCATTCTCTAATGAGATGGCTTTGTATAAATTTGGTCTTTCGGTGTGACCTTTAGCTCTTTGGGGTTAAAACATGTTGATAATATTGTCGTAAAATATATATTCATAGTATTATCCCACTGTGAACTACACCTAGTTTGATAACAAACTACTTGACACAAATGCCCTCTTTAGCTACTATTATAGCAGTCATATACTTAGCCTTTTGTTGTAGTATCTGTCACAATGTCTTAACTTTGGAACTCATCCAAATCCATTATGGAACTCGCTTTCCATTATATTGTGCCACCCTTAGTTTAGATTGAGATAAACTTAATTTGTACTTTGTGACAAAACTAGTATCAATGTAGTACTTTTACAATGAACTAACCATCTATTTGTCACTTCTACAAATAATATACTCTTAGTTCTTCCAAAAGATCATAAGAATATCCTTACTATTGTCCAATGATCATCTTACGAATCATTCTGGTATATGCTCACAACATTTAGAGCATAGGACATATCTGGATTTGTACATATCACAGCATGATTGATATAAATACCTTTTGTGATCTCATACATCAAGTATCAACCTATACTTGAATCTTTGTTTCACTTACCAAATGTCAATACACTTGAATATATCATCAATATTGAACTTATTCAATCCTTTCTGTGCGACAAGAACCTTTCTTGTAGTTTCTATATTGAACTCATTCAATATCTTGTCTATGTACTTTTGGCATAACCATATTAGCGTCTATTGATGCTAAATATTTGGGTTTTGCCTAAGTCTTTCATTGGGATGAAATTCTTAATATGTGTTAATAAAAGATACATTATTTCCAATCAACAATATGTCTTCCACATAATGTATTAGAAACATGTCTTAGCGCTCCCACTTAATTTCTTGCAAATGCAAGCATCTTCATTGTCTCTGATGAAATTAAACTCTTTTAACAGTTTCATCATAGTGAAGATTCCAACTCCGCGATGCTCACTTCAACCATTGAAGTTTGCATATGCTTTTAGCATCCTTTGATTTAACAAAACCCTATGGACCGTGTTATGCACATGTCCTAGGTAACGATTCTATTAGAAGAACTTGTTTTGTTTATTCAACTATCATATAACAAAATTATATGTAGTGGTTGCTACATTAATCCGTCTAGACTAAATATCACTATGAAAGATCAAATCTTGTCATAGTCAACCCTTGAACATTGTTGTGAACTCTTTCCCAACATGTCGACTATTTCATAGATGTACAATATCCATGTCTATTTATTTATAGATCCAAACACAACTGTAAGGTCTTACACCTTTCTCGAGGGTCCTTCAAGTTCAAAACTTGATTTTTTTTCGTGTATGGAACTATCACGGATTTTATGGCTTCAAGCCATTTGACGGAGTCAGGGCTCATCATCGCTTCTTTGCATGTAGTCGGTTCATTATTCTCAAATAATGATTCAACCCTCAAATCTTGGTATTTGATTGTTTACCCGACCTACTTGTTTCAATAGGAACTTAGATCTCCGTGATCACAACCTTTGAGGCACGTGAGCCATGAGCATTGTTGCTGCCTCCGGAACACTTTTCGGCGTTGCGCAACTCTGCACATATAGCTAAGGTTCTTTTAACCTTATCAAAGTTCTATTGTCCTCCCACTTAACTTTTCACGAAAAATTCCTTCTCAAAGAAACTTGACGTTCTAAGCGACAAACACTTTTGTCGCCGGTGTTATGGAGGAATACTTAACAAAGACAGGTTCATCCGACTTTGGTTGCAAACATCTTTCTTATGTATAGCATACCAATGTTTAAGAAAGGACTACTTGGGTTTAATCCCAAACCATAACATATGGTGTCGTTTCAACGGATTATGATGGAGCTCTTTTCAGTGGAAAAACGGTAATATCTAAAGCTTTTAATATTTAAAATACAATGGCAGTTTTATGAATTACACCTTCGATCTTACCATGTCAAACAAGGTTAATTTACATATCTCGAACGCTCCATACTCTTATGGTGTTTCGGGAAAATGCAAATCCACGGAACGATTCCTTAAATCTTAGGTATTATGCTAAAATTTGTAACTCAAATATCTTCCTTTATGATCTTTATCATAAACTATTTATATTCTTGTTACAATGATTTTGCACTTCATCTTAAAATCTTTGAACTTTTCAAATATTTCACACTTCATCCTTATTAAGTAAATATTCATATATTCACTCAAATTTTGGAGAAAACATATGAAGTTGAAATCCATCGCTCTTGACTACACATAATGGACTTCGTACAACAATATGTACAAATTCCAATATGCTAGTCTTTCGTTCCCTTTTGGCCTATGAACGAAGTTTTAATTATCTCTAGGAAAGTTTCACAAGCATCATTTGATCAAAATCAAAAGACTCCAAAATTCCATACATATGGAGTTTCTTCATGTTTTCTTTCCAATATAATTTAAACGGCGATGTCACTTCCTAAGTGATCTTTCAATCAATTTGTCTTTCGACATTTTTAGCACTAGTTTTATGGATGTGATTTTTCCAACGAGATTTGTGAATCATCCATCTTTTATGGATTACGGAAATTATTTGAACAACTCTTTTGTTCTCATAACACCTGATAAAACAAATCTTGAAGGCAAGCTTTGATGTTTAACGAGCAACATAATAACCCTTTATTTGTTCTCGATGAACATCATCACATATTCTTTTCTAGTTACTTAGGCCATTGTAGTTCATGAATTGTGTTGTTTCGTATGACGATTCACACCAACAAATTCAGTATCAAATACTTAAGAACCACATTGTTTAATAAGCAAAGAATATAGCCATAACATGTATATCATCTATATACTTAAACTGAACAATTCTAGTCTTTTCTTTTCTGCCATATATTTATGAGATTCTCTTTCAGTATTTCCTTTTCTGTTTGAAAGAATCTATCAAGATCAATAGTGGAGTCATACATATGACACATAGTCCAAAGCGTGTATAATTAAATACCAATGTCTTTGGACTTGCACTTTGAAGTAGATCACCATCATCAAATGTTTGGTGTTCTTTCAAATTCCTTTCTTTAGTAATCTTTTGGTGTAGTAAACATTTTACCTACATCAAATATCCACCCTTATCATGGAATCGTCCATGATCAAGCTACTTTTAGCTTATAACGATGAATTATGAGTATAATGTTGCTATCCAAAACCTTTTGGAGGATTAGGACAACAAGTGTCTCCAACCTTTTGCAAATTCTCATCAAATATGAGAACATGACTTTTGTCATATTATACTCTATCATGTTGCAACCAAAACTTCGTTTCAGATATCACAATATCTTCCACACATCATGGTTTCTGAAACAACTCTTTCAGATCCTAGACAACCTTGATATTAAGACAATCCTTTGAATATCAAGAATCATGGAGACAAACATGATACTTATATACTAACACTTGGAATTGTTACTCTTGATTTAATACTAATTATTAAACTTCATGGAGTAACCGGAACTTACTGAAAGTTTGCAATAGGACTTTTAAACTTTAGATTAACACTTCAAAACAATACGATACCAGTTCGTAAAGTAACTAACCAGAATTCTATAGTTCTATCATCTCAATTATAACTAAGCGCAAGGTGGTAAACGGATGCCAATGACTACAACAACTATGCAAATTCACTTTGATTTAGTTTATGATAAATTGAGTTCTAATTAATAATTAAATTAATCTAGGTGAACTCCCACTCAAAACAATATCCCTCACATTGTTTTAGTGATCACACGAACCAAATCCACCACATCAAAACCGATCATCACGAGAGTTGATGTAGCTTCAATGGCGAATAATCAACATGTTCATCATATCTACTATATGACTCATGCTCTACCTTTCGGTAATCCGTGTTCCTGAGGCCATGTCTGTACATGCTAGGCTCGTCAAGATCAAACCTTAGCTTCCGCATGAGCAAATCTGGCTTGCCCACGTTGTATACACTTGTAGAATCTAACACACCCGATCATCACGTGGTGCTTCGAAACAACAAGCTTTAGCAACGGTGCTAACTAAGGGTGAACACTTTATGACTTGAAATTTATGTGCATGAGGGATCATCTTATAATGCTACCGTCGTCTACTAAGCAATACAAGATGCATAAAGGATTAACATCACATGCAATTCATAATATGTGATATGATATGGCCTTTCTCCATTGTGCTTCCGATCTCCATCTTCTAGCACGAACATGATCTCCATCATCACCGGCATTGCATCAAGGTCAATGACGCTGCTCCATGGTTGTCGTCCACCGGCTTCAACTATTACAACTACTTTGAATAGACACGCGGGTCTTAACAGAAATTAAAGACAACCATATGGCTCCTGCCGGTTGCCAACTTACAATAAGGAACATTGCATACATCATATATAATCACAATCATGGCCATATCACATCACTGCACACCCCTGCAAAACAAAGTTAGACGCCTCTACTTTCTTTGCATGTTTTACGTGGTTTGGGGCTTTCTATAAGTGTCGTTCTAACTTACGAACATGAACCACAACATTGACACAAGTATTGTTAATCACCCGTTGTGAATTGGATCTATACTATGCTAGGAGAAACAGGCACCCGCAAAGCCACTTATGCAATACAAGTTGCATGTCAAGCATGGAGCAAGTCTCATGAACGATGTCATGTAAGGTTAGCCCGGGCCGCTTCATCCCAACATACCGCAAGATGCCAAGTACACAAGAAGCGATCGACAATAAAAGTATCAACGCCCACAATGACCATTGTGTTCTACTCGTGCAACAGATCTACATATAGACACGGCTCTGATACCACTGTTGGGGTTCGTAGCATGGAAAACAAAAATTTTCTATCGCATACAAACAAACAAGCCAAGATCTATCTACTAGATTGTAGCAACGAGTCGATGGTATAACTTACCCTCGAAGATTCCAAAGCGTTTAACGAGAGCGGATTCTCGTGGGTGATGTAGTCGTACTCTTTCCGATCTCAAGATCGTGTAGACGATCCTTCCGGCGCCACGTTCCGGCAGCGCTCCCGCAGTCGGTCACACGTTCGGTACTCGACGAAGACCTTCCTCTCCCTTGTTCCAGCAGGCAGCGGAGGTTGTAGCACTCTCCTCGCGATTCCGGCAGCACAACGGCGTGGTACCGGAGGTAGAGGGGAAATCCCGCAGGGCTTCGCCTTAAGCCGGTGCGAGTATGGTGGAGCTTATGAGAGAGGCTATTAGTGGTCTAGTAATTAGACACACCAATTAGAAAGCTCTAAACCAATTAGAAGGCTCTAAACCGCTGGCTAAAGCAATTAGAAGCTCTAAACCAAAACGGCTCTAAACCGGAGATCTAGAGGTGAAAGTTGTGTGTCTCTAGGAGGAGCCCTGCCCCTCCTTTTATGGGAGGGGGGTCTTGGCGCGCCAGGGGAGGGAGGGAGTCCCTCCCCAACTCGGCCTTGGGCTGGGCGCCGGCCTGGAGGAGTCCTACTCCTCCTCCAGGTTGATTCCAACTCCTCTTGCTTGTTTCCCACAGTTTCTTGTTTTGGCAGTTTGACTTTCAAACTGGACATTTGACTTTTCTGTTTTAGCATTCAATTTAATCCTTTATTTGGGACAGCAAGAACACTTAGTACATGATGCAATCATTCCAATAAGTAATGACACATTCATGTACCCCTCCCCCCCCGGAGTGCCGGACAATCAGGAACCTTCTAGAACATTCCCGATGAAAACACCGGAATCATTCCCGAACTCCGAAACGGGACTTTCCTTATATGAATCTTATTCTCCGGACCATTCCGGATCACCTCGTGATATCCCGGATCCCATCCGAGACTCCGAACAACATTCGGTCTCTTTCTCATAATACCATAACTACTCAAACAACGTCGAATCCTTAAGTGTGTCTCCCTACGGTTCGTGAATTATGCGGACATGATCGAGACACTTCTCCGAACAATAACCAATAGAGGAATCTGGAAATTCATATGGCTCCCACATATTTCTACGATTACTTTGCGATCGAATGAACCACTTACATACGATACCAATTTCCCTTTGTCTCACGATATGTTACTTATCCGAGGTTATGATCGTCGGTATCTCTGCATACCTAGTTCAACCTCGTTACTGACAAGTACTCTTTTCTCGTTCCCGTGATATGTGATCCCTTGTGACCAAGTCACATGCTTGCAAGCTAATTGGATGACATTCCACCGAGAGGGCCCAGAGTATATCTATCCGTCATATGGATGGACAAATCCCACTCTTGATCCATGTGTCTCAACCAATACTTTCCGAACACTCAATGCCAATTTTATAGCCACCCTGTTACGGTGTGGTGTTTGATGACATCAAAGCATCCATCCGGTAAAGGTGATATGCATGATCTCATGGTCGAAGGAATTAGGTTACTATGTATCAGAAAGCATATAGCAATTGAACTATTGAAATGACTTGATCTTTATGCTTCGCTTATCTATAGGAGTATGTCCATCACATCATTCTCCTAATGATATGATCCTGTTGTTAATAACATCTCTATGTTCATGATCAGGAAACCATGATCATATATTAACCAACAAGCTAGTTTAACAAGAGGCTTTACTAGGGACTCTTGTTTTAGTTTACAAATCACACAAGTATTAATGTTTCCGTTTAATACAATTATAGCATGGTATGTAAACATTCATCATAAGTGTGAAGATATGATAATAACCACTTTATTATTGCCTCTTGGGCATATCTCCAACAGTTTCGAGTTACAAATATGAGCAACCGAACCAGTATCAAATACCCAGGCACTACTACGAGTACTAGTGAGATACACATCAATAACATGTATATCGGATATACCTTTCTTCTTGATGTTGTCGTTCTTCAAATCCGCCAAGTACTTTGGGCAATTTCGCTTCCAGTGACCTTCTCCCTTGCAGTAAAAGCCCTTAGTATCAGGCTTAGGTCCAGCCTGGGTCTTCTTCGTTGGCGCGGTAAATTTCTTACCACCCTTCTTGAAGTGTCCCTTTTGCTTAGACTTGCCTTTCTTGAATTTGGTGGTCTTATTGACCTTCAACACTTGGTGCTCTTTCTTGATCTCCACTTCTGCAGATTTCAACATGGCAAAGAGTTCTGGCAACTGCTTGTTCATGTTTTGCATATTGTAGTTCATCACAAAGTTCTTGTAACTTGGTGGTAGTGATTGGAGGACACGATAAATCCCCAAAGCATTAGGAATCACTATACCCAAGCTTTGAAGTTTGTTTGCGTGCCCAGACATCTTAAGCACATGCTCACTGACGGAGCTGCCCTCTTCCATCTTGCAGTTAAAGAACTTTTCAGAAGCCTCATAGCTCTCAATTGCCGCGTGAGTCTCAAAGATCAATTTGAGATCACGGACAATATCATGTGGGTCTGAATTCTCAAACCTTTTCTGAAGCTCCGATTCTAAACCATACAAGATAGCACACTGAACTGTGGAGTACTGAGTCTTCCGAGCGAGGTAAACATTCATTACTTCATCGGTAGCAGTAGCTGCAGGTGGGTCACCTAGAGGTGCATCCAGCACATAGGTCAAATTACCAACTGTGAGGACAATCCTCAAATTGCGGAACCAATCCGCGAAGTTGCTTCCATTGTTTTTCAACTTTTCTTTCTCTAGGAACGCATTAAAATTGATGGTAGGGGATGCCATTGATCTACAACATATTTGCAATAGTTTAGACTAAGTTTATGACAAATTGAGTTCTAATTAATAGTTAAATTAATCTAGGTGAACTCCCACTCAAAACAATATCCCTCACATTGTTTTAGTGATCACACGAACCAAATCCACCACATCAACACCGATCATCACGAGAGTTGATGTAGTTTCAATGGCGAACAATCGACATGTTCATCATATCTACTATATGATTCATGATTTACCTTTCAGTGATCCGTGTTCCGAGACCATGTCTCTGTTGGAATTATGCCCTAGAGGCAATAATAAAGATGTTATTATTATAATTCTTGTTCATGATAAAGTTTATATTCCATGCTAGAATTGTATTAAGCGGAAACATTAATACTTGTGTGGTTTGTGAACAACACCGTGTCCCTGTTACGCCTCTAAGGACTAGCTCATTGATCAATGATGGTTAAGGTTTCCTAACCATAGACATGAGTTGTCAATTGATAATGAGATCATATCATTGGGAGAATGATATGATGGACAGACCCAAACTAAGCGAAGCAATTAGATCGTATCATCGTGTTCATCTTTGCGTAGCTTTTCCTATGTCAAATATTGTATTCCTTAGACCATGAGATAATACAACTCCCTGGTATCGGAAGAAAGCTTTGAGGTCATCAAACGTCATCCTATGAGAGGGTGATCATAAAGGTGTCTCTCAGGTGATCGGAAAGTATCTGTTGGGTTGTATGTATCGAGATGGAATTTGTCCCTCCCAAGTCGGAGAGATATACTTCGGGCCCACTCGGTAATCAATATCAACACCGCTTGCAAGCATGTGGTTAAGGAGTTAATCACAAAGTGATATCGGATTACGGAACGAGTAAAGTACTTGCTGTGAACGAGATTGAACTAGGTATGACGGTACCGACGATCGAATCTCGGGCAAGTAAAATATCGCGAGACGAAGGGAATATATATATAGGATTGTTTGAATCCTGACATCGTGGTTCATCCGATATGATCATCGATGAATGTGTGGGAGTCAATATGGGTGCCCAGACCCCGTTGTTGATTATTGATAGAAGATCATGTCTGCATATTCTCGAACCCGCAGGGTCACACACTTAACGTGTCTTGACTCTAGGATAGATTGGATAATTGGTTTATGAATTTTTGTTCGGAGTCTCGGATGGGATCCGGGACATCACGAGAGGTTCCGGAATGGTCCGGAGAATAAGATTCATATAAGGCAGTGCAGTTTTTGCAGTTCGGAATTGTTCCGGGTTAATCGGTATTGTACCGAAAGCTTCTAGAACCTTCCGGAAGGGTACCAACGTGGCCCCACCTTCCGGGAGGGGGCATGGGCCTATGAGGGAGTGTCCTGGCCGCATTGGGCCAGGGGCACAAGGCCCCATAGGGCCCAGCCGATCCTAGAGAGTTTAAATCGTTTAAACTAGAGATAGGGTTTCTAGAAGAGGGGAGAGTCCATGCCCCCCACTCCTTATCCTTTGGGCTTGGGGGAGGGGCTAGGGCTGCGCCCCCCCCTCTATATAAAGAGGGGTGGGGGCGCACCAACCCCACACACCTCTCCTCCAAACCCTAGCCGCCTTGCTAGCTTTCCTCTCTCCCTGCCGACTGTTTGTAGGCGAAGCCCTGCTGCAGAAATTCTCCACCATATACACCACGCCGTCGTGTTGTAGATCCAATCTATCTCTCCACCATACTTTCTGGTCTGAGGAAGGAGGAGACGTCGAGGTGCTGCACGTGTGCATCTCACGGAGGCACCGCCACTTGTGGTGCTAGATCGGATCGGATCGCGAGGAGGAGAAGCGAGTACGACTACATCACCCACGTTCCGACGAACGTTCCGCTGTGCGAATCTTCAAGGGTATGAAGATCTAATCCAATCTCTCTCGTTGATTGCATCTCCTAGATTAGATCTTGGCTTTCCCTCTGTTCGCATCCGTAGAAAATTTTGATTTACTATGCCGCGTAACCCTTCAGTCTCTACATGCTAGGCTCGTCAAGATCAAACCTTAGCTTCCGCATGAGCAAATCTGGCTTGCTCACGTTGTATACACTTGCGGAATCTAACACACCCGATCATCACGTGGTGCTTCGAAACAACAAGCTTTAGAAACGGTGCTTACTAAGGGTGAACACTTTAGAACTTGAAATTCATGTGCATGAGGGATCATCTTATAATGCTACCGTCGTTAACTAAGCAATACAAGATGCATAAAGGCTTAACATCACATGCAATTCATAATATGTGATATGATATGGCCTTTCTTCTTTGTGCTTCCGATCTCCATCTTTAAGCACGAACATGATCTCCATCATCACCAGCATTGCATCAAGGTCAATGACGCTTCTCCATGGTTGTCGTCCATCGGCTTCAACTATTACAACTACTTTGAATAGACACGCGGGTCTTAACATAAATTAAAGACAACCATATGGCTCCTGCCGGTTGCCAACTTACAATAAGTAACATTGCATACATCAAATATAATCACAATCATGGCCATATCACATCACTGCACACCCCTACAAAACAAAGTTAGACGCCTCTAATTTCTTTGCATGTTTTACGTGGTTTGGGCTTTCAATAAGTGTCGTTCTAACTTACGAACAAGAACCACAACATTGATACTAGCATTGTCAATCACCCGTTGTAAATTGAATCTTAACTATGCTGGGAGGAACAAGCACCCGCAAAGCCACTTATGCAATACAAGTTGCATGTCAAGCGTGGAGCAAGTCTCATGAACGATGTCATGTAAGGTTAGCCCGGGCCGCTTCATCCCAACATCCCGCAAGATGCAAAGTACACAAGAAGCAATCGACAATAAAAGCATCAACGCCCACAATGACCATTGTGTTCTAAACGTGCAACAGATCTACATATAGACACAGCTCTGATACCACTGTAGGGTTTCGTAGCATGGAAAACAAAATTTTCTACCGCATACAAACAAACAATCCAAGATCTATCTACTAGATTGTAGCAACGAGTCGATGGAATAACTCACCCTCGAAGATTCCAAAGTGTTTAACGAGAGAGGATTCTCGTGGGTGATGTAGTCATAGTCTTGCCGATCTCAAGATCGCGTAGACGATCCTTCCGGCGTTGCGTTCCGGCAGCGCTCCCGCAGTTGGTCACACGTTCGGTACTCGACGAAGACCTTCCTCTCCCTTGTTCCAGCAGGCAGCGGAGGTTGTAGCACTCTCCTCGCGATTCCGGCAGCACAACGGCGTGGTACCAGAAGTAGAGGGGAGATCTCGCAAGGCTTCGCCTTAAGCCGGAGCGAGTATGGTGGACTATGAGAGGGATCCTCGGCGATCTAGGGTTTAGACACACCAAGGAGTAGGGAAAGCCGGCGGCTAGGGTTTAGCCTAGGCGGCGGCGAGTTTGCCCTAGGTGGCGGCTATGGAGGGCGACGGCTAGGGTTAGGGTTTAGAGGGGGGGCAACTTGTGTGCTAGGAGGGGCAGCCTTGCCCCTCCTTATATAGGTGGGAGGCGCCGGCCAAGGGGAGGGGAGTCCCTCCCCAACTCGGATCCCAAGTGGGCCGGCGGTGGAGGGGAGGAACTCCTCCCCAAGTAGGTTTCCTACTTCCCCTCCACCTTCCAAAATAGCCATTTGACTTTTCAAATTGCATTTGACTTTTCAAACTAGGATTTGATTAAACCCTTTATTTTGTTCAGCGATGACACCTAGTACATGATGCAATCATTCCAAATTGATATGACACATTCATGTACCCTTCCCCTCCAGAGTGCCGGACATTCCGGAACCTTCTAGAACATTCCCGATGAAAACACCGGAACCATTCTCCAACTCCGAAACAGGACTTTCCTTATATGAATCTTATTCTCCGGACCATTTCGGATCTCCTCGTGATATTCCAGATCCCATCCGAGACTCCGAACAACATTCGGTCTCTTACTCATCATTCCATAACTACTCAAACAACGTCGAATCCTTAAGTGTGTCTCCCTACGGTTCGTGAATTATGCGGACATGATCGAGACACTTCTCCGAACAATAACCAATAGAGGAATCTGGAAATTCATATGGCTCCCACATATTTCTACGATTACTTTGCGATCGAATGAACCACTTACATACGATACCAATTTCCCTTTGTCTCACGATAGTTTACTTATCCGAGGTTATGATCGTCGGTATCTCTGCATACCTAGTTCAACCTCGTTAATAATAAGTACTCTTTCTCATTTCCGTGATATGTGATCCCTTGTGAGCCAGTCACATTCTTGCAAGCTAATTGGATGACATTCCACCGAGAGGGCCCAGAGTAAATCTATCCGTCATATGGACGGACAAATCCCACTCTTGATCCATGTGTCTCAACCAATACTTTTCGAACACTCAATGTCACCTTTATAGCCACCCAGTTACGGTGTGGTGTTTGATGTCATCAAAGCATCCTTCCGGTGAAGGTGATATGCATGATCTCATGGTCGAAGGAATTAGGTTACTATGTATCAGAAAGCATATAGCAATTGAACTATTAAAATGACTTGATCTTTATGCTACGCTTATCTATAGGAGTATGTCCACCATATCATTCTCCTAACGATATGATCTTGTTGTTAATAACATCTCAATGTTCATGATAGGGAAACCACAATCATTTATTAACCAACAAGCTAGTATTATAAAGAGGTTTTACTAGGGACTCTATTTTAGTTTAGAAATCACACAAGTATTAATGTTTCCTTGTTAATACTATTATAGCATGAATGTAAACATTTATCAGAAACACAAATATATAATAATAACTATATTTATTATTGCCTCTAGGGCATATCTCCAACAGAATCAACTCAAAAGCTTTCATGGTTGAATTTTGAAAAATGTTTGAATGTAGAAAAGCTTCTGCCTTGTTATTTTTACCAACGGGCTTGGATTAAGCATTCTAGTAGCCTTCTAACAAAATTGGTTTCATGCATTTTGGTTTAGTGAATCGAGCTGGGTTGATTTTTGAATCTGGGTACATAACTGAGTTGAACTAAATTGGAAAATACAAATTCAAACTAACTTGGTTGCGCGGGATGCTAACTGGGCCAGCCCACTACGCACAACGCGCGCGGTCTAGTTTAAGTGAACGACCCCATCAGTCAGTGAGACAGAGGGGTGCGAAGCGATATGGGGGATGTGGACCGCAGGATACTCTAATCGAATGGCTACGGTTCATCGTCCATGCCTGAACAGGACGCGGCGAGGTCGAACCCTAGAGCGGCTAGTGGGGGTCAGTGGGGGATCACCGTGGCTCCGGTGATGGTCGGCGATGGGGGCGAACGACAAAGTCGAGGATGGTGATCCTCCTGGGGCGGCTCCAATCGACGACGCCTCTTATCCTCTGCAGCGGCAGACTCTGGTGAAATTCCGTCCACCTGGTGCTCGCCTTGCTCCGGGGGAGAGTGGGTCTGATTAGTGAGAGGTGGGGAGTGAGATGGTGTGCTCAATTTGAACGGGGATGGCCTCCTTTTATAGTGCCTGAAGGGGACCGACGGGCGCGGGCTGAGCTCGTCGTGTTCGTCGGCATAGCGTGCTAATGGCATGGGAGACGATAGGGGGCGGTGCGTTGCGTCTTGGCGAAGCTCAACGGCTTGATAGCGATGCATGAGGCGGTGCGGAACGGTCGGAATGTCTCGGCTCTCTGGGCGGTCCGACGGTGATTTTAATGGCGCACAGCGTCTATGGTCCGCGCGGCGGTGAAGGGCATGTCCGCGGGGTTGCTGGGGTGCTGGTGATCCTGCTTGCACGCGGCGAGGGCGGCGTGCGGTCTGTGGGCATGTGTCGCGATTGGCGCGCTCTCGGTTCGCTTGAAGAGAGGCATGGCATGCTCGGGCTGTGTGGTCCAGGGGCTGGCAATGCTCGAGTCTTGGACAGGGGGTGGTGGTGGACGGTGGTCAATGCTCCAGACATGCTTGCTAGGCTTGGTGAGGCTCCTAGCTTGCTGCCGACATGGGGTTGGCAAGTTAGGCTTGGCATGGTCACCATTGTTGGCTATGGCATGCTCACAGTGGTGCTAAAGATTGTTAAAGGGGCTAGATCATCTACTGAGATCTTGCTGCAAACCAGATAGGGAACAAGGTTGTCCAAAATCACTGCTCCTAATAGTGTTTGATGTTTTTTTGTTTGCTGATTACAAGGTGTTTGATGAAATGTCCGAAAGAGATTCAAATTTGAATTTTGGATTCAAACTTGGTGTGTGTGTTAGTTACATACTAGGGAGTCTTTGGTTAGTTGGATTGGTCAAGGTGCATTGGTTTGGTTGGGTTTTGAAAAATGGTGATCTTCACATATGTTAAAGATTCAATTTTAAATTGTCATTTGAATCAAGTTGCCAAATGTTTCTGTGAGTTTGAAAGGTGGGCTTTGATTCACTTTTACTTGGTCTAGCAAGGGGTGAAAAGAAATGGAAAAGTTTATGTTTGAAATTTTGGACTAGAAACACTCAAAGTGGCTTAGTGAGCAAGATTGGCAAAAATGACCATCTACTTTATTTGTTGTGTTTTTTTATTTCTCTTGATTTTTTTCTTCTTGGAAATGTTTTAGATGATGTTGTTTTCATCTTTAATCCATTCCTTTCTATTTAGATCAATCACACAAGTCCATTCATGCATTCACACAATCATCACATACACACATGCATTCATAAAGATTTGAATTAACAAAAGTTTTTGTTAACCCTAATTTTGGTGATTGGAATTTGATAATCATGATCAATATTTTTTTGGGATGTTACACCTACGGTATTAAGTTGCAAGAAATGGATAACTTCTTTAGAAAAGTGTGTAAGGTAAACAATCCACTTGTTCCATGAACAAGAGACCGTTGTTTTCTCCCTAGTAGCAACATCACATCTACAACCTTAGATATTTGTGTCACTTCCCTTAGATTAAATAGAGGCATGAACCCACTATCAAGTATAAATACCCCCTCTTGGAGTCACTAGCATCTACTTGTCCAAGATAGCTACTAAAAACGGAGAGCATGCAAGATCACAAACAACATAGACATGATAGAATCAATAAGACAAAACCACTAATCAATCTGACATAGTAATCTCAATATCCATCGGATCCCTACAAACACAACATACATGATTACAAATAGATGATCTTGATCATGAACGGAGCTCACAAGATCTAAAAATGGTAGCACAAAGGAAGATATACAACCATCTAGATACTACATGGACCCGTAGTCCAAGGTGGAACTACTCATGCTTCATACCGGAGGCTAGCATGATGAAGAAGAAGGCCTCCGGGATGATCTCCCCTCCGGCAAGGTGCCAAGAAGAACTTCAGACCCCCCCACCCCCGATGTAGTCACGATGGTGGCGGAGGCTATGTACTGTTTCGTGGAAGATTGATCGGATCCTTAGGGTTTTGGTATCGGGGGCTCTTTATATGCGAAGAGGCAAGGCAGGGGGGCACCTAGGGTGGCCACACCCCCCAGGCGCAGGCCCACCCAGTCCGCGCGGCCAGGGGGTGTGCCCTCCTGGTGGCTCTTATCTGTCTCGTACTTTGGCTTCGTATTCCCCATGGTAAAATATTGACTTTGGCTTTTGTCCCGTCCAATTCCGAGAATACTGATTTTCTGCCTGTTCTAGAACCAAAACAGAAGAAAACAGGCAATTGGTACTATGGAATCTTGTTAATAGGTTAGTACCAGAAAACATATAAAAAGACCTCAAAGTGTAGCAAAGAAAAGCAAAGCAGATACTAAACAAGAATGGTACATCAAAAATTATAGATACGTTTCCGACATATCACTGCTCACGGTCTTCAGCCTCTTTCTGCTGACGCTGGAGGGCCTCTGCAGCATCCTCTGCCTTCTTCTCCGCTTTGCCGAGACTCTTTTTGAGTGCGTTCAGCTTGCGGAGGGCATCGTTGTTCTCATCTACAGCATTGGTCAGAGAAAGTTAAATACAAGGAAAATATTCTGTGAGCACTCGCAATCAAACAAGAAGAAACCTACTCACCTCGGAGCTGCTTGAGTTTGCCCTCCAATGGCATATGCTACCGGATCAGGCGGTTGGCATCACAGACAAAGGGCTGCGAACAAATCAACACATCTGATGAATAAAGGGCTCGGGGACTCACCCACGCAAAAGAAGAATAATACTTATGTGGTCAGCTGGGGACTCCGAGGGTTTTGCTTGTGTCTCCCGAGAAATGTTCGCACGGCCCCCTTGCCGCAGGGAGCTCGAATGATCATCGTTGGAATTGGCCACCATCTTGGGGAAAGACGAAGCAGGCTTTGACTCCCCGAACATCTCTACGGGATCCTCATTGAGGAACTCTTCCGAATGATTACTGCTAGCACTTACAAGGAGCCAAATCAACAACAAGCTATTACTTAGCATATCAAAAAAATAACAAGATGTGCTCAGAGTAAATTACGATGGTATGTCGGATAGGTTGAAGACAGGAGCCTCCTTCTTCTTCTTCTTGCCCGGCGGCTGAGGAGCTACAACCCGAACATGCACAACCGCAATAGGGGAGGAGGTCGCACCCTCATCCCCACCATGATGCTCGAGGAAGGAGGGCCCCTTTGGTGTTGGCGGTGTTTCCCCATCCGAAGTCTTGCTCCGGGACCTCTTTCGAGTCCGCCCTTTACTGGGCTCGGGGGATTCCAAGGAGGGCGACTGCGCAGGGGGAGTTCGGACTCCGACTTTGCTTCTTCATCGTCTGATGCAGCCGAGTACTTTTCAGGAAAAGGGGGAATCATTCCCGATACCTTATAGCCCTGCAAAAATAAATACAAAATGCGAAACGAGTTAAGTAATAATAACAAACAACAAGCACTCACAAATCATTACATGAAACTACAGGTTTCACCTGAGGGACGGCTTTCTTGGCATTGAAAGGAGGAGTCAGAGACTTCCCCGGAAGATCCTCTTCGGCCCCGTGCTTCAGAGGAGGCCGAAGCACCCTATCAAGGTCAGCTGAAGACATCTCCTCCGTCAAAACCCTTGTCGGGTCGCTGGTGCCATCATACAAAACATCGGGTGCACCCTCGCTTGGAGCGGCTGCACCTGACGCTTGAGGAAGGTGTGAATTATATCAACTGAAAGGATCGTATGGGCACCTAGAGGAGGGGGTGAATAGGTGCTACTTCAAATTTTCTTCCTTTTCAAATTAAGGTTTGACAAGAAAGGTAAATTCTCTAGATTATGTAACTAAGGTGAATTTACCTATATGTCAAACTTGCACCAACTAGCACAATACTAAGCAAGAACAAGTAAGGTAAAGTGCAGTAAAGGATAGAAGTAGCTAAAGTGGTGGACGCGGAGACATAAGGATTTTTTTCTCGTAGTTCCTTCCTTTTGAGGGGAAGTACTTCTACGCTTGGAGAGGGGGTGGTTTCAAACCAACAACGCCACGGGAGGCCTCCCTTGTTCTCCGATGAAACTCACCCAAAGGGTTCGATTCACCTCTTCCACTATATCGGCAACCTTCGAGGTGGAAGCGTTCGGGGCACACATCCACAACCTAATTGGAGGCTCCCAAATACAAGCAAGCTGTCAAACAATCAAAGACAAGCTTGTAAGAACCAAATCAAAAGCTAGGGTTTCCAAAGAAACACTAGAGCAAGGGGCCCTCAAGTGAATGAGGGGGAAATGAAGATCTCTCTTGATGAAGCTATAGATCAAGGCCTCCTCCTTTGATTCTCCAAAGATCAAGGACTTTGGATGGGTGAGTGAAGAGATCTTATGGATTTGGTGGCTCAAAATGTGTGTTGTTCTTGAACTAGATGAGTAGGTTCCAAGGTAGAAGAAGGGGTCCTTTTATAGGTCCCCAAAAATTAGAGCCATTGGAGTCACTTAACCCGGACAGTCCGACCTGTATGAGCCGGACAGTCCGGTCATGCCGGACATTCTGCTGTGCATCGATCGGACACTCTGGCCTGGCCAAGTTTCCGGCCAGAGTCCGGCCAATGTCCGGGTAGTGTCCAAAGTGCCTAACAGAACGTCCACACATGGGGAGAAAAACTGGCGAAATTCCACGGCTGGACGCTCTGGCTGCTTCGGGCCAGAATCTCTGGGTGGGCCGGATAGTCCGGTGCACATTAGTCGGACAGTCCGGCCAGATATTGATTCTGCCCTCTTTTTGTCCTTGTCAAGCCCTTTTTCCCATGTGTATAAATTACCCAATAATGAATCTGATATCTCCTGAGACAATCAACAATGCATTAAACCTATCCAAGTGTTGTCAACAAACATCAAAATAATATGAAAGGCATGAATGCCCTTTCATCAACACCGTTGACCTCTTTGCCTGGAACTAGCTGAAGGGCCTCCACCCGTTTATAGAGCTTCTCCACATCTTCGCATTCACCCTCCAAAATGTCGTTCGACCACAAATGCTTTCGGATGATCTTATGGGTGGAGTCGAAGGGAGCGAGCCGGTAATGCTGGCAGTCAAGCTTGACGTTGCGGATATAGAACCACTTCCTCCGCCACTGCTAGACGGACTCGCAAAGATGAAAAGAGAAGAACTAGACATAGGATCAGATGGAAATCCCGCACCCTCCCAGTGGATAAACACCATCGGTGCCAGATTGACTCTTCACGGAGTAGTCTCCGAAAGAGGCCAAAGTGAGGCTCGATACCGAGCTAACACTCGCAAAGAGTAATGAAGAAGGCAATATGGAGAAGAGAATTGGAAGACAGATGATGAAGCTGAATCCCAAAAAGAAATGGAGCCCACAAATAAACTCGTGGGCGGGCAATGAGAGACCGCGAATGATGAACGCAAAGAACATAACCCGAAATCCTTTGGGTGGGCGTGGAATTACCTCCTAATGAGGAAGTATGGCGTCGCCCTTATTCTTAGATATCAATCCGGACTCGCGTAGCTTGCGCAAATCCGCCTCCCGCATCTTCGTACATTGCCATCCACCATTGGTGGTGTGGCTGGGAGCAGCGGCCTTCTTGGCAGCGCCGGTGGCGCTCGAGCACCCTGCAACGGACGAGATCTTCTTTGGCTTGCCCATCCTGGTGACGCGACGAGAACGGTGGTGCGAGCGGATAAAGGAAGAGGGGAACACACGGAGGATGTCTAGTGTGCAGTGCAAGAACGAGCTCAGGAAATGGCAGCAATGGCGGAGGATGGAAGCAAATGACGAAGGGGTAAAACTCCTCTGTTTTTCCCACAGTATAAAAGGATGAGGGCGACCAAGCGGAGCCGTCGATGCAGAAGCCCTAAGGCGTGCCCTAGATCTCATCGTCTATGTGTCAACCCCAACCTAAACCGTCACAAGCACGCCGCCCTATATGCATGGAAATCGAGGAGACGCCATAATTTTCGCCATGATTACGCGTGACTAGTCAAACTCAAGTCAGGCGGTGGGACCCACGATCGTCCCATCACATAGTCTATGCTACTGCAGACGATTGAGCTCACCAATCGTCAGCAATGACATCATGAAAGCAAAGCTAGCAACGGCTCGAATATTTCGACTGAACATAAAGTACTTACTCGAGTCTACGACTCAAATAACTACTAGGCTACTCCTATCAGGAGCGCTGGCCGCGCACCTGAATAACTACAATAGTTATAACACCTCGAAGAGATCTTCGAGTCCTACGTCGAGTCTGCGACTCCACTACAGATTCGAGGGCTACTCCCATAGGGAGCGCTGGTTGCACATTCAAAAAATGTGTCCTTTTAATAGATAATTGAAGCATCTGCAAATAAATGAAATAAAGTCTCTGCTTGAGTCTAGGACTCGAACAGACACTCGGGGCTACTCCCATAGGGAGCGCTAGTCGCGCACCCTATGAAATATTCGAATGAGATCCTTCCGATTAGGTATGATAAATATTTATGGAAACTTTTCCCAAATTAACACTAAGTGATAAACAGTCTCCTTGGTCACACGAAAAACCTCTGCGGTGATAAACCTTCGGATGATGTATCTACGACACAAAGATAGGCCCTTTGGATATAATTTGATGGGCTGATATCGCACTTGACTGCGCTCTGCCAGTAATATACCGTGTCAGCAGACACGATGAAAAATCCTGACGAACACGTTGGGTACTTAACTTAAACACTAGGATTCGACTTCTATAAGACCTCAATGGCCTAAGTCAAATCACGCCAACATTGTTCCGGGTTCGAGTCTGGGGATTCAAATCTGAAGAATATCGTGTTGTTTTGTCCAATGATAGTTAACTGACCCTGATCTGTCGGGGTGAGTCAGGCACATGTGTCAACAATCCCTATGAACTGACATTATTACTCATAAAGACAGGTTCGAATGAGAAGCATCCGAATGATTATAGAGTCTCCAGTCGAATCTACGATTTGACTGAACACTCAGGGGATACTGACATGGATATACCCTACGGGTGCCTCACATTGGTATATCCGGTCCAGCCCAGGAAAGGCCCACGTAAAAACTTGTGGTCCAAGAAGATTTCGGGTGGCCCAAAGCCCATTACAAATTCGACTCCTTCAAGGTCACAACTAGTTGTAGATAGAATTTTAAAGGGTTCAACCCTAACCTGTAACCGACTCGACCTACCCCTGAGACCTGTCCTATCTATATAAAGGCCAGGAGGGCACGGCGAGAAGGATCTCTTCACCTCATACACATACCTCACGCTAGATCGCATCTATGCACCCCTTGTAACCTTTGGTTCCGCCGTAATTAAGAACAAACAAGCAAGAGTAGAGTTTTTCCTTCGGGGACCTGAACCTGGGGTAAACCTCGTGTCCCCGTGTTGCTTCTCTGTTAACCGTCACGCGACTTTCAGCATCCCCATCTTCTCCAAAACCTATGTTCATAACAATGGGCATTGACGAGTCGAACCTTGTCAACCACATGATGGAAAATATATACGTGAACTGCACTTTAGTGTGTACTGCATTGCAGTGAACCACCAATAGAGCAAGCAGAACCTGGGCATACACACTCTCGACACTATTTGGTATACTATATACTTACTCACCAGTTGAAAATTATGAAAATGGATGGCTATAGGAATAGAGGGTCCTGCCGCTGTAGCAGTTCATCATCTCAGCGGCCAGTGAAGAGGAGGGCCTACATATTTAGTCTAAGATTATGTAGCGTGGAGCTCGCAAATGCAGTTCAAACTTCATGTCACTTTTTTTATAATTCATTCCTATGGTATGGTTTTGTTTTATGAGATGTTTTCTTCTATGGAGCAATAAAATCTCTGTCATTTTAGTATGAGCAATTAGATGGTTAGCTTCTTCAACATGTTTGGTTGTTAAGAAAGTCAAATCGGATGAGTGTTTTCTTCAAAGAATGTGAGAAGATACACTGATGTATTTTGTTAGTTTCGTCCTTGATGCTACGGATTGCTTCTATTTAGAGTATTTACTTTTCGCTCATTTATTATCACTAAAATGGTTTGAAATCAACGGGACCGTGCGTCAAGACGCACCCCTAAATCTAGTTTAGTACAATAAGCTCACTACCACATCCGTGCATCGCACACGTGCAATCTTTTTTTTGCGAAAGACGGTACAAGAAAGACGCTAAAAATACATGATACACTCACCCCTATGAATGCACGGGTGCACAACATATCTCTATGAGCACATCCAAAATATTAAGTCTGAGAGACTGATTCGTAAGTTCTTGAAATTGATAAAATCAACATAGACGTCTTGTTATCGATGTGAACGCCGGCTCCTAGTGAAGAATATTCTGTTTTTTATGAGATGCCAAAACATCAAATATGGGATCTCCTATTGAAGAATATTCCGTCCTTTTATGAGATGCTAAAGCATTAAATGTGGGATATGATTCTTGGTGGCTGAGGATATCATTGTCCTCCTAAGGGAATCTCCAGCGGCACGACCTATATGGTCATGCCGCGTTCGAGAATGAACGACCGTGCACACACTCTCTAGCGGTGCGGCGCATCTAGAACCGATGCGTCCGGCGCTACCCATCAACACACCAAATTTGGGTCGCGGTTGCATCCAAACGGACACGGGTGGACTAAGCGACTGTCCTCCCACCCGGGTCATGGGCCCGCATAGCAGTGACGTGATGGCCATCTAGCTATTTATGGAGGGACGCGCCGCTTGGGCGCCTGCCCTCCTGCCGCTCAGCCCAACATCTCTTGGTGCGGCCACATTAATGCTGGCGCTTCGAGCTCCACGCCAGCATCCAATGATGTGGCCTTCTTTCTTCCACACTTGAGCCCTTTTTCTATCGGCACCACCACTAGTAGCACCACACTAGCATGGACGATGGCATAGGAGTGAGGGGAGGCTTGGACGCCCACTAGGTCCTAGGCGTGGGGGCCAGGGTCGGAGAGGGAGGCACGGGGGAGAGGCTAAAACGCCTCGCCACCACCTCCTCCTTCGCCACTGTCATCATCTGATAGATGTCGATCAACCAGGTGGACGATTTCGAGTTCGGCTTCACCATCCACCTAGGAATAAACTGGGACAGGATGCGCCTGCACAGAGGTTTGCCGTCGTGGTGGAAGGGAAAGAGCTCAGCCCGGCCAGGTTTTGCTGCAGATTCCCGGTGGCACTAACGGGAAGTGGAGCAACGAGGTGTTGTTTGACCGCGTCGGTCAGATGGAACTCGCCAACGGCTAGAGAGAGTTCACCCGCGTGCACCAAATGCAGATCGAGCATTTCCTCGTCTTCAAGTGGCACTAAGAGGGCGTGCTCATGGTCAGTGTTTGCGACAAGACCATGTGTCATCGCCACTACCACTCCAACTTCGATGACTAGATCGAGACAAAGGTATGGCCTCTTAGTTTATCTTTCATTGTATTCATCTATTAGCTTCTACTAAATTGTATAGAACAATGTATGACACACCTTGCAATTCTATTATAATTTAAGCAACCATGTCTGCCATTTCTATTACAACGATTTACAGATGGCTGGTCCTATGCCGACAAACCTGCCGACTCTCGCTGGACGCGGTTGCGCGCACCGCTGATCGAAAGAAGGTAGTTAGGCATGGTGGTGTAGAGGTTCTTGTACTGAGGATGGGGGATTTCCCACATTCGTTGGCCCCTCCTTTTATTACGAGCAGCTGGAAGCAGCGGGAAACATTCGGAACCGATGGGAAGCGGCGGGAGACGGAAAACATCGGTGGCCACATTGATGACCAAAATTTGCCATCAGGCGTCCCGGCTAGGGAAGCCAAACCATGACCCAAATTCTATCCACGAGACGACGCATCCGGACAGATTCGAATCGACTACGGCGCTGTTTTGGGTCGGCTCGCTGGAGATGGCATAAGAGCAACTCTAGTAGATGTTGCATAACTGCGCACGCGTACGAAAAACCGACTTTTTCCCGTGCGAGAGCCCGCGCTGCGCCCTCCAACAATCGCTCTATCTTCCCGCACGTGGAAAAAACTTTTTCGCGCGCGATTGCACGCGCTTCTTTTGACGCACCGCTCAGCGCGCGCTCGTTAAATGCCGCGACGCGCGTGAAAGCAAACCATCGGCACTTCAGTGCGCGTGGACTCATCTTCTTCCCCTCCCCACTTCTTCTCTGCCGACGCTCCCGCTCCATCGCCGCCATGTCGCCGCGTCGGGAAGCTCCTGGTAGTGTGGCTTACGCGCGTGCCCGACCGGCAACTACTGCGCCGAGATCCAGACCGACGACGACTGCATCATCCTCGGCACCTTCGACACCGTGCACGAGGATGCGTGCGCCTACGACGTCTTGGTGTGGCGGCTCGGGCGCCCACGCGCGTTGATGAATTTTCACGACGTCTAGACGCGCGAGCAGGCCGAGGCACTCGCGCCGCTGCCTCGTCTCGTGACGGAGGAGGAGTGCCGCCGCAGGTGCGAGATGAGCGCCTATGACAGGAGTGGCGCCAACGTTTCCCCAAAGACGTCAAAGTGTAGCACACGCACGACGTCGAGCAGGCCGCGACCAAGACGGCGGTGAGGGCGGATGACGAGGGTTCGATCATCAATGCCCATTGTTATGGACTTGGGTTTTGGAGAAAGAGGGGACGCTGGAGATTGCAGAACGGCTAACATTGAAGCAAAATGGGACACGATGTTTACCTAGGTTCAGGCCCCCAGAGGGAAAAACCCTACTCCTGCTTGTCTGCTAGCTCTTGAATGATAGCGAAGCCGAAGGTTACGTGGGGTGTGCAGATTGGATCTGGCGGGGTATACGCTAGGGTTATCATGTGTCCTCCTCTCCGTGTGTCGTCGGATTGTCGACAAGTACACCATAGGGGGTCCTAGTGGCGTTGGAAGGATGGGGTGTGAGACGTCGGATATTCTAGGAGCGGTGAGCACAAGTTTACCCAGGTTCAAATCCGACTGTGGTGATCGGATCCTACTCCTGCTAGCAACCCAGTAATATATCAGCGTAAGCCAGATGTTACAACGTATTACAAGAGAGGTTCGCCTGTGCGAGTTGGTTGTGGTTGTGTGTATTGAGTTGTGCCCTAAAGGCTCCCATAGGGCCAGTTTATATAGTCACTGGGTCCTAGGGTTACATGAGAGACCTATCCGGCTACATTACAGAGTCGGTAACTATGTACAACTTGGACTACAAGTAATACTACAGGCCTAAGTCGGTAACTCTTCTGGGCCTTGTCGTAACCGGAACTGGCACCTCCTCTTTCTCTGACTGGGCCGCCCGTGAAGCAAAGCTCTAACCTGTTGGTGGGCCACCCTGGTCAGCAAGTCATGTTGGTATACCTGGAAAGTATATCCCCAACAGTAGCCCTCGGAAGTCTCCAAGATCTGAAGTCGGATAAATCGTCTAGCTTGATGGTTTCTTCGTCTTGAGAATCTTGAAGTGTTCCCGAAAACTTCGTTCATCAATGTAGGATTCTGACTCAATCGAGTCGAACATATCTTGCTCTGACCTTAATCTTTTCCCTGCTTGTTTGCAACATAAGCCGGATTTTTCAGTGGCATGCGGACTAACAACTTTTCAGACCAGGTCCTGTCACTGACAGGATTTCCATCAGCACGACCGTTGGTGGGTCCGTTCCTTATGGAACAGAACACCGTTTCTGTCAACACCCGGATTTTTAATCCCAGATGCCTGTTATGCCATACATCGCAATCCCAGGAATACCATTTTTGCGAGACATAACAGAATTGGATACCACAGTACATCATCCATTACAAACCATACATAAGGTATTACACAAATAAGGATCTCATGATCTGGTTCTTAATACAACTCAAGCAGCGGAATACGTAATAATAACGGTAGCGTAGGCAAAGCTCCATCTTCGGGGTCACAGGCAATGCTGACGATGGGAGATGATCCTAGTTGTCGTAACCTTCCTGGGGTCCATCATCCTGATACTCCTCTTCATAGTCTGGCCACGGGAATAGCCAGGGACAAAGACATGAGTACTCTTTAAGTACTCGCAAACTAATACTAACAAGTGAAGGGGGTTTTTGTAATAGGACACTAGGCTCTAGGGTTGTTTTGAAAAAATCCAGATTTACCTCTACTAAGTTCAGGAGCAAGAGAAAACTGATTGGAGTTTTACAACCTAAGCGGGAACTTTTATCTCAAGCCACAACTCTGTTGTGGTCAAGTCAAAGTCTCCGATTCATTTCACAAGTCATTTTGAAAACATCTGACGGGGGAACAATATGGCCACTCCAACTGTCCATAACAGCGGACACGGCTATTTGAATAGTTTGACACTCTGCATAGATTGTACACTTTCACCACAACATTCGATACATCCGTCAGGAACAAATCCTGAATTCACCATACTTAGTATGCGGATAATCAATCCTAACCTTTCAATTACACACCCTAGTATAAGCACCTCTCCTGTGAGTTTGGCCTCCCAACCATGACCAACTGTCATCTTGGATACTGCACAGGTGGACAATCTTCACAAGGTAGACTCAGCTCAGACCTTGGTCGTGAGGGAACTAATACTAAGGTATATAAGTTTCCAGTCAAGCCCTACCCAACCTTTGGGTATTGTGGTTGTACAATAAAATTTGAATGGTATCGCATCCAGACAACCATCAGTTTTATAAAGGGATAAGGCTCATGCCTCAACATTTTCATCACCAAAATCATCTGGTGTTCGGAAACACATGTCAAAACATCTCAGTAGAATGATCCATCATTCTAAGGTTTTCATAACCATTTTCACCAAGTATTCCCATCTAATGTTGATCAAGTTTTATGCTTAGCACTAGAATCTACAAGTGGGGTGAGTACAAATGAGGGGTGGTAAACTAGTGGAGTTTCAACTAAGTTCAATCTTATGACTTGGGATGACATCAAGATTATCTAGCTTAGGCCAAATTTTATGCTCTTTATGCAACCTTCAAGTATCTTTCTAGAATCTACAATTCACTCAAGTAAACTCTAAGTAAAAGCTTTGATAAAGAAATAAAGTAGAAAGCTGGCAAGTAAAACTAGGATTGGGTATCATCACATGTGTCTAACCAAGAATGCTTAGTGCATTGCATAGGTTTACTTGATTAGAAAGGCTTGCATCAGTATCATTATAAGCTTGTTAAGTTAATAGCTTGCAAGTATTGGCATGCATCAGTATCAGTATAAGCTTGCTAAGTTAATAGCTTGCAAGTATTGGCTTGCCTTGTGCAGAGCAGTGGTTGAAGTTCTCCTCGGCTTCTTCTTCGTAGTATCCTCCTTTCTCCTCGTATCCTTGGTCGATACTAGAGTCTATGAATAAATATGAGGTACACAATCACCAAACAATACTTAACTACTTGCAATCATCACAGCCAAGGGTTCTATAGATGATCTAGCATCATCACTAACATTACAAGCATTTGACTTAAAGATTTTGGTTTTAGAAAAGTAATTTCTACTCATTGAAAAACTACTTAAGATTTAATATTCTCCAAACCAAACATGGGATTATGTTGACACATGTCATCACCACATATTTTAGTCCATGGGAATGTGATTTAAAGTGGTGTCACAATTTAATAAGGTTTTACCCTTTTATTTCATTTAAATAAAGTGACTAGAAATGTCTATGTGGCATCCTTTTATTATTTGAACATTATTTCTGTAAGTAAACCTATATATTTTTATATATTCTGAAACGTATGGTCAAATGTGATTTTTGAGATTTGGAATCAACTCAAAAGCTATTATGGTTTAAATTTTAAAAATGTTTGAATGCAGAAAAGCTTCTGCCTTGTTATTTTTACCAAGGGTGATCTACATATCCAAATAATTTGAATCCAACGGGCTTGGATTCAGCATTTCAAGACCTTTCTAACAAAATTGGTTTCATTCAATTTGGTTCACTGAATCAAGCTCGGTTGATTTTTGAAACTAGGTACAGAACTGTGTTTGAATGAAAATGGAAAAATCCAAATTCAAACGAATGGGCTGCGCGGGACTGTTAACGGGCCGGCTCAGTGTCACTCCGCGGCGCGGGGCTCAACTGACAGGGGGTTCCACCAGTCAGTGGCTCTCTAAACGCGAAGAGGTACAGGACAATCTCATCCGCACGATCTAAGTCTAATCGAACGGCTGCTACTCATCGTCCACGTCGGGCGGCGCCGGCGAGACAGAAACCTAACGCGGCAGGTGGGGGTCGTCGGGGGTTCACCAGGGCTCAGGCGAAGGTCGGCGATGCGGGCGAACGACAAAGTCGACGACGGCGAACCTCCTGGTATCGGCAGCTTCTCCTAGGGCGGCTCTAATCGCTGGCTCCCTTCTTCTCCAGCAGTGGCAGGCTCCGGTGAAATTCCGGCGATGCGCTGCTCGCCTTGCTCCGGGAATGGGGTGGAAAGATCAGTGAGGATAGGGGAGTAGAATGGTGTGAAGAGTTTGAGCGGGGGAGGCCTCTATTTATAGTCTCGACGACGAGATCGAACGGGATGATCAGGCGATGGTGGCGACATGGCTACGGGCTGCTAGAGGCGTGGCCAAGGGTGGCGATCGATCGGTGGTCTCCTGGCGATGCTCTATGGCTTTAATGCGCTTGTAGGGGCGGTGGAAAATGGTCTGGAACATGCGATGCTCTGCGCGGCAGAGGCGGCGTCTTCAACGGCGAGCGGTGGCTGTGAGGCATGGGACGGCGAACGGGGATGTTTGGCGGTCTCCTGGGACGGTGGTGATCGTGTATGCACGCGGCGAGGGCGGCGCTCGGTCTGTGGGCGCGTGTCGAGGGTCGCGCTCTGGCGCATGCTCGGCATGGTTGACAGAGGCACGGGCGCGGCGTTCCTTGTGGTTTTGGTCGCTGTCTGCGAGGCAGGGCTGGTCGAGAGGGGGCGGTGAGGCATGGGATACCTCCCAGACAAGGTTGGCACGGCTAGTTCTTCTCCTAGCTTGCTGTCCACACTGGGGTGACATGGGTGGCTTCGGCTGTTCACCATTGATGACATTGCCAAGCTTAAAGTGGGGCTAGTGCTTAGTTAAGTTTGCTAGATGATCTACTGAGGTTGTTGTGAGCTGGAGAGGGAACAAGTTAGGCTCAAATCACTGCTCACTATAGTGTTTAGATTTTGTTTGATTTGTATCTGCAAGGTGTTTGATGAAATGGTCGCAAGAATTCAAGTTTTGAATTTTGAAAAGATTTTTGGTGGGTGTGCTAGGCATGTGCTGGTGAGTCTGTGGATGCTTGGGTTTTGAAAGTTGAGCTTGTTTGAGTGGTTTTTTAAAAAGTGGGATCTTCCCATATGATATAGATTCAATTTTGAACTGTCATTTAAACTATGCATTCAAATATTTTTGGATGATCACAAGGTGGGCCTTGGTACTTTGTTATGAGTACTATCAAGGGGTGCAAAGATCCAAACAAGTTTCTGTTAAGTTTTGAAAGTTAGAGATAGTCAAAGTAGGCATGGGAGTCAAATTGGCCAAAATGACCATTCCCTTATTTTGTTTGTTTTGATTTATTTGTCTTTGGGAAAAGTGTGGGGATTGCTTAGATGATGTTTATTTCACCTAAGAATCCATTTACAAGCAAAGAAACACATAAACAAGGCAATTCAAAAGAATCCAAAATGGAATGCATACACAAATGCATGCTTTCATATTTTTATTTAGAAAAGTTTTTGTTAACCATAATTTTGGATATTAGAGTTTGATGATTCTAGTTTAATATTTTTGGGATGTTACAAACCTTCCCCCCTTAAACAAAATCTCATCCCGAGATTTGAAAAAGGACAAAAAAGATTACCTAGGATTTGAAGAGATCTGGAAACTCCATCCAGATGTGATCTTCGCGCTCCCAGGTAGCTTCCTCTTCTGTGTGGTTTCTCCACTGAATCTTGAGAAACTTGATGCTTCGGGTTCGGGTAGTTCTGAAGGCTTCTTCCAAAATACGGATGGGTACTTCAGGATAGGTTAGGTTATCGTTGATCTCTATGGTCTGGTGATCGATATTCTTGAACACTTCCGTCTTATCTGGAACTTCGAGGCACTTGCGAAGTAACGAGATATGGAACACATTGTGCACGGCTGACATCTCTTTGGGCAGTTCCAATTGATACGACACTTCTCGACGGTTCAGAATCTTGAAGGGTCTGATATATCTAGGGGCTAACTTCCCTTTCAGTTGGAAACGCTGCATTCCTTTTAATGGCGACACTTTCAAATATACAAAATCTCCTATGTTGTAGGCAAGGTCTCGACGTATCTTGTCGGCATAGCTCTTCTGTCTTGACTGAGCAATCTTGAGGTGCTCACGAATCTTGTGAACCTTCTCTTCTTCTTCTCGTAGGATGTCGTGTCCGAAAATCTGACTCTCTCCTACTTCCGACATGTTCAAAGGGGTGCGACACTTTCTTCCGTGCATGAATTCAAATGGGGACATCTGCAAACTATCTTGATAAATGTTGTTTGTAAGAAACTTCTGCAAATGGCAGATAGTCTTCCCACTTAGATCCATATTCTAATACACAGTCTCTCAGCATGTCTTCGAGTATTTGATTTACTCGCTCCATTTTTCCATCGGTCTGAGGGTGATAAGTGGTGCTGAAATCTAGGCGGGTTCCTAAACCTTCTTGGACATTCTTCCAGAATCTCGAGGTAAACTGAGTTCCTCGATCTGATACGATGTTCTTGGGGACTCCATGCAAACTAACGATTCTAGCGATGTATAACTCCGCTAGCTTCGAACTCTGATATGTCGTCTTGACGGGTAAGAAATGGGCGACTTTGGACAATCTGTCCACTATGACCCAGATAGAGTCATTTACCCTACTAGAAGTAGGCAATCCGGTGATAAAGTCCATTCCAACGGAATCCCATTTCCATTCCGTAATCTGCAAGGGTTGCAAAAATCCAGCGGGTCTTTGATGTCCTGCCTTGACTCTCTGACATATATCACACTTGGCGATATAGCTTCCGATTTCTCTTTTCATCTTATGCCACCAAAATTGTTCTTTGAAATCTTGATACATCTTAGTTCCTCCGGGGTGGATAGAATAAAGAGTATCATGAGCTTCCTTTAGAATAACTTCTTTCAACTCAGAATCTGCGGGTACACAAAGGCGTCCTTTGTACCACAGAACTCCTTCTTCGTCTTCCGTGAATCTGGGTACTTGCCTGTACCGATATGATGCTTGATTCCGTCGATACTAGCATTTCCTTTCTGCGCCTCTTTGATCTGGCTGATCAAAGTGGGTTGAAGTTCTATGCTAGCCAAAAATCCTTCACTTACTAATTCCATTCGAAAATCTTCCATCTCTTTGTGCAAACTTGGTTGCTCCTTTAAAATCATGGAGTTCAAGCGGCACGGCAATCTTCTAAGGGCATCTGCTACCACATTGTCTTTACCAGGGTGATAGTGAATGTCCAGATCGTAATCCTTGATTAGA
Source organism: Avena atlantica (assembly GCA_910589765.1). Lineage (NCBI taxonomy): Eukaryota > Viridiplantae > Streptophyta > Magnoliopsida > Poales > Poaceae > Avena > Avena atlantica. The sequence continues at coordinate 75,886,584 of OU342734.1, forward strand.
TCAATCCATCTTCTCTGCCTCATATTCAGCTCATTCTGAGTGAATATATACTTTAGGCTCTTGTGATCCGAATAAATCTCACAAAGGTTTCCCATCAGGTAATGCCTCCATGTCTTCAGGGCTAGAACTACGGCTGCAAGTTCGAGGTCATGGGGTGGGTAATTTTGCTCATGTTGTTTCAGTTGTCGAGATAGATAATATATAACTTTGCCTTCTTGCATTAGCACACATCCGAGACCGATCTTGGATGCATCACAATACACATCGAAGGGCTTCGTGATATCCGGCATGATTAAGATTAGGGCTGAAATCAATATCCTCTTGATTTCTTGAAAACTCGCTTCACACTTGTCGGTCCATTCAAACTTCTTGTCCTTGTTCAGCAATTGGGTCATGGGTCTGGCGATACTCGAGAATCCTTCTACGAACTTGCGGTAGTATCCCGCCAATCCGAGAAATGCACGAACTTGGGTTTCAGTGGTTGGGGCTTGCCAATCTTCGACATCTTTCACTTTGGCAGGGTCAACGGCAATTCCTCCGGTGGATACAATGTGGCCGAGGAATCCTACCTCCTGTAACCAGAATTCACATTTGCTAAACGTGGCATACAACTGATGCTCTCTATGGGTTCCAAGAATGGTCCTTAGGTGTAGCTCATGTTCTTCTTCTGATTTCGAATAAATCAGAATGTCATCGATGAAAACAACAACAAACTTATCCAGGAAGTCCATAAAAATCTTATTCATGAGATTCATGAAATAAGCGGGGGCATTGGTTAATCCAAAAGACATGACAGTATACTCGTATAATCCATAACGGGTGGTAAAGGCAGTCTTTCGAATATCTTCTGCACGAATTTTGAGGTAATGATAACCAGTTCTAAGATCAATCTTAGAAAACACTTTGCCACCGGTCAACTGATCAAACAAATCTTCTATCTTGGGCAAAGGGTATTTGTTCTTGATGGTGACATCATTCAACTTCCGATAATCCGTACACAAACGGTTACCTCCATCTTTCTTGTCCACGAACAAAACATGTGATCTCCATGGTGACGCACTTGGTTGAATCAATCCAATCTCCATAGGGAATCCATTTGCTTCTTCAGTTCTGCCAGTTCCGACGGGTTCATACTATAGGGTCTCTGGGCTATGGGTCCTGTTCCGGGGATTAGTTCAATGATAAACTCGATATCCTGATCTGGGGGCATACCGGCCAAAACATCTGGAAATGCATTGGGGTATTCACAGACTATCCGGACTTGGTCAATGGTAGGTTGGGCAATACTCTTGTTGCACTTGAATTGGCGAGGTAAGGTTTCAGATATATGCTCAACTGATATTCCGGCTGTACTGGTCATGGTGATGGCTTTCTTGGCACAGTCAATGAATCCTTTATGTTTGGACATCCAATCCATTCCTAGTACTACTTCCAAACCTTTAGTTCCGAGTACTATCAGATTAGCATAAAAATCTATGCCATGGATTCGGATAGGGACGGCTTTGCAAATTTGCCTAGCTTTGGTGGTTGAACCGAGAATTTGAACGATCATACCGTGCTTCAGTTTGGTTGGTTGGATTTTAATAGTGCATGCAAATTCTTCAGTGACAAATGAGTGCGATGCACCAGAATCAAACAACACTCGAGCAAGTACTGAATTAACAGAAAACATACCCAGCACGATGTCTGGCGCTTCATGAGCTTCTTCAGCATGCATGAGAAAAAGACGGCCGTTGCGGTTGAGCGAATTCCCTGGGGCAAACCTCCTTCCGGGCTGAACACGACACTGTTGCTGAGCTAGGGCATTGGTATTGGGGGCTACGGCATTCTTATTGTTGGGGCACTCGTTGGAGTAGTGGCCCTTATTTCCACAGTCATAACAAGTCACTTGTGACTTGTCCTTTGCTGCAACAGGCACATCATTGCTTCCAGTCCTCGGGGCAGTGTTGGTGTTGGTGGTAACATTGTTGTTGAACTTGGGTGGGGCACGGTTGAAATTGCTAGAGTTGTCGGGGTTGTTGTGATTTCCTCCGCGCCTAGGGTTTCCGCGGTTGGGATAAGTCGGACGGTTCATCGGGGTTTGTTGGTTCTCGGGGCAAATCCTAGAGATGGGTTAGGGCGATACTTTGGGGTCTGATGGGTTCCTGGCTGATGCATCATGCGACGCTTGCGGTTCTCATTGGCTTGGTTGATCTTTCCTTCCATCTGGATGGCAGGGTCGACAAGGGCTTCAATATCATCAAAGGGGATATTGACTAACACAGTTTGCATCTCATCGTGCACACCATTCAGGAATCTTTCTTTCTTCTTGGCTTCGGTGTCGATCTCATCCGGGGCATACCTAGCTAATGACAAGAATTTGTCACGGTATTCCACTATGGTCATCCTTCCTTGCTTCAGTTCTCTGAACTCATCTCTCATTCTCTTGATCAAACCCGGTGGCACATGGGTTCTGCTGAACTTGACCTTGAATTCCTCACACGTCATCATCTGTCCTCCGGTCATGGCACGAACACTGTTCCACCATGCTCTGGCATCTCCGGCTAGATAGTGGGTGGCGAATAGAACTTTCTCGTTGGCTTCCACTCCGGCGACTTCTAGGTTATTTTCCATGGTTTGCAGCCAATCGTCAGCATCTAGGGCCTCTTCTGACTTAGTAAAAACAGGCGGGTTGGTATTCTGGAAATTCTTGAGCTTAGATCCATGGTTCTCCTGATTTCCTTGGCCTTGGTTGTTGTGGGCTAGCTGGGCTATCTGCTGAAGGGTAGCTAAATTGGCTTGATGTTCGGCCCTTTCAGCTTCGCGGTCAGAAACCAATATTTGCAGTATCTGCAACATCGGGTCCGGGGATGAACCACTTCCTCCGCGTGGCATCTGAAGATTGAGATAGATCATGAGAAAAGAGGGAAATTTCTAAGGTTTCGGGACTTTGAAAAGTTTTTAAAGTCTGGCTCAGATTTTCTAGCAACATGATTTTCATTCATTCACTCATAGCACACGATACAACACACACCACAACAAAGGTAAGCAGATGGTTTTAAGAACCATTCTGGAAACTACGATACAGGGGGACCGAATACTACTCACTACGCTAGTGATCAAGTGCTACTACTCCTTGGAGTTGGTGTAGTCGTCATCCTCATCATCCTCGTCGTCATTGATGAAGGCGAAATCATCCTCATCGGTGAAGAAGTCCATAGCCTGATCCTCCAGAAAATCGTCATCATCACTAAGATAGGAGTAGGGGTCTCTATGAAGATCCTCTCCGGCATTCTCCCTTTCCTCCAACTACATGTCTCTCTCGTGGAGGGTCTCTTCCAAAGTAGAGATACGGTGGCAAAGACGAGAAATGATGCGCTCCTTCTTGTCGAGCTGATGGCGGCGAGACTTGCGATCCTTCGCTAGCATGGCGATGGTTTGATCCTTCGTCTTGATGATGGCGGACTTGTGGTTGGAGTAGTCACGGCAATTGTCCAATTCTTGCTGACGATCGTACATCATGAAGCTAAGGTGGTCCAACTGAGTCTTCAGCTCATGGTAGTATGGGGCTTCTAGCGGTTTTCCATTAGCCTCACGCCTTGGGAAAAACTCAAAGCGGGTTCCCTTGATCTGGTTGATACTCTGCCCACACAGACGGGAAAGAGCTTCCTGCATGGCCCTGGCAAGTCCATCAAGCCAGTTGTTCTCTCTTAAGGTAAACTGAATTCCCTCAGTAGTGGGAGGTTTAATATTTCCTCGGAGACTTGCAACACTTAGCCACTGCAGATCTTCTCCTCCTTGATCATTGAGCTGAGCTCCGAAGAACTCGGGGTGCGGACGCTCCAGAAGTTCCAAAAGCTGGTCCAAATCCCTCTCAAAGATAAGGTCTCCTCCATTCCCCAACTGATAAAAGTTGATGTACTTCACGTCCATCTATTAAGAATATAGGATGAGTAAGTTAGTAGAGTGATCAAGTGTGTCAAATTTTATGTATTTTGCAAGAGTTATATAGGAACATGAATTTTTATAAAAGAATCAAGGTGATAAGAATGGGAATAAGTTTTTGTAAATACTTTCTTTCTTTGGTTTTGAAACTAAGTTTTTGATTCAAACGTCCAGTCTAACTAGGGTCTCATATGGTTAGGATGGCTCTGATGCCAACTTGTCAACACCCGGATTTTTAATCCCAGATGCCTGTTATGCCATACATCGCAATCCCAGGAATACCATTTTTGCGAGACATAACAGAATTGGATACCACAGTACATCATCCATTACAAACCATACATAAGGTCTTACACAAATAAGGATCTCATGATCCAGTTATTAATACAACTCAAGCAGCGGAATACGTAATAATAACGGTAGCGTAGGCGAAGCTCCATCTTCGGGGTCACAGGCAATGCTGGCGATGGGAGATGATCCTAGTTGTCATAACCTTCCTAGGGTCCATCATCCTGATACACTTCTTCATAGTCTGGCCACGGGAATAGCCAGGGACAAAGCCATGAGTACTCTTTAAGTCTTCGCAAACTAATACTAACAAGTGAAGGGGGTTTTTGTAATAGGGCACTAGGCTCTAGGGTTGTTTTGCAAAAAGCCAGATTTACCTCTACTAAGTTCAGGAGCAAGAGAAAACTAATTGGAGTTTTACAACCTAAGCGGGAACTTGTATCTCAAGCCACAACTCTGTTGTGGTCAAGTCAAAGTCTCCGATTCATTTCACAAGTCATTTTGAAAACATCTGACGGGGGAACAGTATGGCCACTCCAACTGTCCATAACCGCGGACGCGGCTATTCGAATAGTTTAACACTCTGCATAGATTGTACACTTTCACCACAACATTCGATACATCCATCAGGAACAAATCCTGAATTCACCATATTCAGTATGTGGATAATCAATCCTAACCTTTCAATAACATGCCCTAGTATAAGCACCTCTCCTGTGAGTTTGGCCTCCCAACCATGACCAGCTGTCATCTTGGGTACTGCACAGGTGGACAATCTTCACAAGGTAGCCTCAGCTCAGACCTTGGTCGTGAGGGAACTAATACTAAGGTATATAAGTTTCCAGTCAAGCCCTACCCAATCTTCGGGTATTGTGGTTGTACGATAAAATTGGAATGGTATCGCATCCAGACAACCATCAGTTTTATAAAGGGCTAAGGCTCATGCCTCAACATTTTCATCACCAAAACCATCTGGTGTTCGGAAACACATGTCAAAACATCTTAGTAGAATGATCCATCATTCTAAGGTTTTCATAACCATTTTCACCAAGTATTCCCATCTAAAGTTGATCAAGTTTTATGCTTAGCACTAGCATCTACAAGTGGGGGTGAGTACTAATGAGGGGTGGTAAACTAGTGGAGTTTCAACTAAGTTCAATCTTATGCCTTGGGATGACATCAAGATTATCTAGCTTAGGCCAAATTTTATGCTCTTTATGCAACCTTCAAGTATCTTTCTAGAATCTACAATTCACTCAAGTAAACTCTAAGTAAAAGCTTTGATAAAGAAATAAAGTAGAAAGTTGGCAAGTAAAACTAGGATTGGGTATCATCACATGTGTCTAACCAAGCATGCTTAGTGCATTGCATAGGTTAACTTGATTAGCAAGGCTTGCATCAGTATCATTATAAGCTTGCTAAGTTAATAGCTTGCAAGTATTGGCTTGCCTTGTGCAGAGCAATAGTTGAAGTTCTCCTCGGCTTCTTCTTCGTAGTATCCTCCTTCCTCCTTGTATCCTTGGTCGGTACTAGAGTCTATGAATAAATACGAGGTACACAATCACCAAACAATACTTAACTACTTGCAATCATCACACACAAGGGTTCTATAGATGATCTAGCATCATCACTAACATTACAAGCATTTGAATTAAAGAGTTTGGTTTTAGAAAAGTAAATTCTACTCATTGAAAAACTACTTAAGATTTAATATTCTCCAAACCAAACATGGGATCATGTTGACACATGTCATCACCACATATTTTAGTCCATGGGAATGTGATTTAAAGTGGTGTCACAATTTAATAAGGTTTTACCCTTTTATTTCATTTAAATAAAGTGACTAGAAATGTCTATGTGGCATCCTTTTATTATTTGAACATTATTTCTGTAATTAAACCTATATATTTTATATATTCTGAAAGGTATGGTCAAATGTGATTTTTGAGAGTTGGAATCAACTCAAAAGCTATTATGGTTTAAATTTGAAAAATGTTTGAATGCAGAAAAGCTTCTGCCTTGTTATTTTTACCAAGGGTGATCTACAGATACAAATGATTTTAATCCAACGGTCTTGGATTCATCATTTCAATACCTTTCTAACAAAATTGGTTTCATTCAATTTGGTTCAATGAAGCAAGCTGGGTTGATTTTTGAAACTAGGTACAGAACTGTGTTTGAATGAAAATGGAAAAAAAATCCAAATTCAAACGAATGGGCTACGCGGGAACTGTTAACGGGCCGGCCCAGTGTCACTCCGCGGCGCGGGGCTCAACTAACAGGGGGGTTCCACCAGTCAGTGGCTCTTTAAACGCGAAGTGGTATGGGGCAATCTCATCCGCACGATCTAAGTCTAATCGAACGGCTGCTACTCATCGTCCACGTCGGGCGGCGCCGGCGAGACAGAAACCTAAAGCCGTACGTGGGGGTCCTCGGGGGCTCACCAGGGCCCAGACAAAGGTTGGTGATGCGGGCGAACGACGAAGTCGACGACGGCGAACCTCCTGGTACTGGCAGCTTCTCCTGGGGCGGCTCCAATCGCTGGCTCCCTTCTTCTCCAGCAGCGGCGGGCTCTGGTGAAATTCTGGCGATGCGCTGCTCGCCTTGCTCCAGGAACGCGGTGGAACGATCAATGAGGATAGGGGAGTAGAATGGTGTGAAGAGTTTGAGCGGGGGAGGCCTCTATTTATAGTCTTGACGACGAAACTGAACGGGATGGGCAGGCGACGGTGGCGACATGGCTACGGGCTGCTAGAGGCATGGCCGAGGGTGGCGATCAATCGGTGGTCTCCTGGCGATGCTCTATGGCTTTAATGCGCTTGTAGGGGCGGTGACAAATGGTCTGGAACATGCGATGCTCTGCGTGGTAGAGGTGGCGTCTTTGACGGCGAGCAGTGGCTGTGAGGCATGGGGCGGTGAACGAGGATGTCTGGCAGTCTCCTGGGACGGTGGTGATCATTTATGCACGCGACAAGGGCGGCGCGCGGTCTGTGGGCGCGTGTCGAGGGTGGCTCTCTGGCGCATGCTCGGCATGGTTGACAGAGGAACGGGTGCGGCGTTCCTGGTGGTTTTGGTCGATGTCTGCGAGGAAGGGCTGTTCGAGAGGGGGCGGCGAGGCATGGGCTACCTCCCAGACAAGGTTGGCATGGCTAGTTCTTCTCCTAGCTTCCTGTCCACACTAGGGTGACATGGGTGGCTTCGGCTGTTCACCATTGATGACATTGCCAAGCTTACAGTGGGGCTAGTGTTTAGTTAAGTTTGCTAGATGATCTACTGAGGTTGTTGTGATCTAGAGAGGGAACAAGTTAGGCTCAAATCACTGCTCACTATAGTGTTTAGATTTTGTTTGATTTGTATCTGCATGGTGTTTGATGAAATGGCTGCAAGAATTCAAGTTTTTAATTTTGAAAAGATTTTTTGTGGGTGTGCCAGGCATGTGCTGGTGAATCTGTGGATGCTTGGGTTTTGAAAGTTGAGCTTGTTTGAGTGGTTTTTGAAAAAGTGAGATCTTCCCATATGATATAGATTCAATTTTGAACTGTCATTTAAACTATGCATTCAAATATTTTTGGATGATCACAAGGTGGGCCTTGGTACTCTGTTATGAGTACTATCAAGGGGTGCAAAGATCCAAACAAGTTTCTGTTAAGTTTTGAAAGTTAGAGACAGCCAAAGTAGGCATGGGAGTTAAATTGGCCAAAATGACCATTCCCTTATTTTGTTTGTTTTGACTTATTTGTCTTTGGGAAAAGTGTGGGGATTGTTTAGATGATGTTTATTTCACCTAAGAATCCATTTACAAGCAAAGAAACACATAAACAAGGCAATTCAAAAGAATCCAAAATGGAATGCATACACACATGCATGCTTTCATATTTTTATTTAGAAACGTTTTTGTTAACCCTAATTTTGGAGATTAGAGTTTGATGATTCTAGTTTAATATTTTTGGGATGTTACAGTTTCAATGCCTGCGCAAAAATTGAGGGGGCAAAAGTGTCGTGAGGAAGCTAACTCCCCCTCTCATATACGTGTGGCGCTAATCGCGCGTGTCATCACACGAATCTTGACGTAGAGGTAAATAAAGAGGGGAGAAAACCCTTTCTCTCATATTCACCTCTCCATCGATTCATTCATTGCTTCCTCGTACTCCTCAAGCACTTCGCACCAGTTCCCATCTACGCACCGTTGAGAAAAAAACTCTCCTTCCCCCACCAGCCCTTTTTCCTGCAAGATCCATGGCTTCTGCCTCGACCTCAGGAGCGTCGGCGGCGGAAGAGAAGAAGATGCGGAGTCTTTGGTTCCCCAACGCCATGGACAACGCGGAGTTCCAAGTCATGGAGGACGAAGGGTTCATTTTTTTCGGTGCATGGCGGAGCGTCTCAGGGCACCCCGTTCACGCGCCGCTCGACGGCGAGAGGGTGTTGTTCGGCACTCACGTCGACCGCGGCCTCAGCTTGCCACCGTCGGACTTTCTCGTCGAGGTCCTCAACTACTATGGTGTGCAACTCCATAATCTTCCTCCCAACTCCCTGCTTGAGCTTAGTGCTCACGCAGCTTTGTGCGAGGGGTTTCTTGGCATTAGGCCAAGTCTCACACTTTTCCAGTACTATTATGGTACTCGGAAGAATTCCATCAGTGCCGGTGTGCCTTATGTCACCGACACTCTTAGCTTAGTCCTTAGGAGGAAATGGATGTTTCATAGGATTAATGCTAGTGAGTCCGTCAAATGCTGGGCCAGAACTTTCTTCCATCATAAGGATATTCCGGCTCCAGGAAAGTCGGAAGGTCTTTTTCGTCAACGGTGCCGCTCCCCACCAAGATTCATGGGACACGGAGGAGCCGGAGCTGTCGGATATTTTGATCCTTGCCAAGAGGCGGATCGAATATTTGATGAAGCATGAGGGCCTCCGCGGATTCGACTTGATCCACTGCTGGCTGGAGCGCCAGATTCAGCCTCTCTAGCACCACGGTGATCGCCTCATGCACAAGATCACGGGCGACAAGAAGGACAAGATGCGGGTCAGTTCCAGCCGGCTTGCGCCGAAGGTCTACAAGACCCTCATGCAATATTTGATCAAGAAAAGAGTGGAACAAAATGTTCCAAAATTTTCCATGAAGATGTATACGACCAACCATCCTCTGACCCGGTAATTATTTCGACTCTGCTTTTGTGTTTCGTCATTCTTTTCTGTTCTTTCTCCGACTCTATTTTCATCGATTCTTTCTGACTTTGTCAGCTCGAGAAACTCTCCAAGTCTGAGCTAGCTCCACTAGAGGGCTATGCTTCAGACGATCTGGAGGCGACGGAGGATGATGAGGTGCAACAAGTTGCCCCCCCCCCTCCAAGAAGCGTAAGGCGAAGGAAGTTGTTGCTGCTGGTAGCCAAGTGTTGCCAGTAGTTAAAAAGTAAGCACCCTACTTTTCTTTTTCAGTACCTTTGTACCTTTATTTCTTTCTAGAGCACACCTAATATTTAGGATTTTCGTGTTCTAGAGTTAAATCAGCGTTGAAGAGCAAGTTAAAGCCGGACAGCAAGCTGGGCAAGCAGATGCGCCAGCAGAAGCTTGTCATCTCCCCTGCTATGCCGCCGTTGACTCCATCCAGTACTCCATCAGCACAAGGATCTTCTGCATCCCCTGATGCTGGAAAAATCTCGAAAGCCCTGGTCACCGTTGATGACCAGGCAACTAACAAGGGTGAACCCGTAAACGGCAATGATCCCATGTTAATGTCTACATGAATGATAGATAAGGTGGTTAACTCTGTTCTCCCTGGCTTGAAGAGGAAATAAAGGGAAGATATCCTCAGACTGGCTCAATCCAGCCTTGAGAAGCAAACCTTGACTCCAGAGGCAGCGAGCCAAGAGGAGGACATCAAGCTGGTCAGCCTCCTGGACCAAATTTTGGTACGGGACGCTAAAGTCACATCTAGCAAACTTCCAGCGACGGATGTTCCTTCCCTCACCCTTACCGAGAAGCTGTTTCACAGCACCAAACTCGGATTTGAAAAGATGCACCTGGAACACATTGTAAGTTTTTGATTCTTATTTGCATTTATTATCATATCCTCTAGCCCCCAAGCATAAACTCGGATAAACATCATTGGATCCGAGTTGATGCTTTTAGGTTGCAAAAGAACGATGTATCGTAGCCCCCAAGGCTCGTGCTGTAATTTTACTTAGTTAAATTTGCAGCCCGAGTCTTAGTATCCGTTTGACGGTATTCCGTCTCTAAACTTACAGAAAATTGCATCTTCCATCCATGAATTGCTCAATAATATTAGTAATAAGCGCAAAGAGATCAAGGCTTTGCGCTTTGAGAATTCAAAGTTGAAAGTTGAAAAAGATGAAGCAGAAGGTAAACTTTTCTGACTTCTTCTTTACCAATTATCTTTTTTGTCATAGCCAAAATTTTGTTTTGTCCGACTGATATTTTGTCTTTGCAGAACTGTTGTGTCAGTCTAGCAAGATGGTGGGGCAATCCAAAAATTTCAAGGTCTTGGAGATAGAAAATTCTTAACTCCGGGACAAGCTTGAGAAGCTAACTTTGGAATTGGAGAAATCCGTAGCCATAGTCCTGGAGTCAAGAAATCACGAGACGGTGAGGCTCGAGAAGCTCCTAGCCCTCTGAGATAAAGAACTAGCTGATCTCAAGAAGGATTTTGATATTTAGAGGGATCTTGCCCAGGCCTCTGCTAGTGAACTGAACAGTCTCCGCAAGGAGCATGCGCAATGGAATCACTCTCTGCTAGGTAAGATTTCCGAATCTTTTTATTTTGTTTTTTGATTTTTCGACTTTCTTTTCAGCCAAATTTTGAATTTTGATTCTTTTCCAGCCCCCATGAATCTTTCCGACTCTCCCACCTCCGAACCTCGCCTCTAGCACATTAAGCTCGTCGGAGATGTCTTGTATGACTTCTGCCAAACTCTAGAAGAGGCTGGCAAAGCCGTCAAGATTTCCGACTTGCACATAATGTCAGTGCATGAGGTGAGGGACAAGGTCAAGGAGATTCCGAAATTAATCGAAGACTAGAAGATCTCCTATGCTCGGACTGCTGTGCAAACAGCTCTGACCATGGTGATGAGCCACCATAGCGAGATGGAAATCTGGCACGTCACTAAGGGCATTGCCGAGGAGGATGATGAGGGTAACCTGCAAGACATCAAGGCCATCCAAGAGTCTTGTGCAGGTTACGCTTGTCGGGTGGCGGAGATGACCAACTACACGATGCCATTTTTCGAATCCGTCGCTACTCCTCCCTCGCCCCAAGAGCCAGAAGCCAGCAATGCTTCCGAGTCTGAGATCGAGGGCGACACTGTTGTCGATTCTAGTGCTCTACCTGCTTCATCACCATCGCCTACAGCATAAACAATTTCTATGCATTATCTTGAACTTATGGCAATGTAATGATGGATACAATGTCTACTTTTTGTGTTGTTCCTGTAATGATCGAGGTCGGATTCCTTGTAAAATAAGGTCATTAGTTCTTTCGACTTGTCCATCGGATTGTGGATGTGCGACTAATGCAATATCGAGTCGGATCCCTTGTTCTTTGTAGAATTCAGCATGTTTTCCCATGGAAAAGTTGCTCCCGTTGTCAGTAATTACACTGTGCGGATATCCGAATCTGATGATTACATCCTCGACGAATCTTCTGGTTGTGGCTCCATCGCAACTTGTTACGGGTTTGGCCTCAATCCACTTTGTAAATTTATCCACCATCACTAGTAGGTGAGTAAATCCACATTTTCCCGTGCGAAACGTCCCTACCATATCAAGCCCCCAGACCGCGAATCGCCACGTAATAGAGATTGTCCGCAGCTGTTCAGCCGGAACATGTGCCTAATGAGCATACTTTTGGCATCCTTTGCATGTTTTGACAAGTTTATCAACATCTACCTTAGCTGTAAGACAAAAGAATCCGTGTCTAAAAGCTTTTACCACTAAGGATCTAGCTGCAGCGTGGTGACCACACTCTCCTTCGTGGATTTCTCTTAAGATTTCCACTCCTTCCTCCGAAGAAATACATCTCTGAAACACGCCAGAAACACTCCGTTTGTAGAGCGCACCATTTATTATAGTGTAGGCTTTTGCTCGTCAGACAATCTGCCGGCTCAAGACTTCGTCTTCGGGTAGTTTTCCATCTATCAGTAAATCCAGATAGAGTTTTGTCCAGCGAAGAATTACAGCCAGAACTGCTATTAAATATGAGTCGGATTTCGTCAGATAGTCCTCATCAACTCTGACTATGGAGGGGACCCCTAAATGCTCTAAAAAAGCGCCATCCAGTACTTGTTTCCGCGCAGAGCCTATCCTTGATAAAGCGTCTGCTTCCTCATTTTCAGCTCGAGGGATGTGTTAAACCTCAAAACCCTCGAACGATTTAGATAATTCATCCACGATAACTTTGTATGTCGTCATGTGCTTGTTTGCGTTGCAGATATTGGATACTTGCTGAGAAACCAAATCCGAATATTCGTAACACATGAGTCTTGATATGCCAATGTTTTTGGCCATGCGTATTCCATGTAGCAGTGCTTCATACTCGACAATATTATTGGTTGCCATGAAGTGTATTTGCAACACATAGAATGTCTTATCTCCTTGGGGTGATTTGAGCACCACGCCAGCCCCCGAGTCTCCTCGTGCTTTTGATCCGTCAAAGTGAAGGGTCCAAAATTCCGAGTCTGGAGGGCCTGTGTTTTCTGCCGTTTCTGTCCAATCGACATCAAAGTCTGCGAGAATTTGGGACTTGATTTCTATACGTGGTTTGTACTCATTGTGGAAAGCTGCAAGCTCTATTCCCCACTTGGTGACACATCCTATGGCGTCGCGGTTGTTGATTATATCTCCCAGGGAAGCGGTGCTCACCACTGGGATCTTGTGCTCTTGAAAGTAGTGGCGTAGCTTTCTGATACAAAGAACACTCCATAGGCTAGCTTTTGATGATTCGGATACTGTTGTTTTGATTCTGTCAGGACCTCACTTAGATAATAAGTTGGTTGTTGTACCTTATGCTCGTGGCCTTCTTTCTCGCGCTCAACTACTGTTACCACAGTTATGATCTTGTTGGTCGCTGCAATATAAAGTAACATAGGCTCCTGAGGTTCTGGCGCTGCGAGAACTGGTGGGTTTGAAAGTAAATCTTTCAAACTTTGCAGGGCAGTTTCGGCTTCTTGAGTCTAGACGAATTTGTTGGTTTTCTTCAAGAGTTTGTATAAAGGTGCGGCTCTTTCGCCGAGCCAGCTAACGAACCGACTCACCGCTACAATGCAACCAGTGAGACGCTGAACGTCATTCAGGCGATTCGACCTGGTAATGTTTAAGATAGCCTTGATTTTGTCCTGATTCACCTCTATGCCTCGCTCTGAGACGATGAAACCTAACAATTTTCCGGCTGGAATTCCAAAGAAACACTCCTTCGGATTTAGCATCATATTGAATTTTCGTAGACTAGCAAACGTTTCACCCAAGTCAGAAATTAAAGTTTTCTTCTTTTTGGACATAACTGCTATGCTGTCTACGTATACATGGACGTTGTGTCCGATTTGGTCATTGAGACAACGTTGCGTGGTACGTTGATATGTTGCTCCTGTGTTCTTTAAGCCAAAAGGCATAGTTTTGTAGCAGAAGATTCTGAAAGGAGTGACGAAAGACGTCTTAATTTGATCTGACTTTTTCATCGGTATTTGGTGATATCCGGAATATGCGTCGAGAAAACAGAGTAGTTCTGCCGTTGAGTCGATAACTTGATCGATTCTTGGCAATAGGAACGGATCTTTTGGGCATGCCTTGTTCAAAATGGTATAATCAACACACATCCTTAAATCAATGGTGTCCTTTTTAGGGACGAGTACAGGATTTGCCACCCAATCTGTATGGATGACCTCTGTTATGAAATCCGCTAACTCTAGGCGGGCTAATTCCTTGGCTATTGCTTTGCGCTTTTCATTACCAAACCTTCGTAAGGATTGTTTGACGGGTTTAGCGTCTGGGTACACATTAAGAGAGTGCTCAGCAAGTTCCCTAGGTACTCCGGTCATGTCTGATGGCTGCCATGTGAAGATATCACTATTAGCTTTGAGGAACTCGACGAGCGCGCTTTCCTATGCGTGGCCTAAGCCTACCCCTATGTTCGTCGTCTTGGAGGGATCATCTTCCTTTAGCGACGTTTTCTTCGTCTCTTCTGACGCCTTGAACTGCAGACTTGGCTTAAGCACCTCGTTCTTTATAGCGGGCATCTCGGATGGATTGATGGTCTTCTTGATCTCCTGGTACTCCTAGGCATATAGCACGGCTTCGGCGAAGGCAGCAAATCCTTCGTCGCACTCTCGCGTCTTCCTTGGATTTCCTCGTACGATGATTACGCCCTTTGGACCTGGAAGTTTAATCATGTTGTAGATGTAACAGGGACGGGCCATGAACGCCCAGTAAGCCAGACGTACGAAGATTTCGTGGTAAGTACATTTGAGCGGTACCACCTCGAAAGAGAGTGGCTCGGTCCGGTAATTGTCTCAGGTTCCGAATGTCACGTTCAGAGTAATCTCACCCAGAGAATCCGCCTGTCTCCCTGGTACAATGCCATGGAAAGTTACACTGATGTAACTCAGCTAGCTCTCGTGTAGCTTCATGCGGTGGAGCATCTCAATGTAGAGGATGTTGATGTTGCTCCCACCATCCATGAGTGTTTTATAGAAATCATAGCCATCAATAAGAGCATTGACGACCAGAGGGTACTTTCCCCGACGATGTGTTTTCCTCGGGTGATCTGAACGATCAAAGGTGATGGTTACCTCTGACCAGTCCAGGAACTGTGGGACAGCCGGAACCATGGCATTGAGCTCATGAAGAACCGCATTTTTGTCCTTAGCTGGTTGGGATCCAAAGAAGCAGACGTATGCATCTTTCTTTGTCGGAAAAGTTTTATTTCCATCCGGCTTGGGCTCTGCAGCGGCTTCCGCTTCTTCCATGTCAGAATCTTTCTTGGGCTCCTTTCCTTTCTTGAAATTTTTCTTTCCTTTTCGTCGCTTGGCTCTATAGCCAGCGGATTCGTCTTTATTTATGTCGTCATTGAAACGACACTCGGAATTTGTGTGGGTAGATCCTCCGTTACTATCCAAGTGGTGGACACAGGGATTATTGGCAATGTCGGCCTAGGTATAGGTTCTTCTGGGTTGCTGGTCTCCTCTGCCCTGGATTTGGGAAGTTCCTCGGCCTCTACCCCGGCCGCCTCCGGGCCCTCCTCGTCCTCCAGATCCAAACGTCGCGTTGACATCTGTGTTGTCCTGAGCCGGATTTTCGTCCGAGGTGTTCTTGCGCTTCTGAATTTGTTTTGGCTGTTTGTTCGCATTGGGATTGGCCAGAATATTTAGTAGCCCTTCTGAACCATCGTCGGCATTAGCATATTTGCTTGCCATCTCTGTCATTTCTCCCAAATCTGTGACGTGGTCACGCTTCAGCCTATGACGTAAAAGTCCGACTGGAAGTCCTGCAATAAAGCTTCTATCGCAGTTTGCTCGTTTACTCCTTCGCAGGAGTTCTTCGTGTCGATCCAGCATCCGAGGTAATCCCGACAGGTTTCTCGGGTCTTTGGGTGCAACGCTGCAAGTCTCCGACTGTGCAGGGCCTCATGTATGTTCCCTCGGAGTTTGAAAAGAACACACTTTGCATATCATACCAGTTATGGATTGATTTCTCTGGTAGTTCATTGAGCCATGATCGAGCCGTCTTCCTCAGCATGAGTGGGAGATATCGGAGTGCAACCAGGTTGTTTCCTCCTTTCGCGATGCAGCAAGCCTGGGAAAAATCCCGGAGCCAAGTATCTGGCCGAGCTGCACCATCATAGGACTGAATATGTTTGGCAATACCAAAGTCAACCGGAAATCTGGTTTGACATATGCATGGTCTGAAGCACTTGGGTCCCACGTACACATCTTCTATGTTTGATTCAATGCGATGGCGAGCGTCGTTTGGCGAGAGATATCTACACCTTGGAGGCTCACGGCTTCTGCGCGGTGGAGTCGGATTTCTGCTTTGCCTCTCACCATTGACGCCTCCGCCCCTGCGGCTCCCATGGCTACGTCGTGAACCTTCATGGTCGCTGCTGGGAGGCGATGGTGGCCCTGGTGGATTATTTCCGGCTGGGTTACGCGGTGGTGGCGGTGGGGCCTCAGTATGCTGACTCCGATGCCTTTTTCTTTGGGCACCGTCCCTACTTGATTCAGGACGATCCGGATCATCTATTCATCCGGCGTTGCCAGCCGGATGGCTTGGTGGTGGCATCCTTAGACGATCTTGCTCCTCTCGCCGACGGCGTGTTTTTGGGTCTTCTCTATGGCGGTTGTTTTGCCGACGATGGTCCTGATGAGGAACCATTGCCCAGATGGCATCTTCGGACGTATCCGGAATAACTCTTGCCCAGTCACGTGCTGGCCTACGAGAGTGGCCGTTTGAGTCGGTTCTTGAATTCACTTCTTCTCCATGGGGATGACAGCGTTTAGTCGTGTCCCTGCGAAGCCTTATGTCAGCTCTTTGGTTGGCGCTAGTGTGGCAAAACTCGGATTTTGAGGCCAGCTTGCCACTAAATGATGCGGTTGTTTTCTGCTGCTTTAATCCTTTGTCCAGCAATGCGACACACTGCTGGACCTGCTACGGAGATGGATTGTTGGCGAGGATGGCTCGAGCAGCAGCAGCGTTTTCTAATGGCGTGATGTAGACTAGGATCTTCTCTCCATCTATTCCGTCGAATAGATATTTGTGGATATCCGGATTCTTGTTAGCAAGAAACGGACCTCCTCTTATCTTGTTTGGATGTTGCTTAAAATCTAACTGATATCTGGCAGGATCTGTTGGATATATGCCCTAGAGGCAATAAAAAATGTAGTTATTATTATATCTTTGTGTTTATGATAAATGTTTACATTCATGCTATAATAGTATTAACAAGGAAACATTAATACTTGTGTGATTTGTAAACTAAATTAGAGTCCCTAGTAAAGCCTCTTCATAATACTAGCTTGTTGATTAATAAATGATTGTGGTTTCCCTATCATGAACATTGAGATGTTATTAATAACAAGATCATATCATTAGGAGAATGGTATGGTGGACATACTACTATAGATAAGCGTAGCATAAAGATCAAGTCATTTTAAATAGTTCAGTTGCTATAAGCATTCTAATACATAGTAACCTAATTCCTTCGACCATGAGATCATGCTTATCACCATCACTGGAAGGATGCTTTGATGACATCAAACACCACACCGTAACTGGGTGGCTATAAAGGTGGCATTGAGTGTTCGGAAAGTATGGGTTGAGACACATGGATCAAGAGTGGGATTTGTCCATCCATATGACATATAGATATACTGTGGGCCCTCTCGGTGGAATGTCATCCAATTAGCTTGCAAGCATGTGATTGGCTCACAAGGGATCACATACCACGGGAACGAGAAAAGAGTACTTATCAGTAACGAGGTTGAACTAGGTATACAGAGATACCGACGATCAAAACCTCGGATAAGTAAACTATCGTGAGACAAAGGGAAATTGGTATCGTATGTAAGTGGTTCATTCGATCGCAAAGTAATCGTAGAAATATGTGGGAGCCATATGAATTTCCAGATTCATATATTGGTTATTGATCGGAGAAGTGTCTCGATCATGTCCGCATAATTCACGAACCGAAGGGAGACACACTTAAGGATTCAATGTTGTTGAGTAGTTATGGAATGATGAGTAAGAGACCGAATGTTTTTACGAGTCTCGGATGGGATCCGGGATATCACGAGGAGATCCGGAATGGTCCGGAGAATAAGATTCATATAAGGAAAGTCCTGTTTCGGAGTTGGGGAATGATTCCGGTGATTTCATCGGGAATGTTCTAGAAGGTTCCGGAAGGTCCGGCACTCCGGAGGGGAAGGGTACATGAATGTGTCATAACAATGTGGAATGGTTGCATCATGTTCTAGGTATCATCGCTGAGCAAAATAAAGGGATAAATCAAATCCTAGTTTGAAAAGTCAAACGCCAATTTGAAAAGTCAAACGGCAAAGTTTGCTTGGTGGAGAGAGAGTAGGAAACCTACTTGAGGAGGAAGTCCTCCTCCCTCTACCGCCGGCCAAGGAGGCCGACTTGGGGGAGGACTCCCTCCCCCTTGGCCGCACCCTCCCACCTATAAAGGGAGGGGCAGGGGTGCCCCTCTAGACCTACACCTCTCTCCACCAAAACCCTAACCCTAGCCGCCGGCCACCAAGTCGCCGCCGCCGCCCTAGGGTTTGCCCTAGCCGCCGAGTTGGGGCCCTTCCCAAGCCCTAGCCGCCGGCCTAGCCCTCTCTCCTTGGTGCCTCTAAACCCTAGATCACCAAGGACTCTCTCATAGTCCACCATACTCGCTCCGGCTTAAGGCGAAGCCCTGCGAGATCTCCCCTCTACTTCCGGTACCACGCCGCTGTGCTGCCGGAATCGCGAGGAGAGTGCTACAACCTCCGCTGCCTACTGGAACAAGGGAGAGGAAGGTCTTCATCGAGTACCGAACGTGTGACCGACTGCGGAAGCGCTGCCAGAATGTAGCGCCGGAAGGATCATCTACACGATCTTGAGATCGGCAAGAGTACGACTACATCACCCACGAGAATCTGCTCTCGTTAAACACTTTGGAATCTTCGAGGGTGAGTTCTTCTATCGAGTCGTTTCTACAATCTAGTAGATAGATCTTGGCTTGTTTGTTTGTATGCGGTAGAAATTTTTTGTTTTCCATGCTACGAACCCCTACAGTGGTATCAGAGCCGTGTCTATATGTAGATCTGTTGCATGAGTAGAGCACAATGGTCATTGTGGGCGGTGGTTCTTTTATTATCAATTGCCTCTTATGTACTTTGCATCTTGCGGTATGATGGGATGAAGCGGCCCGGGCTAACCTTACATGAAATCGTTCATGAGACTTGCTCCACGTTCAACATGCAAGTTGTATTGCATAAGTGGCTTTGCGGGTGTCTGTCTCTCCCATTATAGTATAGATCCAATTTACAACGGGCACTTGATAGTTCAAGCATCAACGTTGTGGTTCTTGTTCGTAAGTTAGAATGACACTTATTGAAATCCCCAAACCACGTAAAATATGCAAAGAAAATTAGAGGCGTCTAACTTTGTTTTGCAGGGGTGTGCTGTGATGTGATATGGCCATGATTGTGATCATATTTGATGTATGCAATGTTCCTTATTGTAAGTTGGCAACTGGTAGGAGCCATATGGTTGTCTTTAATTTCTGCCAAGACATGCGTGTCTATTCAAAGTAGTTGTAATAGTTGAAGCTAGTGGACGATGACCATGGAGCGGCGTCATTGACCTTGATGCAATTCCGGTGGTGATGGAGATCATGTTCGTGCTAGAAGATGGAGATCATGTTCGTGCTAGAAGATGGAGATCAGAAGCACAAAGAAGAAAGGCCATATCATATCACATATTATGAATTGCATGTGATGTTAATCCTTTATGCATCTTGTATTTCTTAGTTAACGACGGTAGCATTATAATATGATCCCTCATACACATAAATTTCACACTACTAGGGAAATGGCCATTCGTGGCGCACCTGAAAAGATCATCTTAGGCGCACTAGCAGTGCGCCACGGGCCTTGCGCTACGGCTATCTCCTAGCCGTGGCGCACTGCCTAGTGCGCCACGGTTGTGTCGAGATAGGCGTAGCGCACCTGCTAGTGCGCCACGGCTATGTGGGCAGGTGTGCTACGCGTAGGATCTTCTGTGGCGCACTTCTCAGTGCGCCACTAAGCTTGTAAAGTGCGCTTTAGGTGTAGTGCGCCACAAAAGGTAGGTCATGTGCGCCACATGTGTTTTTTTTTGTTTTTTTTTAATTTTCGAGCCAGATTATATACAATATTACAAGCAGATATACACACACAGATACAAGATATACAATAAATATAAATACACAATTTGAAAAACAAGATTGAAACAAATACATATAGATAAGTCTCATACATGAATACATAGTATAAGTTACATTGTTTCGATCAAGTTACAAAGTAGTTGGTGACATGCGAATACATTTGTCGATCGAACAAGTTAGATCTCGAAAGCTCGCCTAGACATCTAAACTAGCTAGACACAAACGCGGGATAAACAACCAAAGAAGATAAGCATGATCACCGCCGCGACGAAGGTGTAGGTCTTCTTCCGGTTCCTTGTCCTAACTCCCGCTAGATAGCGCGTGTATCTAGCTTCCGCCTCCGCCATAGTGTTGTATCCTTTGTAGATATTGTCGCTGAAACGGTGCACCTGTCTCCGGCAGTCTTCCCAATCATCGTAGACTCCGGGAACCCGTCCCTTGTACACGACGTACCACGTCATCTATAAGTTGACAATAATAATTAACCAGTGATTGAAAAAAAACATATAAAATTAAATTCGCATATGAAGATACACTTATAGAAAGTACTCCTAAATCAAAAAGACCAAACTCAAAAAGCATGCCTCATATATAACTAGGTTGTTCGACACAGGAATATGCTACGATGGAACCGTCCGCCAAATAGGATGGAAAACACCTGGACCTGTGCATAGCACAAGGCGGACAATCCCATCGCAGCACATTCACATATATAGTGTGCCACGACATTTCAATCATCGGCATTATTCTCGAAAAAGACCAAAGTAACTCGAAAAGAATGCCTCATATATATATATATATATATATATAGGTTGTTGGACATAGGAATATGCTACGATGGAACTGTAAGCCAAGTAGGATGCACAACATCTAGACTTATGCATAACACAAGGCTTACAGTCCCGTCGTAGCACATTCACATATATATTGTGCCAAGACATTTCAATCATCGGCATTATTCTCGAAAAAGACCAAAGTAGCTCGAATAGAATGCCTCATATATAACTAGCTAGGTCGTTGGACACAGGAATATGCTACGACGGAACGGTTAGCCAAGTAGGATGCACAATTCCTGGACTTGTGCATATCACAAGGCTAACTATCCCGTCGTAGCACATTCACATATATATTGTTCCACGACATTTCAATCATCGGCATATTCTCGAAAAAAGACAAAAATAACTCGAAAAGAATGCCTCATATATAACTAGCTAGGCCGTTGGACACAGGAATATGCTACGACGGAACAGTGAGCCAAGTAGGATGCACAATTCCTGGACTTGTGCATATCACAAGGCTCATTATCCCGTCGTAGCACATTCACATATATAGTGTGCCACGACATTTCAATCATCGGCATTATTCTCGAAAAAGACAAAAATAACTCTAAAACAATGCCTCATATATATACATAGGTCGTTGGACACAGTAATATGCTACGATGGAACCGGGAGCCAAGTAGGATGCACAAGACCTGGACTTGTGCATATCACAAGGCTCACAATCCCATCGTAGCACATTCACATATATAGTGTGCCATGACATTTCAATCATCGGCATTATTCTCGAAAAAAGAGTAAGGAAAAAAAGGACCAAAGTGAGAAAAGGACCAAAGAGTAAGCAAAAAAACCAAGCATTGATTGATATATAATAATAATAAGCAAAAGAAGTAAGCGATGATTCATAAACCTAATAAGATAAGTATAGTAGCATGTACACTTGTCCACACACACAAAGGTCATCTATAGTTTGTAACTACAACTAGGCCAACATCAAGCCTTCTGGCTCGGCCTAGGGAACAGGAGGACGCCTTGTCTCGTCATGAACTTCCTATAGTCACCCTGCATCTCTAGGCGATCTTCTATGTCACGGTTATTCGGGATATTTCCTCCGTAGAAGATCCCTCCCGAAGTCATGACATCACGAAAGATGATTGCCCCAAACTGCTGCTGGATGCGATACATCTCTTGTCTAATATCTGAATCATTGATCTTGGCCTTTGCTTCGGCCCACTGTTTGAGATGATCTGGCAGCGTAGAATTCTGCTGGTCAAGTAGGAACGCCCTCATGTGATGGAGTGCGTAGTAGGCTTCCTTCTTACTGTTTTCCGGCTGCTTCACGCAGGGGAACTCCGTTACGTGGTTGAAGACGTGCCTGCCGAACTTGACCTTTGTACGCACGAAGGTGGTGCCTTCCGTCGAGGCAAAGCCAGTGAGAGCATCATCCAGAACTTCCTTGATCTTGTCGTAGTTTTTCTTCTTTTCTAGACTCCCCGAGTCGAAATACGTGGCGTGGGAATGCTTCGGCGATAAGGAGATGAGCGTGCAGTGTTCATCTCAGCGAAAAAAATTCAAATGGAATGTGTTTGAAAAAGAATGATGATGATCTAATAAAGACAATCTACGGTGGCGAGTGAATAACGACTTACTCGGGAAAGTAAGGCACGAGAATGTATTCCTTTGTCTTGTTCGCCACGAGGATTCTTTTTAGGTACGAGGCCACGATACGTCGTTCGGCGGGGGAACCCAAGCAGCCGTCACGCATGTAGTAGGGGTCCACTATAGCGATGCCCGGTGTGTTCTCTCTAATGATCTGCATGTCCAGGCTGAGAGAAAAGAGACGAACCATGGTATAGTGCAGCGGGTATAGGTGGAACATATTGAAGATGTCGTCGAACCGCAGGAAGAACAGATCCGCAGGGGCATTATCGACGAAGCCCAAGCCTGGTCGCACCTTAACCACGAATACCGGGTGCGAGGGATCTTTCTCTGATAGAAGGCGTATCTCTCTCGTCAGCACTCCATCATGCACACTCTGCAGTTCCGAACTGACGAGCTTCCGCAAATTCCTAGGTAGCATGGGCTCACCCGCCACATGAATCCTCCACATAATACCCTCGGGTCTTGGTGGCCCGTCCCGAAACCTGATCGGATTCGCAGTTGTTGACGCCACCGGCTGGCTCGAGCTGCTAGATTTTATTTTCCTGCCCTTTTTTCCTTTTTGAGAGCGGGCAGGCACCACAATCTGAGCACCGGCCTGAAGGGAATATGCCCTGAGAGGCAATAATAAAATGTTTATTATGTGTATTCCAAGTATATGATAGATGTTTATTTTGCATGCTATAATTGTATTAATACGGAATCATTGATACATGTGTGTTTAATAAACAAACAGAAAGTTCCTAGTTATGCCTCTCTCATAAACTAGCTCATTGATTAACAAGATGATCAAGGTTTCCTGATCATGGACATTGGATGTTGTTAATAACGGGATCACAACATTAGCGTAATGGTGTGATGAACATTCATCCGAAGTATAGCATTACGATCAAAGTCACTGAGTTTATATTTCTATAACAACTTACGAAGTGATCCTAATCCTTAGACCATGAGATCATGTCAATCACTAACACCGGAAGAGTTTCTTGATAACATCAAACGTCACACCATAACAGGGTGATTATAAAGATGGATTCAGAACTAATAAAGTGTTATGTTGAGGCTCATGGATCGAGAGTGGAATTTGTTCATCCCGATGACGGATAGATATACTCTGGGCCCTCTCGGTGATATCACATTGATTAGCTTGCAAGCAAGTGATTTGATCACTAGAATGTTATATCACGGGAACGAGAAAAGAGTGCATGTCAGTAACGAGATCAAACTAGGTATGGAGATACCGATGATCGAGTCTCGGACATGTAATATATCGTGAAACAAAGGGATTAAGATACTAGCGTAAAAGGTTCCGACGATCACAAGAAAGTCATCGTTGAATGTGTGGGAGTCAGTATGGGTCTCCAGATCCCGCTTCTGATTATTGATCCGAGAGGGGTCTCGATCATGTCCGCATTATTCATGAACCGTAGGGTGACACACTTAAGAGACACCGACATCCAATTGGAACAAAAGTTTCATGCCGAAAGAATGAACAAGCGCAGGAATTTATTTCACTAGATACCGAAACAGGTTTTCGGGTGAAATTGCATAAAGTGGTTATTCATGTGAAATAGAATTCTACCAAGGGGTTATTTGTGAATGTTTGTCATTAAATTAATTTTCTGAATAAAATAAAAGAGTTTTATTTAATGAGAGTTTGCATTAAATTTGGTGGAAATTTAATGGCAAGTTTGAGTGGGATTTTGAGTGGAGGGAATTTAAAGGAATTTTGTGAGTGGAGTGTCCACCCACATGAAGAGAGGAGGGCAAGGGGGCAGCCCCCATGCGCCGGTCACCCCCTTGGGGTTCCCCCCTCCTCCTATAAAAGGCACTCCTCTCCTCACTTCTCACTTACACCTCCTCGTGAAGGATCTCTCTCCCCCTCTAGAATTTATCCCCCATGGTCTCGGACTAGCGAGATACATGTTCCCGGTGGCTATTCGGCAAGAAAGAGTTGTGCTTCCGCTGCATCACTGGAGCGAGGAGGCGGAGGTTGCTCGGTGCCTCGAACGTGTGTGCGAGCACGGATGCGCCGCTGATTTGCAGCGCTAGGACTTCCTCTCGATCTTGAGATCGGCAAGAGATCGTCTACATCAACCACGAGTTGAACTCGTTAAGCTTTGTCGATCTTCAAGGGTATGTTCTCTACGGATATACATCTGCCCGTTGTTTGTATCTAATAGATAGATCTTGGTACATAGTTCATCGTAGGAAAATTTTTGTTTTCTATGCTGCGAACCCAACAGTGGTATCAGAGTCGGATCTATGCGTAGATGCTTTACACGGGTAGTACACATATGAGTATGTGGGCGATGATGATCATGTTGTTGCTCCTTAGTTGTAATTTTGGATATTGGTGGCATAGTGGGATGAAGCGGCGCGGACAAACTTTACATGTCCTCGCACATGAGACCTGTTCCACGCTTGACATGCAACTAGTTTGCATAAGTGGCTAGCGGGTGTCTGTCTCTCCTACTATAGTCAATATCTATTTTGCAACGAGTTGTCAACAATTTGGTTATCCTCGTTGTGGTTCATGTTCGTAGGTAAGAACGGTTCTATCTCGAAAGCCCTAAGCCACGTAAAACTTGCAATGGATAAATTAGAGGCGTCTAGTTTAGATTGTTGCTGGGCTAGTGTTATGATATGGCGATGTTGCAAGTAAAAGTATGAGATGATACTCTTACAACACACATAGCGTGTAAACTCCATAGACCTTGGATTTACACATATAGGTATGATAGTGATCATACCACGATGCACATGATAGAGATCATCTGCGGGAAACATAACATTTCACTAATAAACATGTGATGTTTGATTGCATCTTATATTGCTTGTTTAGCGCTTTGTTAGCATAATAAGATGATCCCTCATTTAAATATCAAGATAAGAATGTGTTCTTCCTTTAGTATGCACCGATTATGTTTCGTCGCTCCAAGACATCACGTGATGATCGGGTGTTCTTGGATCCACGATCATATTTCGGGTGTAAAACAGTTACACACGCGAATACTAAGGTTCTAACTTGGCGAGCCTAGCATGTACAGACATGGCCTCGGAACACGGACCGAAAGGTTAAGCATGAGTCATATAGTTGATATGATGCCCATTTGATGCTCGCCTTTGAAGCTATACCGACTCACGTGATGATCCGACTTGGTATAGTGGATTTGGTTCATGTAATCACCAAAAAGGCACGAGGGATGTCGTTTTTGAGTGGGAGTTCATTCGTAATATGGATTATTTGAACTCAATCTATCATACACTTAGTCTAAACTTTACAAATTCTGTTGTAGATGGCACCACCTGCTTTTAATTTCAATGTGTTCATGGACAAAGAGAAACTAGCAACAAACTGTAGCAACTTTACTGAGTGGGCCATGAATTTGAGGATTCTCCTCTCTACTGCACAAAATAAATACGTGCTAGAAGCGCCACTAGGCCCCCCACCTTTTGAGGATGCCCCTGACGAGGAGAAGAATGTCTATCAGACTCGTCAGGAGGACCACAACTTAGTTCATTGCGGCATATTGTATGGGCTAGAGCCGGAACTTCGAAAGCGTTTCGAAAACGGCAATGCATTTGATACGATGGGTGAGTTGAAAATGATTTTCGACACTGATGCTGCTGTAGAGAGCTACAACGCTTCAGAAAAGTTCTTCAGTTTCATGATGGAAGAGCACAACTCCGTTAGTGAGCATGTACTCAAGATGTTGGGTTACGTCGATAAGCTTGTGTCCTTGGGAATAACGATTCCCATTGACTTAGGCATCCATCGTGTTCTGCAGTCGCTGCCACCTAGCTATAAGAGCTTTGTGATGAACTATAATATGCAAGGCATGAAGAAGTCTCTCCCCGAGCTTCTGCCAATGCTTAAAAATGCAGAAATGGAGATCAAAAAGGAACATCAAGTGTTGATGATCAATAGGAACACTGGTTTCAAGAAAGACAAGAAGGGAAAACAGAAGGTAAGTAAGGGCGGAAAGCCTGTTGCCTTTCCTGAAAAGAAACCCCGAGTTGGACCTAAGTCTGATACCGAGTGCTACTATTGTAAGGGGACTGGCCACTGGAAGCGCAACTGCCACAAGTATTTGGCAGACAAGAAGGACGGCAAGGAAAACAAAGTTATATATGATATACATGTTATTGATGTGTACTTGACTAGTGCTCGCAGTAGCACCTGGGTATTTGATACCGGTTCAGTTGCTAATATTTGTAACTCGAATCAGGGGCTTCGGAACAAGCGACCGCTAGCAAGGGGTGAGGTCAAGATGCGTGTTGGCAATGGATCAAGCGTTGATGTGATCGCCGTCAGAACGCTGCCTCTCCATTTGCCGTCGGGATTAGTTATAAACTTGAATAATTGTTATCTGGTGCCTGCACTGAGCATGAACATTGTATCTGGATCGTGTTTGATGCGAAGTGGTTATTCATTTTAATTCCGAGAACAATGGTTGTTCCATTTATATGAATGAAATCTTTTATGGTCATGCACCGATGATGAATGGTTTATTTCTATTAGATCTCGATGATAATGTTACACATATTCATAATGTTGATGCTAAAAGGATTAAACTTAATGATGATATATCCGCATATATGTGGCACTGCCGTCTAGGTCATATTGGCGTTAAACGCATGAAGAATCTCCATTCGGATGGACTTTTGGAATCACTTGATTTTGAATCATTTGATACATGTGAGCCATGCCTTATGGGCAAGATGACTAGAACGCCGTTTTCCGGTTCAATGGAAAGGGCGACAGATTTATTGGAAATCATACATTCTGATGTATGTGGTCCAATGAGTGTGTCGGTGCGAGGTGGATATCGTTATTTTGTTACTTTCACGGATGATTTGAGTAGGTATGGTTATATCTACTTGATGAAACACAAGTCTGAAACCTTTGAAAAGTTCAAGGAATTTCAGAATGAAGTGGAAAATCATCGTAATAGAAAGATCAAATTTCTACGGTCCGACCGTGGAGGTGAGTATCTAAGTTACGATTTTAGCACTCACATGAAAGAGTGTGGAATTGTTTCACAACTCACGCCTGCCGGAACACCACAGCGAAATGGTGTGTCGGAACGTCGTAATCGTACTTTATTAGATATGGTTCGATCTATGATGTCTCTGACAGACTTGCCGTTGTCATTTTGGGGTTATGCACTAGAAAATGCTGCATTCACTTTAAATCAGGCACCATCTAAATCCGTTGAAAAGACACCATATGAATTGTGGTTTGGAAAAAAACCTAAGCTGTCATTTCTTAAAGTTTGGGGATGCGATGTTTATGTGAAGAAACTTCAAACGGATAAACTCGAACACAAAGCGGAAAAATGCGTCTTCATAGGATACCCTAAGGAAACTATTGGGTATTCCTTCTATCACAGATCCGAGGGCAAGGTTTTTGTTGCCAAGAATGGATCCTTTCTAGAGAAAGAGTTTCTCGTGAAAGGTGTGAGTAGTCGGAAGGTAGAAATCGAAGAGGTTATTGAACCTTCTCTTCAAAGTATGGCGAGTAGCGCAGTGCCGGAAGTTGTTCCGGAGTTGGCTCCACCTGTTGAAGAGGGAACTAATGATAATGATCATGAAACTCCGAAAGAGAATACTACCGAACCTCGCAAGTCAAGCAGGACGCGTGCAGCTCCCGAGCTGTATGGAAATCCTGCCATGAATTTCATGGTTGATGAAAATGATGACCCTGCGACGTATGAAGAAGCGATGATGATCCCGAATTCCAACAAATGGTTAGAAGCCATGAAATCCGAGATGGAACCCATGTATGAAAATCAAGTTTGGAACTTGGTGGAATTACCTCACGACCGAAAGGCCGTGGAGAACAAATGGATTTTCAAAAGGAAAACTGATGCTGATGGTAATGTGACCGTCTATAAAGCTCGACTTGTCGCAAAGGGGTTTCGACAAATTCAAGGAGTTGACTACGATGAGACATTCTCTCCCGTAGCGATGCTAAAGTCAGTTAGGATTATGTTAGCAATTGCTGCATATTTCGATTATGAGATATGGCAGATGGATGTCAAAACCGCGTTTCTCAATGGTAATATTGAAGAAGAGTTGTATATGATACAACCAAAGGGTTTTTTCGATCCTAAGGATGCTAACAAGGTGTGCAAGCTTCAGCGATCCATCTATGGATTGAAGCAAGCATCACGAAGTTGGAATCTCCGCTTTGATGAGGTGATCAAAGAGTTTGGATTTGTCCAAACTTATGGAGAAGCTTGTATTTACAAGAAAGTGAGTGGGAGCAATGTGGCATTTCTGATATTATATGTGGATGACATATTATTGATCGGAAATGATATAGATCTTTTAAACAATGTTAGAAGTTATCTAAACAACAAATTTTCAATGAAGGACCTAGGTGAAGCGTCATACATATTAGGCATAAAGATCTATAGAGATAGATCTAGGCGCCTAATAGGGCTATCGCAAAGTACATACCTTTATAAGATTTTAAAGAAGTTTAAAATGGACGGAAGTAAGAAGGGGTTCTTACCTATGTTGCAAGGCAAGACATTGAGTAAGACTCAAAGTCCGGCTTCGGCAGAAGAAAGAGAGATAATGGACAAGGTCCCCTATGCTTCAGCCATAGGCTCTATAATGTACGCCATGCTATGTACAAGACCGGATGTGGCACATGTTATTAGTTTGACTAGTAGGTACCAATTGGATCCAGGTTCGGAACACTGGATAGCGGTCAAGAATATCCTTAAGTACTTACGAAGAACTAAGGATATGTTTCTTGTATACGGAGGTGAAGAAGAGCTCGTCGCTAAGTGTTATGTTGACGCTAGCTTTGACACCGATCCGGATGACTCTAAGTCTCAATCCGTATACGTATTTCTCATGAATGGCGGAGCGGTTAGTTGGAGGAGCTCCAAACAACCTGTGGTAGCGGGATCAACAACGGAGGCCGAATATGTTGCTGCTTCAGAAACGGCTCAGGAAGCAGTTTGGATGAAGGAGTTCATATCAGAACTAGGAGTGGTTGCAAATGCGTTGGACCCAATGGTGATCTATTATGACAACAATGGTGCCATTGCCAATGCCAAAGAGCCAAGGTCTCACAAGCATTCCAAGCATATTAAGCGCCGGTTTCACTCCATCCGTGATCATGTCAAGGATGGAGATATAAAGATTTGTAAAGTACATACGGATCTCAATGTAGCAGATCCATTGACTAAAACTCTCCCTATAGCAAAACATGATCAACACCAGAACTCAATGGGTGTTAGATTTATCACTATGTAACTAGATTATTGTTTCTAGTGCAAGTGGGAGACTGGAGGGAATATGCCCTGAGAGGCAATAATAAAATGTTTATTATGTGTATTCCAAGTATATGATAGATGTTTATTTTGCATGCTATAATTGTATTAATACGGAAACATTAATACATGTGTGTTTAATAAACAAACAGAAAGTTCCTAGTTATGCCTCTCTCATAAACTAGCTCGTTGATTAAAAAGATGATCAAGGTTTCCTGATCATGGACATTGGATGTTGTTAATAACGGGATCACAACATTAGTGTAATGGTGTGATGAACATTCATCCGAAGTATAGCATTACGATCAAAGTCATTGAGTTTATATTGCTATAACAACTTACGAAGTGATCCTAATCCTTAGACCATGAGATCATGTCAATCACTAACACCGGAAGAGTTTCTTGATAACATCAAACGTCACACCGTAACAGGGTGATTATAAAGATGGATTCAGAACTAATAAAGTGTTATGTTGAGGCTCATGGATCGAGAGTGGAATTTGTTCATCCCGATGACAGATAGATATACTCTGGGCCCTCTCGGTGATATCACATTGATTAGCTTGCAAGCAAGTGATTTGATCACTAGAATGTTATATCACGGGAACGAGAAAAGAGTGCATGTCAGTAACGAGATCAAACTAGGTATGGAGATACCGATGATCGAATCTCGGACATGTAATATATCGTGAAACAAAGGGATTAAGATACTAGCGTAAAAGGTTCTGACGATCACAAGAAAGTCATCGTTGAATGTGTGGGAGTCAGTATGGGTCTCCAGATCCCGCTTCTGATTATTGATCCGAGAGGGGTCTCAATCATGTCCGCATTATTCACGAACCGTAGGGTGACACACTTAAGAGACACCGACATCCAATTGGAACAAAAGTTTCATTCCGAAAGAATGAACAAGCACAGGAATTTATTTCACTAGATACCGAAACAGGTTTTCGGGTGAAATTGCATAGAGTGGTTATGCATGTGAAATAGAATTCTAGCAAGGGGTTATTTGTGAATGTTTGTCATTAAAGTAATTGACAAAATTCTGAATAAAATAAAAGAGTTTTATTTAATGAGAGTTTGCATTAAATTTGGTGGAAATTTAATGGCAAGTTTGAGTGGGATTTTGAGTGGAGGGAATTTAAAGGAATTTTGTGAGTGGAGTGTCCACCCACATGAAGAGGGGAGGGCAAGGGGGCATCCCCCATGCGTCGGCCACACCCTTGGGGTTCCCCCTTCCTCCTATAAAAGGCACCCCTCTCCTCACTTCTCACTTACACCTCCTCGTGAAGGATCTCTCTCCCCCTCTAGAATTTATCCCCCATGGTCTCGGACTAGCGAGATACATGTTCCGAGTGGCTATTCGGCAAGAAAGAGTTGTGCTTCCGCTGCATCGCTGGAGCGAAGAGGCGGAGGTTGCTCGGTGCCTCGAACGTGTGTGCGAGCACGGATGCGCTGCTGATTTGCGGCGCTAGGACTTCCTCTCGATCTTGAGATCGGCAAGAGATCGTCTACATCAACCACGAGTTGAACTCGTTAAGCTTTGTCGGTCTTCAAGGGTATGTTCTCTACGGATATACATCCGCCCGTTGTTTGTATCTAATAGATAGATCTTGGTACATAGTTCACATCGTAGGAAAATTTTTGTTTTCTATGCTACGAACCCAACACGGCCGCCCTATGTAGTGTGTAAGGGCTTAGAATAAAGGGCCGGTTTGTTGTATCAGTTGGCTCTGTAAAGGCGCAAGCTGGAGGCGTCTCCTGAGAAGCAAACAGACGCTTCGTGACAGTGGTTTTCTCTGTGGGGCCACCAGCTAGGTCTTTGTTGCTAAACTGAGTGTTGAAGTAGTGATCATTCCAGTCTTCGTCGTCCTCGGCCGGATCCTGCGCCATGTGCATATCATCAACATAATCATCCGACCCCCCGCGTGGAGGTGACGGCGAGGGCGGTAAGGGGGCCTTGCCATCGCTTGTCGCTGGCACGATAGCCCCCGCCGTCCCCAAACGGATCATGCTCTTTGGCCATAGCAAGAATAAGCCTAAGCAAGTTCTCAGGAGAGACGGCTCTTCCTCATCTGCTCCTGGGGGTTGAATGGGAGGTTCCAGGTCGTCGCAGCCCCTTAGCACCCGACTAATTTTAACCATGTGCACGCTATCTGACATCGGCCTTGAGTGTAACGTGCGTTGCAAGGGTTGAACGATGGTACCCTTGGCAACATCCCTCGGCTCGTTGTTCACGTAGCATAAGAGAGTGTAAGGAACATCCGTCTGCGGAAAACATGTACGGCGTCGTCAGAGATGCCATAAGAGTAATATATGCAATGAAAGGCGGTAATTAAAGCAATTTGTTTACCGTGATGGCGTCGATATCGGATAATGTCGATGCACCGCATACGGCGACGGGCGTGCAAGAGACGGAAGGGCTGCTTGATGGCGTGGTGCTGGCCGTCGGTGTATTATCCCTACCGACGGGTGCTTGGAGCTCCGGTGCCACCACGACGATGGCAGGGGGCACCAACATGTACTCCGGCGCCGCGGTGATGGCAGGGGGAGTCACCAACACTTGCGGCGCCGCGGTGCTAGCGGGCGGAGTCACGAACACGTAGTTTGCCTGATTCATCGGCGCCGCGTTGTTCGAGTGGCTGCTGACCATGCTTGGAATCGGGCACGGCCCTACTCGACCACCCGCACTCCAGTTCGCTATTAACTCCACCAAGGTAGGCAGGAAGGACATGAGGGTGATTGCCAGGTTGTCTTGGACGATCTGCGGGATCCGTGCCACTTGTGCCTTAAGTTCATAAACCTCGCGGTTTTCCTCCTCGCTCCTTCCCGACGGCGCCACATGCGTCCTCGGCGGTGGACCAAAATGATCCACCCAATTCTTACCCCCGAGGCCGGCCAGACGGCCATCCGACGACGGCTTCTTCGTAACCGGCTCTATTTTCTTGGCCCGGTTCATCGCCATGTTAAAAGGGTTATCCCACCGGGTGGCCGCCGTCGACCCCTGGGATGAGGAACCCTGGGATCCATGACTATCAATAATTTCCTCCTCCTGCAGAAGAAGTAACAGTGAATCGTTTAGATCATCGATTAGATTGCAATTGAGTTGATCTGCGGTAATTAGATTATACTTACCACAATTTCCTCGAATTCCTTCACCGCAGGATCCGCGGTGAGTTGTTTGGTTTTTGGGTCCACATGGTAACAGGCCCTGGTGAAGTTTCGAACCTGCCCGGGTTCGAATTTAGCAAAGGGGTTTTCTATCCCCTTGGATCTATACTCTTCGTCCTCCTTATTCCATTTGGCCTCCGCGGTTCTGTATCCACCAGATCCGAGATGCTGATGACCTATATTCATCGCCTGCAGCACCTTTCCCCGATTACTATTGGCCAAGGCTCTTTTGGATTCACACCTCTCCTTGAACTCCCACAACTGATCTTCGGTGATCTGCGGGTCAATCTTCTGGATCTCCTCGAGACTTTTGCCTTCTTTATAGATCTTCTTCTTTATCCGGGTTCTCCAGCTGGCCAGGGCGGTGCTCATCTTTGTGAGGGCGGATTTGTTTACTTCGTTCCCATGATAATTTGTGTTCTGATACTTAGCGGGGAACTTGTATCTTGCGTGCATCTTCTTGAAGAGGAGTGTGCGCAAGTGGCTATTATCTTTATGCCGGAGATTCGCGGTGTTGACCGAGATGGTTGTCCGGGTGATCGCCGCCACTTGCCCACCGTACCCTTTGACGACAAGGGCGGGCTCCAAAGGAACCCCTGATGGGCTCACTTCGGTAATTTCCTCCCTGATGGTGCCGACCGTGTTCGGGCGCCGGTCCTTCGGCTTCTTCTTCTTCTTCTTAGGAGGATTGCTACCACTCCCTGTTCCCTCGCCGCCATCAGTGGTTTCATCACCCGCCGTTCCTTCGGCTTCTTCCTCCGCGTCTTCCATCTCATCATCCTCGCTCTCCGAAGGATGGTATTCTTCATCGTCTTCTAGCCGCTGGGCCGCCTCCCAGAATGTCAATTGTTTATTCAGAGGTCTGAGTTCTCCTTCAGCGCTGATGCGCTTAGAACATCCAGCCTCGTCGTTGTCACACATCTTTGCACGAAAAATCCGGCATGACCTTTGCTAATTTTCTTAAACTAGGAGTGCCCGATTTTTGCTGAAACGGAAGTTAATCAACATTCCGGCAAAAATCGTGACTCATTTCATACAAGAACCTGCATATATATGGCCAGCATAGCTAGCACACAATAAATGGCCATCATAGCCAGCACAACCAGCATAAATGGCCAGTATAGCTAGCACAACTGCACAACCAACACACAATAAATCTGTTTCAGGCAAAAATGGAGAAACTAGAATAAATGGCCAACACACAAACAGTACATCAAGCATAAATGGCCAGGTTTCAGGTTTGGACTAAGCAGTTTCAGGTTTTAGGTTTGGACTTAGCAGTTTCAGGTTTGGACTTAGCAGTTTCAGGTTTCAGCAAGCATAAAGAGTGTAAAAATGCAAAGACAAAAATTGTTCCCACCCAGAGAGAGGAGTTTCTGGAGCATGGTCCAGGTGATCCTTAGCTCCAGCCACTGAGATGTAACCCCAAGAAGCATATATATGCATGGACCTGATTAAGATGGAAAGATTAGCTTATGTGGTATGCTAACAGCTTTGTGTGTAGGCCTGCCTTTTTACAATCTTTATTGGAGCACAGGTCCCAATGCCCAGAAAGTGTCTATGCAGCCTACGCATCAGTATAGACAGCAGCTTTGCACAATCGTATACAACAGTAAAAAAAGGGAACTGTTGTTCAGTAGAAAAAAATTTAGTTAACTTGACCTTTATTTCAGAGAAGTAGCACCACTCCTCTAGTGCATATTCAGTTTTCAACAACAGAACTTGGTTTCATGAAACCTTCAGGTTACACAGGTTCAGAGTTAGTTCTTGTTGCAGTGGCCAAGTAATAGCGAGTGTCTGTTTTCTGAATTTTAGTTTATTGTAGTAGCATTGAAACTAAATTTTAGTGAAGTGTTCCATGCAATCTCTTGACTAGTTTCCATGTAGCCAGCTAGCAGTGAAGTAAATTAGACATACAACATGTACTCTAATATATTAGTCTAAGCCCTTTCAGTTTGATGATTATCTCTTAATGTTTCATGCATAAATAAAACACATGTGTATATGTTTGGGATCAGAATTTTTCATATTCTTATTTACACTTAGTACTTGTTGCTTGCTAGAAACTGGTTAAATGCCTGAATTTGTGAGTGCAATGTTCAGTGTACTAATGTGAGTGCACCGTTCCATGCAAGATTTTGGTCAGTACTAGATCATGTATTGCTTGCTGTGAAAATATGTACTTGCTGGCTATTTTCTGGATTTTAGTTGTTCTTGTAGGATATATGTCATTGTGTTTTGCTATATACTAGTGCTAAATTTTGCTCACACTTGTGTTTTGCAGGAGCTAATTGTCAATTGTTCTCAGTTGAACTAGAAACCAATGGGTTTTCCTACGATAAAGGAGGTCATTTGACATACATTCAGCCAACTATTGCATACATAGATTATTACGACACAGAATCAGTGACTGGCACCTATCACAGCAATGTCGAATACAAATTGCAATTTTCCTTCAGAGAACCGAATCGAATTATCTAGATGAATATGAGTCATAATCATAATCAAACGAACACACTGTCCAGCACTTCTGGAACGAAATTGATTTCACAAGATCACCTGAACTGAATATGTCTCAACTCTGCATGTTGACTATGACATTGTAATCCACACTATGACATTGCAGTACTGCTGGATTGCTACAAACAAAATCAGGCTAGGGAATACTATGACATTGTAATCCACACTACTGGTACAACCATGGAGCACCATCCCAATAATTACAAAACTACAAATACTACAGATTTTTTGAATCTAATGGAACCAACTGGAGGAGATAGGCTTGAATCAAGAGAGAAGGACATGGAGCGAGGCCTACTGAACCCTAACCATGGCCTGCAGAAAGAGGGGAGAGAGGGAGAGAGAGGGAGAGAGGGAGAGAGAGGGAGAGAGGGAGAGAGGGAGAGAGGGGAGGGGCGACGCTCACCTCTGACGGGCGGACGATGGGCGGACGACGACGGGCGGACGACGGCGTCCTCCACCTCCTAAGACGCGCGCGGGCCTCCTCCTCCTCGAACACGGGCGGACCTCCTCCTCCTCGGACGCGGGCAGGCCTCCTCCTCCTCAGACGCGGCGGCTGCTGGTGAGGCGGCGGATCGAGAACGGCGGCGGCGGCGGATCATGCTCGATCGGGCTGAGAGATGGAGAGATGGGGATGAGAGGGGGGGGGTCGAGCGCACGTGTGGATAAAGCCACTTAGGCGTAGCGCACTGGGGCATAGTGCGCTACGGATATCTGTAGCGCACTATGGGCTAGTGCGCTACGCCTATCGGCTTCTAACTATTGTATAAGAAAACTGCAGCCCCACTATCTAACAACTACACTAGCCTATCCCACTGGTTTCGCCCTTAGCTCTATTCTAAACTTGTGAGCACCCAGGTTTGAATCCTGGTGCCCACCTTTTTTGTTTTATTTCCAAAATACTTTTAAATGTTCCAAAAAATGCCCAAAAGTGGTGATATATGCCATAGAAGTATTGTTTTGATTTTAAAATACTTTAAAATATTCCAAAAATTCCCAAAAGTGATAATATATATCATAAAAGTGGTACAAATATGATTCAAAGTATAACAAAATTTCATAAGAACAGATCCATGAATATTACAACCTTTTTCGACCACGCGTTTTACAATATTTTTTGAGCTAGCGTTTTACAATCTTTTTTCCCTTCTTTGTCGCGGTTGAATAATTTAGCCCCGGCACTTTAATGTTTCTTCTTTCAAACGGGCTACCTTTTTTTGGGTAGGGTTGTCCTTTTTCTTCTTGTGATGTATGTTGCTGCATCATAGTCGTCGTCATCTTCAATCTTTGGATCGCCGTACTGGTCGAAGTCTTGCTCGTTGGCGACTCCATCCATTCCGATGATGTTTCTTTTTCCTCTCCTCACGACAACACGGCTAGGCTTTATCGGGTCGGTAATGAAAAAACATTGGTCCACTTTGGTAGCCAGTACCCACGGTTCATTTTTCGCGGCCACGTTTGCACCGGCGGCCTTGGATTTGGCTGCTTCAGGTATAATCATGGTTGTGAAATACCGGTCTTCTCTTTTGACGCTCTTTGCCCATCTGACACGGAACATCGGCACCTTTTATCCACAGTAGTCGAGCTCCCAGATCTCCTCGACTCTTCCGTAGAATCTTTCCTTCACGTTGTCATCGGTGTAGAATTCCGACGTTACGCCTGGAGACGATCGTTGATGCATACGTGATATCTAACGTGCGGTAGATCGAGAGGACAGACGATTTTCTTGGCGTCCTCGATACTAGTTGGACATGTGTTCCCCTCCGGGAGACGATCGTGCCAGAATGCCATCATATCGTCGAAGCTTGCGTCGCTCAATTTGTGTTTTGCCTTCATCTCCATAACCTTGAGCGTTACATTCAACAGGGTATCATCAGGCCTGCATCCTTCATACAATGGAGTAACCGTGTCTTTCTCAAGTTGCGCAAGCTTGGCTTTCTCTCTAGCGGAAGCCCTGGCATTACTCGTCTGCTTGAGAAGCAGCTCTTGCACATAAGGGTCCCGCACCCAGCCTGACGTTGTTCCATCGTCGTCAGCTCCTCCGGCATCTAGATCATCATCATCCCGGTCTGCTTCCGCACCTTCACCATCTCCAGGAGACTCTTCATCATCTTGCCCGTTCTCGCCATGATGATGATCATCGTCATGTTGGCCACCTTCACCGTCTCCATCGTCTTCGTCATCGCTTATCCAACGAGCGTACCCATCCATGAAACCATGGCGGAGCAGGTGCCACTACTAGGAAAACGGCTATAGGTAATCAGCACATCCGTGGCTCACATGGTTGAAGTGCCCCACGGCTAAAACAGGCGTGGCTCACCTGTGGGCAGTGCCTTACTAATAACTAGAACAACCGTGGCGCACATGACTATAGTGCGCCACAGATGTGTGTGGGCCAGGGCCCTGTTGGCCACACGCCAAACATCTGTAGCGCACTATAGTCATGTGCGCCACGGTTGTTAGGGTCATCTGTGGCGCACGTGTGCCTGGTGCGCTACGCCTAAGCGCATGCCCCCCTCTGCTCTGAAACGGCCACAAACTTCTGTGGCGCACTCCGCCAGGGTGCGCTACGCGTGTGTGGGTTGGACTAGTCAACTGCGCCGCTCGATCCATCTCACAGACACCACACGCACGGCTGCATCAATCTGCTCTCGAGGCCGCACCGCCACCGCCGCGCTGCCGTGGAGGAGCAGGCCCGTGCCGCTGCCAATCCGCTGCCACCGCATCCCAGGAGGAGGAGGTCGCAGTCGCCACGCCAAGAGGAGGGGGTCGCGCTCGTTTCGTGGAGGAGGAGGTCGCAGTCACCGCGCAGTCCGTGAAGGAGAAGGCCCTCATCGTCCGCGTGCTCGCCGTCGTCCTTGTCTCGGAGGTGAGAATCACCCTCTCCCCTCTCCCCCTCTCTCCCCTCTCGTTGCATCCATTCACTTAGGGGATTCAGAGTAGGATTCAGAGTAAGGGTTCAAAGTTAGGGTTTAGTTAGGGTTCTTAGGATTCAGAGTAGGAAATGTTCAGATTTTCTTAGGATTCAGAATAGGGTTCAGTTAGGAAATGCTCAGAGTAGGAAATGTTCTTAGGAAATTAAGTTAGGAAATGTTTAGATTAGGAAATTCAGATTAGGAAATGTTAATCAGTTAGGAAATTCAGATTAGGAAATTTAGAGTAGGAAATTCAGATTTGGAGTTAGGGTTCAGATTTGGAGTTAGGAAATTTAGAGTAGGAAATTCAGATTTGGAGTAGGAAATTTAGAGTAGGAAATTTAGAGTAGTGGTTCAGAGTTAGGATTCAGAGTTAGGAAATGTTCTTAGGTAGTACGAAATCATAACAGTGGTTTTGTCTTCATGGTTCATGGATTACACTGCAAGCAACTTCCTTTCCTAGTTGTCTTAGCCCCTAGATAAATTATTCTGAGATGAACATTATTCTGAATTTTTATTTCTGCATGATTGTATGCTTGCCTGTGTGGATGCTTCTAAGATGGACATTATGCCTGTGTGGCATACACCAACTGGTAGCATGTTAGTTAATGAAAAACAGTAAAAAAGGAGGTCCTGCTGGTGCTGCTGCTGCTTCTGTTACCAGTGTCCAGGTAGTAGTAGCTTTGCTAGAAATGGATGGTGTGTTATTGGTAGTAGTAGGTTTAGAAAGTAGTGTTAGGTGCTGCTGCTGCTTCAGTACTTTTATACTTAATCAAGTAGCAAGATTCAAGTTGTAAAAAATCTGAGTACTAAACTCTTGTGAAAATCTTGCCTTAATTACTAGCTTAGCTAGTTTCTGTATGTATTCATAGCAAAAGTTCAAGCAAGAGTTTGTGCTGGGTGTTTTGTAAAAAAATTCATATTGGGAAGTTAGTACTTCTAAACCAGCTTCCAGAAAAAAAAATCATATTGGGCAGTCAGTACTTAAGATATGATTGATGTACACATTCAATTGCTCTACAATTTCTTTCTTTCAGAAAACATAAGTTTGGTATATAATGTTTTGAGATTACTGAGCTAATACTGATAGAAATATGATCTTTGCATATTTCATCCAAATAATAGCCTGGTGAATCCACTGTTTTCTCCAACTGAAATAGTACAAATGACAGCAATATGCTTGCTGTGTTGTGCTTGCTCTGCTTGCTGTTGTCATTGTTGTGCTTGCTCTTCTTCTTAGTCTGGAACATGAGCTTGCTGTGTTGTGCTTGCTGTTCTATGCTACTTGAGCTTCTACTACTTCTATTATCTGTGCTGCTACTACTATATGTTCCTTATATCCATCCTAGTGTTGCTCTGGCTACTACTATATGTGGTGCTACTCATGTGCTTCTACTACTATCTGTGGTGGGACAACAGCACCTTGAAATTGTGCTTGTGCTTGTATATGAAGCACTTTATTATGTGTGTATGCAGGTTCTTGTATGAAATGAGTCCCGATTTTTGCCGATGATTGAAATGTCGTGGCACAATATATATGTGAATGTGCTATGACGGGATTGTTAGCCTTGTGATATGCACAAGTCCAGGAATTGTGCATCCTACTTGGCTAACAGTCCCGTCATAAGCATATTCCTGTGTCCAACAACCTAGTTATATATGAGGCATGCTTTTCGAGTTATTTTTGTCTTTTTCGAGAATATGCCGATGATTGAAATGTCGTGGCACAATATATATGTGAATGTGCTATGACGGGATTGTTAGCCTTGTGATATGCACAAGTCCAGGAATTGTGCATCCTACTTGGCTAACAGTCCCGTCATAAGCATATTCCTGTGTCCAACAACCTAGTTATATATGAGGCATGCTTTTTGAGTTTGCTCTTTTTGATTTAAGAGTACTTTCTATAAGTGTATCTTCATATGCGACTTTAATTATACATGTTTTTTCAATCACCGGTTAGTTATTATTATCAACTTGTAGATGACGTGGTACGTCGTGTACAAGGGACGGGTTCCCGGAGTCTACGATGATTGGGAAGACTGCCGGAGACAGGTGCACCGTTTCAGCAGCAATAGCTACAAAGGGTACAACACTATGGCGGAGGCGGAAGCTAGATCCACGCGCTATCTAGCGGTAGTTAGGACAAGGAACCGGATGAAGACCTACACCTTCGTCGCGGCGGTGATCATGCTTATCTTCTTTGGTTATTTATCCCGCGTTTGTGTCTAGCTAGCTAGTTTAGATGTCTAGGCGAGCTTCCGAGCTCTAACTTGTTCGATCGACACATGTATTCGCATGTCACCAACTACTACTTTGTAACATGATCAAAACAATGTAACTTGGACTATGTATTCATGTATGAGACTTATCTATATGTATTTGTTTCAATCTTGTTTTTCATATTGAGTATTTATATATATAATTGTATATCTTGTATTTGTGTGTGTATATCTGCTGTAATATTGTATATAATCTGGCTTGGAAATTAAAAAAAACAAAAAATACATCTGTGGCGCACATGGTCTACCTTCTGTGGCGCACTACACCTAAAGCGCACCATGGATGTTTAGTGGCGCACTAGGTAGTGCGCCACAGAAGATCCAAGGGGTAGCGCACCACGCCAAACTTCTGTGGCGCACTAGGAGGTGCGCTACGCCTATCTCTACACAACCGTGGCGCACTAGGCAGTGCGCCCGCTGAGAGATAGCCGTAGCGCAAGGCCCGTGGCGCACTGCAGGTGCGCCACAGATGATGGTTTCAGGTGCGCCACTAAAGGCCGTTTTCCTAGTAGTGTGCGCCTGCAGATTCCCGGAATCTGGGTCGATCACCCAGTTGAGTTTGCATCTTCTGCACGGACATCTTATATCCGTCTTGTTTCGTATCATGTCGGCCGTCGCACATTTCAAAAATCTAGCCACAATGCCTTCGCTCATTATGCGGACCATTTTTGCCTGCACGGTGTACACGGTACAATT
Source organism: Avena atlantica (assembly GCA_910589765.1). Classification (NCBI taxonomy): domain Eukaryota; kingdom Viridiplantae; phylum Streptophyta; class Magnoliopsida; order Poales; family Poaceae; genus Avena; species Avena atlantica. Next base: position 75,928,023 of record OU342734.1, read on the forward strand.
AGAAGTGTATTAGAACCACATAATGAATGCATGCATGCAATGGTCGATAGAAAATTTCGGCATGACCTATCCTAAAATTAGGACCTTTGCAAAATGCCAAAGTCTTGCCAAAATGGAAATGAATCAACATTTTGGCAAAACAAATGGCAACTTGTTCACATACAAACACAAGAGAGAGAGAGACCGATCCATACACACATGAACATATCATTATCCTCTCCATACACACATGCATGAGCATCATCGATACTCTCCATATACACACACACATGACCATCGATCCTCTCATACACACATCATGAGCATCGATCATCTACATACATATGAGCATATCATCCATATACACATGAACACATCCTTACATGGACAACTTACCGAGATGAGAGACCAATCGCGAGAAAGATGGAAAGGAGAGGTGCGCGCGATACCGGAGAAGGAGATGAGAGACCGGAGACCTTCCTCTATTACTTATGTAACATCCAAGGCAAGTTCTACATGCTAAAAATGGTGAATGGGTGGAGAAATTGAGGTGGGGAGGAGAAGATCCCGACTAGATCTAAGGAGGAAGAAGAAGGGGAAAGTGAAGTGTGGGGTGGTGGATGGTCACACATGTGCACATAAAGTGCTGTCAAAAAAAAATCGACACATCCGTGGCGCACTCTGCCCTAGTGCGCCACAGGGAGTAGTAACATCCGTGGCGCACATGCCATAGTGCGCCACGGATGTGTCTGGCCGTTTCACAGCAGAGAGGGGCATGCGCTTAGGCGTAGCGCACCCCCTCCAAGTGCGCCACGGTTGACACTAACAACCGTAGCGCACCTACCCTATGTGCGCTACGGATGTTTGGCGTGCGGCCAACAGGGCCCTGGCCCACACATATCTGTGGCGCACTATGGTCATGTGCGCCACGGTTGTTCTAGTTACTAGTAGGGCACTGCCCATAGGTGAGCCACGCCTGTTTTAGCCGTGGGGCACTTCAACCATGTGAGCCACGGATGTGCTGATTACCTATAGCCATTTTCCTAGTAGTGTCAAGTTTTAAAGTGTTCATCCTTAGTAAGCACCATTGCTAAAGCTTGTTGTTTCGAAGCACCACGTGATGATCGGGTGTGTTAGATTCTGCAAGTGTATACAACGTGAGAAAGCCAGATTTGCTCATGCAGAAGCTAAGGTTTGATCTTGACGAGCCTAGCATGTACAAACATGGTCTCGGAACACGGATCACCGAAAGGTAAAGCATGAATCATATAGTAGATATGATGAACATGTCGATTGTTCGCCATTGAAGCTACATCAACTCTCGTGATGATCGGTTTTGATGTGGTGGATTTAATTCGTGTGATCACTAAAACAATGTGAGGGATATTGTTTTGAGTGGGAGTTCACCTAGGTTAATTTAACTATTAACTAGAACTCAATTTGTCATAAACTTAGTCTAAACTATTGCAAATATGTTGTAGATCAATGGTGGCCCCTACCATCAATTTTAATGCGTTCCTAGAGAAAGAAAAGTTAAAAAAACAATGGAAGCAACTTCGCGGATTGGTTCCGCAATTTGAGGATTATCCTCAATGCTTGTAATTTGACCTATGTGCTGGATACACCGCTGGGTGACCCGCCTGCAGCTGATGCTACCGATAAAGTAAAGAATGTTTACCTCGCTCGGAAGAATCATTACTCCACAGTTCAGTGTGCTATCTTGTATGGTTTGGAAATGGAGCTTCAGAAAAGGTTTGAGAACCATGACCCACATGATATTGTCCATGAACTCAAATTGATATTTGAGACTCACGCGGCAGTTGAGAGTTATGAGGCTTCTGAAAAATTCTTTAACTGCAAGATCGAAGAGGGCACCTCCGTCAGTGAGCATGTGCTTAAGATGTCTGGGCACGTAAACAAACTCCAAAGCTTGGGTATAGTGATTCCTAATGCCTTGGGGATTTACCGTGTCCTCCAATCACTACCACCAAGTTATAAGAACTTTGTGATGAACTACAATATGCAAAGCATGAACAAGCAGTTGCCAGAACTCTTCTCCATGTTGAAATCTGCAGAAATGGAGATCAAGAAAGAGCACCAAGTGTTGATGGTCAATAAGACCACCAAATTCAAGAAAGGCAAGTCTAAGAAAAAGGGTAACTTCAAGAAGGGTGGTAAGAAAGTTGCCGCACCAGCGAAGAAGACCAAGGCTGGACCTAAGCCTGATACTGAGTGCTTTTACTGCAAGGGAGAAGGTCATTGGAAGCGGAATTTCCCAAAGTACTTGGCGGATTTGAAGAACGGCAACATCAAGAAGAAAGGTATATCCAATATACATGTTATTGATGTGTATCTCACTAGTACTCGTAGTAGTGCCTAGGTATTTGATACTGGTTCGGTTGCTCATATTTGTAACTCGAAACAGGTACTGCAGAATAAACGGAAGCTAGCGAAGAACAAGGTGACGATGCGTGTAGGAAATGGATCAAAGGTTGATGTGATCGCGGTCGGCACGCTACCTCTTCATCTACCATCGAGATTAGTTTTATACTTAAATAATTGTTATTTGGTGCCTGCGTTAAGCATGAACATTATATTGGGATCTTGTTTATTGCGAGACGGTTACTTGTTTATGTCCGAGAATAATGGTTGTTCGATTTATATGAGTAATATGTTTTATGACATGCACCTTTGATAGATGGTCTATTCTTATTGAATCTCGATAGTGTAAATACACATATTAATAACATTGAAGCTAAACGTTTGAAATTGAGCGATAACTCGACCTATATGTGGCACTGTCGTCTTGGTCACATTGGAGTGAAGCGTATGAAGAAACTCCATTCCGATGGACTTCTTGAATCACTTGATTTCGAATCACTTGAAAGATGCGAAGCATGTCTGATGGGTAAAATGACTAAGACTCCATTTTCTGGTATGATGGAGCGAGCTACGAATTTGTTGGAAATCATACATACCGATGTGTGTGGTCCAATGAGTGTAGCATCGCGCGGTGGTTATCGTTATGTTCTTACCTTCAGGGATGACTTGAGTAGATATGGGTATATCTATTTCATGAAACATAAAGTCCGAAACTTTTGAGAAGTTTAAGGAATTTCAAAGTGAGGTGGAGAATCAACGTAACAAGAAGATTAAATTTCTACGTTCTGATCGTGGAGGTGAATATCTAAGTTACGAGTTTGGCGAGCATTTGAAGAAATGCGGAATAGTTTCAAAATTGACACAGCCGGGAACACCACAGCGTAATGGTGTGTCTGAACGTCATAAATCAAACTCTCTTAGATATGGTTCGTTCTATGATGTCACTTACAGATTTACCGCTATCGTTTTGGGGTTATGCATTAGAAACAGTTGCATTCACTTTAAATAGGGCACCATCTAAGTCCATTGAAACGACACCGTATGAATTATGGTTTGGGAAGAAACCTAAATTGTCGTTCCTTAAAGTTTGGGGTTGCGAAGCCTATGTAAAGAAGTTACAACCGGACAAGCTTGAACCCAAAGCGGAAAAAATGCGTCTTCATAGGATACCCGAAGGAAACTATTGGGTATACCTTCTATCATAGATCCAAGGGCAAAATCTTTGTTTCTAAGAATGTATCCTTTCTAGAGAAAGAATTTCTCTCGAAAGAAGTGACTGGAAGGAAAGTAGAACTCGACGAGGTTGTTGAACCTTCTCTCGAACTTGCGAGTTGCGCAGCACCGGAAGAAATTCCTGTGGTGCCTACACCAATAAGATAGGAAGCTAATGATGATGATCATGAAACTTCGGTTGAAGTTGCTACAGAACCTCGCGGGTCAACGAGAACTCGTACCACTCTTGATTGGTATGATCCCGTTATGAGTGTCATGTTGGTGGATAACACCGATGACCCTGCGACATATGAGGAAGCAATGATGAGCCCAGATTCCAATAAATGGCAAGAAGCCATGAAATCCGAGATTGGATCCATGTACGAAAACCAAGTATGGACTTTGGTGGACTTACCGGATGGCCGAAAGGCTGTCGAGAACAAATGGATTTTCAAGAAGAAAACAGATGTTGATGGTAATGTTACTGTCTATAAAGCTCGACTTGTCGACAAATTCAAGGAGTTGACTACGATGAGACTTTCTTGCCAGTAGCGAAGCTAAAGTCTGTGAGGATTTTGTTAGCAGTCACTGCATATTGCGATTATGAGATATGGCAGATGGATGTCAAAACGGCATTCCTCAATGGAGACATTGATGAAGAGTTGTATATGATGCAACCCAAAGGTTTTGTCGATCCTAAAGATGCTAACAAGGTATGCAAACTTCAACGGTCCATATATGGATTGAAGCAAGCATCCCGAAGTTGGAATCAACATTTTGATAAAGTAATCAAAAGTTTTGGTTTTATACAAACTTATGGAGAAGCTTGTATTTACAAGAAAGTGAGTGGGAGCTCTGTAGCATTATTAATACTATATGTAGATGACATATTGTTGATTTGGAATGATGTAGACCTTCTTAATAGTGTCAAAGAATATTTGAATAATAGTTTTTCAATGAAAGATATTGGCGAAGCATCTTACATATTAGGCATAAAGATTTATAGAGATAGATCGAGACGCCTAATATCATTGTCACAAAGTACATATTTGGACAAAGTTCTAAAGAGATTTGGAATGGAAGATAGCAAGAAAGGGTTCTTGCCCATGTTGCCCAACACGACCTTGAGTAAAACTCAAAGTCCAGCCACAGTAGAAGATAGAGAAAGGATGAGTAAGACTCCCTATGCCTCAGCCATAGGATCTCTAATGTATGCCATGCTATGTACTAGACCCGACATTGCATATGCTGTTAGTTTGACTAGCAGATATCAAAGTGATCCAGGAGTGGATCATTGGACAGCGGTCAAAAACATCCTTAAGTAGTTGAGAAGAACTAAGGATATGGTTCTTTCTTATGGAGGTACAGCTCGTTGTTAATGGTTACACCGATGCTAGTTGGAACACCGATCCAGATGATTCTAAATCACAATCTAGATACGTATTTACTTTGAATGGTGCAGCAGTTAGCTGGAGGAGTGCAAAGCAAAGCGTTGTGGCGAGATCTTCAACTGAATCGGAATACATAGCTGCTTTGGAGGCTTCACAAGAAGCGATATGGATGAAGGAGTTCATTACAGAGCTCGGTGTGGTTCCAAGTGCGCTGGACCCAATGTCTATCTACTGTGATAACATGGGCGCCATAGCCAATGCGCAAGAACCAAGGTCACACAAGAAGCTGAAGCACATCAAGCTATGTTTTCACGCTATTCAAGAACATGTCCAAGATGGTGACATAAAGATTTGCAAAGTACATACAGATCTGAATGTGGCGGATCCGTTGACTAAACCTCTCCCGAGGGCAAAACATGACCAACACCAAACTGCCATGGGTGTTCGGTATATTACCATATAATCTAGATTAGTTGACTCTAGTGCAAGTGGGAGACTGTTGGAGATATGCCCTAGAGGCAATAATAAATGTAGTTATTATTATATCTTTGTGTTTATGATAAATGTTTACATTCATGCTATAGTAGTATTAACAAGGAAACATTAATACTTGTGTGATTTGTAAACTAAATTAGAGTCCCTAGTAAAGCCTCTTCATAATACTAGCTTGTTGATTAATAAATGATTGTGGTTTCCCTATCATGAACATTGAGATGTTATTAATAACAAGATCATATCATTAGGAGAATGATATGGTGGACATACTCCTATAGATAAGCGTAGCATAAAGATCAAGTCATTTTAAATAGTTCAATTGCTATAAGCTTTCTGATACATAGTAACCTAATTCCTTTGACCATGAGATCATGCTTATCACCATCACTGGAAGGATGCTTTGATGACATCAAACACCACACCGTAACTGGGTGGATATAAAGGTGGCATTGAGTGTTCGGAAAGTATGGGTTGAGACAAATGGATCAAGAGTGGGATTTGTCCATCCATATGACGGATAGATATACTCTGGGCCCTCTCGGTGGAATGTCATCCAGTTAGCTTGCAAGCATGTGACTGGCTCACAAGGGATCACATACCACGGGAACAAGAAAAGAGTACTTATTGGTAACGAGGTTGAACTAGGTATACAGAGATACCGACGATCAAAACCTCGGATAAGTAAACTATCGTGAGACAAAGGGAAATTGGTATCGTATGTAAGTGGTCCATTCGATCGCAAAGTAATCGTAGAAATATGTGGGAGCCATATGAATTTCCAAATTCCTCTATTGGTTATTGATCGGAGAAGTGTCTTGATCATGTCCGCATAATTCACGAACCGTAGGGAGACACACTTAAGGATTCGATGTTGTTGAGTAGTTATGGAATGATGAGTAAGAGATCAAATGTTGTTCGGAGTCTCGGATTGGATTCGGGATATCACGGGGAGATCCGGAATGGTCCGGAGAATAAGATTCATATAAGGAAAGTCCTGTTTCGGAGTTGGGGAATGATTCCGGTGATTTCATCGGGAATGTTCTAGAAGGTTCCGGAAGGTCCGGCACTCCAGAGGGGAAGGGTACATGAATGTGTCATAACAATGTAGAATGGTTGCATCATGTACTAGGTATCATCATTGAGCAAAATAAAGGGATAAATCAAATCCTAGTTTGAAAAGTCAAACGGCAATTTGAAAAGTCAAACGACAAAGTTTGCTTGGTGGAGGGAGAGTAGGAAACCTACTTGAGGAGGAAGTCCTCCTCCCTCCACCGCCGGCCAAGGAGGCCGACTTGGGGGAGGTCTTCCTCCCCCTTGGCTGCGCCCTCCCACCTATAAAAGGAGGGGCAGGGGTGCCCCTCTAGACCTACACCTCTCTCCACCAAAACCCTAACCCTAGCCGCCGGCCACCAAGTCGTCGTCGTCGCCCTAGGGTTTGCCCTAGCCGCCGAGTTAGGGCCCTTCCCAAGCCCTAGCCGCCGGCCTATCCCTCTCTCCTTGGTGCCTCTAAACCCTAGATCACCAAGGCCTCTCTCATAGTCCACCATACTCGCTCCGGCTTAAGGCGAAGCCCTACGAGATCTCCCCTCTACTTCCGGTACCACGCCGTCGTGCTGCCGGAATCGCGAGGAGAGTGCTACAACCTCCGCTGCCTGCTAGAACAAGGGAGAGGAAGGTCTTCATCGAGTACCGAACGTGTGACCGACCGCAGAAGCGCTGCCGGAACGCAGTGCCGGAAGGATCGTCTACACGGTCTTGAGATCGGCAAGAGTACGACTACATCACCCACGAGAATCTGCTCTCGTTAAACACTTTGGAATCTTCGAGGGTGAGTTCTTCTATCGACTCGTTGCTACAATCTAGTAGATAGATCTTGGCTTGTTTGTTTGTATGCGGTAGAATTTTTTTATTTCCATGCTACGAACCCCTACAGGATCACTGTCTAACTGCTGCCTCATCTCGACGAGGCGCGCGGCCTCTTCAAGTAGAAACAAACGTTGCTTTTCCAGGTCCTCAGCCCCTTTCTCCAGCGCCTCCAGAGTAAGATCCGAAGCCGTTGGGATTGGAATTGTGAGAGCATCTACGTAAATTTCACATGCACCCTTGGTGACAACGTGTCCATCCACAGGAGGGTCGATCGGGGTGGTATTAATCGGATCTCCGTCCTGATTATCCATCTCGATCTCTTCATCGACTTTTTCTTCATTGGTTTCATCGACGTCTGGCTCTGCCGGTGTCGGATTCTTGTTCTTCTTCTTCTTCTTTGACCGCCCAGTAGCCTTAACGTGTGTATCGGTGGCAAAGACGGCTTTTGGTATGGTACCGGGGGATAAACTTCTGTCGGTACTTTCCGTCATGGTTGGCTTGTGGACCTCGCAGGAATCTCCGGTGTCCATGTCATCCTGCGAGGTGTAGCTTTCATCAATGCTATAATATGGACTAGGAGGAGTTTCCGGCTCACCTTGCGTTTGCTTGGAGGCGTGCTCTTGTTCATACTCCTCCATCTCTTTGTCGAAGTCTCGAAGTTCTTGCGTCGTGATTGACTCCTGAGGGGAGCCAGGTGAGTCGGCGCTTTCTTCGATTGCGTCTAGAACCGAATCGCTACCAGCTCCAGTCTCGACATAGTCGGATCCAGTGCTTATATGGTACACGAAGCAGTGCTTCTTCTTGTTCATGTTCTTGAGGTATTTGTATAACTTGGTTTCCGCTTCGACGTCAGCATAGCTGGATCTGTAGAGGATGTACTCCTCATCTGTGTATCCGATGTCGCTAGAGAGATCGGATCTGGATTCTTCTTACACTACAGGAGTGGGCTAGGTGGGTTTGATTTTCTTCGGGATTCTAAACTCTTCCGCTTCTGCGGACAAAGTAGATCCGGATTTTTCTTCCGCCATAGTCATCACCTCAAGGGTAGGATTGGGCAGGCTCAGCAAAACCGATATAGATATCGATCTCGCCGATGGACATGATCGTGTAGGTCGTCACGGGTTTCTAAGCCGGAATCCAAGTCTCATCGAGAAGGATGAGAGGGACATCACTGGCGTAGACCACGCGACCCATGGAGATTGTTTCGTCGATTCCTACACCCGCAGATTCCGCCTGGAACGATGTTCCAAAGGTCACCTGCCCCACGGTGGGCGCCAACTGTCGTCAGATTGTCGACAAGTACGCCATAGGGGGTCCTATTGGCGTTGGAAGGATGGGGTGTGAGACGTCGGATGTTCCATGAGCGGTGAGCACAAGTTTACCTAGGTTCAGATCCGACTGCGGTGATCGGATCCTACTCCTGCTAGCAACCCAGTAATATATCGGCGTAAGCCGGATGTTATAGCGGATTACAAGAGAGGTTCGCCTGTGCGAGTTGGTTGTGGTTGTGTGTATTGAGTTGTTACCTAAAGGCTCCCATAGGGTCGGTTTATATAGTCGCCGAGGCCTAGGGTTACAGGAGAGACCTATCCGGCTACGTTACAGAGTCGGTAACTATGTACAGCTTGGACTACAATTAATACTACAGGCCTAAGTCGGTAACTCTTCTGGGCCTTGTCGTAGCCGGAACTGGCTCCTCCTATTTCTCTGACTGGGCCGCACGTGAAGCAAAGCTCTAACCCGTTGGTGGGCCACCCTGGTCAGCGAGTCCTATGGATATACCTGGAAAGTATATCTCCAACATCGTGCCCTCCTGGCCTTTATATAGATAGGCTGCCAGGTCCCGGGGTAGGTCGAGTCGGTTATAAGTTTAGGGTTTTTCCTTTGAATTTCTATCTAGAGTTTAGTCATATTCTTCAAGGAATCACACTCCTCTTAGGTTTGGGCCATCCAAAATCCTCCTGGGATTCACCATTAGGGGTATATCGTCTCATGGGCTTTCGCTAGCCCGAACCGGGTAGGCTAACATTAGGCATCCGTAGGGCATACCCATGTCAGCGGCGAAGCACCAGAACCGCCTCGAGCGCCGGATGGACAAGGCGCGGAGGCACACCTTCATCAACATGCAGATGGCCGGGTCGCTGCCGATCTCCGACAACGATCCTCGTTGGATGAACGCGTTTTCATCGACGCCGGTGTCCGACATGATACGGGTCTCGTCCAACGATGACTATATCTCGGTCTCCTCGTCGGACTAGATTGTAGTAGTAGTTTCTAGTAATTTGTTGTAGTAGGAGATTTTAGTAGTATATTTTTTTCATGTTCTATAATATATTTCTTTTTTAATTTCTCTAAATCTATTTTCTATTATATTTATTACAAAATCTTGTTTCGCGCGCTCGAATTTAGTATGTCTGTTGGAGGGGTTCATGCTACTAATTTAATGCGCAAGCGCTTCTGCCAGAGCAGATTCGCGCGCAACACACTGTAGCCAAATCACACGCGTTGTATACGCGTATTAACGCGACAAAATATACAGCGTATGCTGAAGTTGTTCTAACCACCCAACTAAAGGTTGATTCTCCGCGCGCCCACACCCAATTCAGTCATGCGCCCAATGATTATGCTCACGAACCTATAGCTAGCAATTATAGCTGTGCTCTTAATACTAGTATCTCCTTTTCCTCTCCGGCTCTCTGTCGGCAACGAGACATCACAAGCTATAGCCAACTAGGGCTATACGAGAAGCAAAGCGCCGAAAGCTGTAGTTTGATTTGGACGGACGGATGGACGTCCGGCACGGTAGTTAGCAGCAGCTAAATGCGCGTTAAGCGGTGGCCGTCTGTAGAACATCTCGCATCGATCTGTTCGTACATGACATCAGGCGTTGTGCTCAAGCAACTAGACATCACCATGTGACCCGACTCCTCAATCTTGGTGTCGGCGACAGAGACAGTTCAATCGTGGTTATGTCCCAAACCCATACTTCAATCATCTAACTCGAGGGTGACCATGGCATCACTACATGAAAATGTGTAGGCGCCGACGGCCGGTATGCTACGCCGACGACCAAATGTCGGAACCGTCGGCGTAGCTGCCTCCCCAGGCCAGCCCCCACGCCAGGCCGTCGGCGTAGAAGCATGTGCCGACGGTGGCTCTCGGCACAACCAAGCCGTCGGCGTAGTCAAGAAAGATATGCCGACGATGACCCTCGGTGCACTTGTGGTCCTCGACGTAGACCAGACTCAGACATGGCAACGCAAACGCCGTTTGTTGGCGAAGCTGTGTCGACGGCCGGGCCGTCGGCGTAGCCCTATGCGCCACGTGCCCCTCCCCCAGACGCCTGAATTGGGTGGCTGTAAAGACACGGCCATATAGTTTTTTTGCTGCGTCGTATATTGTTTGTACACTACAGGGTTTGGTTGGGCTTATCCCTTCAAATTTATTTTTCTATTTAATCTTAGACATATATTTTATAATAACTTATTAATTACTCCCAATAATTTAATGTTGATATATATTATTTGTACTCTGATTCTAATTGTTTGTACCGCCCGGATAGCAGTCTCCATCTCTTTCCCTACGTACATCTATCCTCCTTCATATGGTTTTACATCATCATATAACCTAAACAAACACAAAACAAGAGAGTGCTACTCCGGGCTACCCCTGTCAGAGGATCGTCTAGGGGGGTAGACGATCCGATGCCCACAGATCAGGGTTCCGTAGCAGACCACGCTCCGGGGCGTCGGAATACCTCAAGGACTTGCATGTGGCAGTAGCACATGCATGGAAGTATGGTGCTATGTTGAAACATGCAAAACCTAGTCCCCGGGTGCATGTGCCCCTCTTCGCATGCGTGTGCTGTAACCTAAAGCTAAGGTTCTGGACTTATATAAGGGGGGAAACTCCCCGTTCCAGTGAAAACGGGTAGGATAGTGCCCTCCCCTTGTGAAACACCATGGTTTTACATCATCATATGACCTAAACAAACACAAAACAAGATAGTGCTACTCCGGGCTACCCCTGTCAGAGGAACATCTAGGGGGGTAGACGATCCGATGCCCACAGATCAGGGTTCCGCAGCAGACCACGCTCTAGGGCGTCGGAATACCTCAAGGACTTGCATGTGGCCCTAGCACATGCATGGAAGTGTGGTGCTATGTTGAAACATGCAAAACCTAGTCCCCGGGTGCATGTGTCCGCCTTCGCATGCGTGCGCTGTAACCTAATGCTAAGGTTATGGACTTATATAAGGGGGAAACTCCCCGTTCCGGTGAAACCGGGTAGGATAGTGCCCTCCCCTTATGAAGCACCATGGTTTTAAATCATCACATATGACCTAAACAAACACAAAACAAGAGAGTGATACTCCGGGCGACCCCTGTCAGAGGAATGTCTAGGGGGGTTGACGATCTGGTGCCCACAGATCAGGGTTCCGCAGCAGACCACGCTCTGGGGCGTCGGAATACCTCAAGGACTTGCATGTGGCCCTAGAACATGCATGGAAGTGTGGTGCTATGTTAAAACATGCAAAACGTAGTCCCCGGGTGCATGTGTCCCCATTCGCATGCGTGCGCTATAACTTAAAGCTAAGGTTCTTGACTTATATAGGGGGGAAACTCCCTGTTCCGGTGAAACCGGGTAGGATAGTGCCCTCCCCTTGTGAGGCACCATGGTTTTACATCATCATATGACCTAAACAAACACAAAACTAGAGAGTGATACTCCGGGCGACCCCTGTCAGAGGAACGTCTAGGGGGGTTGACGATCTGGTGCCCACAGATCAGGGCTCCGCAGCAGACCACGCTCCGGGTCGTCGGAATACCTCAAGGACTTGCATGTGGCCCTAGCACATGCATGGAACTGTGGTGCTATGTTGAAACATGCAAAACCTAGTCCCCGGGTGCATGTGTCCCCCTTCGCATGCGTGCGCTGTAACCTAAAGCTAAGGTTCTAGACTTATATAAGGGGGAAACTCCCCGTTCCGGTGGGGAAACTCCCCGTTCCGGTGAAACCGGGTAGGATAGTGCCCTCCCCTTGTGAAGAGCCATGGTTTTACATCGTCATATGACCTAAACAAACGCAAAACAAGAGAGTTCTACTCCGGGCGACCCCTGTCAGAGGAACGTCTAGGGGGGTAGACGATCCGATGCCCACAGATCAGGGTTCCGCAGCAGACCATGCTCCGGGGCGTCGGAATACCTCAAGGACCTGCATGTGGCCCTAGCACATGCATGGAAGTGTGGTGCTATGTTGAAACATGCAAAACCTAGTCCCCGGGTGCATGTGTCCCCCTTCGCATGCGTGCGCTATAACTTAAAGCTAAGCTTCTCGACTTATATATGGGGGAAACGCCCCGTTCCGGTGAAACCGGGTAGGATAGTGCCCTCCCCTTGTGAAGCACCATGGTTTTACATCATCATATGACCTAAAAAAACACAAAACAAGAGGGTGCTACTCCGGGCTACCCCTGTCAGAGGAACGTCTAGGGGGTAGACGATCCGATGCCCACAGATCAGGGTTCCGCAGCAGACCACGCTCCGGGGCGTCGGAATACCTCAAGGACATGCATGTGGCCCTAGCACATGCATGGAAGTGTGGTGCTATGTTGAAACATGCAAAACCTAGTCCCCGGGTGCATGTGTCCCCCTTCGCATCCGTGGGCTGTAACCTAAAGCTAAGGTTCTGGACTTATATAAGGGGGAAATCCCCGTTCCGGTGAAGCCGGGTAGGATAGTGCCCTCCCCTTGTGAAGCGCCATGGTTTTACATCGTCATATGACCTAAACAAACGCAAAACAAGATAGTGCTACTCCGGGCTACCCCTGTCAGAGGATCGTCTAGGGGGGTAGACGATCCGATGCCCACAGATGAGGGTTCTACGGCAGACCTCGCTTCGGGGCGTCGGAATACCTCAAGTACTTGCATGTGGCCCTAGCACATGCATGGAAGTGTGGTGCTATGTTAAAACATGCTAAACCTAGTCCGCATGTGCATGTGTCCCCCTTCGCATGCGTGCGCTGTAACCTAAAGCTAAGGTTCTGGACTTACATAAGGGGGAAACTCCCCGTTCCGTTGAAACCGGGTAGGGTAGTGCCCTCCCCTTGTGAAGCACCATGGTTTTACATCATCATATGACCTAAACAAACACAAAAAAAGAGAGTGCTACTCCTGGTTACCCCTGTGAGAGGATCGTCTAGGGGGGTAGACGATCCGATGCCCACAAATGAGGGTTCTGCGGCAGACCATGCTTCGGGGCGTCGGAATACCTCAAGGACTTGCGTGTGGCCCTAGCACATGCATGGAAGTGTGGTGCTATTTTGAAACATGGTAAACCTTGTCCCCATGTTCATGTGTACCCCTTCGCATGCGTGCGCTGTAACCTAAAGCTAAGGTTCTGGACTTACATAAGGGGGAAACTCCCTGTTCCGTTGAAACCGGGTAGGGTAGTGCCCTCCCCTTGTGAAGCACCATGGTTTTACATCATCATATGACCTAAACAAACACAAAACAAGAGGGTGCTACTCCGGGCTACCCCTGTCAGAGGAACGTCTAGGGGGTAGACGATCCGATGCCCACAGATCAGGGTTCCGCAGCAGACAACGCTCCGGGGCGTCGGAATACCTCAAGGACATGCATGTGGCCCTAGCACATGCATGGAAGCGTGGTGCTATGTTGAAACATGCAAAACCTAGTCCCCGGGTGCATGTGTCCCCCTTCGCATGCGTGGGCTATAACCTAAAGCTAAGGTTCTGGACTTATATAAGGGGGAAATCCCCGTTCCGGTGAAGCCGGGTAGGATAGTGCCCTCCCCTTGTGAAGCGCCATGGTTTTACATCGTCATATGACCTAAACAAACGGAAAACAAGAGAGTGCTACTCCGGGCTACCCCTGTCAGAGGATCGTCAAGAGGGGTAGACGATCCGATGCCCACAGATGAGGGTTCTGCGGCAGACCACGCTTCGGGGCGTCGGAATACCTCAAGTACTTGCATGTGGCCCTAGCACATGCATGGAAGTGTGGTGCTATGTTGAAACATGCTAAACCTAGTCCGCATGTGCATGTGTCCCCCTTCGCATGCGTGCGCTGTAACCTAAAGCTAAGGTTCTGGACTTACATAAGGGGGAAACTCCCCGTTCCGTTGAAATCGGGTAGGGTAGTGCCCTCCCCTTGTGAAGCACCATGGTTTTACATCATCATATGACCTAAACAAACACAAAACAAGAGGGTGCTACTCCGGGCTACCCCTGTCAGAGGAACGTCTAGGGGGGTAGACGATCTGATGCCCACAGATCTGGGTTCCGCAGCAGACCACGCTCCGAGGCGTCGGAATACCTCAAGGACTTGCATGTGGCCCTAGCACATGCATGTAAGTGTGGTGCTATGTTGAAACATGCAAAACCTAGTCCCCGGGTGCATGTGTCCCACTTCGCATGCGTGCGCTGTAACCAAAAGCTAAGGTTCTAGACTTATATAAGGGGGAAACTCCCCGTTCCGGTGAAACCGGGTAGGATAGTGCCCTCCCCTTGTGAAGCACCATGGTTTTACATCATCATATGACCTAAAAACACAAAACAATAGAGTGCTACTCCGGGCTACCGCTGTCAGAGGATCGTCTAGGGGGGTAGACGATCCGATGCCCACAGATCAGGGTTCCGCAGCAGACCATGCTCCGGGGCGTCGGAATACCTCAAGGACTTGCATGTGGCCCTAGCACATGCATGGAAGTGTGGTGCTATGTTGAAACATTCAAAACCTAGTCCCCGGGTGCATGTGTCCCACTTCGCATGCGTACGCTGTAACTTAAAGCTAAGGTTCTGGACTTATATAAGGGGGAACTCCCCGTTCCAGTGAAACCGGGTAGGATAGTGCCCTCCCCTTGTGAAGAACCATGGTTTTACATCATCATAGGACCTAAACAAACAGAAAACAAGAGAGTTCTACTCCGGGCGACCCTTGTCAGAGGAACGTCTAGGGGGGTAGACGATCTGATGCCCACAGATCAGGGTTCCGCAGCAGACCACGCTCCGGGGCGTCGGAATACCTCAAGGACTTGAATGTGGCCCTAGCACATGCATGGAAGTGTGGTGCTATGTTAAAACATGCAAAACCTAGTCCCCGGGTGCATGTGTCCCCATTCGCATGCGTGCGCTATAACTTAAAGCTAAGGTTCTCGACTTATATAAGGTGGAAACTCCCTATTCCGGTGTAACCGGGTAGGATAGTGCCCTCCCCTTGTGAAGCACCATGGTTTTACATCATCATATGACCTAAACAAACACAAAACAAGAGAGTGCTACTCCGGGCTACCCCTGTATGAGGATCGTCTAGGGGGGTAGACGATCTGATGTCCACAGATCAGGGTTCCGCAGCAGACCACGCCCGGGGGCGTCGGAATACCTCAAGGACTTGCATGTGGCCCTAGCACATGCATGGAAGTGTGGTGCTATGTTGAAACATGCAAAACCTAGTCCCTGGGTGCATGTGTGCGCTGTAACGTAAAGCTAAGGTTCTGGACTTATATAAGGGGGAAACTCCCTGTTCCGATGAAACCGGGAAGGATAGTGCCCTCCCCTTGTGAAGCACCATGGTTTTACATCATGATATGACCTAAACAAACACAAAACAAGAGAGTGCTACTCCGGGCTACCCCTGTTAGAGGAACGTCTAGGTGGGTAGACGATCTGATGCCCACAGATCAGGGTTCCGCAGCAGACCATGCTCCGGGGCGTCGGAATACCTCAACGACTTGCATGTGGCCCTAGCACATGCATGGAAGTGTGGTGCTATGTTGAAACATGCAAAACCTAGTCCCCGGGTGCATGTGTCCCCCTTCGCATGCGTGCGCTATAACCTAAAGCTAAGGTTCTGGATTTATATAAGGGGGAAACTCCCCGTTCCAGTGAAACCGGGTAGGATAGTGCCCTCCCCTTGTGAAGCACCATGGTTTTACATCATCATATGACCAAAACAAACACAAAACAAGAGAGTGCTACTCCGGACGAGCCCTGTCAGATGAACGTCTAGGGGGTAGACGATCTGATGCCCATAGATCAGGGTTCCGCAGCAGACCACGCTCCGGGGCGTCGGAACACCTCAAGGACTTGCATGTGGCCCTAGAACATGCATGGAAGTGTGGTGCTATGTTAAAACATGCAAAACTTAGTCCCCGGGTGCATGTGTCCCCATTCGCATGCGTGCACTATAACTTAAAGCTAAGGTTCTCGACTTATATAAGGGGGAAACTCCGCGTTCCGGTGAAACCGGGTAGGATAGTTCCCACCCCTTGTGAAGCACCATGGTTTTACATCATGATATGACCTAAACAAACACAAAACAATAGAGTGCTACTCCGGGCTACCCCTGCCAGAAGATCGTCTAGGGGGGTAGACGATCTGATGCCCACAGATCAGGGTTCCGCAGCAGACCATGCTCCGGGGCGTCGGAACACATCAAGGACTTGCATGTGGCCCTAGCACATGCATGGAAGTGTGGTGCTATGTTGAAACATGCAAAACCTAGTCCCTGGGTGCATGTGTCCCCCTTCGCATGCGTGGGCTGTAACCTAAAGCTAAGGTTCTGGACTTATATAAGGGGGAACTCCCCGTTCCGGTGAAGCCGGGTAGGATAGTGCCCTACCCTTGTGAAGCGCCATGGTTTTACATCGTCATATGACCTAAACAAACGCAAAACAAGAGAGTGCTACTCCGAGCTACCCCTGTGAAAGGATCGTCTAGGGGGGTAGACGATCCGATGCCCACAGATGAGGGTTCTGCGGCAGACCACGCTTCGGGGCGTCGGAATACCTCAAGGACTTGCGTGTGGCCCTAGCACATGCATTGAAGTGTGGTGCTGTTATCGCCATATTTTGGCCAAAGGAGGAGTTGGGCCGTGATCAAGATGGGCTTAGAAGATACGTATATGCAACGTGTTGTTGAATCGGCCTCGTGCGTTGATTTGGGCTAAATTGCCCGTGTATCTTATATTGTAATAGGTTCCGTTTCGATTTAGGTAAGAGATAGAGTTGTAGAGTTATTCCAAAGATAGAAAGTCTCCGGACTATAAATATGTACCTAAGGTTATTGAGAAAAGGAGGAAAATCACGTTCACAACAAACACAATCTCGGCGCATCGCCACCCCTTGTTTCTAGGGTTTTTCTTGGGTAAGTGCCATGCTGCCTAGATCGCATCTTGCGATCTAGGCAGTATCTACTTATGCGTTATCTGGTGTTACTCGTACTGAAGCCTTGTTGATGGCGAGTAACACTATTATCATAGATTTGTTTAGGCTAGCATCAGTACTTTCCGCTATGATTGTTTAGTTATGCTACCTCTAGCTATCTCGCCGCCTTTGCACCTTTTCCCGGGTGTAAGGGTGGCATCTTGCTTGATCTGTATTTAAGTCGATTTGATCTGTTATAGTTGTGCCTTGTTCTCCAAGGTTTAGTTTGATATCTACATGACCAGGCCTTGCAAACGGGTTGAACGATCCAGTAGTATATAAGATATGGTTCACCAATCTGAGAGGAGTTGTTCCGGGAATTGACTTTACGTTGGTTTTTAGGCCTTCTCTAGGATTAGTTTTCTATTATCTTTTGTATCTACCAGGCTCAATTACGTGTAGGACGTTGCAATTATGTGGTGAAAACGTTAAACTGTCGTAGATCGATTTAACTTGTATTGATGAAGCAAAACCCCATGTTATCATAGATCTAATGCAGAACCATGGGATAATCGGCTCTAGGAGCCGATTCACAGGGAAACCTGGGAGCCGGTTACGGCTTGAATTTTACGTATGTTTGTTTGCCATGCAGGAAACCAATCGAAGCAATCTTTCACCTTCCTGATCAGGTATAGGTCAGGTGGCACGCCCTCGAACCAATCCAGGACGTGTGCCGGAGTTTTGCGGGCCGTTGCCCGAGGGACCAGGGCCCACCAGCAGTCCTGGGAGCCTCCCGGCTCTCCGTGTTGCCCGTCGCTGCTCGCCGATAGGTTTTGGTAGGCAACACATTCTGGCACGCCCGGTGGGACATTCAACAACGTCTACATCAACATCCGACGCTGCGATGGAGAACAGACCAGTCACGTATGACGAGCTACCTGAGGAGCACAAGGCGAAGTATGATGACGTCAAAGCTCTCTTCGAAGCCGATCTCATCGGCTCTTTTGAGAGGACTCGTAAGCATGGCATCAGGTGGAAAGGGCTCTCACCCGAGGGTGCTCTTGATGAGGTGGATCTGTCTGTTCCTTCAGAGGAGCGCACCAGAGCTCTGCGACAGGAAGTCAACTACATGGTGACTCATTCTCTTCACCGCCATTCTGAGAGCCTGGTGAACGCTTTCGAGCGGATTGCAGTTCGCGTAGTTCAGGAGATCATGAAACATCAGTACTCTCCGTCGGGGCCTACTATGGGGACTCACCAGGGAGAAAGACCGCTCCAGACCAGGCCACAACTCCCATTCACGCTTGCAGCTCCGGAGCCACCAGGGGCACCGGCGTACGTCGTCTACAAGATCGGGGGTGACCCTGGCGATTGCCAATTCCTGTGTGAACCACCTAAAGAAATCCCACATGGATATGTGTGCACCTACATGCCGGACTGCAACAACTTGACGCGCACGAACCAGATTGCAACCGTAGGGATTGCTGGGGCAGGAGTTTCTGGAGCAGGGGCTTCGGGAACAGGTGTTTTTGGAGCAGGAATCTCTGGGATGGACGCCGACAAACAGGCGTGGCTAGCCAAGTATGCTACTGGAACGAGTCATGAGAATCTAGCCCCTGCAGCCCAAACAGTGGAGCAAATCCGTACCATCTTGAGAGACCAGTTCGGCTTCGTGCCGAAGAGAAGGACAATCGGCTATTCAAAGCCGTACCCCAACGAGTTTGACCTGATTCCGTTGCCACCCAAGTATCGGCTCCCTGAGTTCTCAAGGTTTAGCGGGTCAGAAGGGTCGAGCTCGATCGAGCACGTGAGCCGATATCTGGCACAGTTAGGCAGGATTTTAGCATCGGATCAGTTGCGCGTAAAGTTCTTTGCGCAATCTCTGACAGGACCAGCTTTTGGGTGGTACACCTCGCTGCCACCTGATTCGATCCAGACCTGGAAGCAACTGGAAGAGCAGTTCCACATTCAGTATCATTCAGAGGCTACCGAGGCTAGCATTGCAGACCTGGCACAGGTGCGGCAGAAGCGGGGAGAAACTGTAGCCGAGTACATCCAGCGCTTCAGGACTGTCAAGAATCGATGTTACTCAGCTCGTTTAACTGAAAAAGAAGCAGTCGAGCTGGCAGTGTTGGGTCTCTCAGCACCTATCAAGGATCTGGCTTTCCAAGTAGAGTACAACTCATTGGCGCACATGGCCCAGAAGCTGACGATGTATGAACAGCGCCACCCTGAGTTGTACCAAGACAAGTTTAAACGTCCGATAGGCCTGGTCGATACAGAAGAAGAGGATCCTACGCAAGACCAGGAGGTGGCCGTGGCTGAATGGGCTCGGGGGGCAGATCCTGTATCCTGCAAATGGGTGAAACAGCAAGGGCCTGCAAAAGGGTTTGACTTTGATGTGAGCAAAGCCGAGCAGATATTCGATTTACTGCTGAAAGAAAAGCAGCTGAAGTTACCCGAAGGCCACAAAATCCCTACGGCTCAAGAGATGAACGGAAGACCATACTGCAAGTGGCATCACTCGTTCACCCACACCACCAATGACTGCAAAGAGCTACGTCGCCAGATCCAAACGGCGATAGAGCAGGGCCGTCTGATCCTTGGGCAGTTCGCCATGAAAGTAGACACAAACCCATTTCCCGGCGTCAACATGGTAGAACACAGCCACTCCACGAGGCGCCAGTTGGATTTCTCGTTCGATGTCAACATGGCAGGGCCTGTGTACCACCATGGCACGTACAAGGAGGAAGGCGATCGCTCTCGGGGCAGAGAAAGAGAGGAGGCTGGTCCACGCGACCGGCCCAGCTACGATGACAGGCGGTATCTAACTGAGGAACAGGTGAGGAGCGTGCGATATCAGAAGCCACATTCCACGCATCTCCTTAACAAGTATGAGCGTCAGTATGACCGACGTCGCCGGCGCGATGGAAACGATGAAGGATACGAGCACCTCGCTAGGGGACCGTCAAAAGAAAAGGAAGGCGCATGCAAACATTGGGATTGTCCTTTCTTCAAGTATTGCTGGGATGCGGGAATGAGCCGATTGCCTACAATCGATAACTGCCCGGAATGTGGACAGCAGAAGGAGGACACGGGGCCAGTGTCAGTGTTCAAGCGTCTAGGGCCTCTCCCACCTCAGAGCCGATACAGGGAGTCCGCTCGAGCAAAAGATCTCGAGGAGCCAATGGATGACAAAGAAAAAGACAGATATCACCGTCCAAGGTGGTGTCCCGACGGACTCAGACACACCCAAAAGCGTAGAGTGCAGCGGCTGCGTAACTTGGAGGAAGCCGAAGCGCAGTATCTCCACGCTTTAAAGAAAGCACGGCCCGATCTGGCCGTTAAGATTCGGCAGACCTTGGAAATGGAAGATCGCCCAAAAAGGAAAGAGTGGCGCCCCAAACCGGTAAAAGCCGATGCGAAGACATCGGCTGGCACAAACATGGTATTCATACTTCCGTCAGAGTTCTGCGCGCCAAGAACCAACGAGCTACCAGTGGCACAGTTTGACTGCGGCCCACGGCCGGTTATCTTTGAGAAGCCACGTGAGAAGGGCTACAAACATCTGAAAGCCCTGTACCTACGAGGTTACATCAACGGGCAGCCTGTCAGCAAGATGTTGGTGGACACCGGAGCGGCAGTCAATATAATGCCATACTCCATGCTACGGCGTTTGGGACGTTCCACTGCAGATCTGATCAAAACCAACGTCACGTTGAGCGACTTCAACGGCCAAACTTCAGAAACGCAAGGCGTACTGAATGTGGATCTGACCGTGGGCAGAAAAACCATCCCTACGTCATTCTTCGTCGTGGAAAGCAAAAGCACCTACGCTGTCTTGCTAGGGAGAGATTGGATTCATGCTAACTGCTGCATTCCATCCACAATGCACCAGTGCCTAATACAGTGGGATGGAGATGAGGTGGAGGTCATTCATGCAGATGATTCTATCGAGATCTCCATAGCTGGCATGAACATCTGGGAAGCAGAAGACCAAGAGCCGATCTCTGGAATCAGTCTATACGGCTGTGAGTGCATTGAAGCTACAAAAAACGGGGTGAGGCTGGTCTTATCCACTGGCCTGACAGAGTAGCAAAGTCCACGATCGTACGTGGTACGGCCGATCCCTGCGATCGGCCACAAAAAACAAAAAGCAGCAATCTTACGACAAGCAGATCATGTAGTCGTAGCAGGGAGATTCCCTGCCGTTGTGAAACACAAATAAGGTGTAAACCGTCCTTAACTAATGCAATCAAAAAGGGGGCCGATTCAGGCAATCGGCCCAAATTATTTTTGTCATCCTCACCTACTGTTTGCCATGTGTTTAGCATCGATTTAACAGGTGACGGAAAGCTAGGGTATGGGTTTACATCCGCTGATGAACTAGAGGAAATCGACATCGGTCCTGGGGATAAGCCACGACCAACATTTATCAGCAAGAAGTTAGATCCGAGTCTGCGGGGTCCGATGATAGCTTTGTTGAAAGAATATCCAGACTGCTTCGCCTGGGACTATACAGAGATGCCTGGATTAGACAGGAGCATCATTGAGCATCGACTCCCGCTTAAAAAAGGATTTCGGCCATTCCAGCAGCGAGCACGACAGATGAAGGCCGAAATTTTGGCAGAAGTCAAGAAAGAGGTCGAGAAAATGTTGACGGCCAAGTTAATCAGGCCATGCAGGTATGTTGAGTGGATTTCGAGTATCGTACCTGTAGAGAAAAAGGATGGCCGCTGGCGTGTTGCCATAGATTTTCGGGATCTCAATAGAGCTACTCCAAAGGATGAGTATCCGATGCCGGTGGCAGAAACGTTAATCAACGCAGCGGCTGGTCATAAGATCTTGAGCTTCATGGATGGCAATGCCGGTTACAACCAAATTTTTATGGCTCCAGAAGACATACACAAGACTGCGTTCAGAGTCCCAGGTTCGGTGGGGGTGTTTGAATATGTAGTCATGACATTTGGACTAAAGAATGCCGGCGCCACATACCAAAGAGCCATGAATTACATCTTCCATGATCTGATTGACAAGCTGGTGGAAATTTATATCGATGACGTGGTGGTCAAGTCAGCTTCAATACAAGGACATTGGGACGATCTGCGGCGCGTCCTGGACCGAACAAGGAAATTCGGGCTACGGATGAATCCAAAGAAGTGTGCCTTCGGTGTGACGGCCGGTCAGTTCTTGGGTTTCTTGGTCCATGAACGAGGAATTGAGATCGGCCTGAAGAGTCAGGAGGCAGTGCGAACAATGAAGCCACCTACCACGAAGAAGGAACTGCAGTCTCTCATCGGCAAGATCAACTTCGTCAGAAGATTCATCTCCAATCTGTCAGGAAGAATAGAGCCGTTCATGGGACTGGTGAAGATTAAATCTGACGAGGAGTTCAGCTGGGGGGCAGAACAACAACGAGCCTTCGACGAGATCAAAGAATATCTGACGAAGCCGCCAGTATTGGTTCCGCCCCAGCCGGATAGGCCATTCTACATTTACTTATCAGTAGCTGACACGTCCATCGCCTCAGTGGTGGTGCAAGTTTATGATGGGCTGGAGCGAGTGGTATTTTACATCAGCAGAAGGATGCTGGATGCAGAGACAAGGTATCCTGAGATCGACAAGTTGTGCCTCTGCCTGTTTTTCACCTGCACCAAGCTGCGCCACATTCTGCTATCAGCGGAGATTGTCATCATATGCAAATCAGATGTCATAAAGCACATGCTGTCGGCTCCTATGTTGAAAGGCCGACTGGGCAAATGGATGTTTGCATTATCGGAGTTCGATATCCGGTATCAACCCGCGAAAGCAGTTAAGGGACAGACATTAGCCGACCTTATCGCTGAAAGGATCAACACTAATATAGCAGCACTGTCTATACGAGCGTGGACTATGTTTTTCGATGGATCGGTTTGTGACGATGGGTGCGGCATCGGCATGCTACTCGTATCACCCCGGGGGGCAACATTTTCTTTCTCCATCAGGTTATCTGCCCCCCGCACCAACAACGTCGCTGAGTATGAGGCGATACGCAAGGGAATGGAGTTGCTCCTCGAAGCTGGAGCAGAAGCAGTGGAAATTTTTGGAGACTCCAAGTTGGTGATCTCTCAGCTCACGGAGGAATACAAGTGTGAGAGCGAGTCACTCTTCCCATTATGGCTGCAATGCCGTGAGCTGATGGCACAGTTCCGGTACATAAACTTCACCTGGATCCCGCGGTCGCAGAATACCGAGGCGAATGATCTTGCACAAATGGCTTCAGGCTACAAGGACGTAGCACAGGGAGCCGATGTTCAGGTACAGTACCTGGACGCAGACGACTGGAGAGCCGATATCTTCAATTACTTGAAGGATTCGGCTCGGGGGGCACCTAAACGGATAAGGTACAAGGCCATGAAGTATGTGCTCATTGGGGACGACATGTTTTACAGGACTCTGGAAGGGTTATTGCTCAAATGTCTGGGGACAGCCGAGGCCAATCGGCTCCTACACGAGGTACACGAAGGCGCCTGTGGAACTCACCAATCGGCTCACAAGATGAAGTGGTTGATCAGGCGATCAGGGTTTTATTGGCCTACCATGCTTGAGGACTGTTTTAAGTACTACAAAGGGTGTCAAGCATGTCAGAGATTTGGAAAAATTCAGATGGTACCCGCGTCAGCGATGAACCCCATCATCAAGCCTTGGCCATTTAGAGGTTGGGGCATGGATATGATTGGCAAGATCAATCCTCCGTCAAGCAAAGGCCACATGTGGATTTTGGCCATTACGGATTATTTCACTAAATGGGTGGAAGCCGTCCCTATGAAGTCAGTGAGCTCGAAGGATGTTGTCGATTTTGTGAAAGAACACGTCATTCATAGGTTGGGATTCCCCAGACTATCACGACCGATGGAGGTTCGGTCTTCACTTCTCACGAGTTCAGAAAGTTCTGTGAGGACACAGGGATTAAGCTGATTCGATCATCTCCATACTATGCTCAAGCAAATGGGCAAGCTGAAGCGTCCAACCAGAGCCTTATCAAGCTGATCAAGAGGAAAATCGATGAGCACCCTAGGCGTTGGCACGAGGTTTTGTCAGAGGCTTTATGGGCTTACCGCATGTCATGTCATGGAGCGATAAAAACCTCGCCGTACCATCTAGTCTATGGACAAGAAGCCGTATTGCCTTGGGAAATTACGGCTGGATCGAGACGTGTCACTTTTCAGAACGATCTAACGACTGAAGAATATGCGGCCCTGATGAGTGACAGTATTGAGGATCTGACTGAGCTTAGGCTATGGTCGCTTGAGAAAATCAAAGAAAACAAGGCCAAGGTAGCTCGTGCATATAACAAGAAGGTGAGACCGAAGGAGTTCCACGTTGGCGATCTGGTATGGGAAGCTGTATTGCCATTGGGAACTAAGGATGCAGCATATGGTAAATGGTCTCCAAATTGGCACGGGCCATACAGGGTCGATCAAGTTTTAAGGGGAAACGCGTACATGCTGGAGGATCTGGATGGCGTGAAATTCCCAGTGGCTGTCAACGGTCAGCATCTCAAGAAATATTTCCCAAGCATGTGGGATGATGGACAGTGAGATATGGGGGCCGATACATGAGATCGGCCAATGAACAAAATATACAGCCGATGCACGGTCATCGACTCTAGAGGTTCAAACTGTTACAAGCAGATGCCAGTTTACATAAACGAGCTACTGAAGAAATGCCTCGAAGGCGTGGAGGGCGTCAGCACGGACACGGTCCACCTCGGCGATCTCGGCTTCGTCATCTTCGTCCTTGCCCGTCACTAGCTGCTTGTTCAGGGCACGTATTTCTGCCAAATCGGTCTTCAGTTGAGCCTTGAGGCTTTCTGCTTCGTCTTGGGATCGGGCGATGGATTCTTCCTTGTCGCGAATGAGCTGTTTAGTCGCCCGGACCTTCTCTTCAAGATCTTCCAGCTCCCTTTTCAAGGATGCGAGCTCGGCGGTGCTGACAGAGGTGTCAGTTTTGGCATCCAGAGACGCCTTTTTCTCGTTGAGCTGCTGACATCTGTCTGCAATATTGGCCTTCAGCGGAAGTTGGGCACGACGCAGGTTGATCCTTTCACGAGCTAGCTTCACCCTTGACCCGTAGAAAGACAGAGTTACAACGGGCCAAAGCTTCACCTGCAATGCTACTGGGAGTTGGTCTTTTATTTCAGCAAGAACGCTCTTCACCTCCTCAGAACCCTCGATCAACTCTTCGATCGGGGAGGAGAGCAGGGTTTTAAGACGCTGGAATTGAGGTGGAACAGCCCTGGCCTGTGGTTCATCGGTGGCGACAGAGGGAGTTGGTTCGATGGATTCAGGGTCAAACGTCAACAAGCCTGAAATATCACAACCCTGGCAGCCCGAAAAGGCGTCAGTGTGCGTCCAACAGAGAAGGATTAGCCGGAAGAAGCTAACATACCTCTCCTAAGATCGAGGGGATTGCAGATGACGAGGCAATCGGCTTGTGTGTAGTTGCTGGAGGCTTGCCCAAATTGGTAGCTGTTTCATCTGCACCTTCGGGGATTGCTAGATCTGGCTTGGCTAGAGGCATCGGCACTGCCCCAGCTTTCCCACTAGAAGCGTCAGTCGTCTGCATGGAAGGTTTTATCTGATGTAAAATAAATCGACAGATAAAAAGAAGTAAGTGGTAAGAGCATGAAGGGTGATGATTTTCGAAACCTCCTGGCTCGACGAAGAAGCTTGCAGTCCTTTGCGAGCTCTCTTGGGACCCACAGCTGGCCCTGCCTCGACTGATGCTCGGGGGGCAGCAGGTTCAGGAGTTGGCCTTTTCCTGGGAGCCGATGGTGGCGCATCTGGCTGGTTTGGTGTGGCAGTCCTCTCAGAGTCTGTTGGGCTCGATTCTCCTTGATCGGGTTGTGTGTCCTCGTGGGAGGTGTCTTCGACGGAAGCCTGCAAGAGAAGGAAAGCTATTAGACACGAGCACGTCTGCAAGAATGAAAGAATGAGGAGGATCGACCAAGACATGGATCAGCCTACATGCGAGCTTTCTGGAGAAGGGCTCCGGCGCCTCAAGGTC
This sequence comes from Avena atlantica, assembly GCA_910589765.1. Lineage (NCBI taxonomy): Eukaryota > Viridiplantae > Streptophyta > Magnoliopsida > Poales > Poaceae > Avena > Avena atlantica. The sequence goes on from OU342734.1 coordinate 75,954,560, forward strand.
TTCCTGGCAGCTACATTCCTCACCATCGTTCTTGTCTTAGTTGGAACTCGAGGGGCAGTTGATGTTGAAGTTACTTGCCTCTTAGAAGCCGATGGCGGTGTTATCGGCTGGTTCTGCATCATGACCTTTTTCAAAGGCGATGAGTTTTTGCAGAAAAGAACCACAGGAGCTGGCGGAAAGAACTCAAAGGGGGAGCCATCACTGTGCGTAGGTTCAGGGCCATCTTGTTGCTGCAAAGAGAAAGAGTGGGTTAGTAGAAGAGTCATTTGTGAGCTGCATCAAGAAAATTTACAAGTAGTGGTACCTGTTCCACGGGGATGTCATAGTCAGCATCAAGCTGTTTCAGCAACGGTCCCAGAGCTCTCCTGAAGGCGTGAGTCTTCCACATCGACCACCAGTCTTCAAAGCCATCAGTTGATGAGGCGAAGGTGAGGTCATTTGGAATAGGGATGGTCAGAGCATCAAAGAAGGAGTAACACCTTTGACTGGTGAGAGGATCAGGCAGGTCGGCTCTGCTCTCCGTGAGATGATGGAGGAAGAGATGGGGAGGTACTTGTCCAAGGCCAAATTGCCGAGCCACTATGACCGGATGGTAGAATTCATACCCAGGCTTGATGATTCTGTTGGATGTACTCATGCCAACTGGAAGGAAACAGGGACGGATCACAATGGAAAAGAGTTGCCGAGTGCTGGTGTCATCGGCAAAGCTGTCTAGCCTGAAGTAGATGGGATTTTCGAAATGTTCCGATTCTTCCATGTAAGGGAAGAAGGTAGGATTATCCAGGCCTTGGAAGAAAATACTGAACCACTTGGACGCTTCCTGAGGGGATAGTTTACTACCTGGCAGCCTATACAAAGCTTGGCCATAACTAGTGCATCGGATCTGCTTCCCTTTGACATCTGGGAAGGTACAACTCGCCAAAAGGGGAAAGTTGGGGACATGGTTTTGAAAGTACAGCTGGGCCCATAGCTGGATGAACCACCAAGGACCTCCTGTTTTGACTGCTATGCCAGAGAACAGCTTGACAGACATCAACTGGAGATATCGATAGACCTCTCCAAGGAACAGTTTGCCGATACCAAGTTGAGTGCCTTTGGCAAGCTCGTAGGCTAAGGAGAGATAATTTTTGGTTGGAGCAAGGGAAGGGCAACAGAATATGAAATGTTCTATCCAGAAGTTGAGAAAGGCTGTGTGTTCTTTCTCTGTGACAGGGCCCTTTGTTTTCATATGGCGTTGGAGGTAGGCACCCCAGTTTGTGCAGTCTGTTTTAGAAGACAGTTTGTAGGGGACTTTGGTCAGTTTAAAAGCAGAGGGGCTGGGTGATGTGACATCTAGACCAGTGATCATCACCACGTCTAACAGAGTTGGTGACATAGGGCCATGACCAAACATAAATCAGTTCAGAGCGTCAGACCAGAAGTAGCCGATGGTTTTTAGAAGATTCTCATGTTTCTCAAGAGGAGACAATGACAAATGCAAGGCATCGGCTATTCCCGTGGTTTCCCATTGGGATTGGTAAGCTCTAGCTACCCTGCTGAACCAAGTGACCCAATGTTCAGGAGGATTAGGCCAGGCTCGCAAGCAGTCGGCCCAAGAGTTTAAATCTAGGTCTTGGCTTACGAAGGGGATTCGGTTTGCTTCGCAAGAAATCAGATGGGCAGGACTAGATGCTGTACGAGGTCCAAGGCAGAGAGAATTTGGGAGAGAAGGATGTGGCAGCAGAATGTCTGAAACCTAGAAAATTTAATAATGGAATGAGGCATTAATTCAGGTGTTCGCCATTAATTTTAGCATCGCGTTCAGACTACGGGGAGTAGGCGTACCTTCAGACCGGAGACCTCTGGGTTGGTGTTGGACGATTCCGCCATCTAGTTTGCCGGCGGAGATGGATCTGTGCAATTGGGGATCGAGGGGTCTTGTCGCTGTGAGCTCGATTTGGTCGATGAGAAATTGGAGATCTGGGTCGCCCTTTTTGAAGAGGGTCGCAGGTTACCGTTTGAAACTGGAAAGTGGCCGCTCAGATTTGTCTAAGTATGCGACCGAACTTGACCTTGTCAACGTTTTTGGGAAAGCCGATGTTTTACCATCGGCTCTTTGGGCTGTGACTTGGTTGACTGTATGAGCGCAGCAGGGTAAAAGCCGATGCGTTGCTATCGGCTTCTGGAACATCGACCTATGTGACTATCGGCGAAATTGGGTCGGAAAAGCAATCTTCGAGTTGGAAAAGCAATCTTCGTTCATTCAAAAGACGATTATTTACAGTGGAGCTGATTGCTTACAAAAGGAGCTGATTGCTTGCAAAAGGAAATCTACTACTACTACTACTACTACTACTACTACTACTAATTCCTAATCTAGAGGCCGAGGTCGTCGCCGCTGTCTTCGCCGTCGTCTTATTCGCTGTCATCAGCGCTGCTGCCGGCGTCGTCTTCGCTGCTGCTGATCCAGATGCCAGCGGGGGCCTCCTCGTCCTTGTCGTCGTCTTCGGTGTCCTCGCTGGAACCGGCGCGGAAGTACTTCACCGGCTGGTACTCCTCAGAGGAGGTGTCCTCCTCCGCTTCCAACTCCTCGTCGGAGGAGTCGACGCCGTCCCAGGACATGGCGTCGTCGGTGCTGTCCGCCTCCAGTTCCCCATCGGCGAGGAACTGCAGGTCCTCCTCGCCATCGGTCAAGGACTCGTCGTCCTCGGACCAGGTGGCGAAATCCCAATCCCTCTCGTCCCACCATTGTGGGGCGAGAGTGTTGTACGCCGCCGTCGGCGGATGCTCTGGCGTCGGCTCCCGGTCGCTCATTGTATTGGAGGCTTGGGAGGACAGGCCAGATGAAGCAGAGGAGGCCATGGCGGAGGAAGAGGGTTTTTTTGGCGGAGGAAGAAGGGTTTCTTGGATACTGGAGGAAGATAGGGCTGCAAACTGCTCAGATGAATATAAAAAAGGGGAATAGTATGAAGCGGTTCAATGCTATAGCGGTTTCCCAGAATGTGCTGCCGAAATTGTCAAATCATGCACTGCGGAGAAGTGGAGAAGACAGGTCATCATGATGAGGGGGTGGCGTGACGATTCTGTTCTGCAACGCATTCTGGCAATGCGTAACCCGATACAGGAAAAAAAAGAGGAGAAGGAAAAAAACAGAGTGGTTTTGGAATTATCATTGCCAAAACCAGGGGGGCATGTGTTATCGCCATATTTTGGCCAAAGGAGGAGTTGGGCCGTGATCAAGATGGGCTTAGAAGATACGTATATGCAACGTGTTGTTGAATCGGCCTCGTGCGTTGATTTGGGCTAAATTGCCCGTGTATCTTATATTGTAATAGGTTCCGTTTCGATTTAGGTAAGAGATAGAGTTGTAGAGTTATTCCAAATATAGAAAGTCTCCGGACTATAAATATGTACCTAAGGTTATTGAGAAAAGGAGGACAATCACGTTCACAACAAACACAATCTCGGCGCATCGCCACCCCTTGTTTCTAGGGTTTTTCTCGGGTAAGTGCCATGCTGCCTAGATCGCATCTTGCGATCTAGGCATTATCTACTTATGCGTTATCTGGTGTTACTCGTACTGAAGCCTTGTTGATGGCGAGTAACACTATTATCATAGATTTGTTTAGGCTAGCATCAGTACTTTCCGCTATGATTGTTTAGTTATGCTACCTCTAGCTATCTCGCCGCCTTTGCACCTTTTCCCAGGTGTAAGGATGGCATCTTGCTTGATCTGTATTTAAGTCGATTTGATCTGTTATAGTTGTGCCTTGTTCTCCAAGGTTTAGTTTGATATCTACATGATCAGGCCTTGCAAACGGGTTGAACGATCCAGTAGTATATAAGATATGGTTCACCAATCTGAGAGGAGTTGTTCCGGGAATTGACTTTACGTTGGTTTTTAGGCCTTCTCTAGGATTAGTTTTCTATTATCTTTTGTATCTACCAGGCTCAATTACGTGTAGGACGTTCCAATTATGTGGTGAAAACGTTAAACTGTCGTAGATCGATTTAACTTGTATTGATGAAGCAAAACCCCATGTTATCATAGATCTAATGCAGAACCATGGGATAATCGGCTCTAGGAGCCGATTCACAGGGAAACCTGGGAGCCGGTTACGGCTTGAATTTTACGTATGTTTGTTTGCCATGCAGGAAACCAATCGAAGCAATCTTTCACCTTCCTGATCAGGTATAGGTCAGGTGGCACGCCCTCGAACCAAGCCAGGAGGTGTGCCGGAGTTTTGCGGGCCGTTGCCCGAGGGACCAGGGCCCACCAGCAGTCCTGAGAGCCTCCCGGCTCTCCGTGTTGCCCGTCGCTGCTCGCCGGTGGGTTTTGGTAGGCAACAGGTGCTATGTTGAAATATGGTAAACCTAGTCCCCATGTGCATTTGTACCCCTTCGCATGCGTGTGCTGTAACCTAAAGCTAAGGTTCTGGACTTACATAAGGGGGAAACTCCCCGTTCCGTTGAAACCGGGTAGGGTAGTGCCCTCCCCTTGTGAAGCACCATGGTTTTACATCATCATATGACCTAAACAAACACAATACAAGAGGGTGCTACTCCGGGCTACCCCTGTCAGAGGAACGTCTAGGGGGGTAGACGATCCGATGCCCACAGATCAGGGTTCCGCAGCAGACCACGCTCCGGGGCGTCGGAATACCTCAAGGACTTGCATGTGGCCCTAGCACATGCATGGAAGTGTGGTGCTATGTTGAAACATGCAAAACCTAGTCCCCGGGTGCATGTGTCCCCCTTCGCATGCGTGGGCTGTAACCTAAAGCTAAGGTTCTGGACTTATATAAGGGGGAACTCCCCGTTCCGATGAATCCGGGTAGGATAGTGCCCTCCCCTGGTGAAGCGCCCTTGTTTTACATCGTCATATGACCTAAACAAACACAAAACAAGAGAGTGCTACTCCGGGCTACCCCTGTCAGAGGATCGTCTAGGGGGGTAGACGATCCGATGCCCACAGATGAGGTTTTTGCGGCAGACCACGCTTCGGGGCGTCGGAATACCTCAAGGACTTGCATGTGTCCCTAGAACATGCATGGAAGTGTGGTGCTATGTTGAAACATGCTAAACCTAGTCCCCATGTGCATGTGTCCCCCTTCGCATGCGTGCGCTGTAACCTAAAGCTAAGGTTCTGGACTTACATAAGGGGGAAACTCCCCGTTCCGTTGAAACCGGGTAGGGTAGTGCCCTACCCTTGTGAAGCACCATGGTTTTACATCATCATATGACCTAAACAAACACAAAACAAGAGGGTGATACTCCGGGCAACCCTTATCAGAGGAACGTTTAGGGGGGTAGACGATCCGATGCCCACAGATCAGGGTTCCGCAGCAGACCACACTCCGGGGCGTCGGGATACCTCAAGGACTTGCATGTGGCCCTAGCACATGCATGGAAGTGTGGTGCCATGTTGAAACATGCAAAACCTAGTCCATGGGTGCATGTGTCCCACTTCGCATCCGTGCGCTGTAACTTAAGGCTAAGGTTCTCGACTTATATAAGGGGGAAACTCCCTGTTCCGATGAAACCAGGTAGGAGAGTGCCCTCCCCTTGTGAAGCACCATGGTTTTACATCATGATATGACCTAAACAAACACAAAACAAGAGAGTGTTACTCCGGCCTACCCCTGTTAGAGGAACGTCTAGGGGGTAGACGATCTGATGCCCACAGATCAGGGTTCGGCAGCAGACCATGCTCCGGGGCGTCGGAATACCTCAAGGACTTGCATGTGGCCCTAGCACATGCATGGAAGTGTGGTGCTATGTTGAAACATGCAAAACCTAGTCCCCGGGTGCTGTGTCCCCCTTCGCATGCGTGCGCTGTAACCTAAAGCTAAGGTTCTGGACTTATATAAGGGGGAAACTCCCCGTTCCGGTGAAACCGGGTAGGATAGTGCCCTCCCCTTGTGAAGCACCATGGTTTTACATCATCATATGACCTAAACAAACACAAAACAAGAGAGTGCTACTCCGGGCGACCCCTGTCAGAGGATCGTCTAGGGGGGTAGACGATCCGATGCCCATAGATCAGGGTTCCGCAGCAGACCACGCTCTGGGGCGTCGGAATACCTCAAGGACTTGCATGTGGCCCTAGCACATGCATAGAAGTGTGGTGCTATGTTGAAACATGCAAAACCTAGTCCCCGGGTGCATGTGTCCCTCTTCGCATGCGTGCGCTGTAACCTAAAGCTAAGGTTCTGGACTTATATAAGGGGGAAACTCCCCGTTCCGGTGAAACCGGGTAGGATAGTGCCCTCCCCTTGTGAAGCACCATCATTTTACATCATCATATGACCTAAAAAAACACAAAACAAGAGAGTGCTACTCTGGGCTACCCCTGTCAGAGGATCGTCTAGGGGGGGGGGTAGACGATCAGATGCCCACAGATCAGGGTTCCGCAACAGACCATAATCCGGGGCGTCGGAATACCTCAAGGACTTCCATGTGGCCCTAGTGAAGGGATACAGGTAGGCTACACTGGCGCAAATCAAAAAATTTCTACCGTGTATACCAGGATTACTGTTGTCATAGATCACGGGATTACCACTAGACGCGCAGTTGCGGAATTGATGAAGCGTGTCGAGGCAGTGCAGACGTTCCACGTCTCCTCCTTGTCCTCGTCCCACGAGCAGCTCCCTTGCGTGGCTCGTCCAAGCGCTACAGATGCAGCGCCTCCGAGGTATCCACACGTACAGGGTGGAAGCGTCAGACGCCGGACTGCTAGGTCCGCGCGCGCAACACAGGCGTGAGGAGTGGCGGCTGGGAATGATCTGAGGTCTAAGGTCTAACCCTGGTCAGCTCGCCCCACCCTCTCTTATATAGGCGTCCCTAGTGGGCTTCTACATTAGCAGCCCATTAGTACCCTAAGCCTGGTCTAATTCGGATCCAATCCTCATTAGGCTTCCAGCCCCTTAAGTGTGTGACCCTATAGGTTCATATGCGTATAGACATGCCACGAATACACTTATTCTATCAATAGTTGGTAGTGGCCTCTAGCAAGACGTGCCAACTCCTAAACGCATACAAAGATCATATCGGATGAACCATCACAAGGTTTAGTACATGTCTTTCCCTTTGCCTCACGATATTTGGTCTAGCTCCAAGATGACCTCCCTTTCTCGATACAGTGATTCAGAATCCCTTTACTAGGTTAAATCTTAACCATAGGTAGCATGGCCATGCATTTCTGGATCCGATCACTCGAGGGGCCCAGAGATATCTCTCTCAAGTAGAGAGGGGCAAATCCCATCTTGATTGACCATGCCTTGCAGCATGCTTCAGGATAAACCCGAAAGCTACCTTTATAACTACCCAGTTACGGTGCAGCGTTTGATAGCCCCAAAGTAGGTCGATCCACATCTCAAGTACATGCGACAATCTCAGGTCTAAGGACAAAACGTACACGATGTGTAGAGAGAGAGCTGCAACTAATTGCTAGTCTCAGGTTGGGTCAGTCCAACCCCATGTTCATAACATGTGTCCACGTCATTGGTTTGACATCTCCATGTCTATGACTTGCGAAACATAGTCATCAACCAATCGATGTGCTAGTCTATTATTCACGTGTGTCCTCACATGAACTCTGACTAGGGACAACTCTTAAATAACCATACAAGTATAGAGTTTCACAAACAATTCACGTAATTGCCAATCAATACAAGTTGCCTGATATGGATATTCAAGGAACATTACAATAACTCATGGATACATATGAAATATCACCATCTCTATGATTGCCTCTAGGGCATATTTCCTTCACCTAGCACATGTATGGAAGTGTGGTTCTATGTTGAACCATGCAAAACCTAGTCCCCGGGTGCATGTGTCCCCCTTCGCATGCGTGCGCTGTAACCTAAAGCTAAGGTTCTGGACTTATATAAGGGGGAAACTCGCCGTTTCGGTGAAACCGGGTAGGATAGTGCCCTCCCCTTGTGAAGCACCATGGTTTTACATCATCATATGACCGGGTAGGATAGTGCTATCCCTGTCAGAGAAATGTCTAGGGGGGTAGACGATCCGGGGTTCCGCAGCAGACCACGCTCCGGAGCAAAACCCTAGGAAGTGGATATACCGGAGGCTACAATATGTTTCATGGTCCCAACCTCGGTATAATATGTAGGAATAGACTAAACAAACCTAAACAAAGAAAAAACTATATTGGTCAACACTCATCCGGGGCTGGTCAACGGGGTAGATATACGGGGAGGAACAAACTACGGTCTATATTTTATATGAAATAAATGAAATGGGGAGGAACAAAAACTAATTAAATCTATCAAGTAGAACCCAATATAAAATTAAATATCTTAAGTAGGAGCAAATAAAAAAGGGACCAAATAAATCTATGTGAGAAAATAAAAAATCAGAGGAGGGCTATGCCGACGGCATAGCCGTCGGCGTAGGCCCATTTTTTCCTTTAGCCCAGCCCGGCCCAATCCGGCGCCTGAGCTGGCCCCTTTCTCCCAGACGCTTGCCCCTTCCCTCGTCTCCAACCCATGCGCCATCGCCACCATGCACCCAGCCACCCCCGTCCCTAACCCGCCTTCCCCGTCCCAGACGCTCCCAGCCACCCGCGTCCCTGACCCGCCTCCCCCGTCCCTGACCCGCGCCGCCGCCGTCGACCTGCCCCTCACCCCGAGCCACCCCGTACCTGACCTGCCTCCCCCGTCCCTGACCCGCCACCGTGCGCCCCAGGGGCCTCCTCCCCTATCCCTGACCCGCCACCGCGCGCCCCACGGCCCTCCTCCCCCGTCCCTGACCCACCGTCGTCGACCATCCCCTCCTGCCCGAGCCACCCCCGTCCCTGACCCTCCTCCCCCGTCCCTGACCCGCTGCCGTGCGCCCCAGGGCCCTCCTCCCCCGTCCCTGACCCGCCACCGCGCGCCCCACGTCCCTCCTCCCCCGTCCCTGACCCACCGTCGTCGACCATCCCCTCCTCCCCGCGTCCCTGACCCTCCTCCTCCCTGTCCGACTCGTGCGCGCCCTAGGGCCCTCCCTGCTGGTGGCTCCTCCCTACTGCAGTGCGCGCCATCCCTGACCGCTTGTGGCTCCTCCCTGCTGCAGGTCGCGCAGACCCTACACCGACCACGTCGCCGGAGCTCCCTGCAGGTACGCCGTTAGGTAGTTAGTATAGGTTAGTTCTATGTTTTGTTCTCTGTTTTAAGTAGTTAAGGTAGTATAGGGTAGTTTTAGTTAGGTTAGATAAATTATGTGAGCTAAATAGGTTAATTTTATTTTATTTGTCTTTGCAATCTGTAGACTTTTAGGTGGACAGCCCCGTCGGAGAGGTCGTTGTCCCGGAGGTCGTGACCGGAGGTCGCCCTTCCGCTGCCCGATCTTTCTTGACTATTCGCTCACGCTTCGAGGGTATAAATCTTGCGCCCATCTTGTAATGTACCTAGGTATTTATTTTGTGTCGATCTAGATCACCAAGTTAGTTGCGAAACCTAGGCGTCTCCCGTTCGAAAGGGTTACACGAATAATTATGCATTTGATTGCATATTTAAAAATGTAACTCTTTCGGATTGTCCATGATTTTTGGACAGCCGGAGGATGTTTAGATTGGGTACACTCTCCACGGTCTACCACGAACCGAGACAGGATTTCGGCGGCGCCTCCCTGTTGTTCTCCGGATTCACAATTCTCTCGGCATTTTTGGCAGGACGTGTATCGGGAGAACGGCAGGGAGGTGCTACCGAAATTTTGTCTCGGTTTGGGGTTGACCGTGGAGAGCGTATCCAATCTACACATCCTCGGGTGGGATTACGACATATCTTTTCCTATTAGACATGTTAGGTGTATGCATGGAATAACAACGTAAAATTTGTGTATTTAATGATGCCATTAATTAATATGAAATGTTGAATTTGTATTGTGACTCTCGATGAAGCAGAGGATGGCTGGTAATGGTTGGATGCACAGTGGTTGTATTAGTGCGCTTGAAAGAACAGACGAGTGGGTATGGAAGACCAATTTTCTGGTGAAGGAGTTAGCGCATGGTTCAAAGGTAGTTCATCCAAGGTGTCCTTGCACTCATTGCATGAGGCTTCGTCGTCAGACAAAGGATGATATGAGTAAACACCTTTGGCAGTATGGGTATATGCTTGACTACGAGCCTTTGGTCGACTTTTCTCAGTACGAACGTGATAGAGCTGAGGTGATGCGACAGCGGATCAATGGCATTGACGACGATCGGATTATAAACTTGCTAGAGGATTTTCGCAATGCCAACATGCCAGATTCACCACCTCAACAGGAGGAACCGACGGAACCAGGTGAATCAGAGGAACCAGAGGCAACCGCAAAGGCCTTCCTTGATATGGTGGCCTCGGCTAAGATGCCTCTATATCCGGGTGCAAAAGTGTCTCAACTCGATGCCATCTCGCAAATACTAGCCAGTCCCAGTACGCCACCACCCGAGAAAGCTTTGAACATAATTTGTTTACGTATGGTAACATGTTGACCGAAGGGCATTGTCTACCTAAAAGCATGTACGAAATCCGGAAAATCATGAAAGCGCTCACCATGGATTATGTAAAGATAGATTATTGTCCAGCAGGCTGTCTTTTGTTTTGGAAACAGTTGGAGGATGACAAGTACTGCAGCAAGTGTGGGGCATCTAGGTATCATGAGAGAAAGGGACATGATGGTCAGATGACACAGACACATGTCGCCGTGAATATTCTTCGTTATCTCCCATTCATAAAAAGAATCCAGCGGCTTTACATGACTGAGGAGACTGCCACACAGATGAAGTGGCACAAGACAGGGAAGAGATGCCATGACGAGCACGGACATGAAATGATGGGACATCCATCTGATGGTAAGGCATGGAAGAACTTCGATGCAAAACACGAGGCATTCGCAAGTGAGGCTCGGAATGTCAGAATTGCGATAGAAACTGACGGATTCAATCCATATGGTATGTCGACTGCCTCTTACAGCTGCTGGCCCGTGTTTGTTATTCCGCTCAATCTCCCTCCCGGAGTCCTAATGCAAAGGTATACCATATTCTTGTCGCTTGTCATTCCAGGGCCTGAATACTCGGGGAAAATTTTGAGTGTCTACATGCAGCCGCTTATTGATGATTTGAACCACTCTTGGCACCACGGGGCGTTGACATATGACCGAGCATCTAAGACAAACTTCCTCATGAGAGTTTGGTACCAGTATTCCATGCATGACATGCCCGGCTACGCCCTATTTTGTGGGTGGTGTACATCCGGTAAGTGGCCTTGCCCAGTTTGTAGGCTCCAACTTGAGTTCTTTTGGCTAAGCGTGGGTGGCAAGTATGTCGCCTTTGACAAAAATCGACCTTTCCTCAAAACAGGGCACCGGTTCAGACGAGACAAAAAGAACTTCATGAAGGGCGTAGTTGTGAATGAAGAAAAAGCGATTCCAATGTTTGATGGTGTAGCTGTTAAAGTCGATCTACTTTCTCTGAAGCGTACTGAGATTCCTAGCCCACAATTTGAGGGATATGGTAAAACGCACAACTGGACTCACGAGGCAGCCATAACGAAGCTCGAGTATTACAAGGACCTCTAACTTCCCCATAACATCGATGTGATGCACACTTAAAAGAATGTAGGAGAGTCCCTCTTTCACACAATTTGCAACATCCCTGGAAAGTCAAAGGATAATGTCAAGGCTAGGGTCGATGTTGAGAAGCTATGTGATAGGAAGAAACAACACATGCAGCCTCCTGACCGCAATTAAAGAAATTGGTTCAAGCCGCATGCCATCTTCTGCCTTGATAGTGACCAAAAGAAGGAGTCATTCAGGTGGCTCAAGTACGTCGTGATGTTCCCTGAAGGTTATTGTTCAAATATGAGTAAGGGAGTCAATCTTGCGACAGGAAAAGTCACCGGCCTAAAGAGTCATGACTATCATATATGGATTGAGCGGATGATGCCGGTGATGGTTCGAGGGTATCTCCCCGATCATGTATGGTGAGTGCTCGTGGAGTTGAGCCATTTCTTTTGCACTGTGTGTGCTAAGCAGGTATTTGCCGTGCTGATTGAGAGGCTACAGGAACTAGTGCCAGAGTTGCTATGCAAGTTGGAGACGATCTTTCCGCCAGGATTTTTTACTCCGATGGCACATATCATCGTGCACCTCGCGAACGAGGTACTTTTGGGTGGACCAGTGCAGTTTCGTTGGCAGTTCTGTATTGAGAGAGAGTTTAAGTATATTCGAATGAAATGTGGAAACAAAAGTAAGATTGAAGCATGCATAGCTGAGGCAACTCTGATAGGACAGATAGCAGACGTCACGACAAAGTACTATGACGATGATGTTCCTACTCTGCATAACCCGATCACTCGGTACAATGTTGACAAGATGGAGGAAGACCCCAAGATCGCACTCTTTCAATCTCCCGGTGGCAAGTCCGGTGCTGGAAAAGAGTACATATTGAAGCTGAAAGAAAAGGAGGGCATAATGTTCTGTGTGCTCATGAACATGAAGCATGAACTTATCGGTTTCATGAGGTAAACTGATGAACAAATTACCTATTGCAACTAGTAACTCGGTTTTGGTCTAATACGTGTTTTCTCCTTTTAGCCAATTCAAGGATGAACAGTGGTCGGAAACGAGGGATCCCAGTGTCGCGGAGCTGGACACTCTTCTAAAAGATGGTGCCCCCGGAAAGAAAAATTTTGTGGCTTGGTTCAGGGCCAAAGTAATTTCCCTCTTACCTTGCAATCCATGACTTGTCCCTATTATTACACATATACCTCTTACCTTGCAATCCATGACTTGCAGGGATCTGATCGTAAAGTTGATATGACGAATGAGATTCGATGTGTTTCACAGGGTTGTATCCGTAGAGTCATGAGGTATCATCAGTATGATCTTAATGGGTACCTCTTCCATACAGAGTTTCACCAGAACAATCGGCCTAATGCAAAAACTATAAATACTGGGGTCTTCACCGGAGGAACCGATGGAGTTGATTACTATGGGATATTAGAGGACGTATACGAGCTGACATTTGAGACGAACATAAAACTCAAGCTCGTTGTGTTCAAATGCCGCTGGTTCGACCCCATCGATGGACACGGAAGTACCCCTTCGATTGGGTTAGTAGAAGTTTGGCCTTCAACCACCTATTGCGGAGCCGATGTCTATATAGTGGCTCACCAAGCCAAGCAAGTTTATTACTTTCCCTACCCATGCAAGAAAGAGGAACTTTTGGGTTGGGAAGTCGTCTTCCAGGTATCGCCACATGGTAAGCTACCTAGGCCCAACACCAACGATTACCTCAACATTGACCCTGTGACATACGAGGGAATTTTCTATCAAGAGGAAGAGAACTTCGGGGGTTTTGACATACAAGTGGGTCATGAGGACCTCGAGAACGATGCACAAACTCGTGGTGAGACAGTGGTGGACTTAAAGGACGTTGATATGCTCAACACGTTTCATGAGGCGAATTTCAATAATGATGAGCCTCCACCGTGCGACGAGCCTTACTACTCACGTGATAGTGATAGTGATAGTGAAAATGAGAACGCGATGCACCACAACCAAGTACTTTATGATAGTGATGACTAGAGGTGAGGGTATTTTATGTTTTTATGCTTAGTATTTATTTCTTAAAGATGCTTCTTAATTGCATTATGTCTTTATGCTTAGTATTTATTTCTTCACATGCTTCTTAATTGCATTATGTATTTATGCTTATTAATTTCAACATGTCTATAATGCAGGTGATTGACCAATGCCTCGGGGGAGCAAGGAATCAATGGCCTCTCTTCTCAAGATGATGAGCCAAGAGAAGATTACCCAAAGGAGAAGAGTACCTCGTCCCAACCCGCGCTATGGTGGAGCTCGAGGAAGGGGATTGGAGGACCCACCTCCCTCGCAGGGAGAACTTCCCGCTACAGAAGGACGAGGACGAGGACGAGGAGGTGCACCACGAGGATGACCAGGTGCACCACGAGGACGACCAGGTGCAGCACGAGGACGAGGAGGCGTAGCCTCGGGTACATACTCATCTCCCCCGTTGTTTATGAATTATGTTTATATTTTTTATGTCTTCATGCTAAATAGGTTACTCTTTATCAATGTAGGTGTAGTGTTGTGGGAATGGTCACGGCAGATGTTGCAATCGGCAGTGAGTAGTAGAACGAGGGGCAAGGGCGGCCAGCCATCTGCGGTGCGAGATGAGGGTGGAGACACAGGGTTTTACCCAGGTTCGCCCCCCGGAGGGTAAAGACCTACTCCTGCTAGATTGTATTATGATGGTGGTACAATGGGCGAGCTCAGCGGCTAGGCGGCGAGTCGCTTGGGTGTATGATAGAACGTCTCCCTACACGCCCTGTAGGGAGGTTTATATAGACTCACCTCCCCTAGGGTTTACATATCTCAACCGAATCAGTTAAGGCTTCGGTTCTTTTAACCTAACTCGACTGGGCCTATCTAATCGCCTGGGACTTCAGCTTCCAGTCGCTTGGATCCACACCGGGCCTTGATCGAGTCGCCGTCTTGCAGGCCCACTCGCCAGTTCTGGGCCAGTCGGAAACGTCCCGCTGGGTATACCCCGGTAGGCATATCCCCATCAGTAGTCCCTGAGGCCGTCGTTGATTGGGCGCAGGTGGTTGCTGGCAGTCGGAGTATACGGCTTCAAAGCAAGCATCCAGTCGAATCGTCGGCGGGCTCCTACATGAAGGAAACCACTAGTCATTCTGATCGCAGCTTTGGCGAGTCGAGTCGGCGAAACACTTAGTCACTGTCGTAGTGATTGGGTCGGCGAGCCGAGTGGCTGAAGTTGGACCGTTAAACGTGGTCAAACTAGCCGTTGGGGTAATCCAACGGTAACTTTTGGCGTAATCACCGCGTAGTAACGGCTCCCTGATTTGGCGGGTAACAACCGCTATATAAGGGGAATGGCAGGCAATCGGAAAACCATCTCCTCGTCATTTCCTCCGATTGCGCCCACTTTCGCCTTCCTCCGCATCGCGATCCAGCCAACCCGAAATCTTCCGACCTCCACGAATCCTTCCGCCATGGACCCCTCCACCGAGCCTTGGGGTAGATCTAAGTGTACGAGGGCGCAACTGGCGTCCTTCGAGGAGGCCGGGATCCTGCGCGCCGGCTGTTGGCGCATCCCCGCGACCGGAGAGGTGACCCCGAACCCGCGCGAGGGAGAATTTATCTGCTTCACCAGCCACCTAGAACGGGGTTGGGATTCCCTACGTCCCTGTTCTTCCGGCGCTTCTACGCCTACTACGGGATCCAACCGTCGGACCTGGGTCCGCACAGCATCGAGTAGCTCGCCATCTTTGTGGCATTCTGCGAGTGCTACCTGGGCTGCCAGCCCTACTTCCCTCTATGTCAAGATCTGTTCCACGGACGGATCAGTCGCGAGGAAGCGGGCGACCCAATGCTTTTCGCGGGTGGCCTGACATTCCAGCTGAAGTCGAAGGCTTCGTTCTTTGACCTGATGCTGCCTGCCAAGGCAGCGAGCGACTGGAAGAAGTCTTGGTTCTACGTTGCCGAGGCGACCCCGGAGGGCGAGACGGCGATCCCACGATACTCTGCCATTTTCCCCAGTCTCTGGACTAGGGGCCGCTCCGGTCGCGGCGGCTTCACCTCGCAAGGAAGATCCCGCCGAAGATGTCTCAGAGGCTCCCTTCGCAGCCTCGACGACGAAGAAACCATCCGTGTCTTGGGCGCATGACGTCTTAGAAATGCGCCTCAGTCGCCGACTGGGCCCCGAGCTGGAGAAGCCGGCCGGCATCCGTACGGGGCTACGCTTCATTCCAATTGCTAAGTGAGTTTTCTCACCTTTTTTTCGTCTTTCATTGTACTTGAATTATCTTGCTCACGCAATCAATTTGTAGGACCGGAGCAAAGAAGATAGGCCATCTGACCGTGGCTAAGGTGCCACCCGTCGTCAGCGAAGAGGATCCCTCCCGGAAGAGGAAGGCGGACGAAGTCGTCGTCCCTGCGGATGGCGCCAAGAAGGCCAAGGGTGACGATGTTGTCACGATCTCCGACGACACGGCGGTCGCGCCGAATGAACCCGCAATGGAGGCGGCCGTACCCACGAAGGAGGGTGCTCCCTCGCCTGGGGTTTCCGAGCCAGCCTCCTTTGGTGCCGGTGCCTCCATCGCAATGTTCCCGCGCTTCATGGCCAGATCGGCTACAGCGAGTGGGACCTCGCCCTCGATCCGTGCACCTGGGGTCGCCGACGCGGAGGTTGAGCAGCGTCGTGGGCACACGCCGGCTCTCCTCGCGTCCGTGGATGCGATACAACTTCACGGCATGCTTGGCGCAGCCATCCAGGTATGTCCAGTCCCCGAGGATCAGTCCGGTGTGTTGCAGCGGTCTGATTCTTTTAGTGTCTTGTTGTTATTTTTCGCGTCCAGCCCCCGAGTGCGCACTCGCTGAATTTCAGCGGGTGGGCATTTAGGATTTGTTGATCGCCTGTCCCCGAGTGCGTACTCGCTGAATTTCAGCGGGTAGGCACTTAGGATTTGTTGATCGCCAGTCCCCGAGTGCGCACTCGCTGAATTTCAGCGGGTGGGCGCTTAGGATTTCTTGATTGCCAGTCCCCGAGTGCGCACTCGCTGAATTTCAGCGGGTGGACACTTAGTATTTCGCTTTGGTTAACAGTTTGAATTGTGTGCAGGGTCTGCAACGTGAGTCAGCTGACCGATTGGCAGCGAAACACCGCGCGGAGAAGGAACTGGCCACCGTCCAAGAGGCGAATAAGGGGCTTCAGGCAGTTGCCGCGAAGGCAGAGGAGGCTCGCCAGGGACTTGTCCCAGCGGGTGAGTTGGCAGCGGCTCAATCGGCATTGAGCTCGGCTGAGAAGCGGATCGCCGACCTCGAGCGCGAGATGAGGGAGGCGAAAGAAGAGGCTAGTTCGGCGGATGGTCGAGCCAAGGCCGCTGTTACGGCCGCCGCGGAAGAACGTAAGGTTTCTGACGCCCTTGTTGCTGGGCTTCAGGATGATTACACTTCTCTTCAGAGCTTCATCACGGATCTCTCCCGTCCCTTGATTGGTGAGTTTGTCTGCCGATGCCTATTGCATGTGCCTTTTTGTGATATCCGACGTACTCACTGTTATCTTCCATTCGCAGGTCGCATCCTTGATAGCGCGGAAGAGGCGAGCTCGTTCGACGCGCGGCAATGTGTTGCCACGCTCGTCGACTCGGCGACGTTGTCGGCGACATGCATCCGAGCCTACCTCCAGGAGATATCGCCCACGGAAGTAATTCCCAGCGACCTCGTCGAGGTGTGGAAGTATTTGGAGAAGGCGCCGTCGGTCGTTGAGTTCATGACGCGATCGGCGTTCCGGCGCGGAGCGGCGACGGTGCTTAGCCTTGGGCTTGCTCATTTTCCAGAAGATTTCGATCTGGACGACGTGACGAGTGGCTACCCGTCGTCGACTGGTGAGGTGGAGATCTCTGAGGTGCTCAAGTTGACGGGTCGCGCCGCGGTGTACTCCGAGCGCGTCTGGGCGATGAGCGACCTCCTTCCTTACCAGGAGACGATCGTCGCGCCCAACGACCCCGAGCCGCAGCACCGGGACTTCAAGGTCGAGCAGCCCTTCCGCGCGGCGATGGCGGGTGAGCTGACGACGTACCCGTCAAACCCGTACACGCCGTTCATCTGCAATCGCAAGGGTGCTGGCGAGTCGTCGTCGAGGGCTGCGGAATAGAATAGTTTGCCCTGGGTCGTTAGTAGCAGATCTGCCGTTTGGGCATATTTTGTATTCTGAGATGATTGCAACATGCTATTAATGAGATATCGTGTTTGTTTTGTGACTTGTCATGTGTTTTCCGATTGAGGGTTGAACGAGTCCCCGAGCGCGTCCGTCCTTTTTGTGGGGTTTACCTCGTGTGTAATGTGTTTATGGTTTTTGAATGTTTTGTTATTGTGGTCGACTAGCCCGGACTCGAAGAGCCAGTCGCAAGGTGACTCCCTTGAGAGCTTTGTACTTCACCGTTTTCCCTTGCGCGAACGAGGTCGGGTGGCCGAGTCCCCGAGCGTGGTACTTGGTTGTTCTAGGCGCGACTCGAGGGTGGGTGAGGACTTGGCGCGTTAGTTTGAGCGCATCACTCCTGCCTGGCCCGTTGGGTCAGTCGCGTGGCAAGTCCTGGGCATGCTCTCATACTTGGCGTTTTCCCGAGCCGCTCGCGATGAACTGGTCGTCAGTCCCCGAGCGTGGTACTTGGCCGTTCGAGTCGCTATGTCGAGGATGCGGAGGATCAAGGTCGCTGTGAGAAGCGAAGGCAGTTGTCTTGGCTCGTAGAGCCAGTCGGGCTGGGCGACTCCAATGGGGCTCCGGGTAGGCGTTTTTTGTGGACGATGCAAGACCTGAGGTGACTCAGCGCTCTTGCACCGCACTACTTGGCCGTGCCGATCGCTGTACCAAAGGTTGACTTCTGCGGTTAGCTTGACGCTGTTATTACGAGTGCGAGTGGCACAAGACACGGAGAGTAGGCGCAATTTGCGGTAACCGATTCTTTTTATTTCATAGCGACTGGAGGGTACATATGTGGGGTTCTAGGAGTAGAACTTCCGTAGGAGGTTTACATTCCATGGTCGCTTGACGTCGAGTTCGCCGTCCCCGCGGACGTCGATGAGGTAGTAGGCGTCGTTGCCGAGTACTCGCCCGATGGTGAATGGTCCCTCCCACGGAGGGGAAAGCTTGTGCATGCCCTTCTTGTCCTGGATGAGGCGCAACACCAGGTCGCCTTCTTGGAAGGTGCGAGTTTTCACCCGCCGGCTGTGGTAGCGACGGAGTCCCTGCTGGTAGATGGCGGTGCGTGACCGAGCGAGGTCACGTGCCTCCTCGAGTTGATCGACTCCATCCTGGCGGGCTAGTTCGTTTGCAGCCTCCGTGTAGTGGACGACCCGCGGCGAGTCGTGCTCGAGGTCGGTGGGCATGACTGCCTCGGCGCCGTACACCATGAAGAAGGGGGTGAATCCTGTCGACCTGTTGACCGAGGTGCGGATGCCCCAGATGACGGAGGGTAGCTCCTCGACCCAGCACCCTGCGGTGCACCCGAGTGGTACTTGGAGTCGCGGCTTCAGGCCGTGGAGGATGCTATGATTGGCCCGTTCCGCCTGGCCGTTGGATTCCGGGTGGGCGACTGACGCGAGGTCGAGCCGGATGTGGTGTTCTTCGCAGAATTCGGCCATGGCTCCTTTGGCGAAGTTGGTGTCGTTGTCCGTGATGATGCTGTTTGGGAACCCGTAGCGATATATGAGCTCGCGTAGGAATTTAGTGGCGGTCTTCCCGTCGCACTTCCGGACTGGTTTGTCCTCTACCCACTTTGTGAATTTGTCGACCGCGACCAGGAGGTGGGTGTAGCCGGAGGGAGCCTTTTTGAATGGGCCTACCATGTCCATGCCCCACACGGCGAATGGCCAGGTGATGGGGATTGTCTTGAGTGCCGAGCTTGGCACGTGCGTCTGGTTTGCGTACTTCTGGCACCCGGCGCACCACTGGACGATGTCGACAGCATCGGCGTGTGCGGTGGGCCAGTAGAAGCCATGCCGCATAGCCTTGGCGACCAGAGAGAGGGTGCCGGCGTGGTGTCCACAGTCGCCGGAGTGGATGTCGTGGAGGATCTTGCGTCCTTCGGCGGGTTGGACGCAGCGTTGGAACACACCGGTGACGTGCGCTTGTGGAGCTCGCCGTCCATGATGGTGTAAGACTTGCATCGGCGTACGATCATCCGAGCGTCCGTCTCGTCTGCCGGCAAGGTGCCGACCTCTAAGTAGGCGACGTAGGGCTTGGTCCAGTCGTCTGGCTCGGTGACGAGTGCGACCAGAGCTGCATCCGGCTGCAGCGGGACTCCAATGTCGATCTCCCTTGGGGGGAGACTGAAGGCTTGGTGATCGTGTCGAGGAAGACGTCGGCGGGTGGTGCGAGTCGAGCCGATCCAACGCGAGAGAGTGCGTCGACCTCCTCGTTCTTCCGCCTGTCAATCCACTCGACGGAGTAGCCTGCGAAGTGTCCGCCCAGCTTGTCCACTGCTTGGCGGTATGCCGCCATGGTGGGGGAGACGGCGTCGCAGGTGCCAGCGACTTGTCCGGCGACGAGGTCGGAGTCTCCGTAGCAGCGTAGGCGGTTGACATTCATCTCCTTGGCTGCTCGCATGCCGTGGAGTAGTGCCTCGTACTCGGCCATGTTGTTGGTGCAGGGGGTGAAGTCGAGGCAAAGGACGTAGCGGAGCTTGTCGCCCTTCGGGGAAGTCAGCACGATCCCTGCTCATGCGCCGTCCGCGTTCTTGGAGCCATCGAAGTGCAGGCTCCAGTAATGGAGGTATGGTAGCTTTTCTGGCTGCTGGGCCTCTTCCCAGTCGGCGATGAAATCCGCTAGAGCCTGCGACTTGATCGCTTTTCTCGGCTCGTACTTGATATTGTGGACGCCGATTTCGACGGCCCACTTGGCGACTCTCCGAGTCGCCTCACGGTTGCGGATGATGTCCTGCAACGGTGCTGAGGAGACGACCGTGATCGGGTGCTCCTGGAAGTAGTGCGGCAGGCGCCGCTGTGCTCTGAAGACCACGTACACCAGTTTCTGGTACTGCGGGTATCGTTGGTGCGACTCGGTGAGGACCTCGCTGATGTAGTACACCGGTCGCTGTATTGGGCGCTCCTTTCCTTCCTCCGGCCGCTCGACGACCATGACGGCGCTGACGACGCGCTCGGAAGCCGCGACGTAGACCAGCATGGGTTCTTTGTCGGAGGGGGCGGCGAGTAGCGGTGCGGCGATTAGCACCTTCTTAAGGTCGCGGAGTGCGTCGTCCGCCTCCTTGTCCCACTGAAAGGTGGGGTTCTTCCGCATCAGACGGTATAGGGGCATCGCCTTTTCGCCCAGGCGGGGGATGAAGCGACTGAGAGCCTCTACTCGCCCGGCCAGCTTCTGGACATCACGCAGGCACTCGGGTTTGCCGAGTCGGGCGATCGTTTCAATCTTGGTGGGGTTCGCCTCGATCCCTCGCTTGGAGACGACGTACCCCAGTAGTTGTCCTGCTGGTACACCGAAGGTGCATTTGCTTGGGTTAAGCTTTATCTTGTATTTTTGCAAGTTGGCGAATGTTTCCGCCAGGTCGGCAAGTAGATCACCCTGGCGAGCAGATTTGACGACCACGTCATCGATGTAGACGTGTGTCGTGGGAATGGCCACGGCAGATGCTGCAATCGACGGCGAGTAGTAGAACGAGGGGCAAGGGCGGCCAGCTATCTGCGGTGCGAGATGAGGGCAAAGACACAGGGTTTTACCCA
The DNA here is from genome assembly GCA_910589765.1 of Avena atlantica. NCBI lineage: Eukaryota > Viridiplantae > Streptophyta > Magnoliopsida > Poales > Poaceae > Avena > Avena atlantica. The sequence continues at coordinate 75,975,809 of OU342734.1, forward strand.
GGTTCGGCCCCCCGGAGGGTAAAGACCTACTCCTGCTAGATTGTATTATGGAGGTGTTTACAATGGGCGAACTCGGCGGCTAGGCGGCGAGTTGCTTGGGTGTATGAGGGAACGTGTCTCTACACACCCCATAGGGAGGTTTATATAGGCTCACCTCCCCTAGGGTTTACATATCTCAACCGATTCGGTTACAGCTTCGGTAATCGTTTAACCTAGACCGACTGGGCCTATCTACTCGCCTGGGCCTTCAACTTCCAGTCGCCTGGTACCTTGCTGGGCTTTGATCCACTCGCTGTTCTGCAGGCCCACTCGCCAGCCCTTGGGCCAGTCGGAAACATCCCGCTGAGTATACCCCAGTAGGCGTATCCCCATCAGTAGTCCCCGAGGCCGCCGTTGATTAGGCGTGAGTGGCTGCTGGCAGTCGGAGTATACGGCTTCAAGTAGGCATCCAGTCGAATCGTCGGCGGGCTCCTGTATAAAGGAAAAAATCCGGCGAATCGAGTCACGCCTTGGGCGAGTCGAGCCAACGAGACGCGGTCCCGGCGAGTGACTTAGCGAGCCGAGTGGCTGGAGTTGGACCGTCAGGCGTGGTCAAACTAGCCGTTAAGGTAACTCAACGGTAACTTCTGGCGTAATCATCGCGCGGTAACGGCCCCCTGATTTGGCGGGCAACTCCTGCTATATAAGAGGAATGGTAGGCTATCGCAGAGCCAACCGCCCACCATTTCTTCCGAGTGCGCGCATCTCCCTTCCTTTGCTCCGCGATCCAGTCGACCCGAAATCCTTCGATCCCCAACCAACCTCTTCGGCCATGGCCCTCTCCACCGAACCTTGGCGCAGATCCAAATGCATAAGGGCGCAGCTGGCCTCCTTCGAGGAGGCCGGAATCCTGCGAGCCGGCTGTTGGCGTATCACCGCAGCCGGAGAAACGACCCCGAACCCGCGAGAGAGAGAGTTTGTCTGCTTCACCAGTCATCTCGAGCGGGGGTTAGGGTTTCCCACATCTTTGTTCTTCCGGCGTTTTTGCGCTTACTACGGGATCCAGCCCTCAGATCTGGGTCCCCACAGCATCGAGCAGCTCGCCATCTTCGTGGCGTTCTACGAGTGCTACTTGGGCTGCCGGCCCTACTTTCCCTTGTGGCAAGATCTGTTCCATGGACGGATCAGCCGCGAGGAGGCGGGCGGCCCAATGCTAGCCGCGGGCGGCCTGACATTCCAACTCAAGTCCAAAGCTTCCTTCTTCGACCTGATGCTGCCGGCCAAAGCAGCGAGCAACTGGAAAAAGTCATGGTTCTACGTGACTGAGGCGACTCCGGAGGACGAGGCGGCGATCCCGCGGTACTCGGCCAACCGCTCCGAGCCACGCCATCTCCAGGTCGGCAAGCTTCCCGACGACCAGCGGATGGTCGTCGATGAGATGCTCCAGACCATCCGTGGTCTAAAGAAGAAGGGGCTCCAGACAATAAACTTGTACAATTGTTGGCTTGGGCGGCGGCTCGTCCCGCTCGCCCAACGCGATCATTACATGTACCAGTACACGGGCCGGGGAGACTCGACAAAAGCCTGCCTCGACGAGTGGAAGCTGGAGGACTACCTCTCGGCGCTGAAGAAGATCACCCAGGCAGTATACGCGGATGCGCAGGCCGGGGTCCCCCCCTACACCGCGAAGCGTCCGGCTCCGACGGTAATTTCTTTGTCTTGTTCGCAGTCGCAGCGTATGCAGTCGCGGTAATTCTAACTCTGTTTTGTATTCATCGCAGCTGTTCCAAGTGGTGGAAGGGTGGCTCCCACCCGCCGACGACGAGAGCCCGGGGCCATCTGCCCAGGATAGAAGCGAATCGCCACCCGCCAGGGGCAACAAGGGCGACGAGGATGAGTCCGAAGAGGAAATCGCCCCGCTGGTCCGAAAGACCCGCGGGCAACGTCAGCACGAACTCGAAGCGAGCAGGAGCCTCGAGCGCCACGACGACGACGACGAGCTCCCAGAGACGACCTCGCGCCGCCAGGCCACTCCTTCGAAGAAGAAGAAGAAGAAGGAAAAGGAGGCGAGGGCCCCCCCGAGGAGGAAAACGAAGCCGCCGAAGATGGCCTCGCCGCCGCACTCAACGAGCAGTTCTGATGCTCACAGCTCGGCCGGTGAAGGCGCGGCCCCGGCGACAACCGCGCTAGATGCGCCATCTCTGGAGGTGCCGCTGGCCTCAATGCCTCCGCCATTCGCGCCGGTCTCTGGTTTAGGGAAGGCTCTGGCCGTGGCGACTTCGCCTCGCAAGGAGGTCCCGAACGTGGCGGTCTCGCCCCGCAAGGAGGCTCCGGCCGCAGCGGCTCCAATTTGCGAGGAGGCCCCCGCCGAAGGCGTCCCAGAGGCGCCAGCCGCGACCTCAACGACGAAGAAGCCGTCCGTGTCTTGGGCCCACAACGTCCTGGAACTGGGGCTTAGTCGCCAGCTGGGCCCCGAACTGGAAAAACTGGCCGGCCTTCGTACCGGGCTGCGTTTCATTCCAGTCGCCAAGTGAGTGCATTCGGCCTTCTCTATTTTCTATAAGTACTTCGATTGTCTTTTATTGATTTGATTTGATATGCAGGACCGGAGTGAAAAAGATGGGCCACCCGACCGTGGCTAAGGTACCCTCCGCCGCTAGCGAGGAGGATCCTTCCCGTAAGAGGAAAGTGGACGAAGTTGCCGTCTCAGCGGAAGGCAGCAAGAAGGCCAAGGGCGACGACATCGCTGCTGTTTCTGCCGACCCGGCGGCCGCATCGGCCGGACCCGCAGTGGAAGCAACCGCGTCTACGAAGGATGGCGTTTCCTTTCCTAGACCAGAGGAGGCGACCTCCTTTGGGGCGGGTGCCTCGATTGCTACCTTCCCCCGCTTCGTAACCAAGGCGGCCACGGCAAGCGGGGCTGCGCCCCCGAGCCTCGCTCCAGGGACCGCCGACGCTGAAGTCGACCAACGTCGCGGGCACACGCCGGCGCTGCTTGCGTCTGTCGACGCAATACAACTCCATGGCATGCTTGGTGCAGCCATCCAGGTACCTCCAGTCCCCGAGGATCAGGTCGGTGCTTAGTAGCGGCTTGATTCTTATAGTTTCTCGTTTTGTACTTTCGCATCCAGTCCCCGAGTGCTCACGCGCTAAATTTTAGCGCGTGGGCACTGAGTAATTTTCGTGATCGCCAGTCCCCGAGTGCGCACTCGCTAAATTTTAGCGGGTGGGCACTGAGTAATTTTCGTATTCGCTGACTTTGATGATGTGCAGGGTCTGCAGCTGGAGTCGGCGGAGCGATTGGCTGCGAAACAGCGTGCTGAGAAGGAGCTGGCCACTATCCAAGAAGAAAACAAGGAACTTCAGGCTGTTGCTGCGCAGGCGGAGGTGGCTCGCCAGGAGCTTGTCCCTGCTGGTGAGTTGGTGGCGGTGCGATCTGCGTTAAGTGCTGTTGAGCAGAGGGTCGCCGACCTCGAGCGCGAACTGCGGGAGGCAAAAAAAGAAGCAAGCTCGGCGAACGGGCGGGCTAAGGCCGCCATTCCGGCCGCGGAGGAAGACCGCAAGGTGTCGGAAGCCCTCATTGTTGGGCTTCAGGACGATCATACGTCGCTTCAGAGCTTCATCACGGGACTCGCCCGCCCGTTGCTTGGTGAGTCCGTCTTCCCTTCCTTTCAGTTGTATTGTTTGTGGTTTCCGTGGTGCTCATAATTGTCTCCTTCTCGCAGGTCGTGTTATTGGTAGCCAAGAAGAAGCGAGCTCTCTTGACGCGAGGGAGTGCGTAAGCATGCTCGTCGACTCGGCGACGCTGTCGGCGACGTGCATCCGCGCCTACCTTCAAGAGATGTCGCCCACGGAGGTTATTCGCAGTGACCTCGTTGAGGTGTGGGAGTATTTGGAGAAGGCGCCCGCGGTCGTAGAGTTCATGACGCGGTCGGCGTTTCGGCGTGGAGCGTCGACAGCGCTGAGCCTTGGACTCGCCCACTTCCCCGAGGATTTCGACCTCGACGATGTGACGAGTGGGTATCCTTCGTCGACTGGCGCGGTGGATCTGTCCGAGGTTCTCAAGTTGCAGGAACGTGCCGCCGCGTACTCGGAGCGTGTCTGGGCGATGGGCGACCTCCTTCCCTACCAGGAAACGGTCGTCGCGCCGAACGACCCCGAGCCGCCGCATCGTGACTTCAAGGTTGAGCAACCTTTCCGCTCGGCGATGGCGGGTGAGCTGACGACGTATCCGTCAACTCCGTACACCACGTTCATCCGTAGGCGCCGGGATTCTGGCGCGTCGTCCTCGAAGCCTGCAGAATAGGGTAGTTTGCCTAGATGTGTTAGCAGCAGTTCTGCCATGCGGGCATAATTTGTAATATAAGACAATGCGATATGCGATTGAATGGAACGTTGTGTTCATTTTGCTATTTGTTTGTGTGTTTTGGATTGATTTTGGATGAGTCCCCGAGCGCGTCCGCCCTTTTGTGGGGTTCACCTCGTATATGATGTTTGTTGTTATCATGTGTTTTGTTAGTTTAGTCGACTCGCCCGAGCTCGGAGAGCCAGTCGCAAGGCGACTCCCTTGAGTGCTCTGTACTTTACCGTTTTCCCGTACGCGAACGGGGTCGGGTGGCCGAGTCCCCGAGCGTGGTACTTGGTAGTTCAAGGCGCGACTCGAGGGTGGTTGAGGACTGAGCGCGTTGGTGTGAGCGCGTCAGTCCTGCCTGGCCCGGAGGGTCAGTCGCGTGGCGAGTCCTGGGCATGCTCTCTTACTTGGCGTTTTCCCTGACCGATCGCGACGAACTGGTATTCAGTCCCCGAGCGTGGTACTTAGCCGTTCGAGTCGCTACGCCGAGGATGCGGAGGACCGAGGTCGTCGTGAGAAGCGAGGGCAGTTGTCTTGGTTCGCAAAACCAGTCGAGCTAGGCGACTCCAATGGGGCTCCGGTTTGGCGTTTTTCGTGGACGACGCAAGACCTGAAATGACTCAGTGCTCTTACATCGCACTACTTAGCCGTGCCGGTCGCTATACCAAAGGTTGACTTCTGCATTTTAGCATGACGCTGTTTATTACGAGTGCGAGTGGCACAAGGCATGGAGAGTAGACGCAATTTGCAGTAACCGTTTCTTTTATTTCATAGCGACTGTAGAGTACATGTGTGGGGTTCTAGGAGTGGAACTTCCGGAGGAGATTTACATTCCATGGCCGCTTGACGTCGAGTTCGCCGTCCCCGCGGACGTCGATGAGGTAGTAGGCATCGTTGCCGAGTACGCGCCCGATAGCGAACGGGCCTTCCCACGGAGGGGAGATCTTGTGCGTGCCCTTCTTGTCCTGGATGAGTCGTAACACCAGGTCGCCTTCCTGGAAGGTGCGGGTTTTCACCCGTCGGCTGTGGTAGCGGCGGAGCCCTTGCTGATAAATGGCGGTACGCGATCGAGCGAGGTCGCGTGCTTCGTCGAGTTGGTCGAGCCCATCTTGGCGGGCCAGCTCATTTGCGGCCTCCGTATAGTGGACGACCCGCGGCGAGTCGTGTTCGAGGTCAGTGGGCATGACTGCTTCGGCGCCGTAGACCATGAAGAAGGGAGTGAATCCCGTCGACCTGTTGACCGAGGTGCGGATTCCCCAGATGACGGAGGGTAGCTCTTCGACCCAGCATCCAGCGGTGCGCTCGAGTGGTACTTGGAGTCGCGGCTTCAGGCCGTGGAGGATGCTTTGGTTGGCTCGTTCCGCCTGGCCGTTGGACTCCGGGTGTGCGACTGACGCGAGGTCGAGCCGGATGTGGTGCTCTTCGCAGAATTTGGCAATTGCTCCCTTGGCGAAGTTTGTGCCGTTGTCCGTGATGATGCTGTTGGGGAACCCGTAGCGGTATATGAGCTCGCGTAGGAACTTAGTGGCGGTCTTCCCGTCGCATTTCCGGACTGGCTTGGCCTCCACCCACTTCGTGAATTTGTCGACGGCGACTAGCAAGTGGGTGTAGCCAGAGGGGGCCTTCTTGAAGGGGCCTACCATGTCCATGCCCCACACAGCGAATGGCCAGGTGATGGGGATTGTTTTGAGCGCCGAACTTGGTACGTGCGTCTGGTTGGCGTACTTCTGGCACCCGGCGCATCGCTGGACGATATCGACGGCGTCGGCGTGTGCGGTGGGCCAGTAGAAGCCGTGTCGCATAGCCTTGGCGACCAGGGAGCGCGCGGCGGCATGGTGGCCGCAGTCGCCTGAGTGGATGTCGTGGAGGATTTTGCGTCCTTCAGTCGGTTGGACGCAACGTTGGAAGACGCCGGTGACGCTGCGCTTGTGTAGCTCGCCGTCGATGATGGTGTAGGACTTGCATCGGCGAGCAATCATTCGAGCGTTTGTCTCGTCTGCTGGCAGGGTGCCGGTTTCCAGGTAGGCGATGTAGGGCTTGGTCCAGTCGTCTGGCTCGGTGATGAGTGCGACCAAGGCTGCCTCTGGTTGGAGTGGGACTCCGATGTCGATCTCCCTCGGGGAGAGACTGATGGTTTGGAGATTGTGTCGAGGAACACGCCGGCGGGTGGTGCGAGTCGAGCCAACCCGATTCGAGAGAGGGCGTCCGCCTCCTCGTTTTTCCGCCTGTCGATCCACTCGACAGAGTAACCGGTGAAGTGGCCGCCCAACTTATCCACCTCTTGGCGATATGCCGCCATGGTGGGGGAGATGGCGTCGCAGGTGCCGGCGACTTGTCCCGCCACGAGGTCGGAGTCTCCGTAGCATCGAAGGCGATTGACGCTCATCTCCTTTGCGGCTCGCATGCCGTGGAGTAGGGCCTCGTATTCAGCCATGTTGTTGGTGCAGGGCGTGAATTCGAGGCGGAGGATGTAGCGGAGCTTGTCGCCCTTTGGTGAAGTCAGCACTATCCCCGCTCCTGCACCGTCCGCGTTCTTGGACCCGTCGAAGTGCAGGCTCCAGTAATGGAGGTACGGCGGCTTCTCTGGCTGCTGGGCCTCCTCCCAGTCGGCGATGAAGTCTGCCAGTGCCTGTGACTTAATCGCCCTTCGTGGCTCGTATTTAATGTTGTGGACGCTGATCTCGACGGCCCACTTGGCGACCCACCCGGTCGCCTCGCGATTGCGGATGATGTCTTGTAGTGGTGCTGAGGAGACGACCGTGATCGGGTGCTCCTGGAAGTAGTGCGGCAGGCGCCGCTGAGCCCTGAAGACCGCGTATACCAGCTTTTGATACTGTGGGTATCGCTGGCGCGACTCGGTGAGGACCTCGCTGATGTAGTACACCGGCCGCTGGACCGGGCGCTCCTTTCCTTCCTCTGGTCGTTCGACAACCATTACGGCACTGACGACGCGCTCGGACGCCGCGACGTAAACCAGCATAGGCTCTTTGTCAGCGGGTGCGGCGAGTAGTGGTGCGGCGAGTAGCACCTTTTTAAGGTCGCGGAGCGCGTCGTCCGCCTCCTTGTCCCACTGGAAGGTGGGGTTCTTGCGCATCAGGCGGTATAGGGGCATCGCCTTTTCGCCCAGGCGGGGGATGAAGCGACTGAGAGCCGCTACACGCCCGGCCAGCTTATGGACGTCGCGCAGGCACTCGGGTTTGCCGAGCCGGGCGATCGTGTCGATCTTCGTTGGGTTTGCCTCGATCCCTCGTTTGGAGACGACGTACCCCAGTAGTTGCCCGGCGGGTACACCGAAGGTGCACTTGCCTGGGTTGAGCTTTATCTTGTACCTCCGCAGATTGGCGAAGGTCTCCGCTAGGTCGGCGAGTAGCTCGCCTTGGCGAGCGGATTTCACGACCACGTCGTCGATGTAGACGTGGATGTTGCGGCCAATTTGGCTCGCGAGGCATTCTTGCATGCACCGCTGGTAGGTTGCCCCGGCGTTCTTGAGGCCGAAGGTCATGGCGGTGTAGCAGAAGGCTCCGAATGGCGTGATGAACGTCGTCTTCTCCTCATCCTCGACAGCCATTTTGATCTGGTTGTACCCGGAGTAGGCGTCGAGGAAACATAGCGACTCCGAACCCGCGGTTGAATCGATTATCTGATCGATCCGTGGGAGGACGAACTGCTCCTTTGGGCAGGCGCTGTTCAGGTTTGTGTAGTCGATACACATTCTCCATGTCCCGTTTTTCTTCTCGACCAGGACTGGGTTTGCCAGCCACTTGGAGTATTTGATTGGCCGGATGAAGCCGGCAGCGAGTAGACGCTGCACTTCCTCGGCGATTGCTCGACGGCGTTCTTCGTTGAAGGGCCGTAGCGACTGCTTGACGGGTCGCACTTTGGGGTCGGCGTTTAATTTGTGCTCAGCGAGCTCCCTAGGGACACCAGGCATGTCGGAGGGTTTCCATGCGAAGATGTCCCTGTTCTCACGGAGGAACTCAATGAGCGCGCCTTCCTATGCTAGGCTCATGCCTGTCCCGATCGTCACCGTCTGGCTGGAGTCGCCTGGGACCAGCTCGACGGTGCGAGTGTGCGTCGTGGCCTCAAAGGTTGAGGTGTTTGCGCCCTCTGAGTTTGGCTTTTTGAGTATCGTGGGGTCGTCATTGTTAACCCCGCTCGCGTATTTGGCGAGCTCGTCGGCGTGATTAGTTTCTTCCGCGATGACGGCGTCGGCGAGTTCGGCTCCTTTGGCCTCGCATTCGGCGGCCATGTCGGGGTCGCCGTGGATGGTGATGACGCCGCACGGCCCGGGTAGCTTCATTGCGTTGTACGCGTAGTGGGGCGCTGCCATGAATTTAGCAAACGCCTGGCGCCCCAGGACGCAGTGGTAGGGGCTGTCGAAGGGCACCAGCTCGAAGACGATCCGCTCGGTGCGGAAGTTTGCCGGACTGCCGAAAGTGACTGGCAGCGTGACTTTGCCGATCGGGTACGCCTTCCGACCGGGGACGATGCCGTGGAACGTAGTGTGGGTTGTCTCGATCATCGACTGCGGGAGCCGCAGCCGCCTGAAGGTGTCGAGGTAGAGGATGTTGATGGAGCTGCCGCCGTCCATCAGTGTCTTGGGGAGCCAGTAGTCGCCAACCTTGGGCTTGACCACCAGGGCGACTCGTCCTGGGTACTCGATGCGTGGCGAGTGGTCTTGCCGGCTCCAGGTGATGGGTTGTTCCGACCAGTTCAGGAACTGGGGGACGTCTGTTTGGGCAACCCCGTTGACGGCGACGGCGCGGGCGATGACCTTTTTCTCACGCTTCGTGTTGAAGCCCTTGAAGGTGTGGAGCGAGCCGGCTACTTTGCCGAATTTTCCACCATTTGGCGGGTCGTTGTCGGTGTCTTCCCGCGCGTGCCGTGCCTTCTCGATTTCCCTGAGGGTGTGGCAGTCGGCGGTGGTGTGCGTTGCGGGCTTTCCTTCCCTGCTGTGGAACGCACATGGTTGGTTAAGGAGTGTCGCGGGATCGAACCTTGGCTTGTTCTTGTAATTGACGCCATCGCGCCGTTGCCCTCCGTCGCGGCGGTAGCTCTTGGGCTCGCGTTGTGCGTGCCCAGCGTTGGCGACGAAGTCGACTCGCCCGTCGTTGCGGCGCTTGCCTGTGAGGAGGGTGCCGCTGTAGCGTAGTTCAGTTCGGCGTCCGCCGTCGTTGCCGCCCGTGCGGCGTTGCCCTCCTGACTCGTCGTCGATTTCTTGGTTGGGGTCCTCCTCGGCGTACCGTTTGGCGATCTCGAGGAGGTCGGGGATGTTGTCGAGTGTGCGGGCGTGTCGCTTGAGCTTGGCGACTAGAGGCTCGTAGCGGCACGAGGTCTTGAAGCAATGGATCGCGGTGTCCGGGTGGATGCCGACCGCGTTGTACCAGAGCTCTTGCCACCGTTGGACCCAGTTGCGAGTCGACTCGCGAGGTCCCTGGACGCATCGTTCCAGGTCCTCGATGGTGGTGGCGCGGGTGTAGGAGCACTCGAAGTGCCTGACGAAGGCGTCTCGCATTTCCTCCCAGGAGTCGATACTGTCCTGGGGGAGCGTGTTGATCCATTGCCTGCACGTCCCCTCCATCATCAGTGGGAGGTAACGGGCGGCGAGTAGGTCGGTGTGACCCGCGATCCCCATTGCCATGAGGTATGTGTCAAGCCAGACTGCGGGGTCGTACGAGGAGTCGTATTTTTCTATCTCCTTTGGCGCCTTGAAGTTTGGCGGGTACTTTTCGCCTCGGATCATTGGTCCGAAGCACTTAGGCCCTAGTCGACTGAGTGACCCCATAGGTTCGCCATCGCGGCGATTAGTTAGGGTGTGCCGCAAGTCGTCGGGCTGGCGTGCGCGCCAGTTTTGGTTGTTGATGATGTGAGTGCGGGCGTCGATGGGTTGTCCGTTAGCGGCGACGAAGTTGGTCGCCGGCCTGGGATCGTTGGTGGAGAGTGCCGCGTTCACGGGTCGGCGTTGGAGCTGCAGTGGCTCTGGTGGCGGGCAGTTGAGGGTGTTTGCCGCCGCTGGGCGGCCGCTTGAGGCCGCCCTGCTTCCCGAGGAGCGCGAGTATACTCGCCCTTGCGAGTCGGCGCCCGCTCTTTGCTGCTCCACGGCCTTTGCGAGCAGGGCCTTGACGTACTGGATTTGTAAGGCGCCGTCGCCGGTGGCCGTGATGCTATCGGCTGCTGCTCGGCCTGCCACGAGGTTGTCCATCGGGGTGGAGAACAGTGGGAGGCCGTTCGCGTCTCTCTCCCGTGAGGAGACGACTATCCGCGGCTGGTCCCTGGGAGGGGTGCGGTTGGGTGGTGGTGGGGCACCTATCGCCGTCGATCCTAGCGGGGGTCGGGCGCTTCCTCCTGGTGGCGCGTTCTCGCAGATCGCGCGCTCGGCTATGCGAGCCGGGTCGTTTTCGTCGTCGAAGTTCAGGGCGCGCCCCTGAACGGTGGGGTTCAGGCGTGACCTGATCCGCTGCTGGTGGTAGCGTGAAAGTTCCTGCGCCGTCACTTGCTCGAGGCGAAATTTTTCGCGCTCGGCCTGCTCTTTGCGTACTGCCTCCGCCAATTTCAGGCGGAGTTCCTCGACCTCCGTTGCCGTGGCGTTAGGAGGGATTGGGGTGGAGAAAGGATCCTCCGGCGGATCGGCGCCGGTGGCCATGTAGGTCGCGGCATGGCGACCGGTTCCGTCGTGGAGATCGGCGGAGTTTTCTGACCCGAAGTCGAATTCGAAGATCCCGAGGATGGAGGGGTCCTCGAAATCTCCCGCGTTGGAGACCTGGGCGATGGAGCCCGCGGACGAGGCCGCGGTGATGGATCCGGCGAGTGACGCCGGGGTCGCCGAGTCGGCGTCGTCAGTGAGGGCCGCATCTTCTGCGGCCGCTGAGTTCCCGGCCACGTTGCTGTGGGCCGAGTTGTACTCGGAGGCGAGGCGGTGGAGCGTGCGAACCTGGCTCTCAGAGAGCCGATCGCGTGGCGGCGACTCGCGGATGCGAGCCGAGTCCTCCGAGGTGATGATGTCGGTGAGGCCGACGAAGAGGCTGATCGTGCCGATTGGCAGGATTACGCTGTGCGTGACGGGTCGCGCCGCCGGGACGTAGCTGCTCGGCAAGATCTGGAGCATCTCGCTGATCGCTATCATACGGCCGGTGGTGACCGTCTCGTTGATGGGCAGATTGGATCTCGCCGCAGAACACCGGCCAGACCGGCCATGCCCCACGGTGGGCGCCACTGTCGTGGGAATGGCCACGGCAGATGCTGCAATCGGCAGCGAGTAGTAGAACGAGGGGCAAGGGCGGCCAGCCATCTGCGGTGCGAGATGAGGGCAAAGACACAGGGTTTTACCCAGGTTCGGCCCCCCGGAGGGTAAAGACCTACTCCTGCTAGATTGTATTATGGAGGTGTTTACAATGGGCGAACTCGGCGGCTAGGCGGCGAGTTGCTTGGGTGTATGAGGGAACGTGTCTCTACTCACCCCATAGGGAGGTTTATATAGGCTCACCTCCCCTAGGGTTTACATATCTCAACCGATTCGGTTACAGCTTCGGTAATCGTTTAACCTAGACCGACTGGGCCTATCTACTCGCCTGGGCCTTCAACTTCCAGTCGCCTGGTACCTTGCTGGGCTTTGATCCACTCGCTGTTCTGCAGGCCCACTCGCCAGCCCTTGGGCCAGTCGGAAACGTCCCGCTGAGTATAGCCCAGTAGGCGTATCCCCATCATCGTGGATGTTGCAGCCAATTTGGCTCGCGAGGCACTCTTGCATGCACTGTTGGTAGGTCGCCCCAGCGTTCTTGAGGCCGAAGGTCATGGCGGTGTAGTAGAAGGCTCCGAATTGCGTGATGAACGCCGTCTTCTCCTCGTCCTCGACAGCCATTTTGATCTGGTTGTATCCAGAGTAGGCGTCGAGGAAGCATAGCGACTCCGAGCCCGCGGTGGAGTCGATTATTTGGTCGATCCGCGGGAGGACGAACTGCTCCTTCGGGCAGGCGCTGTTCAAGTTTGTGTAGTCGATACACATCCTCCAGGTCCCGTTTTTCTTCTCGACCAGGACTGGGTTTTCCAGCCACTTGGAGTACTTGATTGGCCCGATGAAGCCTGCAGCGAGTAGACGCTGCACCTCCTCCGCGATGGCTCGGCGGCGCTCTTCATTGAAGGGACGCAGCGACTGTTTGACGGGTCGCACTTTGGGGTCGGCGTTTAGCTTGTGCTCAGCGAGCTCCCTAGGGACACCAGGCATGTCAGAGGGCTTCCATGCGAAGATGTCCCTGTTCTCACGGAGGAACTCGATGAGCGCGCCTTCCTAGGCTGGGATCATGCCCGTCCCGATCGTTATCGTCTGGCTGGAGTCGCCTGGGACTAGCTCGACGGTGCGGGTGTGCGTCGTTGCCTCGAAGGTTGAGGTGTTTGCGCCCTCCGAGTTGGGCTTCTTGAGTATTGTGGGGTCGTCGTTGTTGACCCGCTCGCGTACTTGGCGAGCTCATCGGCATGGTTGGTTTCTGCCGTGATAACGGCGTCAGCGAGTTCTGCTCCTTTGGCCTCGCACTCGGCGGCCATGTCGGGGTCGCCGTTGATGGTTATGACGCCACACGGCCCGGGGAGCTTCATCGCGTTGTACGCGTAGTGGGGCGCTGCCATGAACTTGGCGAACGCCTGGCGCCCCAGGACGCAGTGGTAGGGGCTGTCGAAGGGTACCAGCTCGAAGACGATCCGCTCGGTGCGGAAATTTGCTGGTGTGCCGAAGGTGACGGGCAGCGTGACCTTGCGGATCGGGTACGCCTTCCGACCGGGGACGATGCCATGGAACATGGTGTGAGTTGTCACGATCATCGACTGCGGGAGCCGCAGCCGCCTGAAGGTGTCCAGGTACAGGATGTTGATGGAGCTACCGCCGTCCATCAATGTCTTGGGGAGCCAGTAGTCGCCGACCTTAGGCTTGACCACCAGGGAGACTCGGCCTGGGTACTCGATGCGTGGCGAGTGGTCCTGGCGGCTCCAGGTGATGGACTGCTCCGACCAGTTGAGGAACTGGGGAACGTCCACCTGAGCCACCGCGTTGACAGCGACGGCGCGGGTGATGACCTTCTTCTCGCGCTTCGTGTTGAAGCCTGTGAAGGTATGGAGCGAGCCGGCCACTTTGCCGAATTTTCCGCCGTTTGGAGGGTCGTTGTCGGGGTCCTCCCGTGCTCGCCGTGCCTTCTCGATCTCCCTGAGGGTGTGGCAGTCGGCGGTCGTGTGCGTTGCGGGCTTCCCTTCCCTGCTATGAAACGCACAAGGTTGGTTATGGAGGGCCACGGGGTCGAACCTTGGCTTGGCCTTGTAGTTGCCGCCGTCGCGGCGTTGTCCTCCGTCGCGGCGGAAGCTTTTGGGCTCACGTTGTGCGTTCCCGGCGTTGGCGACGAAGTCGACTCGCCCGTCACTGCGGCCCTTGCCGGTGAGGCGAGTGTTGCTGTAGCGTAGGTCGGACCGTCGTCCGTTGTCGTTGCCGCTCGTGCGGCGTTGGCCTCCCGACTCGTCATCGGTTTCCTGGTTTGGATCTTCCTCCGCGTACCGTTTGGCGATCTCGAGGAGGTCCGGTATGTTGTCGAGTGTGCGAGAGTGTCGCTTGAGCTTGGCGACCAAGGGCTCGTAGCGGCACGAGGTCTTGAAGCAATGGATCGCAGTGTCCGGGTGGATGCCGACCGCGTTGTACCAGAGTTCTTGCCACCGCTGGACCCAGTTGCGGGTCGACTCGCGGGGTCCCTGGACGCATCGCTCCAGGTCTTCAATGGTGGTGGCGCGGGTGTAGGAGCACTCGAAGTGCCTGACGAAAGCGTCGCGCATTTCCTCCCAGGAGTCGATACTATCCTGGGGGAGGGTGTTGATCCATTGCATGCACGTCCCCTCCATCATCAAGGGGAGGTAACGGGCGGCTAGTAGGTAGGTGTGGCCTGCTATCCCCATCGCCATGAGGTATGTATCAAGCCACACAGCGGGGTCATACGAAGGGTTTTACTTCTCTATCTCCTTTGGCGCCTTGAAGTTTGGCGGGTACTTCTCGCCTCGGATCATCGGTCCGAAGCACTTGGGGCCGAGTCGACTTAGCGACCCCATTGGCTCTCCTTCGCGGCGATTGGTTAGGGTGTGTCGCAGTTCGTCAGGCTGGCGTGCGCGCCAGCTTTGGTTGTTGATGATGTGGGTGCGGGCGTCGATTGGTTGACCGTTGGCGGCGACGAAGTTGGTCGCTGGCCTGGGGTCGTTGGTGGAGAGTGCCGCGTTCGCGGGTCGGTGTTGGAGCTGTAATGGCTCTGGTGGCGGGCAGTTGAGGGCGTTGGCCGCCATTGGGCGGCCGCTTGAGGTCGCTCTGCTTCCCGAAGAACGCGAGTACACTCGACCCTGCGAGTCGGCGCCTGCGTTTTGCTTCTCAACGGCCTTTGCGAGCAGGGCCTGACGTACTGGATCTGTAGGGCGCCGTCGCCGGTGGCCGTGATGTTGTCGGCTGCTGCTCGGCCCGCCATGAGGTTGTCCATCGGGGTGGAGAACAGTGGGAGGCCGTTCGCGTCCCGCTCCCGTGAGGAGACTACTATCTGCGGCTGATCCCTGGGGGGTGTGCGGTTGGGTGGAGGTGGGGCGCCCATCGCCGTCGACCCTGGCGGGGGCCGGGCGCTTCCTCCTGGTGGCGCGTTCTTGCAGATTGCGCGCTCGACCACGCGGGCCGGGTTGTTTTCGTCGTCGAAGTTCAGGGCGTGCCCCTGGACGGTGGGGTTCAGGCGCGACCTGATTCGCTACTGGTGGTAGCGCGATAGCTCCTGCACCGTCACCTGCTCGAGGCGAAATTTTTCGCGCTCGGCTTGCTCCTTGCGCACTGCCTCCGCCAGCTTCAGGCGGAGTTCCTCGACCTCCGTTGCCGTGGCGTTAGGAGGGATCGGGGTGGAGAAGGGATCCTCCGGCGGATCGGTGCCGGTCGCCATGTAGGTCGCGGCGTGGCGACCGGTCCCGTTGCGGAGGTCGGCGGAATTTTCCGACCCGGAGTCGAAGTCGAAGATCCCAAGGATGGAGGGGTCCTCGAAGTCTCCCACGTTGGAGACCTGGGTGATGGAGCCCGCGGGTGAAGCCGCGGTGATGGATCCGGCGAGTGACGTCGGGGTCGCCGAGTCGGCTTCGTCGTTGAGGGCCGCGTCTTCCACGGCCGCGGAGTTTTCGGCCACATCGCTGTGGGTCATGTTGTACTCGGAGGCGAGGCGATGGATCGTGCGGATCTGACTCTCGGAGAGCCGATCGCGTGGCGGAGACTCGCGGATGCGAGCCGAGTCCTCCGAGACGATGACGTCGGTGAGGCCGACGAAGAGGCTGATCATGCCGACCGGCAGGATCACGCTGTGCGTGACGGGTCGCGCCGCCGGGACGTAGCTGCTCGGCAAGATTTGGAGCATCTCGCCGATCGATATCATGCAGCCGGTGGCGACCGTCTCGTTGATGGGCAGATTGGATCTCGCCGCAGAACACCGGCCAGACCGGCCAGGCCCCACGGTGGGCGCCACTGTCGTGGGAATGGTCACGGTAGATGCTGCAATCGTCAGCGAGTAGTAGAACGAGGGGCAAGGGCGGCCAGCCATCTGCGGTGCGAGATGAGGGCGGAGACACAGGGTTTTACCCAGGTTCGGCCCCCCGGAGGGTAAAGACCTACTCCTGCTAGATTGTATTATGATGGTGGTACAATGGGCGAGCTCAGCGGCTAGGCGGCGAGTCGCTTGGGTGTATGATAGAACGTCTCCCTACATGCCCTGTAGGGAGGTTTATATAGACTCACCTCCCCTAGGGTTTACATATCTCAACCGAATCAGTTAAGGCTTCGGTGATCTTTTAACCTAACTCGACTGGGCCTATCTACTCGCCTGGGCCTTCAGCTACCAGTCGCTTGGATCCACACCGGGCCTTGATCCAGTCGCCGTCTTGCAGGCCCACTCGCCAGTTCTGGGCCAGTCGGAAACGTCCCGCTGGGTATACCCCGGTAGGCATATCCCCATCATGCAGGACTCGATTCAGAGGATCCAGACTCGTCTCCCCCACGGCGTGTTGCCCGTTTTTCTGACTTACCCTCCGCTTCTGGCACCGTGGCTTCACAGTCAGAGTCGGACGAGGAGTTGGGGGGGATGTCGGATCGGGAGGCGTAGGGTGAGGCGCCGTCGGAGGGTGAGGCGCCGCCGAAGAAGTTGTCAATTCGTGGGGAGGCTCGTGTCCCTAAGAAGGAGCCTCGCCCGGAATAGAGACCTACGATTGAGCCCTATGGCAAATAGTAAGTGACTAACTCATGTTTTTGGTCATAAAAATTTGGCATGTACTAATGTTTGTTTATTGTGAAGCAACTGGTTAAAACCGGCGGGGGTTCGCCACCCTAATAGCGTGCTTGGATCTTTGATCAGGAAGTATTGGCCGGGCTTGTACACTACCGTCCCCAATGGCCGAAGGAAGCTAGCCTAGTTTTGGCGGACTATGAGGCCTCCACCGATTGCCCGGGCTTCGAGAGTGTTGCTGATGCTGTGATTAGCAGCTTTTGGGTAAGGCATACTTTGGCTTGTGACTCCCATAATTTTTTTTGCTCACCATCGTTCTATCTCATGACTCCCATAATTTTTTGCATGATTGAAGGTCTCCTATCAGGTGAGACCGGAGCATCAGGAGGCGGCGAATGCGACTTTGCTTGAGGCTTGTCGGAAGTTGACAACACAAAAATGGTACAACACCAAGAATACGTTGATCAATCACTTTCAAGCTGAGCATGGCCTTAAGATACAGAAGGATGAGATTGCCCGGGGTCACAAGCCAAAGATGTCGGTGCCTGATTTCATGACGGTAAGTAAATTGTCAATGAGAAGGTCCATAGATGCTAAGTTAGTATTGCATTATCTTTTAGTGAAATGAGTATTGTGGTTTCAGGTTATGCCAATGTGGTGTGAACACAAAGAAGACGCTTTTGAGGTGCTGGCTAGTAGGTGGATCAGGGAAGATCCTGACTTTGAGGCCGTGAGCAAGCGGAGCAAGAAAAACCGCGGCAGCATGGGAACACACAGCGCGTGAAGCAGCAACCATGGTATCTTCAAGAAGCACTTGGTATATATATACATGGAACAACCTTCATTTATTTCCCATAATGTTATTAGTTGACACACATAATTAGCATTTCTTTGCCGATGCAGGAGGAGATGGAGGGGGAGGTTAATAGCCCTATTACCGACCTGGTCGTGTGGGAGAAGATGAAGACGAAGAAGCCCGACCTAGAGCAGCCTCAGCCTCAGCTTCCCCAGTACTTCGGTAACGCCAAGGAGAAGCTCAACATCTACTGCGAGAAGCTCAAGGGTCTGCATCCGGAGGTGGATGAGCCCATGCACCATGAGGTCGATGAGACTGCCTTGATCATGGCGAGCCACGGCAAGCCACATGTCCGTTTCAACATTCTTGATGGGGTGGTCCAGCCTACCATGACCCTCACACGAGTCAAGGCTACCCTCACCCCGATCACCCCTCTATCGCTCCTTTTCCTCGGCCTGCTGCCTCCACCGCCGATGTGAGTGTTTCTCATTTCCATTTTATTTTTGCAATTGTAGCATGATTTTGATGATGCCTACAAGGCCCTTCAGGCAGATTATAACAAGGAGTATGATGTATGGATTGCGATGTGGGCAGAGTGCGATGCGTACACTAGGAAAGTGACGGCTGTAAGTTTCAAACTTTACTTTTGCAAATGATGATAACTCCCAATTCCTCTAGTTTGAACCTTTGTTCCTGCAACGACTGACATATAACTATCCTGTAGGCGATGAATCACTACTTTATCACTGGACAGCGGGTTCCGGTGGAAGGTGACCAGCCACCTGATCCTGGGATGTCGCCTCGCTGCATATCGAGGGAAGATTTCGCTGCCACATACTACGGAGGTACCCCGGTAAGTTCTTTGCCAAACCACTTGTTACCGCTTTCATATGCCTCGCAAGTTGCTAAGTTTTTGCTCAAACATGTAGGGCACATGATGCTCCAGGAATGTTGGACCCTTTGGTCGTGCCTCGGCCTCACCTAGTCCGTCGCGTGTTGATGCACAACTTCGTATCATGGCGCCCGATGGTGGTTCCGCTAGTGGTTCTACTTCCCCGATGGCCCGACAACTGCGAGCGTCTCCTGAGCTCGAAACGGGAAGCCTCGGGCTCCTTGACACACCGACACATACACCGAGTTTCGGACCATGAGCATGGACATGGTTAGAGCTAGAGCTAGTGGATGCACTTGTCATATCTTCTATGTGTATGCACTTGTGATGAGTTTGTATGTATAACAAATATGTTTTGTGGATGATCATGTTGTTGTTTGGATGACGATGGATATTGCAATGTCATGGTTATTTGTTTGGATGCTAAAATTATTTTGCTGATATTGCAATGTCATGAAATTATTTTACTGATATTTTGGATGCTCAAATTGAATTAGAAATGGAAGAAAAAAACCGGATATAGCTACGCCGACGGCATAGCCGTCGGCACAGCTCGATGCTGCACAGCGTGCATGTGCCATATGGCAAGGCTGTGCCGACGGCCCATATGGCAAGGCTGTGCCGACGGCATTGCCGTCGGCGTAGCTGGCGACAGGGCGGGCTCGAGGGAGGGCCTATGCTGACGGCCCGGCCGTCGGCGTAGACGGGCGACGTGGCAGCTCGAGGGAGGGCCTATGCCGACGGCCCGGCCGTCGGCGTAGACGGGAACGTGGCGGGCTGCGGTGGTTCACGGGCTGGGCCTATGCCGACGGCCCGGCCGTCGGCGTAGCTGTCTGACGCGGCCGTTAGCGCGGACGGACGTTGCTGACACGTGGGGCCCGCTGGGAGATGCTGCGCCGAGGGGAGAGGTTATGCCGACGGCCATTTTCATGTGCCGACCAGGACATACGCCGAGGGGATACGCCGACGGTTACCATCGGCACAGCCTGTGCCGACGGCTACCGGCCCTCGGCGTAGTGACAGTTTCCTGTAGTGCATGGTTGCAAGCTAAGGATCGGGTAAATTTGTGATGTAAATTTGAGCAGTATACATGCGCTCACGGATAAGATTAATGTACTCACAATAGCTAAATATTGTGGTAAACGTGACATGAAGAAAACAAAGATCGGAAACGAGATCACAACATAGGGACGCATGATTTAAATGGAAAACCTCTTTAACAAAGAAAAAAATGGACATCAGCCAGCGGAACTTCACTATAACGCAGAGTGTTTACACAATGCCGAAGATTTTATAGATGCAACTTATCCCAAGCCTATATGGTGACGGGTCTTTGCTCCGCTCGATAGAGGTTAACATTTTTAATAAATTTGAATCATATTTCAACAAAGTCCACCATGAGACAGATTTTTTTTATAGCGTCAACAACAATATTGTCTCTAACAAAATTGTATTTGACATCAATATGCTTTGTTTTCTGATAGAACATCTGATCCTTTTTAAAGTATATGGCACTTTGAGTCTCACAAAACAAAGTAATACAAGAATCATCTTTAAAAATCTCACTAAATAAACTTTCAACAAACAGGTTCTTTCCAAGTTTAGCAATAGTTATGTATTTAGCTTCACGGGTAGATTGGACAACAACTGCTCTCAGCGTAGCCTTCTAGCTAACAGCGTAAATCTTCCTAAGCCTATCCGACGAAGGGTCTTGTTTCGCTCGTCAAAATTTAGTCTTCTTAATAAATTTGGATCATACTTTAAAAAATATATTTGGTGTGCGCTTTGTAAACTTTTTGAAAGAGACACAGTTTAGTTGAGAGGAGCAAGCACATTACCTGGTTGATCTTGCCCGTAGTCAAATGATTGTCTCAAAGATCATTGCCCATATACTACAGAAACATGTCACTACGCCGACGGCCAGAAGCCATCGACATAGGTCAACTTCCGTTGGCGTAGGTCTATGTCAACAACGGCCGTAGGTGTAATACAACGTACACCTAAACTAATATGCCGCCGGCTTAATAAAGCCGTCGACATAGACGATTACAACGATGACTTAGCCGTCGGCATAGTTTAGATGGGTCCCACGTAGACGGATAACAGGTGTTAGGATACGCCGGCGGCTTATCCATCGGCCTAGTTTTTTTACCTTTTTTTCAAAACTATTATTTTTCAAAAACAATTTTAGAATTTCTTTTCCAATTTTTTTGAATTGTTTGAATTTTTAATCTCACAAACTAATTTTTTAACTCTAAGTATGCTTAATCTTCAGTTAAATTGCACTAATGGTCAAACTTTCCGATTGGAGTTTGTGATAAAGAAATTAGACATTGTTGATAATACTACCATATCAATCCTATTAATCCTTGGAACATAGTGTCTAAAAGTTTAAACAATTATTTAAGTAAACAAAAA
Source organism: Avena atlantica (assembly GCA_910589765.1). Lineage (NCBI taxonomy): Eukaryota > Viridiplantae > Streptophyta > Magnoliopsida > Poales > Poaceae > Avena > Avena atlantica. The sequence goes on from OU342734.1 coordinate 75,996,499, forward strand.
TGAATATGTAATAATAATCTTGAATTCAAATGACAATAAAATAAATATATTTTTACTTTTTTCTATTTAATATGAAATAATTCATATCTTTAAATCCGTAAATCGGAATCCAACAAATAATATGTCTAAATCAATTAGAAAAATGAGAAGAATCCAAATATGACATCCATATCATATTTTTAATCATGCATCATTTATTTTTAAATAGAATTTATTTAATAGTGTTCAAATTTTCAAAAAAAAATCATATTATGAGTCTAAAAATGGTCAAAACGGCAAGCATGAAGATTCTTACCTATATTGCGATTCTCTCTAAACTTGCACTAGATCTCTAAATTAACATCATATTGTGAGGCTAACAATGATTTTTGCAAAAAATTATGAGCACTAGATCAAGTACCTATATTTTAAACTGGGCCCACTTCCTGTCGGTTTAGAAGACATTTGTCTTTTTCAACAGGGGTGGACAGAAATATTGGAATTATGCCCTAGAGGCAATAATAAAGATGTTATTATTATAATTCTTGTTCATGATAAAGTTTATATTTCATGCTAGAATTGTATTAAGCGGAAACTTTAATACTTGTGTGGTTTATGAACAACACCGTGTCCCTAGTATGCCTCTATGGACTAGCTCATTGATTAATGATGGTTAAGGTTTCCTAACCATAGACATGAGTTGTCGATTAATAATGAGATCATATCTTTGGGAGAATGATATGATGGACATACCCAAACTAAGCGGAGCAATTAGATCGTGTCATCGTGTTCATCTTTGCGAAGCTTTTCTTATGTCAAATATTGTATTCCTTAGACCATGAGATAATACAACTCCCTGGTATCAGAAGAAAGCTTTGAGGTCATCAAATGTCATCCTATGAGAGGGTGATCATAAAGGTGTCTCTCAGGTGATCGGTGTCGTGGTATTGCACGGCAGATGCTACTGGGGGTAGCTTACGTAGAGAGAGCAAGGCGGCGTAGGAGAATCCAGGAGCGAGATTGGCACACGATGTACCCAGGTTCACATCCCCTCGGTGGAGGATCGCTACGTCCTGCTATCAATCCAGTATATGATCATAGATTAGTTTACATGGAAGCCGCCGTAGGCGGAGGGAGACTAGATCTGATCTAAGGAGAGAGAGCCTTCCCCGTGGGGGTGCCCCTGGTGGCTTTATATATGCAGTCACCTAGGGTTTACAAGTGCACTGATGGGCTTTGTATTGGAGTCGCCGTCTTGGGCCTCAGTCGGCGCCACTCGTCTAGGTCCATCATGCGCCAGTCGCCGTATTGGGCGAGTCGACCCTCTCTGGGCTTGGCTTCAGTCGGCTCGATCCAGCTGGCGAATCCGCTTCGTGGGTATACCCCGATTGGTATTCCCCCATCAGTAGTCCCCGAGCGCATTGTTGATTCGACGTGGGCTTGAGGCAGGGCGCGGAGAGTCTTGACGATGGATCGTGGCGAATCGGCGACGAGCTCCTGAACAGAGAAAAGAACCGTGAAGCGAGAGGCGGTCGGCGTGAGCCAGTCGGTGATGGCCAGTTGGCGAAATACGCAGGGTGTCGGTGAAGCCGCTCGAACGTGGAGCGTTCTGAGTCCCCGAGCGTGGCGAGTGGCGAGGTCGAGAGACCGGCGAGTGGCGCTGTCTGTAGCGCTCCGAGTCCCCGAGCATGGCGAGTCCGCGAGGGCGAGTCCGCGGTGGAGAGTCCCCGAGCGTGTCGAATACGCGAGGGCGAGTCCGAAGTGGCGAGTCCCCGAGCGTGTCGAGAACGCAAGGGAAAGTCCGCGGAGGAGAGTCCCCGAGCGTGTCGAATACGCGAGGGCGAGTCCGCGGTGGAGAGTCCCCGAGTGTGTCGAGAATGCGAGGGCAAGTCCGCGGAGGAGAGTCCCGGAGCGTGTTACGCGAGGGCGAGTCCGCGGTGGTGAGTCCCTGAGCGTGTTGAGTATGCGGGGCGAGTCCGTGGTGGCGAGTCCCCGAGCGTGGAGAGCCATGGTCATGGAACCACGCGTACACGCATCATGCCTAGGAGTAGTCCTCGAGGCTCGAGTTGGCTTGTAGAGGCGACTTGAGGCTCTTTGGAGATGCATATTCTGAAAATAGTAGTGGTTACTGCCGAGCATGGCGAGTGGCGAGGGCCGAGCCCCCGAGCGCAGCGAGTGGCGAGGTCGAGCGACCGGCGAGCGCCGAGCCCCTGAGCGCGGCGAGTGGAGAGGTCGAGTGACCGGCGAGCGCCGATTCCCCAAGCGCGCCGAGTGGCGAGGTTGGGCGACCGACGAGTGGCGCTGTCTGTAACACACCGAGTCCCCGAGCGTGGCGAGTCCGTGATGATTGCGAGTCCGCGAGGGGAGAGTCCCGGAGCATGGAGAGTCCGCGATGATTGCGAGTCCGCGAGGGGAGAGTCCTCGAGGGTGGCGAGTCCGCGATGATTGCGAGTCCGCGAGGGGAGAGTCCCCGAGCGTGGCGAGTCCGCGATGATTGCGAGTCCGCGAGGGGAGAGTCCCCGAGTGTGGCGAGTCCGCGATGTTTGCGAGTCCGCGGTGATGTTGATTGCGCTATTTTGTTAGCGAGTCTCTCGTCTTGGCCCGGGGGGCCAGTCGCATGGCGACTCCAAAGATGGCTCTCGACTTGGCGTTCTTCCTGGACGATCCGAGGCTCGGTTTGCGAGTCCTCGTCCGCAGTACTTGGCCGTGCGAGTCGCACTGTCTAAGGTTGAGCAGGACATGGCGCTGTTTGTCTAGCACTACCATTTGTCTTGGCCCGGAAGGCCAGTCGAGCAAGGCGACTCCAATGATGGCTCTCGGTTAGCGTTTTTCGTGGCCGATCCGAGGCTCGGTTTGCGAGTCCTCGTCCGCACTACTTGGCCATTGCGAGTCGCTCTTTCAAAGGTTGACAAAGGCGAATAGATTTTTCCCGGGGGGAAGAGACACCCAGTGGTGAGTCCATGCAGCGTGGCATGCGACCCTCTCTGGTGACTCGGACGATGAAAGTCCCTTAGCAGACGCAGCGTATGCATTCGACCTAGCCGGAAGGATCCGACGTGGCGGACACGGGGTCGACGCGACGGACGGGGGTCGCGCTATGGCGAAGTCGACACGGCGGACACGGGATCGACGCGGCGGACGGAGGTCGCGCTGTGGAGATGTCGACGTGGCGGACACGGGGTCGACGCGGCGGACGGAGGTCGCGCTGTGGAGATGTCGACCCGGCGGACACGGGGTCGACACGGAGGATGGAGGTCGTGCTATGGCGATGTCGACGGCGGCGGGGCCGCGAGGGCGAGGTCGTGATGGCGATCCCGCGACTGGCGAGTCTCCGAGCGTAGCGAGTTCACGTTTATGCGTGTCCGCGTTAAAGCAAGTTCCGGAGCATGGCGAGTCGGTGAGCCGGTAGATTGGAGAGTCGGCGATGGACGAGGCCGCGAGAGGCGGGTCCGTGGCGAACAAGTCGGCTGAACGTGGAGAGTCCATGAGGGCAGCGAGTCACGAGTCCCCGTATACGACGATTTAGCTCGAAGGAGTGGACGCGGCGGACGGAGGTCGCGCTATGGGCGAGTCCCCGAGCCTAGCGAGTCCGCGTTTAAGCGTGTCCGCGTTTAGGCGAGGCCCGGAGCATGACGATTCCGCGATGGACGAGTCGTCGGATAGACGAATCGTCGAGCGTGGTGAGTCGACGACCTTGGGAGTTCCTCGTCGACGGGCGTGGCGAGTCAAACCATGCATTGGCACTCCGGGATAACCTTTCCTCCGGGATAACCTTCCGTCTCGTATATGTAGTTTGATCACGTATGACACTCGCCAAGGGTGCCTGTAATCACGCGTGGGGCAGATCGATTTGCTCCAGCAGTACTCGACGCACGACCGCAGTTCCACGCGGGGGCGTTCGGTGTCCGAGTTCGTGCTCGTTGAAGAGGATGGCGACTTCCTGGTTTTAAGCCTGTCGCCGAGGCCGCCGGCGGCTATGACGTGTCCGCCTCGCTCCGGGGTACAGTAACCGGATAGTTTCATCTAGAACAACACAATAGCTGGTCGCTATTGAATCGATTATCCACTCTCCATACGTACCAGAAATTGCAAGCAAGGGTCAAAAGCAAGGGTCAAATCCAAATAAAATAATCAATGGACATATGGATTGAATTAAAAACTAGATGCATATGGCCGATCGGTGTATGCTCACGCGCCTGTGATTTTTCATCTGGACATGTGCTCTTGCGTGTGCTTGGCGTCCGGCCCAAAACCGATCTAAGAGGAAACATAGTCCGCCGCTTGATGTCGATGAACAAATCCAGCGCGTCAACGTGGATGATCCTGTTGATGGCGAGGGATGCCGCCCAGATTATCACCCTCCCAGCACCGCTTGCCCCACGGTGGGCGCCAACTGTCGTGGTATTGCACGGCAGATGCTACTGGGGGTAGCTTACGTAGAGGGATCAAGGCGACGTAGGAGAATCCGGGAGCGAGATTGGCACACGATGTACCCAGGTTCACGTCCCCTCGGTGGAGGATCGCTACGTCCTGCTATCAATCCAGTATATGATCATAGGTTAGTTTACATGGGAGCCGCCGTAGGCGGAGGGAGACTAGATCTGATCTAAGCGGGGTATACCCCGATTGGTATCCAGCTGGCGAATCCGCTTCGTGGGTATACCCCGCTTAGATCAGGTCTAGTCTCCCTCCGCCTACGGCGGCTCCCATGTAAACTAATCTATGATCATATACTGGATTGATAGCAGGACGTAGCGATCCTCCACCGAGGGGACGTGAACCTGGGTACATCGTGTTCCAATCTCGCTCCCGGATTATCCTACGTCGCCTTGCTCCCTCTACGTAAGCTACCCCCAGTAGCATCTGCCGTGCAATACCACGACAATGGGAAAGTACCTGTTGGGTTGTATGTATCGAGATGGGATTTGTCCCTCCCAAGTCGGAGAGATATACGTCGGGCCCACTCGGTAATCGATATCAACACCGCTTGCAAGCATGTGATTAAGGAGTTACTCACAAAGTCATATCGGATTACGGAACGAGTAAAGTACTTGCTGTGAACGAGATTGAACTAGGTATGACGGTACCGACGATCAAATCTCGGGCAAGTAAAATATCGCGAGACGAAGGGAATATATATGGGATTGATTGAATCCTGGCATCGTGGTTCATCCGATATGATCATCGATGAATGTGTGGGATTCAATATGGGTTTCCAGACCCCGCTGTTGATTACTCATAGAAGATCATGTCTGCATGTTCTCGAACCCGAAGGGTCACACACTTAACGTGTCTCGACGCTAGGATAGATTGGACAATTGGTTTATGAGTTTTTGTTCGGAGTCTCGGATGGGATCTGGCACATCACGAGAGGTTCCGGAATGGTCCGAAGAATAAGATTCATATAAGGCAATGCAGTTTTTGGAGTTCGGAATTGTTTTGGGTTAATCGGTATTGTACTGGAAGCTTCTAGAACCTTCCGGAGGGGGACCAACGTGGCCCCACCTACCGGGAGGGGGCATGGGCCTATGAGGGAGTTCCCTGGCCGCATTGGTCCAGGGGCACAAGGCCCCATAGGGCCCAGCCGGCCAACCTAGGGCAAAACCCTAGGGGAGCTTCTAGAAGGGGGGGACTTGCCCCCCACTCCTCCCTCCTTGGCCGCCGGCCCTAGGGCTTGGGGGAGGGGAAGGGCTGGCCGCCCACCCCTCTATATAAAGAGGGCTGGGGGCGCACCCCCTCCCACACCTCCTCCTCAAGCCCTAGCCGCCCTGCTGCCCTCCTCTCTCTCTCCCTCCCGACTGCACGTAGTCGAAGCCCTGCTGCAGAAACTCTCCACCACTTGCACCGCGCCGTTGCGTTGTAGATCCAATACGTCTCTCCACCATACTTGATGGACCGAGGAAGGAGGATACGTCGAGGTGCCGCACGTGTGCATCTCTCGGAGGCATCGCCACTTGCGGTGTTAGATCGGATCGGATCGCGAGAAGGAGAAGCGAGTACGACTACATCACCCACGTTCCGACGAACGTTCCGCTGTGCGAATCTTCAAGGGTATGAAGATATCATCTAATCCCCCTTGTTGTTTGCATCTCCTAGATTAGATCTTGGCTTTCCCGTTCGCATCCGTAGAATTTTTTTGATTTACTATGCTGCGAAACCCTTCAGTGGTATCAGAGCTAGATCTATGCGTAGATGTGTTTCACGAGTAGAACGCAACATGGTTGTTGCGGGCGTTGATGTTTTCTGTTGCAAACCTCTTGTTTGTGTTCTTCTTATGACGCGGGATAGTGAGATTAAAGCGGTCCAGGCCAACTTTACGCGACGTCGTTCGCGAGACCGGCTTCGCACTTAACATGTGGCTTGTTCCACACATGCGGCTGGTGGATGCCAGTTTCTCTCACTATAGTTGTCATGGGATTTACACCGGAGTTTGGCAACCATAATATCACTGTTGTGGCTTTCCGTAGGTAAGAATCGTTCTTAGCTTGCTACTCCCATAAGCCACGTAAAACATGCAACAACAAAGTAGAGGCGTCTAACTTGTTTTTGCAGGGAGTGTTTTCTGTGATATGGTATGGCCCAAGATGTGATGTGTATGTTGTATGCAATGATCATGTTTTGTAATGTTTCACGACTTGCATGTCGATGAGTACAAAACCGGCAGGAGCCATATGGTTGTCTTTATAATTGTGTATGACATGTGTGTCAACTTCTTATACGCCATGTAATAGCTTTACTTTATCGCTAAGTAGTTAGCAATAGTTGTAGTTGCTATTCGTGGTGGAGGCAATCATGGTGGAGTGATGGAGATCATGCCGGCACGCACAAGATGGAGATCATTGCGCGAAGATTGGCTATACCATGTCACGTAAAGTTATATGCATGTGATGTTTATCCTTTTATGTATATTATTATGCTTAGATCGCGACGGTAGCATTATAAGATGATTCCTCACTTAAAGATCAAGATAAAATTGTGTTCTCCCCATGTATGCACCGTTGCGAAAGTTCGTCGTGTCCAAGCATCACGTGATGATCGGGTGCTATAGACTCTACGTTCACATACAACGGGTGCAAGCCAGTTTTGCACACGCGGAAATGCTTGGGTCTAACTTGACGAGCCTAGCATGTACAGACATGGCCTCAGAACACAAGAACCAAAAGGTTAAGCATGAGTCATATGAATGATATGATCGACACTTCGTTGTCCACCATTGAAACCACATCTCTTCTCGTGAAGATCGGGTTAGGTGTGGTGAATTTGGATTCACTAAACAACTTGAGGGATGTTGAATTTAGTGGGAGTTCATCTAGTAATTTGATTAAAGTTGAACTAGTTATCATGAACATAGTTTAATTTGTACTTGCAAACATTGTAGATCAAATGGCTAAGTCCAACTTCAACTTCAACGTTTTTGCTGAGAAGGAAAAGCGTAGAAACAATGGGTCTAACTTCACCAAATGGTTCTGCAATCTGAGAATCATTCTCTCAGGCGGTCAAAAGGACTATGTCCTTGAGAATGCGCTAGGTGACGCCACTGCTGTAGATGCGCCGGCTGATGAGAAAGCTGTCTATCAGTCGCGCAAAGATGATTATGGTGTGATTAAGAGCACCATGTTGTTTGCTATGGAATCGGACCTTCAAAATCGTTTTGAAGACTATCCCGGGCCCTTTGAGATTCTTGAGGAGCTGAAAACTATGTTTCAGACTCAGGACCGTTCTGAGAGATATGAGATCTCTGAGAAATTCTTTAACTGCAAGATGGAGGAAGGGAGTTCCGTTAGTGAGCACGCCATAAATATGTCAGGCTACACTCAACGCCTTGAGCAACTAGACTGCAAGATTCCAAAGGAGCTCAATATTGACAGGGTTCTGCAATTACTCCCTCCCAACTACAAAAGTTTTGTAGTGACTCATAATCAGATTGGTTCCACTGATACGATCATCGAGCTCTTCGCAAAGCTGAAGGCTGCGGAGGTGGACATCAAAAAGGATAATCATGTGTTGATGGTCAACAAGCCCCCCACCTTCAAGACAGGTAAGGGTTCAAAGAAGCCCTTCAAGAAAGGCGGCGGCAAGCGCGTTGCCCCTGCTGAGAAGAAGCTCAAGTTTGGACCCAAGCCGGACACTGAGTGCTTCTATTGCAAGGACAAGGGTCACTGGAAGCGCAACTGTCCGAAGTACTTAGCGGACAAGAAGGCTAGCACCATCAAAGGTATATTTGATATACATGTTATTGATGTTTTCCTTACTAGCCCTCGTTGTAGTGCCTGGGTATTTGATACTGGTTCAGTTGCTAATATTTGTAACTCGAAACAGGAGCTACGGAATAGACGGCGGCTTGCGAGGGATGAGGTGATGATGCGTGTTGGCAACGGATCAAGAGTTGATGTGATGGCCGTCAGCACGCTCTCCTTAGTTTTACCTTCGGGATTAGTTTTAAACCTCAATAAATGTTATTATGTGCCTGCTTTGAGCATGAACATCATTTCTGGATCGTGTTTATTGCAAGACGGTTATTCATTTAAATCTGAGAATAATGGTTGTTCTATTTATATGAGTAACATCTTTTATGGTCATGCACCTGCTGTGAATGGTTTATTTCTTCTGAATCTCGAAAGGGATGAAACACACATCCATAACATTGAGGCTAAGAGATGAAAAGTAGATAGTGATAATACTACTTATTTGTGGCACTGTCGTCTAGGTCATATTGGAGTAAAACGCATGAAGAAACTCCATTCTAATGGACTTTTGGAGTCTCTTGATTTTGAATCATTTGACACATCCGAACCATGCCTCATGGGCAAGATGATCAAAACCCCGTTCTCCGGAATGATGGAGCGAGCGACGGACTTGTTGGAAATCATACATACCGATGTATGCGGACCGATGAGTGTTTCGACGCGCGGTGGATATCGCTATTTTCTCACTTTTACCGATGACTTAAGTAGATATGGATATATCTATTTAATGAAACATAAATCTGAAACATTTGAAAAGTTCAAGGAATTTCAGAATGAAGTGGAGAACCATCGTAACAGAAAGATTAAGTTTCTAAGATCCGATCGTGGAGGTGAATATTTGAGTTATGATTTTCTCACGCATCTTAAAGCAAGCGGAATCGTTTCGCAACTCACGCCACCCGGAACACCATAGCGCAATGGTGTGTCTGAATGCTAGAATCGAACCCTATTAGATATGGTCCGATCGATGATGTCTCTTACTGATTTGCCGTTATCATTTTGGGGTTATGCATTAGAAACCGCTGCATTCACTTTAAATAGGGCACCATCTAAATCCGTTGAGACGACACCGTATGAACTGTGGTTTGGTGCTAAACCTAAGTTGTTGTTTCTTAAAGTTTGGGGATGCGAAGCTTACATCAAGAAGTTGATGTCGGACAAGCTCGAACCCAAAGCGGAGAAATGCGTCTTCATAGGATACCCTAAGGAAACTATTGGGTATACCTTCTATCACAGAACCGAAGGCAAAGTGTTTGTCGCAAAGAACGGTTCCTTTCTTGAGAAGGAGTTTCTCTCGAAATATGTGAGTGGGAGGAAAGTAGAGCTAGACGAGGTTGTTGAACCTTCTCTTGAGTTGGAGAGTAGTGCAGCACCTGAAATTGTTCCAGTGCCGCCTGCACCAACAATAGAGGAAGCTAATGACAAGGATCATGAAGCTTCGGACGATGATGCTACTGAATGTCGCAGGTCGACAAGGTCGCGTGCCCCTCCTGAGTGGTACGGCAGCCCTGTCTTGACTGTCTTGTTGGTAGAAGACAGTGAACCTACAAACTATGAGGAAGCGATGATGAGCCTAGACTCTGAGAAATGGCTAGAGGCCATGAAATCCGAATTAGGATCCATGAGAGAAAACCAAGTATGGACTTTGGTGGACCCTCCTAGCGACCGAAAGGTCGTTGAGTGCAAATGGATTTTCAAGAAGAAAACGGACGCGGATGGTAATGTTACCGTCTATAAAGCACGACTTGTCACGAAAGGTTTTTGACAAGTTCAAGGTGTTGACTACGATGAGACTTTCTCTCCTGTAGCGATGTTTAAGTCCATTCGGATTTTATTAGCAATTGCTGCGTTTCATGATTATGAAATATGGCAGATGGATGTCAAGACTGCGTTCCTCAATGGCAACATTGATGAAGAGTTGTATATGATGCAACCCGAAGGTTTTGTCGATCCTAAGGATGCTGATAAAGTGTGCAAACTTCAGCGTTCCATTTATGGACTGAAGCAAGCATCTCAGAGTTGGAACCTTCGTTTTTATCAAGTGATCAAGAGCTATGGATTTGTTCCAAATTGCTACGAAGCTTGTATCTACAAGAAAGTGAGTGGAAGCTCAGTGACATTTCTGGTACTATATGTGGATGACATATTGATTATTGGAAATGACATTAACATGCTTAACGATGTGAAGAGTTATTTGAACAAGTGTTTTTCAATGAAAGACCTAGGTGAAGCTGCTTATATATTGGGCATCAAAATCTATAGAGATAGACAAAGACGCCTGATAGCTTTAAGCCAGGGTACATACCTTGACAAAGTTCTGAAAAGGTTCAGAATGGATAAGGCAAAGAAAGGTTCAGTGCCTATGTTGTCAGGTAAGATATTGAGCAAGGCTTAGTGTCCAGCTACGGTAAATGATAGAGAAGCTATGAGCAAAGTGCCTTATGCCTCGGCCATAGGTTCTATCATGTATTCCATGCTGTGTACTAGACCGGATGTGTCCAATGCTCTTAGTTTGACGAGAAGATACCAAAGTGATCCAGGAGTGGAACACTGGACAGCCGTGAAGGACATCCTAAAGTACCTAAATAGGACTAAAGAAATGTTCTTAGTCTATGGAGGTGATGAACAGCTCGCCGTAAAAGGTTACGTCGATGCTAGCTTCGACACCGACAAGGATGATTCTAAATCTCAGACAGGGTACGTTTATATTTTGAATGGAGGAGCTGTGAGCTGGAGAAGCTGCAAGCAAAGCGTGATCGCGGGATCTACAATAGAAGCGGAATACATGGCTGTTGCAGAAGCGTCAAGTGAAGGAGTTTGGATCAGGAACTTCATCACTGAGCTTGGCGTGGTTCCAAGTGCATTGGACCCACTGGAGATATTGTGTGACAACACTGGTGCCATAGCACTCGCTAAGGAACCAAGATATCATCCAAAGACCAAGCATATCAACCGCAAGTTTCATATAATCCGAGATTATATAGCAGATGGAGATCTGAAGATTAGCAAAGTACATACAGATCTGAATGTCGCAGATCCATTGACTAAACCTCTTCCACGTGTAAAACATGATCAGCACCTTAGTGCCATGGGTGTGAGATTGTTGCCAAATGTAAACTAGATAAATGACTCTAGTGAAAGTGGGAGACCGTTGGAATTATGCCCTAGAGGCAATAATAAAGATGTTATTATTATAATTCTTGTTCATGATAAATTTTATATTCCATGCTAGAATTGTATTAAGCGGAAACTTTAATACTTGTGTGGTTTATGAACAACACCGTGTCCCTAGTATGCCTCTATGGACTAGCTCATTGATTAATGATGGTTAAGGTTTCCTAACCATATACATGAGTTGTCGATTAATAATGAGATCATATCATTGGGAGAATGATATGATGGACAGACCCAAACTAAGCGGAGAAATTAGATCGTGTCATCGTGTTCATCTTTGCGAAGCTTTTCATATGTCAAATATTGTATTCCTTAGACCATGAGATAATACAACTCCCTGGTATCGGAAGAAAGCTTTGAGGTCATCAAACGTCATCCTATGATAGGGTGATCATAAAGGTGTCTCTCAGGTGATCGGAAAGTACCTGTTGGGTTGTATGTATCGAGATGGGATTTGTCCCTCCCAAGTTAGAGAGATATACTTCGAGCCCACTCGGTAATCGATATCAACACCGCTTGCAATCATGTGAATAAGGAGTTACTCACAAAGTGATATCGGATTACGGAACGAGTAAAGTACTTGCTTTGAACGAGATTGAACTAGGTATGACGGTACCGACGATCAAATCTCGGGAAAGTAAAATATCGCGAGACGAAGGGAATATATATATGGGATTGATTGAATACTGGCATCGTGGTTCATCCGATATGATCATCGATGAATGTGTGGGAGTCAATATGGGTTTCCAGACCCCGCTGTTGATTATTCATAGAAGATCATGTCTGCATGTTCTCGAACCCGAAGGGTCACACACTTAACGTGTCTCGACGCTAGGATAGATTGGATAATTGGTTTATGAGTTTTTGTTCGGAGTCTCGGATGGGATCTGAGACATCACGAGAGGTTCCGGAATGGTCCGGAGAATAAGATTCATATAAGGCAATGCAGTTTTTGGAGTTCGGAATTGTTTCGGGTTAATCGGTATTGTACCGGAAGCTTCTAGAACCTTCCGGAGGGGGACCAACGTGGACCCACCTACCGGGAGGGGGCATGGGCCTATGAGGGAGTGCCCTGGCCGCATTGTGCCAGGGGCACAAGGCCCCATAGGGCCCAGCCGGCCAACCTAGGGCAAACCCTAGGGGAGCTTCTAGAAGGGGGGGAAACTTGCCCCCCACTCCTCCCTCCTTGGCCGCCGGCCCTAGGGCTTGGGGGAGGGGCAAGGGCTGGACGCCCACCCCTCTATATAAAGAGGGCTGGGGTAGCACCCCCTCCCACACCTCCTCCTCAAGCCCTAGCCGCCCTGCTGCCCTCCTCTCTCTCTCCCTCCCGACTGCACGTAGGCGAAGCCCTGCTGCAGAAACTCTCCACCACTTGCACCGCACCATCATGTTGTAGATCCAATCAATCTCTCCACCATACTTGCTGGACCGAGGAAGGAGGAGACGTCGAGGTGCCGCACGTGTGTATCTCTCGAAGGCATCGCCACTTGCGGTGTTAGATCGGATCAGATCGCGAGGAGGAGAAGCGAGTACGACTACATCACCCACGTTCCGACGAATGTTCCGCTGTGTGAATCTTCAAGGGTATGAAGATCTCATCTAATCCCCCTCGTTGTTTGTATCTCCTAGATTAGATCTTGGCTTTCCCGTTCGCATCCGTTGAAATTTTTTGATTTTACTATGCTGCGAAATCCTTCAAGAAAGGTTTGAGATACCCAAGTTGGGACATTTTTCATGTAAGGTGGTCTAGTATTTTAAAAAAATGGGGTGGTAGCATTTTGAATGAGCATTTTGATGGTTGATTCACAAAACGGCCCGTTTTTGGCGCTCGGAAAATAGAAAATGGATTTTCAGTGTAACGAAAAGGAAAACTTCCTCCTGCAACATTTTTCACCATCCGATGAAGCATGTGCGTGAATAATATGGGCATAGTATTGTTGGAGATATGCCCTAGAGGCAATAATAAATGTGGTTATTATTATATCTTTGTGTTTATGATAAATGTTTACATTCATGCTATAATAGTATTAACAAGGAAACATTGATACTTGTGTGATTTGTAAACTTAATTTGAAGTCCCTAGTATAGCCTCTATACATCACTAGCTTGTTGGTTGATAAATGACTGTGGTTTCCCTATCATGAACATTGAGATGTTATCAACAACAAGATCATATCGTTAGGAGAATGATATGATGGACATACTCCTATAGATAAGCGTAGCATAAAGATCAAGTCATTTTAATAGTTCAATTGCTATATGCTTTCTGATACATAGAAACCTAATTCCTTCGACCATGAGATCATGCATATCACCTTTACCGGATGGATGCTTTGATGACATCAAACACCACACCGTAACTGGGTGGCTATAAAGGTGGCATTGAGTGTTCGGAAAGTATTGGTTGAGACACATGGATCAAGAGTGGGATTTGTCCATCCATATGACGGATAGATATACTCTGGGCCCTCTCGGTGGAATGTCATCCAATTAGCTTGCAAGCATGTGAATAGCTCACAAGGGATCACATATCACGGGAACGAGAAAAGAGTACTTATCAGTAACGAGGTTGAACTAGGTATGTAGAGATACCGACGATCATAACCTCGGATAAGTAAACTATCGTGAGACAAAGGGAAATTGGTGTTGTATGTAAGTGGTTCATTCGATCGCAAAGTAATCGTAGAAATATGTGGGAGCCATATGAATTTCCAGATTCCTCTATTGGTTATTGTTCGGAGAAGTGTCTCGATCATGTCCGCATAATTCACGAACCGTAGGGAGACACACTTAAGGATTCGACGTTGTTTGAGTAGTTATGGTATTATGAGAAAGAGACCAAATGTTGTTCGGAGTCTCGGATGGGATCCGGGATATCACGAGGAGATCCTAAATGGTCCGGAGAATAAGATTCATATAAGGAAAGTCCCGTTTCGGAGTTCGGGAATGATTCCGGTGTTTTCATTGGGAATGTTCTAGAAGGTTCCGGAATGTCCGGCACTCCGGAGGGGAAGGGTACATGAATGTGTTGTATCAAACTTGGTATGATTGCATCATGTACTAAGTGTCATCGCTGTTCCAAATAAAGGATTAATCCAATCCTAGTTTGAAAAGTCAAATAGCTAGTTTGAAAAGTCAAACGGCCAAAATTGGAAAGTGGAAAAGAGGAGGAAGAGGGAAACCGAGTTGGGGAGGGAATCTCTCCTCCAACCGGCGGCGCCCCCTCCAAGCCGAGTTGGGGAGGGACTCCCCTCCCTCCCCTTGGCCGCCGGCCCCTCCACCTATATAAGGAGGGGCAGGGCTCCCTCCTAGCACACACAAGTACCTCTCCTCAAACCCTAGCTTGGCGCCTACCACCATAGCCGCCGCCGCCCCCTAGGGTTTTTCCCTAGCCGCCGACTTGGGGGTCCCCGGAACCCTAGCCGCTTGATCTAGCCTCTCCTCCTTGGTGTGTCTAAACCCTAGATCGCCGAGGAGCTCTCTCATACTCCACCATACTCGCTCCGGCTTAAGACGAAGCCCTGCGAGATCTCCCCTCTACTTCCGGTACCACGCCGTTGTGCTGCCGGAATCGCGAGGAGAGTGCTACAACCTCCGCTGCCTGCTGGAACAAGGGAGAGGAAGGTCTTCGTCGAGTACCGAACGTGTGACCTACTGCGGGAGCGCTGCCGGAACGCAGCGCCGGAAGGATCGTCTACGCGATCTTGAGATCGGGAAGAGTACGACTACATCACCCACGAGAATCCGCTCTCGTTAAACATTTTGGAATCTTCGAGGGTAAGTTATTCCATCGACTCGTTGCTACAATCTAGTAGATAGATCTTGGCTTGTTTGTTTGTATGCGATAGAAATTTTTTGTTTTCCATGCTACGAAACCCTACAGTGGTATCAGAGTCGTGTCTATATGTAGATCTGTTGCACGAGTAGAACATAATGGTCATTGTGGGCGTTTATGATTTTATTGTTGATTGCTTCTTGTGTACTTTGCATCTTGCGGTATGTTGGGATGAAGCGGCCCGGGCTAACCTTACATGACATCGTTCGTGAGACTTGCTCCACGCTTGACATGCAACTTGTATTGCATAAGTGGCTTTGCGGGTGCATGTTTCTCCTAGCATAGTTAAGATCCAATTTACAACGGGTGATTAACAATACTAGTATCAATGTTGTGGTTCATGTTCGTAAGTTAGAACGGCACTTATTGAAAGCCCCAAACCACGTAAAACATGCAAAGAAAGTAGAGGCGTCTAACTTTGTTTTGCAGGGGTGTGCAGTGATGTGATATGGCCATGATTGTGATTATATTTGATGTATGCAATGTTCCTTATTGTAAGTTGGCAACCGGCAGGAGCCATATGGTTGTCTTTAATTTATGTTAAGACCCGCGTGTCTATTCAAAGTAGTTGTAATAGTTGAAGCCGGTGGACGACAACCATGGAGAAGCGTCATTGACCTTGATGCAATGCCGGTGATGATGGAGATCATGTTCGTGCTTGAAGATGGAGATCGGAAGCACAAAGAAGAAAGGCCATATCATATCACATATATATTGAATTGCATGTGATGTTAATCCTTTATGCATCTTGTATTGCTTACTAGACGACGGTAGCATTATAAGATGATCCCTCATTCACATGAATTTCAAGTCATAAAGTGTTCACCCTTAGTTAGCACCGTTGCTAAAGCTTGTTGTTTCGAAGCACCACGTGATGATCGGGTGTGTTAGATTCTGCAAGTGTATACAATGTGAGCAAGCCAAATTTGCTCATGCGGAAACTAAGGTTTGATCTTGACGAGCCTAGCATGTACAGATATGGTCTCGGAACACGGATCACCGAAAGGTAAAGCATGAATCATATAGTAGATATGATGAACATGACGATTGTTCGCCATTGAAACTATATCAACTCTCATGATGATCGGTGTTGATGTGGTGGATTTGGTTCGTGTGATCACTAAAACAATGTGAGGGATATTGTTTTGAGTGGGAGTTCACCTAGATTAACTTTATTATTAATTAGAACTCAATTTGTCATAAACTTAGTCTAAACTATTGCAAATATGTTGTAGATCAATGGCAGCCCCTACCATCAATTTTAATGCGTTCCTAGAGAAATAAAAGTTGAAAAACAATGGAAGCAACTTCGCGGATTGGTTCCGCAATTTGAGGATTGTCCTCACAGCTGGTAATTTGACCTATGTGCTGGATGCACCGCTGGGTGACCCACCTGCAGCTGATGCTTCTGATGAAGTAAAGAATGTTTACCTCGCTCGGAAGAATCAGTACTCCATAGTTCAGTGTGCTATCTTGTATGGTTTGGAATCGGAGCTTCAGAAAAGGTTTGAGAATTCAGACCCATATGATATTGTTGAGGATCTCAAATTGATCTTTGAGACTCATGTGGCAATTGAAAGTTATGAGGCTTCTGAAAAGTTCTTTAACTGCAAGATGGAAGAGGGCAGCTCCGTCAGTGAGCATGTGCTTAAGATGTCTGAGCACGCAAACAAACTTCAAAGCTTGGGTATAGTGATTCCTAATGCTTTGGGGATTTACCGTGTCCTCCAATCACTACCACCAAGTTACAAGAACTTTGTGATGAACTACAACATGCAGAACATGAACAAGCAGTTGCCAGAACTGTTTGCTATGTTAAAGTCTGCAGAAGTGGAGATCAAGAAAGAGCACCAAGTGTTGTTGGTCAATAAGACCACCAAATTCAAGAAAGGCAAGTCTAAGCAGAAGGGACACTTCAAGAAGGGTGGTAAGAAAGTTACCACACCGGCGAAGAAGACCAAGGCTGGACCTAAGCCTGAAACTGAGTGCTTTTACTGCAAGGGAGAAGGTCACTGGAAGCGGAATTGCCCAAAGTACTTGGCGGATTTGAAGAACGGCAACATCAAGAAGAAAGGTATATCTGATATACATGTTATTGATGTGTATCTCACTAGTACTCGTAGTAGTGCCTGGGTATTTGATACTGGTTCGGTTGCTCATATTTGTAACTCGAAACAGGTGCTGCAGAATAAACGGAAGCTAGCGAAGAACGAGGTGACGATGCGCGTGGGAAACGGATCAAAGGTTGATGTGATCGCGGTCGGCACGCTACCCCTTCATCTACCATCGGGATTAGTTTTATACTTAAATAATTTTTATTTGGTGCCTGCGTTGAGCATGAACATTATATCGGGATCTTGTTTATTGCGAGACGGTTACTTGTTTAAATCCGAGAATAATGGTTGTTCGATTTATATGAGTAATATGTTTTATGCACATGCACCTTTGATAGATGGTCTATTCTTATTGAATCTCGATAGTGGAAATACACATATCAACAACATTGAGGCTAAACGTTTGAAATCGAGCGATAACTCAACCTATATGTGGCACTGTCGTCTTGGTCACATTGGAGTGAAGCGTATGAAGAAACACCATTCCGATGGACTTCTTGAATCACTTGATTTCGAATCACTTGAAAGATGCGAAGCATGTCTGATGGGAAAAATGACTAAGACTCCATTTTCTGGTATGATGGAGCGAGCTACGGACTTATTGGAAATCATACATACCGATGTGTGTGGTCCAATGAGTGTAGCATCGCGCGGTGGTTATCGTTATGTTCTTACCTTCATGGATGACTTGAGTAGATATGGGTATATCTATTTCATGAAACATAAGTCCGAAACTTTCGAGAAGTTTAAGGAGTTTCAAAGTGAGGTAGAGAATCAACGTAACAAGAAGATTAAATTTCTGCGTTCTGATCGTGGAGGTGAATATCTAAGTTACGAGTTTGGCGAGCATTTGAAGAAATGCGGAATACTTTCACAATTGACACCGCCGGGAACACCACAGCGTAATGGTGTGTCCGAATGTCGTAATCGAACTCTCTTAGATATGGTTCGTTCTATGATGTCACTTACATATTTACCGCTATCATTTTGGGGTTATGCATTAGAAACAGCCGCATTCACTTTAAATAGGGCACCATCTAAATCCGTTGAAACGACACCATATGAATTATGGTTTGGGAAGAAACCTAGATTGTCGTTCCTTAAAGTTTGGGGTTGCGAAGCCTATGTAAAGAAGTTACAGCCGGACAAGCTTGAACCCAAAGCGGAAAAATGTGTCTTCATAGGATACCCGAAGGAAACTATTGGGTATACCTTCTATCATAGATCCGAAGGCAAAATCTTCGTTGCCAAGAATGGATCCTTTCTAGAGAAGGAATTTCTCTTGAAAGAAGTGACTGGAAGGAAAGTAGAACTCGACGAGGTTGTCGAACCTTCTCTCGAAATTGCGAGTAGCGCAGCACCGGAAGAAGTTCCTGTGGTGCCTGCACCAATAAGAGAGGAAGCTAATGATGGTGATCATGAAACTTCGGTTGAAGTTGCTACAGAGCCTCGGAGGTCAACGAGAACTCGTACCACTCCAGATTGGTATGATCCCGTTATGAGTGTCATGTTGGTGGACAACACCGATGACCCTGAGACATATGAGGAAGCAATGATGAGCCCAGATTCCAATAAATGGCAAGAAGCCATGAAATCCGAGATTGGATCCATGTACGAAAACCAAGTATGGACTTTGATGGACTTACCGGATGGCCGGAAGGCTGTCGAGAACAAATGGATCTTCAAGAAGAAAACAGATGCTGATGGTAATGTTACTGTCTATAAAGCTCGACTTGTCGCAAAAGGGTTTTGACAAATTCAAGGAGTTGACTACGATGAGACTTTCTCACCGGTAGCGAAGCTAAAGTCTGTGAGGATTATGTTAGCAATCGTTGCATATTATGATTATGAGATATGGCAGATGGATGTCAAAACAGCATTCCTCAATGGAGATATTGATGAAGAGTTGTATATGATGCAACCCAAAGGTTTTGTCGATCCTAAAGATGCTAACAAGGTATGTAAACTTCAACGGTCCATCTATGGATTGAAGCAAGCATCCCGAAGTTGGAATCAACGTTTTGATAAGGTGATCAAAAAAAGTTTTGGTTTTATACAAACTTATGGAGAAGCTTGTATTTACAAGAAAGTGAGTGGGAGCTCTGTAGCATTCTTAATACTATATGTGGATGACATATTGTTGATTGGGAATGATGTAGACCTTCTTAATAGTGTCAAGGAATATTTGAATAATAGTTTTTCAATGAAGGATCTTGGCGAAGAAGCTTACATATTAGGCATAAAGATTTATAGAGATAGATCGAAACGCCAAATATCATTGTCACAGAGTACATATTTGGACAAAGTTCTAAAGAGGTTTGGAATGGAAGATAGCAAGAAAGGGTTCTTGCCCATGTTGCCCAATACGACCTTGAGTAAAACTCAAAGTCCGACATCGGCAGAAGATAGAGAAAGGATGAGTAAGACTCCCTATGCCTCAGCCATAGGATCTCTAATGTATGCCATGCTATGTACTAGACCCGACATTGCATATGATGTTAGTTTAACTAGCAGATATCAAAGTGATCCAGGAGTGGATCATTGGACAGCGGTCAAAAACATCCTTAAGTACTTGAGAAGAACAAAGGATATGGTTCTTTCTTATGGAGGTGATGAACAACTCGTTGTTAATGGTTACACTGATGCTAGTTGGAACACCGATCCGGATGATTCTAAATCACAATCTGGATACGTATTTGTTTTGAATGGTGCAGCAGTTAGCTGGAGGAGTGCAAAGTAAAGCGTTGTGGCGAGATCTTCAACTGAATCGGAATACATGGCTACTTTGGAGGCTTCACAAGAAGCGATATGGATGAAAGAGTTCATTACAGAGCTGGGTGTGGTTCCTAGTGCGCTGGACCCAATGTCTATCTACTGTGATAACATGGGCGCCATAGCCAATGCGCAAGAACCAAGGTCACACAAGAAGCTGAAGCACATCAAGCTACGTTTTCACGCTATTCGAGAACATATCCAAGATGGGGATATAAAGATTTGCAAAGTACACACAGATCTGAATGTGGCGGATCCGTTGACTAAACCTCTCCCGAGGGCAAAACATGACCAGCACCAAACTGCCATGGGTGTTCGGTATATTACCATGTAATCTAGATTAGATGACTCTAGTGCAAGTGGGAGACTGTTGGAGATATGCCCTAGAGGCAATAATAAATGTGGTTATTATTATATCTTTGTGTTTATGATAAATGTTTACATTCATGCTATAATAGTATTAACAAGGAAACATTGATACTTGTGTGATTTGTAAACTTAATTTGAAGTCCCTAGTATAGCCTCTATACATCACTAGCTTGTTGGTTGATAAATGATTGTGGTTTCCCTATCATGAACATTGAGATGTTATCAACAACAAGATCATATCGTTAGGAGAATGATATGATGGACATACTCCTATAGATAAGCGTAGCATAAAGATCAAGTCATTTTAATAGTTCAATTGCTATATGCTTTCTGATACATAGTAACCTAATTCCTTCGACCATGAGATCATGCATATCACCTTTACCGGATGGATGCTTTGATGACATCAAACACCACACCGTAACTGGGTGGCTATAAAGGTGGCATTGAGTGTTCGGAAAGTATTGGTTGAGACACATGGATCAAAAGTGGGATTTGTCCATCCATATGACGGATAGATATACTCTGGGCCCTCTCGGTGGAATGTCATCCAATTAGCTTGCAAGCATGTGACTGGCTCACAAGGGATCACATATCACGGGAACGAGAAAAGAGTACTTATCAGTAACGAGGTTGAACTAGGTATGTAGAGATACCGACGATCATAACCTCGGATAAGTAAACTATTGTGAGACAAAGGGAAATTGGTGTCGTATGTAAGTGGTTCATTCGATCGCAAAGTAATCGTAGAAATATGTGGGAGCCATATGAATTTCCAGATTCCTCTATTGGTTATTGTTCGAAGAAGTGTCTCGATCATGTCCGCATAATTCACGAACCGTAGGGAGACACACTTAAGGATTCGACGTTGTTTGAGTAGTTATGGTATTATGAGAAAGAGACCGAATGTTGTTCGGAGTCTCGGATGGGATCCGGGATATCACGAGGAGATCCTGAATGGTCCGGAGAATAAGATTCATATAAGGAAAGTCCCGTTTCGGAGTTCGGGAATGATTCCGGTGTTTTCATCGGGAATGTTCTAGAAGGTTCCAGAATGTCCGGCACTCCGGAGGGGAAGGGTACATGAATGTGTTGTATCAAACTTGGTATGATTGCATCATGTACTAAGTGTCATCGCTGTTCCAAATAAAGGATTAATCGAATCCTAGTTTGAAAAGTCAAATAGCTAGTTTGAAAAGTCAAACGGCCAAAATTGGAAAGTGGAAAAGAGGAGGAAGAGGGAAACCGAGTTGGGGAGGGAATCCCTCCTCCAACCGGCGGAGCCCCCTCCAAGCCGAGTTGGGGAGGGACTCCCCTCCCTCCCCTTGGCCGCCGGCCCCTCCACCTATATAAGGAGGGGCAGGGCTCCCTCCTAGCACACACAAGTACCTCTCCTCAAACCCTAGCTTGGCGCCTACCACCATAGCCACCGCCGCCCCCTAGGGTTTTGCCCTAGCCGCCGACTTGGGGGTCCCCGGAACCCTAGCCGCCGGCTCTAGCCTCTCCTCCTTGGTGTGTCTAAACCCTAGATCGCCGAGGAGCTCTCTCATACTCCACCATACTCGCTCCGGCTTAAGACGAAGCCCTGCGAGATCTCCCCTCTACTTCCGGTACCACGCCGTTGTGCTGCCGGAATCGCGAGGAGAGTGCTACAACCTCCGCTGCCTGCTGGAACAAGGGAGAGGAAGGTCTTCATCGAGTACCGAACGTGTGACCGACTGCGGGAGCGCTGCCGGAACGCAGCGCCGGAAGGATCGTCTACGCGATCTTGAGATCGGGAAGAGTACGACTACATCACCGACAAGAATCCGCTCTCGTTAAATATTTTGGAATCTTCGAGGGTAAGTTATTCCATCGACTCATTGCTACAATCTAGTAGATAGATCTTGGCTTGTTTGTTTGTATGCGATAGAAATTTTTTGTTTTCCATGCTACGAAACCCTACAAGTATCACAAACTATACCCTAATTATAGCCATATCTTTGGTCATTTGACCCGAAAGAAAGGAAACCTCGAACATGATAGGTCATTTTGTGAAGGTTTTTTGACACATATTGAATTTACCAAGTTTGGTATTTTTCCTTACAACTATGTCATATAATATGACACCACACGAAAAATTTACATTATCCGGACCGTTTTTGAATTTTTATGCCCATTACAAAAATTTTCTATTTTAAACTGTGGTCCAAATGGCGGGCATGGAGATATGTGACGAGCCTTTCTAATACTTGCATTGGATCTCTGAAGAAACATCATATTGTGAGTCTAAAATTTATTTTTTTAAAAAATCATGAGCATTAGATCATTTACTTGTAGTTTAAACCGGACCCACTTCCTACTGGTTGGCAGAAATTTGTCTTTTTCACCAGGGGTGGACAAAAAGGTTTGAGATACCCCGATTGGTACATTGTCCAATTAAGTTTGTATATTATTATTTAAAAATGGGGTGGTAGCATTTTGAATGACCATTTTGGTGGTTGTTTCACAAAACACCCTGTTTTCGGCACTCGGAAAATAGAAAATGGTTTTTTTGTGCGACGAAAAGAAAAACTTTCTCCTGCAATATTGTTCTCCATACTATTAAGAACATGCGTGAACAATATGGGCATAGTATCACAAACTATGCTCTGCTTCTAACCATAACATTGGTCATTTGGCCCGAAAACCATGAAACCTCGAACATGATAGGTCATTTTGTGAAGGTTTTTTGAGACATAATCAATTTACCAAATTTGGTATTTTTCCTTGCAACTATGTCATATAATATGACACCATGCGAAGGATTTACATTTTTGGACCGTTTTTGAATTTTTATGCCCGTTACAAAAATTTCTCATTTCAAATTATGGTCAAAACGGCGTGCATGATGATATGTGATGAGCCTCGCTAAAACTTGCATTGGATCTCTTAAGAAACATCATTTTGCAAGTCTAAAAATGATTTTTTCAAAAAATCATGAGCATTAGGTCATGTATATGTAGTTCAAATCGGACCCACTTCCTACCGGTTTGGCAGACATTTATCTTTTTCACTAAAGGTGGATAGAAATGTTTGAGATATCTCGGTTGGGACATTATACGTGTAAGGTGGTCTAGTATTTTTTAAAAATGGGGTGATAGAATTTTGAATGAGCATTTTGATGTTGCTTGACAACCGTTTTTGGCACTCGGAAAATAGAAAATGGCTTTTCTGAGCGATAAAAAGGAAAACTTCCTCCTACAACATTCTTCGTCATCCCATTGAGCACACATGTGCATAATATGGGCACAGTATCACAAACTATTTCCTAATTGTAGCCATAACATTGGTCATTTGACCCGAAAGTCAGGAAACCTCGAACATGATAGGTCATTTTGTGAAGTTTTTTGAGACATAATCAAATTTACCAAGTTTACTATTTTTCCTTGCAACTATGTCAGATAATATGATACCACGCGAAGGATTTTCATTGTTTGGGCCGTGTTTGAATTTCTTATGCCCGTTACAAATTTTTCCTATTTCAAACTATGGTTAAAACGGCGGGCATTAAGATATGTGATGAGCCTCGCTAAAACTTGCAGGATCTCTGAAGAAATATCATATTGTGAGTCTAAAAATGATTTTTTTTTAAATCATGAGCATTAGATCATGTACCTATAGTTCAAACCGGGCCCACTTTTTGCCGGTTCAGCAAATATTTGTCTTTTTCATCGGGAGTGGATAGAAAGGTTTGAGATCTCCGGTTGGGACATTGTTCATGTAAGGTGATCTAGTGTTTAAAAAAATGAAAACAAAAAAAGTATTTAAAGAAATGGGGTGACAGCATTTTGAATGAACATTTTGACAGTTGCTTCACAAAATGCCCGTTTTTGGCACTCAGAAAATAGAAAATATGTCTACAAAAGTATATGTAATGTTTTTATATTTTGGTAAATAAAAATATATAATATTTGGGTTTAGTTAGATAGATCTTAGATCTTATTTTTCTGCAATTTTTGATATGTTATATGTATTTTTCTGAATTAGAATGATTTTAGTTATGAATATTTCTAGTATTAATATGATATAAAGAGAAAATAGCTGACGCCATCGCATCGCCGTCACGGCCTATCTACTACCCGACAGCCCGTTTACGGCAACAATTTTTTTTTGCCTACACTGACGGCTTTTTAGGCCAATGGCTCGTTCGCTGGTCCGCCTGACTTCCGGTTCTACGCCGACAGTCCCGATAAAAGGCTGTCGGCGTAGCATATGGCCGACGGTGTCTTGGGAGTTTCCTTAGTGATGATACCAATGACGACGGGAGAACCATATCTCGGATGCATCCGGGACACTGACGTGGATAAGAGCATAATATGATAATAATGCAGGCCACTGCCGGATCTTGCCCACCCACCGCCACCGGTCGCCATCACAATCTCCATCTCTCACCCACGTATCACCTTTTGCTTACCTGGAACAAGGAACACGGGTACGGCCTCTTCTTGGCCACCCTAAACCAACCGAACCATAATCTGTCTTTGCCAAAGCAAAAAAAGAAAAGAATCTAATTAAGTAAGCACCCAATTCTGTCGCACATGGGAAGAACCAGGTGCCTAGTTTAGTTGAACGAACATCGCCGGGCTCCTCTATATAAGCACCTCGCCCCTCTTCGCCTTTGGCCACCCAAACCCACTTCCATAAATCTGCAAGTATTGCGAATTTGTGACTATTGAGCTATCTCGCCAAGCCATACAGATGGATCAGGTGCTGAGCCAAGAGGGGGACAGCAACCGCGCGACGCAGGAGTACCACCACGTTGGCCTCGACAGGGCAACGGGCCTGTCGGAGGCCGACGGGGTTCTCCTGATCATGGAGCTGATGGAGGACTCGCTGCCGCCACCCGCCGTCGACGACGACGTCGACCGGCTGAGCCACGTCATCCGGTCGCTTGAGGCCGAGATCTTGAGAGGAGGCGCCGCGACGACGGTGCCCAAGGACGGCGGCGACTGCTTGACGGTACCACCGAGCGAGGACAGCTGTATGATCGACGAAATGCTGATGGCCGACCTCGATGGCTATGGCGGCGGGGCGTCCATGCCGATGGAGTACTGGCCGGAGGTGCCGCCGGTGGGGGGATGGTACTTGTACACGGAGGGGGGTGAAGGCACCATCGTTGGGCAGTACTGTTGGGCAGATCAGGGCTGCGTGGAGGAAGTGTACAGCCCGTTGTGGGAATGAGAATACGAGAATTAATACAAGAGGGGTCATAGAGATGTGTAGCCGTAGTTTTCTTGCCACCAAATGCACATAAACAGTTCATGCGCTGAGAAAAAAAAACAGATATTTTGCAGAACCTGTTGAATGAAATTGCTAATTTCGTTCTATTAGTTGGGCCCTCTTTTTAGTATATAGCCCTACTTCATACTCATAGATCAAAGGCACCGAAAAAAAACATGAAACAACAACTATTGATCGGTTATCAGACCAAGAGTTACATCAACATTCTTCAAAGTCATCGTCTCTATCTCGCCCTCTTAGATCCGAGTTTGACCATACCTCCGATGAAGGAAACTGTGCAAGACCGGACCTGCACAAACTAGCTAACGATTTGCAGAACCAAATGAGTGGTACCTACTATGGCTGGGGAATTAGCACTTTAGCACTCCTAACTATCCACCATATTATGTTTGGGGACCCGAAAATCTCTTTCAATGACGGGCTCGACGGAGCCCTTCTTAAATACTTTTTGTGATCGATACTTTTGAGTTTTCATTTTTTTTAAATCCTAGATGCTGACAATATCGTAATTCTACAGCCCTGCAAAATATCAAATAGTTTGTATTCTGGCCTACATAAAAATGAAAAATCCTAATAAATCCAAAGGTTTTCGAATTTTGCACGGTTCCCAACTCAAAATTTTGTCATTTTTATGTCGTGCATTGTTTTTTTTTTGGCATGCAGATAGAAGTCGTCATTATCTACATCCAAGGTTTTTTATGAAACTTAATAGTGTCGATTTCAAAAGAATAAAAAACGTGTCCATGCTGACCGTCCTCCAAAACGGCGCACTCGTCTGGGGACACCATAATATTTCCAAACAATATTTAATTTTGCTTCTCTTGTGCAACGTACCATGTCAGATAGGAGAAAATCGTAGTACCATACCATGCTTCTACTATGGATAATAGTCAATCCTAGTCCACTCGACAAATTTTTGTACCCGGTTGTTCGAAATGGTAAGGTTGTATTTCTCATCTTCCTCCTAAAGCTTTCACTTTTGGGTGAATTGACAAGTAAACACACCATCCTGTTTTTTTCGAGAATCATCCTATATTATTTCATAGCCGAAATGTTTTGAGTTCAAGATGTGATCAGCACACAAAGCTGAGCACACTTCGGGTCATGTTCAGCTATGAGGGGGTCACATAGTATACGGCAACATTTAGGTATTAGTGCATCTCCACTGAGACCCATCCGGTCGTTCTAAACGGTTTGTTTCTGTCCGTTTGGATCGTGTTGCGATTGATTTGGGACCGTGGTTCGGCCTATCCGGCCGATCGCGGCCAGCGGTGCGACCCTTATGTCTGCGTCTGGCCATCGTCAACGTCGGCGTATTTTCAGTGGATTTCCGCCGCCACGCCGTCTCCCGCCTTTCTTTACCGTCGCTTCCCGCGAGTTCTAGGCATTTCCCGCCGCTTTCAGGCGTAGCGATAAATATGGGAGGTCGTCGAGATACCTTCGATCAGACACGTACCACCCCAAAGCACAAAAAACACCATGCCTGGCCGCCGACGTCGACCCGACGAACTCCGTGCCAACCCTGACGCCGGTAGAGTAGAAGGGCCTGAGCGGCCGTGGTGGTTGCGGAACCCGCCATTGTTACGACGCTCTCACTACAACTACAATAGGACCACCGGTGAGCGTTTCGCGTTCAAGGTGATGAACCGCGTCTTTCTACCGGAGCACCGTTGGCGTCTAGCACTCATAGAAGTGCGTGACGACATCCGTGAAGCATTGTGGGCCAATCCCGACGACGCGTACCTGCGTGCCCGCCTCCCCCAAGCCGAAGAAGAGTTGCAGATGCAGGAAGCGATCTACCGCTCTCAGCGTAGAATGGGCCTTACCGACCCTTATGCGGCGCCTAGCTAGAATGGCCAATGGCAGTCGACTCGTAGGCATCCCGTTGTACTCTTGTTTGTAATATATTTGTCGGTTGAATAAAGTTTTTCATTGCAAATGGCCAAAGCCTACATTGATAGATCATACATGCGCGCGCACAGCCTAGCCTACTCGTCGGAGTCGGAGTGGTAGCAGCGGCGGCACATGGTGTGGTCGAAGATGCTGACGCCGAAATTTCCTTCGCTTTCGTACTTGAAGACGAGGATGTTGCCCGCCTCGATCTGGTGCGAGCGGGTGAAGCACTCCCACCCGTTGCCGAGGTACATCTGGCCGAGATGGTCAAACTACAGATCGACCGGGTACCTGCTGGTCCTGAAGCCATTCGCCCGTAGCATGACAAGCGGTGGCGGCTCGTCGCCGATCAACGTAACGAACCTACGGGAAAGGAGCAGCCTGTTTATGCGCCTCAGATCACTGTAGAGCTTTGTTGGGAAACCCCAAGAGGAAGGTATGATGAGCACAACAGTAAGTCTTCCCTCAATAAGAAACCAAGGTTATCGAACCAATAGGAGGGAGGAAACGACTCAAAGGTATTGCTAGCAACTTGGAAACCTGCACAACACAAACTCAAGACTTTGCCCCAACGAACGGTGAGGTTGTTAATCTCACCGATTTGCTGAAAACAAAGGATTAAACGTATGGTGTGGAAGGTAATGGTGGCTTGCAGAAAGTAATAGTAATAGTGGAAGATGTATCAATGGTAAACATTGGACCGGGGTCCACAGTTCACAAGAGGTGTTCTTTTTAAGATAAACAACATAACATGATGGGTAAACAAATTACAGACGGTTAATTGACATGACAGAGCAAGACATAACAATACAATACTAGACATTCATCATCCTATGATATTAGATTGGGAATTACAATAATATATATAGACCACCATCCAACTCCATCTATGACTAGTAATGCACCTTCAGGTTATCATCTGAACCCCCTTCAGTATTAAGTTGCAAGCAACGGATAACTGCTTTAAGCAATGTGTGTAAAGTAAACAATACAATTATTCCATGAACAAAATATCGTTGTTTTCTCCCTAGTAGAAACAACACATCTACAACTTTAGAGATTTCTGTCACTTCCCCAGATTCAATAGAGGCATGAACCCACTATCGAGCATAAATAATTCCTCTTGGAGTCACTAGCATCTACTTGGACAAGATAGCTACTAGAAACGGAGAGCATACAAGATCTCAAACCAAACAGACATGATAGAATCAATAAGATAAAACCATTAACCAATCTGACATAGTAATCTCAATATCCATCGGATCCCCGGAAACACAACATGCATAATTACAAATAGATGATCTTGATCATGGACGGAGCTCACAAGATCTAGACATGGTAGCACAAAGGAGGAGAAATAACCATCTAGCTATTGTATGGACCCATAGTTCAAGGTGGAACTACTCACGCATCATACCAAAGGCTGGGATGGTGATGAATAAGGCCTCTGGGATGATCTCTCCCCTCCGGCAGGTTGCCGAGAAGAGCTTCAGAAAACGTGGAAACTTGTTAATAGGTTAGTTCCAGAGAATGTATAAAAACACCTAAAAGTGTAGACAAAGAAAAGCAAATTGGATACTAAACAAGCATGGGACATCAAAAATTGTAGATATGTTTACGACGTATCAAACATCCCCAAGCTTAACTCCTGCTCGTCCTCGAGTAGGTAAGTGATAAAAAGAATAATTTTTGAGGTGACATGCACCATAAAAATCAAGATCAAACCATTTGCAAGCATTGAAAGTTGAGATCAAAGTACTCTAAACATGAGCATGAAAGGTGAAGTTCTAACAATAAGACAAAGCAACTATGCTGCAACATGAAAGGGTACAAACAAAGATTCATAAATAACAATGAATAGAAAGACGCTTGTTTGTTTCACATATACAAAACATAGCATAGTAGCATTCAGCTTGTCCCTCATGGAGTAGCAAAACATAATGCATAGGACACCTTCAAAGTTCATAAGAGTGACTAGATACAAATAGTTCAAGAGCAATCAATATCAACAATATGAATCAATCAATAAGTTTTGGGACAATGTATATAGAACTAAGAATGGCAACTATGCTCTCTTAATTGGTGCCTAAGGATAGAAGGTGGAGACTCAATATAAAAGTGGAAGAAAGGCCCTTCAAATGGAAGCAGGGATTTCAAGTCTCAAAAAGACCTTCCAAAAATTATGGTACTTGTTAGCTTCCAGCTCTTATTGCCCCTATCATAAGCATCTTGAAGTTATTAAGGTTAAAGTGAACAAAATATGGATTATATGCTTGACATACTATAAGTTGGAAATCTCATGTCCCTTGAGTACGAGGGCCGCTCATCATGCTACTCAACTTTAGTCACCGGTAAGTTCTTGTCATAGTAAGTACATGTGTATCATAGAGAACCGCCAGCGGGGTACCCCTTTCCCCATGACATAGGAGCTATCCCATATCAAAATGACAAGGCAAGCAGACAATGAGCATCTCAGCAATCTTATTATTTACCATGGGAAAATGGTGCTTTTTTCTCTCGTTCGTATTTTCTCATCTCTTTTTTCTTTTTTTCTTTTTCTCAATCTCCTTTTCTATCTCTAATTTTTTATAAGAAGAATGCTTCATAGATTGCTCATTATGGTGATGTTGCAAGTTTCCACCTTGATTAGGCATGGCTTAGGCTAGCAGCCCAGGCATTTCTCTAACACACATACATAACTCCATGGACTTACAAACTCCACTTTTATTTCACACTGAAGACATCCGCAAAAGAGCATGATATCAACTGGGTACAATGTACAAGTGCAATATTGAAAGCGTTCCCCATGACAGTATGGTTTTGCTAATTCCAACGTATAAGTGCAAGTATATACAACATAGATGACACAATGGTTCAAGTTTATTAGGGTCAAGAAAAATAAAGTGTGCCATCAAGTTTGTGAGAGATTTAATCACTAACTTTCGCATAACAAGTTTAATTTGGAAGATAGATAAAACAAGAATATACTTGGAATGGTGTAACACACCATGCATAAGAATTTATAGTGGACACTTTGGAATAACTTGGTTTATTGGGAGTTGGATGCATGAGTAGAGCTTACTCAATACAAGTGGAGACTAGCAAAAGACTAGGAGAGACAAACTAAGAGAGAAATAATGGCCATAATCATGCAGAGTGACAAAAAATTACTATTCAAAGCATAAAGTGGTACCACAAGTCAAAAACTAAATGATCACACAAGCTATCATGGTGTGAGCATGTGCCAAGTCAACCCAAACAAAGCATCAAAGGAGAATACCACAATACTATGCTTTTGTATGCTAAAACAACGCATGATTCTTTTAAGGCACATTAAGCAATCCTAATTGTTTGGAACAAGTCATGCTACAACAATAATCACTAAGCATAAAGTCAAAACAATAACTAGCATGACATGATAAAGTCTAAGTCGTAGTCAAAGCAAGATCATTCTTATATTACTAAAGCAAGAACTTCCTACTCCTTTCCAACACCAATCAGCTTATTTGAAACAACACAGCGAAAGCGGGGGTCCAACTACTTTATTCAAGCAAACTAAGCAAAATAAAACCAAAAACGAAAACTAAGACACTCCAAGAACAACACAACTGTGAAACAATAAAAAATGAAGTGTCTAGAAAGACCTGATATTTTTATTAATGAAGAAGGGAATGCCTTGGGCATCTCCAAGCTTTAACGCTTGTGCCTCTTGAATATTTATCGGGGTGACACGGGGTGGCATCCCCAACCTTGAGCTTTTGTCCATTCTTCATCTCATTACATCATTCTTCCCTTACACCTGAAAATTTTCCCTCATACAAAACTTCACACAATCTTCATTAACAACATTAGTGCATTCAGAAGATAATAGACCGTTGGGTCTAGTTTCAAAACAAAAAAAACTTTCACTAAAGACACAAGCTATGGTACAAATTCCCTCAAAAAGTTCAATTTTCCAAAGAGAACCCAAAAAGGAATCAATAAAGAGGTAAATGCAAATAATGGCAGAAATTTGTTAAAACATACAAAGTAGGTGAAAACCGATTTTTTTGAAGACCTTATGTTGCTCAAATCAAAAAGTTTTGAACTAATGAAATTTAGATAACAACCTGGGGATTTATTCAGAAAATTACAGCTCAAACCGACTTACATGGATTTTTCAAGAATTTTTACAGTGGAGCACAAAAATCTGTTTCGGGACAGCAACTCCCCAAATCTTACTTCCCTCTCATTAGAGGTTATTTTTGGCACAAAAATCAAATCAAAAGGATAAGGAGAGTTTGTAGCATCCCAAAATATTAATCAAGATTATCAAGTTCTAATCACCCAAGTTTAGGGTTAACAAAAACTTTTGTTATTAAAAATTAATATGAATGTATGAGTGTATGTGATGAATGCATGAATGCTTGCCATGACTTGTTTGATTGCTATGAATGGCAAGGATTGGTTTATAGATGAAAACAACATCATCTAAATCATTTGCAAGTAGAATCAAATCAATATAAATTCAAATATAAACAATATGAACTAATGGTCATTTTGACCAAAGTTAACCACTAGACCACTTTGAGTGTTTCTAGTCCAAGATTTCTAACAGAAACAAATCCAATTATTTTCACCCCTTGCTAGACCAATTAAAAGTGAACCCAAGCCCACTTTGCAAACCAACCGAAACCGATTTCAAATCTATTCAAATGACAATGGAAAATTGAATCAAGTCTAGGTACTAAGATCACCATTTCTCAAAAACCACTCAAACCAGTTCACCTTGACAAATCCAAGCAACCAGAGACTACCAAGTATGTGACCAGTACACTCACCAAAATTCATTAAAAAATTCCAGACTTTTTCTTTCGGCCATTTCATCACACACCTGGAGATACATTTCAAAACTGCCTAACTTTTACTGTTTGGAGCAGTGTTTGATCAAACATTTGTCCTCATCTCACTCCTCTTGTCTCCCCCAATGATCACACTCGCATTGAAGCAGCTACCACCCCTACCCTAGCACCATGTCGTGCCAACCTGAGCTTCCCCTTGCCAGCCGACCATGGCTAGCTAGCAGGAGCCATCACCGCTCCTAGCCACCATGTCCAGGAGGCAGTTGACCATCCACTGCCACCCCCTGTCCAGCCCTCGCACACAGCCAGGCCCTGGACCACACCAGCACAGCCGCGCCCAATGTCTCTATGCCATGCCGAGAGCACCCCAGAGAGTGCGCCCGACATGCTCGCACACGCCGCGCCTCGCCTTCGCCACCTGTGCCTGCAATCACCACGACCCCAGGAACATCCCAGACACCCCCGTTCGCCGCCCCGCGGCCCGTAGCACCCGTGCATCGTCAAAACCACCGTTGGTGCCGCACAGAGGATAGACCATTCATGACCATTCACGACCGCCCCTTGCCACGCCATTACTTCCTTGAGCATCACCAGGAGACCGCGCATCGGCCTACGCCCATCACCATGCCATTAGCTCGCTATACCGTCAACCCCGTCGAGCTCCGCCCATGCCGCACTTCCTCTCTCGCTCGGCTATAAAAGGAGGCCACCCCAGCCTTAATTCGATACACCATTCCACTACCCATCTCTCACTGAACCTCCCACACCTCTCCCCGGACCAAGGTGAGCTCCGCATCTCCAGAATTTCATCGGAGCCCACCACTGCAGAAGGAGCAAGGTGAGCCTCACACGGCCCCTACCTCCGCGTTAGGGTTTAGACCTCGCCGGAGCTATTCGTCATCGACGATGAACCCCAGGCGTTAGATTAGATTCTAATCGTAGGGCCTGGATAGAAGGATACCGCCTCGCTTAATTAGAGTCACTAACAAATGGGGCCATCACTTAACTCAGCCTGCGCGCTGCGCTGTGCGCAGTGGGCCGGCCCAGTTAGTTCCTGACCCAGTAGATTCAAATATATATTTTTCTAATTTATTCAAACTCTAGTTCTGGCAGTAGATCCAAAAATCGATTTAGAGATATTCACTGAACCAAATTGCAACCAATTTTTTTAGAAAGGTATGGAGATTATTTATCCAAGCCCGTTGGTTTCAAACCATTTGAAATTATAGATCACCTATAGTAAAAGTAACAAGGCAGAGACTTTTCTGCATTCAAACATTTTTCAAAAATCAACCATAAATTCTTTTGAGTTGATTCCAACTCTCGAAAATCACATTTGACAAGATCTAACTGAATATATAAAAATATTTAGGTTTACATGCAGTAATAATGGACAAGTATTAAAAAAATGCCCCATAGGCATTTCTTGTCACTTTAATTAATTAAAATAATAATTTTAAACATTATTAAATTGTGACACCACTTGAAATCACATTCCCAAGTATTAAAATATGTGGTGATGACATGTGTCAACATGATACCATATTTTAATTGGATAATATTATATCTTAAGTAGTTTTTCAATGAGTAGAAATTAGTTTGCTAAAATAAAATAAATAAAACTAGACCTTTAATCCTTGGGATAATTGTTATGATGCTAGATCATCTAGTGTGAACGTTTGTGTGCTAAATAGAAGTAAGTATTGTTTGGTGATTGTCTACCTTGTATTTATTTATAGACGCTAGTACCGACCAAGGATACGAAGAGGAAGAAGACTACTACGAAGAAGAAGAAGAGGAAGAAAAATTCAATCACTGCACTACTCAAGGCAAGCTACCAGTTGCAAGTTTCTTAACCATGCAAGCTAATACTTGTAAGCCCCACTATACCACTTAACCTATTGAATGCCTTAGGCATGTTTGGTTATACCCCTTTATTATACCAAATCCCATTTTTTACTTGCAAGCTTTATTATTTTATTCCTTTATCAAAACTTCTTTATTGCTTTTAATTAGTGACTTGTGAATTTTGGAAAGATATTATGGTAGCATAAAGAGCATAAAACTTGGCCTAAGTTAGTTAGAACTAGATGTCATACTAAGGCATGAGAGCTAGATTTGGATAAGTCACACTTGATTAGCACCCCTCATTAGTGAGTACCCCCAACTTTAGTGGCTAGTGCTAAGCATAAAACTTGATCACTTTAGATGGGAATACTTGGTGAAAATGGTTATGAAAACCTTAGAATGATGAGTCATTCTAATGAAATGTTTTTACATGTTCTATGAACACCAGATGATTTGGTGATGGAAATGTTGAGGCATCAGCCTTAGCCCTTTATAAAACTGATGGTTGTTTTCGGATGCGACGCCATTCAATTTTACCATACAACCACAATACCCGAATTTGGGTAGGGCTTGGCTGGAAGTTTATATATCTTAGTATGGGTTCCCTTGCGGAAGAGGTTTGAGCTGAGGCTACCTCGTGATGATTGTCCAACTATGAAGTTCCCAAGATGACACATGGTCATGGTTGGGAGGCCAAACTCATAGGGGAGGTGCCTATACTAGGGTGTGTAATTGAAAGGTTAGGATTGATTATCCGCGTATTAAGTATGGTGATCCAGGATTGTTCCTGACAGATGTATCGAATGTTGTGTTGAAAGTGTACCACCTATGCAGAGTGTCAAACTATTCGAATAGCCGCGTTCTCGGTTATGGACAGTTGGAGTGGCCATACTATTCCGTCGTCAGATGTTTTCAAAATGATTTGTGAAATGAATTATGACTTTGACTTGAACACAACAGGGTTGTGATAGTGAAAACTAAGTTCCCACTTAGGTGTTGTAAAACTTTAAAGTAGTTTTTTTACTTCTAAACTCAGTTAGAGATAAACCTGCCTTTTTGCAAATAAACTTAGAGCTTAGGATTCCTACTTTAACCACCTTGTTAGTGATAGTTTGCGAGTACTTAAAGAGTACTCATGGCTTTGTCCCTGGCTATTCCTATGGCCAGACTATGAGGAGGACTACCAGGAAGATGGACAGCAGGAAGTCTACGATAACTAGGATCATCTCCCATCGTCAGCATTGCCTGTGACCCTGAAGATGGAGCTTCGACCATGCTACTATTATTATTATTCCGATGCGCTGATTGTATTAAGACTGGAGCATGAGATCCTTTATTTGTAAGACCTTTATTATGGCTTGTAATGTATGATGAACTATGGTACCAATCTTTTATGTCTCGCAAAATGGTAATCCTGGGATTGCGATGTATGGCATAACAGGCATCTGGGATTAAAAATCCGGGTGTTGACAAGTTGGTATCAGAGCCATCCTGACCATAGGAGACCCTAGTTAGAATGGATGCTTGAATCAAAAACTTAGTTTCAAATCCAAAAGAAGTGAGTATTTATGAAAACTTATTCTCATTCTTCTCACTTAGATTCTTTCATGAAAATTCATGTCCTTCAAAAATTCTTGCAAACTTACATAAAAATGTACACACTTGATCACTCTACTAACTTACTCATCCTATATTCTTATAGACGGAGGTCAAGTATAGTAAGTTCTACCAGTTGGGCAACGGAAGAGAGCTCATCTTTGAGCGTGATTTAGACTAACTCTCGGAACTTCTTGAGCGCCCGCATCCCGAGTTCTTTGGAGTGCAGCTCAATGATCAGCAAGGAGGAGAATTACAATGGCTGATTGTTGCAAGTCTCAGAGGCAAGGTTGAGGCACCCACCTCAGAAGGGATCCAATTCACCATAAGAGAGAACAACTGGCTAGACGGACTCGCCAGGGATATGTAGGAAGCTCTTGCCCGTCTGTGTGGGCAAAGCATCAACCAAATCAAGGGCACTAGCTTTGAGTATTACACAAGGCGTGATGCTATGGGGCAGCCATTGGAGGTACCAGGCCACCCGGAGCTGAAGCATCATGTGGATCATCTTGACTTCATGTTGTATGACAAGCAAAAGGAATTGACAACGCCCGCGCCTACGCCAACCACAACTATGCCATTGCAGTCAAGAAGGACCAGACCCTCGCCATCCTTGCAAGGGAGCGCAAGTCATTTCGCCGTACGCATGACAAGAAGGATCGCATAATTGCTCGCCTTCGTCATAGTGTGTCAGACTTGGAGGAGACCATCCATGAGCGGGACATGCAGCTTGAGGAGAGGGAGAATGCAGGGGAAGATATCCGTGGAGACCCCTACTCCTACCTCAGTGATGATGATGACTACCTGGAGGACCAAGCCATGGACTTCCACACTGATGATGATGATTCCGCCTTCGTTGATGATGATGATGATGATGAAGACATCGATTCTGATGAGTAGTAGCACAGAATGGTTCTTAAAACCATCTGTTACCTTGTGTGGTGTGTGTTTGTATTGTGTGCTATGAATGAATGAATGAAAATCAAGTTGCTAGTTGGCAAAACCTGAGTCAAACTTAAAAGTTTAAAAACTTTTCAAAAACAAACCTATGATCCTTAAAAATTTCCCTCTTATCTCATGATCTATCTCAATCTTTAGATGCCTCACGGAGGAAGCAGTTCATCCCCAGACCCAATGCTGCAAATCTTGCAAAAGTTGGTTTCAGACTGTGAAGCTGAAAGAGCCGAACGTCAAGCCAACTTAGCCACAACAATTAAGGCCATGGAAACCAGGACAACCATGGATCCAAACTCAAGAACTTTCAGAACACCAATCCACCCATTTTTGGTAAGTCTGAAGAGCCATTAGATGCTGATGACTTGCTGCAGAGCATGGAGAACAACTTAGAAGTCGCAGGAGTGGAGGCCAATGAGAAAGTACTGTTTTCCATCCATTATCTGGCAGGAGATGCAAGAGCTTGGTGGAATAGCATCCGTACCATGAATGGAGGACAGATGATAGCTTGGGATGAATTCAAACTCAAATTCAGCCGAACCCATGTGCCACCGGGTTTGATTCTGCGGATGAGGGATGAATTCAACGAGCTGAAGCAGGGAAGAATGACTGTGGTAGAGTACCATGACAGATTTCTATCTCTGTCTAGGTATGCCCCTGGTGAGATTAATACTGAAGCTAAGAAGAAGGAGATATTTTTGAATGGTCTGCATGATGAAATGCAGACAATGCTAGTGAACATTCCCTTTGCTGACCTTGAAGCCTTAGTGGATTCTGCAATGCAGATGGATGGCAAGATCAACCAAGCCAATGAGAATCGCAAGCGCCGAATGATGCATCAACCAGGATCACATCATACCCCGAAGTATTACCCCAACCCATCTGCAGGATATGCCCCGAGAAACAATAGACCCCCAATGACCCGTCCGAACTATCCCAACCATGGAGGAGGAAACCCAAGACTCGGAGAAAACCACAACAGCAACCCCAGCAACTCCAACAATTTCAACCATGCAACGCCCAAGTTCAACAATAACAGTAACACCAAAAACACCAATACTTCCCCAAGGACTGGAAGCAATGTCGTGCCTGTTGTAGGAAAAGACAAGTCTCAGGTTACTTGTCATGAATGCGGAACCAAGGGTCACTATTCCAATGAGTGCCCCAAGAAGCTTGCCGCAGACCCCAATGTGAATGCCCCAGCTCAGCAGCAGCACCTGATGACCCACAAGTATAGGGGGTGTATTGTAGTACTTCCGATAAATAGGAGTGTCGATCCCAACGAGGAGCAGAATGTGTTGACTAGAGGTATGGAGAAGGAAATCTCTGTAAATACTTAGAAAACGTATTTTTAGGGGTTTTCTGATAAAGCAAATAAACAAAGTGCAAGTAATAAAGACAACGAACAATTGCAGCAAGTGGCCCAATCCTTTCTTAGCAAAGGACAAGCCGGTGGGAATACTAATAAGGACCAAACATTCTCGGGGACACATGGGAATTCTGTCAAGTGCTTTCGCTTCAAATAGCTGACTAGTCTTCTTTGGTGTTGTAAGTGTTGTGTGGGTGAACCTATGCTAATGTACTGACCTTACTTGGACTAATACATACTTGTGATTAAACCCCCTGCAAACATCCGAAACTACAGGAAAGCAATTAAGATATAAACCTAACCATAGCCTTAAACTCTAAGATCCTACACCCCCTTGTGCAATGGTGTCCTAACGGGGGTTCAGGTTTCTGTCACTCTGGCAACCCCATAGTTAGTAGACAAATACACAATGCATTCCCCTAGGACCATAAATGGTGAAGTATCATGTAGTCGACATTCACATCACACCACTAGAATAATAGCACCACAACTTAAATACTAAACCATTGAATAATATCTCAACACAAATCCACTACTAACAACATGACTTCTCCCATGTCCTCAAGAACTAAACGAACTACTCAGAAGACATCATATGGATTAAGATCAAAGATGATATGGTGATGGATAACAATCTGAACATAAACAATAATCCAATGGTTCCACTCACAAGCATCAACTACAATAGTAATCAACACCGGGAAATTTCCCCGAAGAACTATGCAAGTATTCAACACAATTGTTAAAGCGGGATGGAGTGGTGATGATGGTGCTGGTGGATATGATGTTGTAGATGATGATGATGATGATCTTGATGAAGTCTAGCTTGATGATGGTATTGATGGCGATGATCTCCCCTCTCTGGGAAGGAATTTCCTCGGTAGAATTCTGTCTGCCAGAGAGCTCTTTCTCTCTCGGTGTTTTCCGTCGTGCAGAGGCGGTGAAATCTTTTTGTGGTTGCTCCCCGTGTTTTAGGGTTTCGAGAACAAGATATAGGCGAGAGGGCGGACCCAGAGGTGGGCCAGGTGGGCAACAACCCCCTATAGGCGCGGCCTATGGGTGGCCCGCTCCTGGGGGGTGTGGGCCCCCTGTGTCCCATCTCCGCCTCCCCTTCTAGCTTTCTTCGTCTTTTGTGAAAATATGATTTTCCATAGTTTTTCTGGTATTTTTCTGATCTTCGCAAAATTGCATCAAAACACCTCTTTTTCCATCAGAATCCTGACTGTGGCAGTTCATCCTCCAAGAATCATCCAACATGTAAAAACAGATGAAAAGACATAAGTAACACCTCTTAATAAGAAATATATCAATGAATATAGGCAAATTATGATATAGAATGGCGATGCAAATTGGACGTATCAACTCCCCCAAGATTAGATCTTCACTTGTCCCCAAGCGAAACTGAGCTCAGTAAACATGCCTACAGGTTTATGGAGTGAAGTGTCGATAAAATAATACGGACAAGAACCATCACACTTACCATTACACAATTCATAGAAGAAAACAACTCACCATTATATAACTCAGCTTGCCACAAGTATAGGAGTCACAATAGAGATGCATAAAGATAAATCATAATTGGAATTGGCAAACTTTGTTCTTGGTCAGAGAACATCTGGCAAACAGTTTCACAAAAATCTTTTGTAGAAGTCTTCACAACAAGAGTACTCTTTGCTCAAACATAAAAGATTTTTCACAATGAAGGCTTTCAAAGTACTACTCAATAGATAAGAGTCTTGTGCAAACAAGGAAGATAAAGAACATGATTGAATAAATCATCATATGAATGCTTGAAACACAACAACTCAAATGCTTGCTGGAGATAGAGAGGAAATAGGTTTACTGACTCAACTTAGAAATAGAAGAAAGGCCCTTCATAGAGGGAAACATGGATTTCAAGTTCATAAAGTGCTTCCAAAATATTATGGTACTTACTATCTTTGAGCCCTCATTGCCACTATCATAAGCATCTTGAGGTGATTAAGGTTAAAGTGAACAAAGATGGAGCATATGCTTGACGAAATATAAGTTGGCAATCTCATGTCCCTTGAGTATGAGGTCCGCTCCTCATGCTACTCAAATTTAGTTACCGGTAAGTTCTTGTCATTGTAAGTACATGTGTATCATAAAGATCCGCCAATGGGGTACCCCTTGCACATGATATAGGAGCTATCCCATAATTAAAGTGATAAGGCAAGCAGACAGTGAACATCTCAGCGATCTTTTTATTTGCTATTTGCATAGGTTTTTATTGGAGATGCTTCATAGATTGGTCACTATGGTTATGCTGCAAGTTTCCACCATGATTAGGCATGGCTTAGGCTAGCGGCCCAGGCGTTTCTCTAACACACATACATAACTCCATGGACTTACAAGATCCCCTTTTATTTCACACCAAAGACATCCGCAAACAAAAGAGCATGATATCAACCTGATATGTATCCATAAGTGTTGAAAGTGTTCCCCGTGACAACACGGTTCTTCTAATCCCAACGTATAGATGCAAGCATATACAACTTCGCTGACACAATGGTTCAAGTTTATTAGGGGCAAGAAAATAAGGTGTGCCATCAAGTTCGTGAGAGCTTTACTAACTACTTTTCACATAACAAAATAATTTTTAATTCAAAAGATAGATGAAGCTTGAGAATTTGCTTGGAATAGTAATAATGCTAATAGGTAGATATGGTGGACACAAATGGCACAGGTTTGGTTCAAAGGGTTTGGATGCATGAGAATTATGCCTTCTCAAAACATGTTTTTGGCTAGCAAGGCTGGGTAGCAAGCAAAAGACTTGACGGAAACAAGCAAACATAAAAGTAATAAAGCCAAACATGCAATCTTCCTTGAAGACACACAAGATCTTAAATAAAGAATACTAAGCTTATGAGCCAATCAAGAAAGAAAAAAATGATACACAATACCTATAAGTTTTTTCTCTTTTCCTTTCAAACCTCAAAAAGTGTTGCTACTGACCAGAGCTCGGTTTTTGCCAAAACCAATTTAGATCTACTTGATGCCCCCAAAGTGATACCAATACTGATCAACAAGATTAATCATATAATAGAGATTGCAAACTAAAATAAGAAGTGCAAAAAGTAAAAGATGAAACTTCTCATTAATATTCCATAAAGGCACTCAAACCAAGGGATACATAGAAACTAAAGGAGAGATACTTACACATGTAAACCAACCTATAAGATAACTTCTCTACCAAAGATATGAATCTACTAAAAAGGTAAAATATAATGATGTGATACCGCAGCACTCCCCAAGCTTGGAACAAGCGAAGGGGTTGCCAAACCTGATGAAGAATTACTCCTTCGGTGGTGGTGGTGTTCTCTTGTCATCATAAAACTTCCAAGGCAAA
This sequence comes from Avena atlantica, assembly GCA_910589765.1. NCBI lineage: Eukaryota > Viridiplantae > Streptophyta > Magnoliopsida > Poales > Poaceae > Avena > Avena atlantica. The sequence continues at coordinate 76,038,121 of OU342734.1, forward strand.
GGTTCCCCATCCAAAAAGGACGTCCTGGTTTCCACAATCCTGAAACTAGCAGCAGAGCTTATGCGATTAAATCTAGACTCGTACTCATAGTTTTGATTTTGTATGTCATAGACTGTGCTTGTAATTGGTTGGTGGTCTGACGGAGTGAGAAGATTTCATGTCGGAGCTCAGCTAACGAGGTTTAATCTCGTCAATGCCCATTGTTATGGACTTGGGTTTTGGAGAATATGGGGATGCTAGAGATCACGGAACGGTTAGCAAACAAGCAACATGGGGACACGAGGTTTACCCAGGTTAAGGCCCCCGAAGGGAAAACCCTACTCCTGCTTGTCTTCTCTTGATTATGGTGGAACCGAAGGTTACACGGGTGCACAGATGCAATCTGGCATGAGGTGTGTATGAGGTGAGTTGAGATCCTCCTCGCCGTACCCTCCTAGCCTTTATACAGATAGGCAGGTCCCGGGCGTAGGTCGAGTCGGTTACAGATTAGGGTTTGCCCCTTTGAAATTCTATCTATTCTAGTCTTTTTCTCCAAGGATCTAAAGGCGTCATGGGCTTGGGCGATCCGAAATCTCCACGGGCCATGTATCCTGTCATGGGCCTTCCCTTGGGCTGGACCAGGTATGCTAACGTTGTGTACCCACGGGGTATAACCATGTCAGTAGCCCCCGAGTGTTCAGTCGAATCGTAGATTCGGCTGAGGACTCTTTCATTCTTTCGGGTGCAGCTTGGACCTGTTTGTAAGAGGAAATAATTTAGTTCGTAGGGATTGTTGATAAGTGTGCCTGACTCTCCTGATGGATCAGGGTCAGTTAACTGTCATATGAAAAAACAACACGATCTTCTTCAGATTCGAGTCCCTGGACTCGAATCCGGAACAAATGCTGGCATAATTCGACTCAAGCTGTTGAGGTCTTACAGGAGCTAAATCCCAGTGGTTTTCAAGTGATGTACCAACGCGTTCGTCGGGATTTTTCATTGTGCCTGTTGACACGGTATGTTACTGGCAGAGCGCAGTCAGATGCATTACCAGGCCATCAGATGATATTTGTAGGTCTTATCCTTGCGTCGCAGACCACAGCATCCGAAAATGTTATCACCGCGGAGGTGTTTCGGGTGGCCAAACAGTAGGTCTCTCACTTAGCGTATATTTGGGCAAAGTTGCTATAAAAATTTCTGTATTTTGATCCGGAGGATCACAGTCAAAGAAATCATAGGGTGCGCGGCCAGCGCTCCCTATGGGAGTAGCCCGCGCGTGTCTGTTCGAGTCGTAGACTCGAGCAGAGACTTTAGTTTAGTTTTAGCTTAAGGTCCGAAGGACATAAATTTTTCGGATGCTTGAACAATCCACCCTATGGGAGTATCCCCCGAGTCCTTAGTGGAGTCATAGACTCAACATGGGACTCCAAGATAGTTGAGAGGTGCAGTACCTTAATCATGTCTCAGGTGCGCGGCCAGCGCTCCTGATAGGAGTAGCCCCCGAGTAGTTGCTCGAATCGTAGATTCGAGTGAGTACTTTATTCATCAGCCGAAGATTTCCAACCGTTGCTAGGTTGGTTTTGATGATGTCAGTGCTGACGATCGGTGATCGCAACCGTCTGCGGTGCCAGAGATGACGTGACAGGACGAATGTGGGTCCCACTTTCTGACTTGGAGTTGACTAGTCATGCGCGACGTGGCGAGAATTACGGCGTCTCCTCGGTTTCCATGTGTAGTGGACGACGTGCTGGTGACGATTCGTTGCTATGCTGACACGTGTATAGTTGGATATGTCTTGGACGTTAGGGCTTCTGGATGAACGGTTCTTGTTCGTCGTCCTCGTCTTTTATAACCATAGGGAAACAGTGATTTTGTTTCACCCTTGCCATTTGCTTTCACCATTGCCTCCATTTTCTCGAGCACCACATCTCTCGCCCTTGCGCACTGGACGTTCTTCGTTCATTTCCTTTGTCGTTTCTCCACGCTCATCGCTGCACTCACTGATGTCTACGCACTTCTATTCCTGTAGACAGTTGTTGGGCCTCCAAGTGCAGAGGTTAGTAGAACAGCAGCAAGTTTCCCTTAAATGGATTACCCAAGGTTTATCGAACTCAGGGAGGAAGTGGTCAAATGTATTCCCTCTCAAGCAATCCTGCAATCAAGATACAAGAAGTCTCTGGTGTCCCCAACACCCAATACACTTGTCAGGTGTATAGGTGCACTAGTTAGGCAAAGAGATAGTGAAATACAAGTGGTAACGGCTCCAGAAAAGAGCTGATGGCGTGTAAGACTAAAGCAAGCAAACATGCAACAGATCTAGTAGCAAACGGTGTTTCAATGTTTAGAAACAAGTCCTAGGGATCATACTTTCACTAGTGAACACTCTCTCATATAAATATCCGCTCTTCATGATACTACTCTTAACTACTCTCCGGTTGGACACTCTAATCATCGGTAGGGCTATAACAGCACTCCTCAAAGTCCACCTTCCCCAATCTAGGTAACCCCACACTGTCACCTTGAGCACTAAATGGTTCCAACAAACACCACAATTTCATAGAGACATCCAACTCCAAATATAACTCACAACAAATATTCAATCCAGCCAAAGTGCCACACACGGTATGCACGCTGTCACTTTCACACACGTGGGGAAAAGCATAGATCTATTAAAGCACAAAGAGTACTTATGTAGACTCAAACCTAAGTACCACCATGGCGTGCACGCTGTCACTTTCACACACATGGGAAGAGAAGAGATCTAATGAAGCACTTGAGTATCAATGTAGATCTACTTGATTACAAAGCTCATGACCACAAGATCATGCATAGAGAGAGAGATGAACACATAGCTACCGGTAGAGCCCTTAGCCTCGAGGAAGAAATACTCCCTCCTCATCATGGGAATCATCAACGGTGATGGAGATGGTGGTGGAGATCGATGGATATGGATCCGAGGGCACTTCCTCGTCCTGGCAGGGTGCCGGAACAGAGACTTTCTGTCCCCCGAATCTCCCCTTTGGTGGCGGCGGCGCAACAGAGGTTTTCATAGATTTCTTCTAGATTATTTAGGGTTTTCTCCCCGGGGGATTCTTATAGGCGAAGGGGGAGGCCGAGGCGGCGGCCAGAGGGTGCAAACCCTACCTAGGCGCGGGGTAGGGCCCACCCGCGCCTAGGGGGGTTTGGCCTCCCTGGCCGGCCTCTCCGGCTCCCCTCTAGACTCCTTGTTCCCCACGGAAAGTAATTGACTTTGACATTTGTCCCGTCCAATTCCGAGAATATTTCTTTACTAACTTTTCTGAAACCAAAAACAGCAGAAAACAGGCATCTGGCACTGTTGCAACTTGTTAATAGGTTAGTACCAGAAAACATGTAAAAAGCACCTCAAAGTGTAGACAATCAAAGAAAAGTAGATACAAAACAAGCATGGAGCATAAAAAATTATAGATACGTTTCCGACGTATCAAGCATCCCCAAGCTTAACTCTTGCTTGTCCTCGAATAGGTAAGTGATAAAAAGAATAATTTTTGAGCTGACATGCACCATCAAAACCAAGATCAAACCATTTGCAAGCATTGAAAGCTGGGAACAAAAGAACTCTAAAGATGTGCATGAAAGATGGAGCTCTAACAATAGGACATAGTAACAATGCATGCAACATGAAAGTCTACAAACAAACATCATGAATAACATGCATTGAAAAACGTTTGTTTGTTTCACATACAGAAAACATAGCATAGTGGCAATCATCTTGTCCCACATAGAGTAGCGATATAGATGCATAGGACTCCTTCAAAGTTCACAAGGGTGACTAGAAACAAATATCACAAGAACAAGTAATATCACAATATGCATCAATCAATAAGCTTTGGAACACTGCACACAGAATGACAACTATGCTCTCTTAATGGTGCCTAAAGGTAGAAGATGGATACTCAATAGTGGTGGAAGAAAGGCCTTTTTTGTAAAGGAAGCAGGGATCGCAGGCTTCAAAAAGAGCTTCCAAAAATTATGGTACTTGTTAGCTTTCCGCCCTCATTGCCCCTATCATAAGCATCTTGAAGTGGTTAAGGTTAAAGTGGCAAAGATGGAGTATATGCTTGACGAAGTATAAGTTGGCAATCTCAAGTACCTTGAATACGAGGGCCACACCTCATGCATACTCAAGTTTGGGCCCAGGTAAGTTCTTGTCATTGTAAGTATTTGCATATCATTGAGAACCGCCAACGGGTACCCCTTGCACATGGTATAGGAGCATTCCCATAACCAAAATGACAAGGCAAGCAGACAATGAGCATCTCAGCAATCTTCTTATTTACCATGGTAATATGGTGCTTTTCTCTCTCTTTCCTCTTTTCTCAATGTGTCTCTTTTTTTATAAGGAGAATGCTTCATAGATGTCACTATGGTGATGCTGCAAGTTTCCACCATGATTAGGCATGGATTAGGCTAGCGGCCCAGGAGATTCTCTAACACAGGATACAAACTCCATGAACTTACAAGTTCCCTCTTTATTTCACACTGGTGACATCCATAGACAAAAGAACATGATATCAACTGAGTTCAACAAGGTACAAGTGCAATGTTGAAAATGTTCCCTGTGACAGCACGGTTCAGCTAATTCCAACTCATAAGTGCAAGCATATACAACAAAGTTGTAACAATGGTTCAAGTTTATTAGGGGCAAATAATAAAGTGTTCCATAAAGTTTGTGAGGGCTTTAATCACTAAGTTTTCACATAACAAAATAGTTTTTAATTGGAAGATAGTTGAAAACAAGAATATACTTGGAATGGTGTAACACACCATGCATAGGAGTTTATAGTGGACACTTCATAATAACTTGGTTTCTTGGGAGTTGGAGGCATGAGTAGAACTTACTCATACAAGTGGAGGCTAGCAAAAGACTAGGAGCAACCAACTAAGAGAGCAATAATGGCCATAATCATGCAGTGCAACAAAGCATACTAATCAAAGCAAAGAGTTGTACTACAAGTCAAGGACTAAATGATCATAGAGGCTAATGGTGAATTTTCATAGTCATAACATGGTGCGAGCATGTGCCAAGTCAACCCAAACAAAGTATCAAAGGAGAATACCGCAATACTATGCTTTTGTATGCTAAAACAACGCATGATTCCTTCAAGGCACATTAAGCAATCCTAATTGTTTGGAATACGTTATGCTACAGCAATAATCACTAAGCATAAGGTCAAAACAACATCTAGCATGACATGATAAAGTCTAAGCCACAGTCAAAGCAAGCTCCCTTTTGTACCACTAAAGCATGAAGCTTCCTACTCTTTCCAACGCCAAACAACTTATTTGAAACAACTCACAAAGATAATAATCAACAAAGACTAGTGAGCTTGTTTCACAAATCCACAAATAAGAACTAAAAAGTTCTAAGCTGAAAGCACAAGAAAGCTAAGGCTAAATACAGTGCTAGCAAAAGAGAACATTCACAAAACAATAAGACTGAAAACTAGAGTGTTCTAGGCAAAGGAAACAGAGTGTGTCTCTCTCGAAAAGAAGTGTTTTGTAATCAACCAACTTACTCAAGCAAAGTAAGCAAACGAAAACTAAAAAATAAAACTAAGACGCGCCAAGAACGACACAACTGTGCATAAACAATAAAAACGAAGTGTCTAGAAAGACCTGAGATTTTTATTGATGAAGAAGGGGATGCCTTGGGCATCCCCAAGCTTTGACGCTTGTACCTCTTGAATATTTCTTGGGGTGACACGGCGTGGCATCCCCAAGCTTGAGCTTTTGTCCATTATTCATCTCATTACATCATTCTTTCTCTACACCTGAAATTTTTCCTTCATACAAAACTTCACACAATCTTCATTAGCAACATTAATGTATTCAAAAGATATTAGACCTCTGGAAAAGCTTTGGAACATAAAGTCTTTTCACTAAAAACACAACCTACTTTAGTAACTCCTTCAAAAATCTCAATTCCCCAAAAGATAACTCAAAAAGGAATCAATAAGAAGCAATTGCAAATAATGGCAGAAATTTATCAAAACAGACCAGCAGGTAGAAACCGTTTTTTTCGAAAATCTTCTGATGATCAAATCAAAAGTGTTGAACTAACGAAAGTAAGATAACATATTGGGGGACATATTCATAAATTTTGATCTCAATCCGAGTTACAGAGACTCCTCACGAATTTTTATGGTGGAGGACTGAAATCTGTTTCGGGACAGCAACTCCCCAAATCTTACTTCCCTCTCATTAGAGGTCATTCTTGGCACAAAAAGAAAACAAAAAGGATAAGGAGAGGTCATTACAGAAGTAATAACTTCCAAGACTCAAGAAAACTCTTGGGTTATCTCCCAACAAGTACTATTCTTTACCGCCTTTAAGTTAGGCTTCATAGTTTGAGAAGATGCTCACATAAAAAATATGAATTGACGTAAAATAGAGCATCAAGAAGCAAATTCAAAACACATTTTAAGTCTAACCCACTTCCCATGCATAGGAATCTTGTAAATAAGCAAGTCTTGAAAGAACAAAGCAACAAGCATAGGAAAGCAAAACAAGTGCAACTTCAGAACTTTCAACATAAAGAGGGGAAACTTAATATTATTGAGATGCATAAAACCATGTTTCCCTCTCTCATAATAAATTTCAGTAGCAACATGAATAAAATTAACAATATAGCTATCACATAAAACATTCTTATCATGAGCCACATGCATAAGATAATTATGACTCTCCACATAAGCATAGTCATTCTTATTAATTGTAGTGGGAGCAAATTCAAAAAAATAGCTATCATTGTTATTCTCATCACCATAATCATCAAATATAGGAGGCATATTGTAATCACAATTAACTTTCTCCTCAATAGTAGGTGGACTTAAAATATCATATTCATCATTGTAATCATCATAGATTGGAGGTTTGGTATCATCATAAGCAATAGAATAGCTATCTTCCAAAGCTGGGGAACTAAAAATATCATTTTCATCAAATCTAGATTCCCCAAGCTTAGACGTTTCCATAGCATTAGCAATAATGGTGTTCAAAGAATTCATACAAATAACATTGCCATTAGCATGCAAATAAAGCTCCATAGGTTTTTAATTTTTCTCTACAAACACTTCATGTCCTAACTCAAGATAAATACTATAAAGCTCTCTAATTTTTGTTGTTGTTTTCCATTAAGCCTAAATAGTGAAAACAAGAAACAAAACGACGAAATTGCAGAATCTAAAGGAAATAACTTTGAGCACTCACACAGGAGGATGTGAGTACCTTTTACCTTACCTCCCCCGCAACGGCGCCAGAAAATAGCTTTATGTCTACGCACTTCTATTCTTGTAGACAGTTGTTGGGCCTCCAAGTGTAGAGGTTTGTAGAACAGCAGCAAGTTTCCCCTAAGTGGATTACCCAAGGTTTATCGAACTTAGGTTAGGAAGTGGTCAAAGGTATTCCCTCTCAAGAAATCCTGCAATCAAGATACAAGAAGTCTCTTGTGTCCCCAACACACCCAATACACTTGTCAGGTGTATAGGTGCACTAGTTCGGCGAAGAGATAGTAAAATACAAGTGGTAACGAGGACAGAAAAGAGCTGATGGCGTGGAAAACTAAAGCAACCAAACATGCAACAGATCTAGTAGCAAACGATGTTTAAATGTTTAGAAACAAGGCCTAGGGATCATAATTTCACTAGTGAACACTCTCTCATATAAATATCCTCTCTTCATGATACTACTCTTAACTACTCTCCGGTTGGACACTCTAATCATCGGTAGGGCTATAACACCACTCCTCAAAGTCCACCTTCCCCAATCTAGATAACCCCACACTATCATCATGAGCACTAGATGGTTCCAACAAACACCACATCATAGAGACATCCAACTCCAAATATAACTCATAACAAATATTCAATCTAGCCAAAGTGCCACACACGGTATGCACGCTGTCACTTTCACACACGTGGGGAAAAGCATAGATCTATTAAAGCACAAAGAGTACTTATGTAGACTCAAACCTAAGTACCACCATGGCGTGCACGCTGTCACTTTCACACACATGGGAAGAGAAGAGATCTAATGAAGCACTTGAGTATCAATGTAGATCTACTTGATTACAAAGCTCATGACCACAAGATCATGCATAGAAAGAGAGATGAACACATAGCTACCGGTAGAGCCCTTAGCCTCGAGGAAGAAATACTCCCTCCTCATCATGGGAATCATCAACGGTGATGGAGATGGTGGTGGAGATCGATGGATATGGATCCGAGGGCACTTCCTCGTCCTGGCAGGGTGCCGGAACAGAGACTTTCTGTCCCCCGAATCTCCCCTTCGGTGGCCTCTCCGGCTCCCCTCTGGACTCCTTGTTCCCCACGGAAAGTAATTGACTTTGACGTTTGTCCCGTCCAATTTCGAGAATATTTCTTTACTAACTTTTCTGAAACCAAAAACAGCAGAAAACAGGCATCTGGCACTGTTGCAACTTGTTAATAGGTTAGTACCAGAAAACATGTAAATAGCACCTCAAAGTGTAGACAAGCAAAGCAAAGTAGATACAAAACAAGCATGGAGCATCAAAAATTATAGATACGTTTCCGACATATCACTCACCGCCGCGCCATGGGAAATTCAAGGAAGGGTGCTACAGGATCTGGATCGAGTGCTGCTGCTGGCGGCAAGAAGGGTGCCACCGCCGCTCACATCACTGATGGCGGGTGGAGGCGCACGGAGGTGCGCGATGGTGACCTGCGCAAGCTGCGCGATGCGGGGCTGATCCCATAGAACAAGGAGGATGTGAAGCTTCCTGGCGATGAGGTAACTCCCCGTCCAGCCGTAGGGTTTCGGGTGATGTTCGTCGCTTTTCTTCTTCATGGTCTTTCGCTCCCTGTCCATGATTTTCTTTGTGGACTTCTTTTCTTTTATGGCATCCAACTTCATCATCTTTCCCCCAATTCTCTCCTCCACATCACTTGTTTTATCACTCTCTATGAGTGTTGGCTCGGTATCGAGCCACACTTTGGCCTCTTCCAGAAGCTCTATTCCATGAAGAGGCAGTCTGGCACCGGCGGGGTCTACCCGCTTGGTGGTTGCATCATCTCCATATGTTTGTCTGTTCTTTTCTTTTCCTTTTCGATGTGCGAGTTCGTCCAATACTGGTGGAATAAGTGGTTTTATATCCGCGAGGCCTTGCTCCCTTCGACTCCTCCCATGAAATAATTCCGAAGAGATCCTGGAAGAACCATGTCTTGGAGGGCGCTTCGAATCTAGTTCGTCAGGTGTAGAATTGCGCCATGCGCATTGCGCCTTTTTTCGAGTGCTGTATTTATGAATATTGTTGCTAATCATGATCTGTCTCCTCTTTGTTGTGTAGGATGTCAAGGTAGCGGGCATGATGCCTCTGCTCCCTGAGAAGTTTCCGATTGCACCTGACAACGAGGTTGTGGACTATGAGTCTGAACTTCCACCGGCGCGATATCCAACCCAGGAAGCCGTCGAGCTGAGCGACGGGCAGGCCCGAAAGCGCTCCAGGAGCGAGTCTTCGGATGCTTCGACTCCGCCAACTCCCCGAGGCCCTTCCTTCCTGGAGCGGCATGATGAGGATGAAGGTGCTTCGGCTGCACCCTTCCCCGTTGTTCCGCTTTGGGCGATGGCGCCGCAGCCGCCGGCCAAGAGGAAGAAGAAGGAGAAGGCCACGTTGGTCTTCAACTTGTCAAACATTGACTCGTAAGTAGTTTCGGATGCGGTTTCTTCTGTATGCAATGTTTTCTTCTTGTCCTGATCAATATTTTATTTGCAGCCACTCCTCGGAGGGTTCTCCACGTAAGGGCGCTCAAGAGGCCGTAAGGGAGTCGAAGCTGACGGTTCATCCCTCTCAGGTGGTGGCCGACTCTGAGGACGACGAGCCGAACCTCTCCAAGCTAGAGGCTCGGGTAGTTATGACTCAGAAGACCGCACGCGGAACTTCAGAGTCTCCGCCTAAGAACATAAGTGATTTGCACCTTTATTTTGTAGGGGGAGCCCTCGGGCCCCTTTTCGGGTGACCTGTTGGTTAGTTTTGATTTTGCGGGGCGTAGCCCCCGAGCCCTTTCTGATGCTTTGTTATGATTTTTGTTTTGGGGCCCTTTGTGCATAGCGCTAATCTCCTTATCCAATAGCATTTGGCGCTGGAGGCCAACATGCGGCAGCTGCAAGGTGTGTGTTTTTGATCATCTTGCCTCGGCTATTTCTTTCGCCTGTGCTTCTTTTGATCCTTTTGTTATTTGATGTTTGCAGATGAAAATAATGCGGCTCTCCGTCAGTTGGACGCTCTTGAAAAGAGCCTTGGTCGCACGGAGAAGCAAGCTACGGATGCTACGGAGGTGAAGGAGCGCCTGCAGAAGGAGGTGGCCGGCGCCGCTGAGGCCCGGGAGCGTCTGCAGAAGGAGTCTTCCGATCGTGAGGAGCAGCTTGCTGCTGCGGCTGCTACTCGCGAGAGGGAGATGGCCAATAGGCTGATGGCTACGGCCAAGGCTTTCTCCGGTGATTATCTTTTACTTGCCCTAGTTTTGTACCTTTTTGGATGTTCCTTGTCCTGTTCTTAGTTGGGTCCTTTCTTCATTGTCTTTAGATTCGTCAGGCATCGCGTTTGTTCCCGGTTTGCTGGAGCACGGGAATGCTCTAGCTGATGCCACTGCAGCGGTCGAAGATTGCTGCAGTACTGCTGCTGGCGCCTTGGTGAAGGCCAAGGGAGTGCTCCGACGCTTCTACAAGGAGATTGTCCCGAAGGGCTCTACTCTTGAGGATGTCGACGCGCTGGCGGGTGCCCTGTCAGAGGACGCTCCGACGGTCTACAAGCACAAGCAGAAGGGCCTTGGCGCCTCGATGGGGTTGGCCATGGCCATGGCATCCGGAGCGGAGCTAGACCTGCCACACATCATGTCCCAGATGCCAACGGCTGCCGATGTCTCAGAGGTAGCTTTCGCTCTCTTCGCCTCCCGCTGTAAGCATTATGGACCAAAGCTCATTGACCTGCTGGTGGAATACGCGGCGAAGCAGCAGGAGGAGGTCAAGAGCAGGCAGTCTGGCTCTGAGGCCACTCTAGATGCGGGTTCCTAGGCTCTGGTGTTGTAGTTTAGGATGGTTTATCCTCTTCCTTTTGTGATGTATGCTTTTGCTGATGAACAATCTCACCTTATGCCACGAGGTGGCCTTTATGATGTATATAAGTTATGTTTCGATCTCCCACCAACGATGTTTGTGATGTTCATTTCCTTACTTGTTTCCCTTTAGGGTCCTTCGGGTGAGACTCCCGTTTATACGTCGACTGCTCCTAAGCCGCGACCATCATTGGATGATGCGTCGCAGCTCATATTCCTTCGTGACCGCATCCGTAACCTGGAGAAGGATATCCTCGGCATTCGCGGTCATGCGGATGTATGGAAATCGAAGGCAGAGCGGGCCACTGCCAGGGAGGAATTTTTGATGGGGGAGATGCGGCAGATGTGCGAACAGCTTCAATGTGAGTCGTTGCGAACTGGTGTTCTTTTTGGCTGCACCTTTCTTGTGTGCCATCTTATGCTTGTATTTGTGCAGGCGCCAATCTCGTTCCGAAGGAAGAGAAGGAGCGTGTTGCGGTTCAAATGAATTGCCTGACCCAACAGGATTTAGAGGCTGGCGTCTTCTTCTGGATGGACCGCGATCGGGCCATCGTCCTTGCGACGATGTAAGATCGTCTACACCAGATTTCTCGGGTGCTGAGGCAGGCAAGGATTTCCCTTGCGTCCACCTGGGCCGTCATGTTTCCTCTGGACGAGGCACCTTCCAACCTTTGGGGCCTGTTGGCGAAGTTTCGGGACGTGGGTCACGTCAAGGAATTGGTGCGGCGTCAGCTAGTTGCTGGGGTGAAGGCCGCTATTTCGCTTGTTCGGCTGCATCGCCATGACGTCGATATCGCAGAGGTGGCGACTGGGCCACCCCTTCGGCCATATGGTAGTCTTTGGGATATGTGCCCGCATTATGCGGATGTAAGGCAGTATGCCGAAGAAATTGTTGATCTGATCGAGCAGCGGGCGAGTGTAATACACCAGAATAGGTATGTCCTATAAAGAAAACAGATTGTTGTGCCTTTTGTAAAGTTTATTTGTATTAGCACGTTGTGATTTATTATGTGCATGTCCTTTTCGTTAGACTGACGTGGTCAGCTACTCAGGTTGTATGCATTGTATTCAGTCGATGAGGTCGTGAAGTGAGGCATAGCCCCCGAGCGTATTTATGGGGAAAAGTAATGCAAATAGAAAAGAATTTTGGCCAAGGGACTTAGCTTTTATTCATAGCGTAATCGAAGAGGTACATTGTTCGGCTGAATAGCTTTGGCTGAGTAGCCTTATTGAAAATAAATAGGTAGCTAGGGGTAGAAGCGTCGCAGAGGTGCAACGTTCCAGGGGTTGGAGTATTCGACTGTAACAGCCCAAGCTTGTAAGATGTGTAAATAGTACTTAAGCACTGCATGCATCTATTTAAATCAATAAAATGCTTGCACGAGATCAAGTGTGTGGTTTAAGAATACAATTACCAAACCCTAAACCCTAGTCCGTTTCCCCTCTACTTGAAACTACATTCAAATGGTGTTTGAATTTTGAAAAGTACAAAAATAATTGGAGCCCAAAAGGAATAAAAGGGCACCACAATGTTTTACATATTTCACAAAAGCCACTGCTATTTTTGAAATACCCAAAAGATATTTGAAATAGAAATACAAAACAGATTCTGAAATCAGAAAAGGAAAAGATTTTGGAAAGAAAAAAATAACTAGATCAGCCAGCAGGCCAGCCCATTTTCCTCCTCCCTCCCTCTCTCTCGCGTGTGCAGTAGCCAACAGCCCAGCACCGGCCCACGCCAGCCCAAGTGCGGCCCGTACCCCTTTGCCGCTTCCTGTCGTCGTCTTCCTCCAGACTGGCAGGGAGCTGCCTATCGTCACCGGCGACGTCAATCCCCGCCGCCTGCATCCGACCGTCCGCCACCGTGTGGAGGAGGATAAGGTCTTCGCGGCGTCGCCCTGTCCATACTCATCCATTCCCCCTCTCCTCAGAGGCCTCTCTCTCTTCTCTCCCGCGCGGGGTCCCAAAATCCTAGCCTCAGTCTCCGCCCCTCGCCGTCACTTTGCACCGCCCCGAGGCCAGCCGAGCACGCCACGAGGTCCGCCTCGCCTCCTGGAGCTTCTCCACCAACTGAATCGTCTGCGCGCGCTCGGAATCAAGCCACCCGAGCAGGATTCCACCGTCGGCCGCCGCCGCGTCCGTCATCGATTCTGGCATTGCCCAGCCTCCCCTCGCGTCAACGACTGCACCACTGTGCTCTCGGTGAGCCGCCAGTCCTCCTGGACCTCTCCTTTCTCTCCCTCCTGCTCTGGTTCGCCACCGCGTCGACCACCACAGTCCGCCGCCATCGGCCACCACCAGAGCTCGTTGCTCCGGTGACCATCCGCAGGCGGCGCCGCCTCTTTTTAGCTTGTCTCGCTCCACAGTTTCGAACGAGCTGTCTGTAGCACCCCGGGTAAAACCACTACTAGAAAATCGCTTGCTGATTTTATCTTTGTGCATCATCATGACATCATCATGCATTTATTCGCCTAAAATAATTCTCCAAAAGCCTATTTTGTTTTCCAGAGATTCCCCTCTTTGTTCAAATTAAAACCCTAGATCCGTCTGGATCTTTTATTTGTCTAAAACCTTCTTACAAATATTTTATTTTTAAAAGAAAGAACAAAAATAAATATAAAATATTTTTTTTATTCGGGGAGGCAGCCTAGCCGTTTAGGCTAGGCCACCTACCACCCGTCAGGCCCAGCCCGCCTAAACCAAACCCTAACCCTTTCAATCCTCAACCAAACCCTAGTCTCACCTAGTCCCACCCAACCACCCAGATCCCCACCCCACTACCGCCGCCAGGCACACATCCTCGCACGCTCCCCGCCTGGGTCCCACTTCCACCTCGCGACCGACCCCTGGAACCACCACCCCGTCGCCCATGCTCCATTCCCCGTCACGAACTCCTCGCACGCTCCCGAGTCCCGATCCCACCTCTCTCGCTCACCCGCAATCCCCTCCCCACCTTCCTCGCCTTCCTCTCTGCCTCTCCTCGCGAGCCGCCGCCAGCGCCCGTGACCATCCCACCCATCTCTCCCTATTGCGGCACCCCATGTCCATCCTTTCCTGGTCGCGCGCCGCCAGGGGCCCTCCCCATCGCCCCGGGAGCTTCCTCTCCCTGCTGCTCCAACCTCCTCGCCGGCCTGTAGAGCTCCGTGCCCTGCGAGCACCGTCGGCTGCCCTCCCTCTGCTCTGCTCACCGCCGCTCGGGTAGACCATCGTTCCGTCGCGCACCTCTCTCGTCGCCGGCCTCTGCAACCTGGTCTACGCGTCCGCCGCCGACCAGCGAGCTCTCCATCATCGGTCTATCTCAAGCACGCCGCGTCGTCGGGGCTTCCTCGGTCCTCTCCGTCCTCGCCGTCCCTCCTTCGCTGCTTCCTCTTCGCCCTGCACACCGATGTTGCCCGCTTCCGGCGCCGCCAGGGACGCCTTCCTCGACGGCCACCTCATGAGCGCCCTCGCTATCCTCTGCCTGAACCTCCTCTTTGCACCACCGTCCGCGACCGCACGCCCTCGACCGCCTCGGCCGAACTCTGCTGTGGTCGTCGCCATGGATGCCTTGCCGCCTATCCTCTTCGCCTACCCCAACCTCACCAAGCGCGTCTTGCCATCGAAGTGTCTCTGCCTTGTAGCTCAACATCTATCGGGCTCTCCCTGTTGTACTGGTAGAAAGAGATGATGTGGCGGTAGTGTTGTTGAGGTGAGGATGCTTGGTGCAATAGTGGTGTATGCGCAAGGTTGCACCAAACTGATGACCATCTGATGTTTCGAGACATGACAGTGCACAAGATTCATAAGCCGGACGCCAAGTTTTTCTTTCGGAACAGCCCCGGAAGCCAAGATCGTCCACTTGGAATTCGAAGACCGATCCTGAACCCGGCACCGCGCCAAGGTCTCCTCCCCGGAACCGCCATGACCTTCGTCACGGATCCGATGGTCGAGGCCCTGAAGACCGAACCCGCCGAGCTCGAACCCCTCGGAGAACCCCAAGATCATTGATCCAATGTGTGACCCCTATCTTGTCCGCCCCTATTTTGTAATATAACATCTATCTTGTTGCATAATTAAATTGTCATGCTTGCATACATATTGTGGGTGTTTGGGGGTGTTTCGACGATTCACCTACATTAAATATGGAGACCATATGCGGGCGAATCTAGTCTAATATCGGTCCCATTTAAATTTGTGCATCAAACCGGTGAAATATTCTGCCTTGGTAAGACAACATTTAAATTGTTGGGTATCTAAACAACATAAACCTAATAATTAATTGTCGGGACCCCGGTTCCGCTTAATATTGACTAATTGCATCGCATCTTTGCCATGTCATACATCATACATGCCATGCCCGCTCTTTTGCCGTAGTAATAAATAGTGCATCCGGTGTTTCTTTTAGTGCTTTGATTCTTCACGGATTAGGCCGATGATTTGATGCGAGTGTCGACCCGATCTTCGGATGAACTTCGACAGTGTTTCAGGCGAGCATTCTCCCCCTTTCTACCTATCTTACTTTTATAGTATTTATTCCCTCATGTTGATCTATTGCTATCTGTGTTGCGATGCTCTAGTTTTCGTACCCGTGATATCCTTTGCAGCCTTATATTGCCTTGGACACATCCTATTACCTGTTGTTTGGTAGATAGTTGGACTTGCGCGTCGTAGTCTCTTGCTCAAGTGCTGTTGCGTGTCGTCCAGTACCACAGCTATTGGAAGGCTTCCATATGCTTTATGTTGGAGATGATCATGGCTTTAATTATTGTTTAATAACTAAAATTGAAAGTAGGTAAATGCAGAGGCACCGGTGGGTAATAGACAATATTTGGATTTAAACGCTCACTGGTGTCCCGTAGGACCCCGAGTTCTTGACACCTGTTCCGAGATCGAGCGCGCTAACCACAGGTGGGGTGTGTGGGCACCCCCATCGATTTAGTACCTGATTTCAAAGTACTGTACTGGGGGCCACAAAGTAGTTTGGGGCTTTATTACTATCCTGTACTTATGCCATGCTTTAATGCTTTATTTACGATTGCGTGTGGAGCGCCTGTACTGTTTAGGAACCCCGTGATACGTTTTCGCTGTATCGACAAGCCTAGTCACACTTTTGGGTTCCCAGTCGTTTACAGCCGTCGACACAAACCCTGGGTCCGTCTCGGAGACCGGCCGACTTCGTACGGGTAGCTTAGTGGGGTGGCCCCCCGTGCTTGCTTTGGGTCTGGGAAACGTCGTGTCCGAAACCCCATCGACATACCGTTGGATGTATGTTTTGTGATCTGTACCTACCTGATCTGACAACAAGGGTGTAGGTGCGTGTGGAAACTTTGGTGCACCCCTGCAGGGTTAAATCTTTTCGAGAAGCCGTGTCCGCGGTTATGGACGACTTGGAGCACAGTTCTCGATCATAGACAACTATAACTAAAGTTTACTGTTATAATTTGACTTGTATCCGATATGACTAGTAATCATCTCCACTACAACGGAATGGCTAAATAAAAGTACCAACAACTGCTGGGTTTGGGATATCTCATGCTAATTGTATCTGACTAGTAAGTGTTGCAACTACAACGGAATGGTTAACTAAAAGTGCCCACTGCTTATTATATCAGGATGACTATCTATACCTGACTAGTAATTGCTGCAACGATAACTGAATAAATAAAACTGCCAACGATGTGAGTTCCTCGGTTGACTTCCTCGTCTGGTCTCGAGGGGGAAATACCAGGATGGGTATGTTTGGTGGTAGTATCAGGTTGGTTTCGAATAGGTCTTTCTTATCCCTCTCTGATAGCCGATAGTTATATCGAGTCTCTATAGGTTGTTTAGTGCATGCTGCGCTGCCGCTTCAGTCCACTATACCTATGTAGGCGAGGACCGCCGAATTCTAGTCTCGCTGTGTACTGGCCTCAGTACTGACCGCTCTCTTGTTCCTTTGCCCTTTGTCGGCACCACTTTTGTTTTTAGCAGGTTTTGAGATCGACGTCGTTAGCAGGGTTACCCTTCCGGCTTGGCCTGGGCAAGGTTATGGACGCCATTGGTTATTCTTCAGGGCTCTTAGCCCCATTTGCATCTTGTCCGTAGCCGGACGCTGTATTATTTTCAAGTTGATTTGGACCTTTGTATTGTATATCTGTATTCTTGACTCTTTGAGTCGTTGTTATATATATGTGTTTTGTGGGTTCCATCGAGGACTATTGTGTAATGATATTACTTCGTTTTCCACCCGCACGAAAGTGCCTGGTGGGCACCTTTGAATCGTTTCTATGCGGGTTTGGCGGGAAGCGCTAAAACTTGCATAGGGCCGATTCCGAGGGTGTTACACTGTCTCACCCGTCCCAGATCGCACCCTAGAGACGTCGCTTGCCGTCAGCCGACGAGCTCTCCGGCGAGCCCACGTGGCTCGCCTACATGGCCTTGGCCCACCCGTCAGTCGGAGTGGGTAGTCTCTGCCCCGGTAACAAACGCCCATGTTTCCTCTTTGCTTGTGTGGCTGCTGAGGTGGCTCCGGGCCCCTCTGTCAGTCATTGTGGCTAGGTATGTCTGCGGTGTAAAAAGTTTAAACGCCTCTGCTGACATCACGTTTACGCAATAAACCTTTTTAAATTGATTTATAATTCCAAAAAATGATTTAAATATTGTAAATTCAATGACTTATTATTTATAAGTCAGAAAAATATGTATAATATATCAAAATGTTCAGAAAAATGAGTTCTACCTATTTAAGATATCATCATGCATAGTTCAAGAACTTAAATGACAAGTATAATTAGAAGAACATAGTAACCCTTCTCATATACTTTGGAGTTTCCTTGAGTTAGGGTTTGCAACCATCGGAACCCCGTTTACACTGTCAAGCATGCCTTAGGGTTTCATTTCAATGTACTTTAACTTGTCATATCATCATCCTTGTTTGCGCATTGCATCGATGACATGTATTGATTGTCGCCTTTCTTTCCGGTATTGGTTCTTCGCGATAGGATCCGAACCCGAAGTTGAAATCAACAACACCGAAGATCCGTACCTATCTACTGACGGATAAGGCAAGCGTAGCCTCTCATTCTGAAACTATGTTTTATAAAGTATATTACTTTCTCGCTATGATGCACACGATTCCAATGTGGTATTTTGTCAGTAGTTAGTGTTACCTATCTGCTGCATAGTTTCCCTATTGTAGCCTTATACTCCTGATCCACTGCTCCTAGCATACCTAGTTCTGGCATCTGAGCATTGGTAGAGCTTCTGAGATCGACAGCTTAGCCATGCATAGTAACAATGTCTGATCTATCCGAATGATGAATCAGAGACGCCGGAGAATCTAGGAACGTAGGAGATGGTGACATCCTCGAAGGAGTTTAACTAAATATGCTAAGGCTTGTATGGGAGGCCACGTTGGGTGTGGTATTTGTAGTCCGATGCTCGCCACCACTAGGAACTGAGTTCTTGCCTTTAGAACCGAGACGAGCGTACAACCACACGGGGCCTGGAAAACCCCACGAGCAACTAACTTGCCTAATAGATTCCATGAGTCACATAGTTCGGGCTTTCCATTTGGCATACGCATTGAAAATGTTTTCAAAAGAGGGGGTGAAGGAGGTGCATCCTAACAGGTAGGGAAGCGTGGCTGCGGTAGCTTGGGGGTGGATGGAGCCCCTAGTAAACCAACCTCGCCTCACATCTTTAAGTAGCGGCTTCGGGACTTGACCCTTTACGACGGAATCATACTTATTGCGTGACCCATGGTCTCGGTGAAAGCAAGGTAAAGGTCATGGTCAACCACCCTCTGCCGGCCTTCCAAGGAAGAGGGCTAATAATATTTGGCATTATGAGTCGGTTGGTGCGTGTGGGTAAAGTTGTACACCCCTGCAGGGTATTAATCTTTTCGAAAATCCGTGTTCACGGTTATGAACGCTTGGTGACCAGATTCTAAGATCATAGATAACTTTAACCATTATAAAACTTGTTGATCCACGTATGCTTAAGGATGCTTCCTCTAGGTCGAGGGGGTGATCCTAGATAGGAGGTTCTGATGAAGCTGATGGTTATCGAGATGTGATGAACAAGATGAAGAAGTTGCTATCTTATCCCTTTTAAAAGATTTTGAGTAGACGAGCCTCTTCTCTCTCTTGTTTACAAATAAAGAATTGCTTTATGCAAAAATAAATCCAGAGAAAGCCTTTCTAGCCATAGCATGTAGATACTAGGTTATCTAAGTCTTGCGGAGTACATCCTCGTACTCAGCCTTGCGCCATTGTTGTTTTTCTATAGATGATCTAGTTGCGACTGAAGGTGGCTTCTATGTTGACATCGACGAGTAGTTGGGGGTCCTAGGTAGCAGCCTGAGGACTATGGGATGGACGTCGCTTCTGTTTATGGCCTCTTAGGCCTTTTGCTAAGTTTTTGTGTAGAGCAACATAATTTGCTTTCGCTGTGTGATGTAATGTTGGGTCTATGACCTCTGGTTTGTAATAACTCTAATATCTTACTCTGTTAAGAGTTTAAACTTATGATGTTGAATCCCTGTGTTCTGTAATGTTACCGAATCATATTGTGATCTTCCGTGTTTGGAGTTGAACTTCTCTTAGATGGTGATCTGAGGTTAGTTTAACCCTAATTCCGGGGGTGCTACATCGACTCCTGACGCGATGTCCATGAGGCGGTAGGCGCCACCTGGGATTACTTCTGTGATGATGTAGGGTCCTTCCCAGGGTGACTCAAGATTTTTCGGCCGATCTTGCTTGAGTCGTAGGACGAGGTATCCTTCGACGAAGGACCTTGGACGTAGCCAATGGTTGTGGTAGTTGCGGAGGCTCTGCTGGTAGACCACTAAGCAAGCCGCAGCGATGTGGCGTGCCTCATTGAGTGTGTCGATGGCATCTTCGAGTGCGGCCGTTGATTCGGCCTTGCTGTAGGCAACGACCCGTGGGGCCTTGTGGCATACCTCGCCAGGTAGTACGACTTCGGCTCTGTGCACCATGAAGAAGGGTGTGAAGCCAGTTGCACTTTTCGGCGTTGTTCGTAGGCTCTAGAGGATGGAGGGTAGCTCCTCTGCCCAGGCTCCCATAAGTCGTTCTAGTGGGTTGAGAAGGCATTTCTTGATGCCGCCGCCTATGAGGCCGTTGGCCTTTTTGACCTGCCTGTTGGTTTGCGGGTGCGCCACAGAGGCGTACGATATGTTTATGCCAAGTCCCTCGCAGAAGTCCTGGAATTCCTTCAAGATGAAGTTCGAGCCGTTGTCCGTGATGATGTTGTGCGGCATGTACACTATGGACTCGAAGAATTTGACGGTTGTTTTGCTGCTTTGGTTGGTGACGGGCATGGCCTCGATCCACTTGGTAAACTTTTCGACTGCGACCAGGAGGTAGACGTGGCCTCCTTTCGAAGATTTGGGCAGTTTGCCTATCATGTCGAGGCCCCATTAGGCGAAGGGCCATGCCAGTGTTATGGGCTTGAGCTCCGATCCTGGTGCGTGTGGCTTGTCCGCGTACCTTTCGCAGCTGTTGCACCTTCGGACGATGTCCTTAGCATCATTCATGGCCGTTGGCCAGTAGAATCCAGCTCGTAAAGCTTTGGCGATGAGGGCGCGGCTGCCTGCATGATGACCGCAGATGCCCTCGTGGATGTCTTGGAGGATGATTTTGCCGTCACCGATAGTGACGCACCATTGGAGAACACCTAAAATACTATGCTTGTACAGCTCGCCATTGTGGAGGGTGAATGCTTTGGACCGGCGAGTTATGTTTCAGGCATCTGTCGGGTCGTCGGGCAGTTCTTTGTTTAGCAGGTACTGAAGGTGCGGCTGCGTCCACGTCTCCTCAATCACCATGACCTGCATCAGGCTGACGAGCTCGGCTTCGGTGTCGAGCTTTTCGGGTCCGTCCTGTCCTTCGGGTAGCGCAGCCCTCGAGTGCTCTGCTTCTTTGGGTGATCCCTTGGGGAATTTCATTTTGATAGAGGGTACGCATATTTGTTAGAGGAACACACCTGGTGGCACCTGTGCGCATGTGGAGCCGATGTTGGCGAGCCTATCAGCTTCCTCGTTGCTTTCCCGTCCAACGTGCCGAAGCTCGCAGCCGTCAAAGTCCCCTTCGAGTGAGTTGTAAAGCATGCGGTACACGATCATGTTGGCGCTGTGAGCGTCGCACTCGTTCATCGTCTGATGGCGACAAGGTTTGAGTCACCGTAGATGATTAGGGCGCATTGTGCCGCAGATCTTGGCCATCCACATTCCATGGATGAGAGCCTCATATTCGGCCTCATTGTTGGAGGCGCGAAATTTCATCCGAAGGACGTATTTCATCGTGTCGCCCTAAGGGGATGTTAGTATGACACCAGCTCCTACTCCGGCCTCACGTTTGGATCCGTCGAAGTGCATCGTCCATGATTGCGTCATGTCCGGGGTGTCCGGCAGCTGGAGTTCCATCCAGTGGACGAGGAAGTCAGGGAGGACCTGAGATTTGATGGCATTGTGCCGCTCATAGACTATGTCTAGAGGGGATAGCTCGATGCCCCATAGGGCTACGTGTCCCGTGGCTTCGGGGTTGTTTAGGATGTTTGACAGTGGCGCCTCGTTGACAACCATTATCTGATGCTCCTGGAAGTAGTGGCTTAGCCAACGAGCCGTCATGAATACGCCGTAGGCAAGCTTCTGGTAGTGAGGGTACCTCTGCTTTGTTGGTGTCAGTACCTCGCTGAGGTAGTAGATTGGGCGTTGGACCCCATGGGTCTTGCCATATTCGGGTCGCTCGACCACGAGTATGGTGCTTACCACCTGGTGCGTGGCTGCGATGTATAGCAACAGAGGCTCTCGCTCCTTTGGTGTGACCAGGATAGACGAGGTGGAGAGCAGCCGCTTGAGTGACTCAAATGCATTGTCTGCTTTGGGTGTCCACTTGAACTTGTCTGTCTTGCGCAGCAGCTGGTAAAAGGGCAAGGCCTTCTCACCCATGCGGCTGATGAATCTGCTTAGTGCCACGATGCGCCCAGCTAGCTGCTGGACACCTTTGAGGTTCTTCGGCTTCTCCATGGTCAGTATGGTTCGGATTTTCTTTGGATTCACCTCGATCTCTCGTTGGGAGATCACGTAGCCGAGTAGTTGGCCAGATGGGACGCCGAAGGCGCACTTTTCTGGATTCAACTTGATCTTGTAGTGATCAAGGTTATTGAACGTCTCGCGGAGATCGTCGATCAGTGTCTTGGCTTCGTTGGTCTTGATGACTATGTCGTCGACATAGACTTGGATGTTGTGATCGATCTGGTTTTTCAGACACGCCTGCATGCACCTCTGGTACGTGGCACCTGCGTTCTTCAGCCCGAAAGGCTTGGTGTTGTAGCAGAACACTCCGAACAGCGTGATGAACGCCGTTTTCTCCTGATCTTCGACCTTCAGCCGAATCTGATTGTAGCCTGAGTAGGCTTCAAGGAAGGAGAGTTTCTCGCATCCTGCGGTCGAATTGATGATCTGATCGATCCAAGGAAGAGGGAAGTGGTCCTTGGGGCAGTGTTTGTTGAGTGACATGAAGTCCATGCACATCCGTAGGATGTCTGTGTCCTTTTTGGGGACCAAGTATTGGCCAGCCACTTGCTTTCCTTGATTTCTCGGATGAAGTTGGCATCGAGCAGTCTATTGACTTCGATTCCAACTGCTTTGGCCCGTGGTTCGGACAATCGTCGGATCGACTGCTTGACTGGCCGTGCGTCGGGGAACACATTGAGTGCGTGCTCGGCGAATTCCCTGGAAACTCCTGGCATGTCCACAGGACACCAGGCGAAGATTTCCCAGCGCTCACGGAGGAATTTGACGAGCGCCCTTTCCTATGTGGGGTTGAGGTCGTTGGCTATCAGCGCCGTCTTGGAAGCATCCGTTGGGTGGACCTGCACCTTTTTCGTGTTGACCGTAGAGTCGAACGACATATCGGGTGCGTTTTGCCTGGCGACTGGGGGTGCCCCATTGTCTGTCACCTCTCACAGCCTCGTGAGCTCCTCCTGCATGCCGAACGACTAGGAGATTCTATTGAAATCTCTATCGCAGTGGTCCGATCGGGTGAAGCTTCCCTGGACTGTGATGACACCCCTGGGCCCTGGCATCTTGAGCAGCAGGTACGCGTAGTGCGGTACTGCTAGGAATCTTGCGAATGCCACACGTCTGAGGATGGCATGGTACTGTGATGGCCAGTCCACCACTTTAAACTCTAGCCGCTCGCATCGGAATTTTTCAGGCTTGCCGAAGATGACGTCGAGCCATATCTTTCCCAGGGGATAAATGCCCTTCCCTGGGACTATGCCGTGGAACATCGTGTCGGATTGTTCCAGGTTGCACATCGGGATCCGCACCGCTGCAAGGGTGCTGGCGAACATCAGGTTGATGTCGCTGCCGTTGTCCATGAAGACGCGGCTCATCTAAAATCCTCCGATCTGCACCTCGAGCACCAGGGCAGCATGGTCTGGGCGAGGGATCTGGCGGGGGTGATCCAAGCGATCGAACGTGATGCAGGATTCCGAACCACTAAGGTACTCAAGGATAGCAGGTGGAGCGGTCACGTCCTGGCTGACCTGTCGGGTGATCTTCTTTTGCACCATGTTGGTAGGGCGTCCCTTCTGGATCATCAGGAACCCCTTTCGCGGTGGGTATCCTCATGTACCGTTGTTTGGTGCAGGTGCGATTGCTGGATTCGACGGTCCCACGGGTGGTGGTGGAGGAGCTCCGTGGGCGATGTCAGCTGGTGCAGGTGCGAGTCCAAACCCAGGGTTCATGATCTGGCATCGCATTTGGGTGAGACCCTCGCTGAGCTTCTGGAACTCACGGCAGTCCTTTAGCATGTGGCTAGCCTTATTTTTGCCATCTTGCTTGTCGATGTAGAAGTGGATGGTGCAAGGACCAGACAACTTGTCGTATGCCGAGGTCTCGTCGTCACGGTTGCGGCGGTGCCATGTTTGCGTGGGGCATCCTCCGTCGCGGAAGTTTCCTCCATGGTATCCTCCGCTTCTGCGGTTGCCTTCATTGCGTCGATCGGCATAACCAGCTGCTACCATGTCGACTCCGTCGCGGTCATCATAGACACGCGATCTTCGCTTGCTGCGGCGTTCTTGCCTGCGGACATAGTCATCCTCATCATCCGAATGCATTCGGTGGAGGGAATCCTCGCCATCTGCCCACCTGTTGGCGATGTCCATGAGGTGGTCGAGCGTCTTGGGCTTGACGCGCCCAAGTTCTTCCTTGAAGTCCGGGCGCTTGACACCATCCTTGAAGGCGTCAATTGTCCTTTCCTCAGAGATGTGCGCGGCTGAGTTCTTGATGTTGGACCAGCGCAGGATGTACGAGCGAATGGATTCACGGGTACGTTGGGTGCAGGCGCGCAGTTCCTCGATCGAGGCTGGCCTCTTGCTGGTGCCCTTGAAGTTTCGGATGAAACTGTACGCCAGCTCTTCGTAGCTTCGGATGGAGCCGGAGGACAGGCTGCTGAGCCAGATTCGAGCTGCGCGTGTCAGCTGCAGCTGAAGGCATTGCAGCACGGTGTTTTTGTTACCGCCGTGCATCTTGACGGACGAGAGGTGGTCGCTGAGCCAGGCCTTCGGGTCCTACGTGCCGTCAAACTTCAGAGTGTCTGAAGGGAGCTTGAAATTTTTTGGCAGCCGCGTCCGCCGAACGGATCTGCTGAAGCATCGTGCTCCAGACAGCTCTCCATCGTCATCATCATCGGATTCGGTTGAACACGCACGTTTGGAGCGTGCATTGTCGACCTTGCGTTGGGCGAGGTCGTTTCGAGCATCGTAGTCGCTGCTGCGACGCCTTGGGCTCTTGCGATGTCGAGGTAGACCATGTTCGCCCTCGTCGGATGAGGGTGTGGGGCTGCGGTTGAATCTGACCGTAGATTTCTTTTTTGTCTCCATAGGAGCCTCCTCGTGGAGCGTAGCTCCGACGAGTCCAAGACCGGCTAGTGCGGACTTGTGCATGGCGCTTTTCGGGTCCTCCACCCGAGGTGGATGGGACGCGAGGTACGTGGTGGCTGCCATGATTGCAGCCTAAGGCGTCTTCGGCATGACGTTGTCATTCATGTCCATTGACATGAAGCATGTGTTGAGGGCCCTTGTTGCTTCGCGTCGTGCAGTGGGGTCCATGTTTTCCATGCGGGAGCAATGCTTATTGGAGTTCTTGCCATGCAAGCTGGAGCCGCCAGCGGCGGAGAGTGCAGCTCTCCGTACGCTAGAGTCCGACGTCGTCTTCTTGCGTTTGTCGAGTTCCTCCATCAGCTTCACCTGCCGGTTATGCTCGCCGATGAGGAGAAGGTGGTATGCCATGAGCAGATCCCGCGAAGCATTCACGGGTAGGATAACGTTGCCCACCACAGCTTCGCGTGCTTGACGCCATCCATCCTCGTTGAGGTTGATCTTCTGGTAGGCGTTAGCATCGCCCTCATTGGGCTGGAGGGGTGGGTTTCCTCTATTTCCTCCGTTCCCAGCCTGCGGGTCGAGCGTTGGGTTGGGTGCACTCGAACCTGGTGGCAGTTTCGATTCACCCTGGATGACCACGGTGCATTGGTAATGCCCGCGGACTTGGTTGCTGCTGCCGCAGCTTTCGGATCCGAAACTGTAGGTTCCTTCATCTGAGGGAGGACCGCACAGATCTGAGTTGCAGCTGCTGCTGTCATATGACTCATCTGTCAGCGTCGACATGTGTAACACGCCGATGGGTGGGACCCATGAAGCGGGCCTGATGGACGGCGGTGGCACCCGCTCTGGGAGGCGGAGGGTGCCGGTCTGCCCCACCTAGAAGCAGAAGCTCCCGAACAGAATCTCGAGTCTGTCGCCTATGGGCTCGAAATCCCTCATGGTGGCTGGCGAGTGGGCAGTGAAGTCGAAGGTGCCGAAGAGGAGATGACTCTCCGTCGCTGATGAGTTCTAGATCGCTCCGGATGGGATCGTCACGGTCGTACAATCAGCGCCCCAATTCCCACAGATGGCACCAATTGACGAGGTTTAATCTCGTCAATGCCCATTGTTATGGACTTGGGTTTTGGAGAAGATGGGGATCCTAGAGATCGTAGAATGGTTAGCAAACAAGCAATACGGGGACACGAGGTTTACCCAGGTTCAGGCCCCCAGAGGGAAAACCCTACTCCTGCTTGTCTGCTCTTGATTATGGCGGAACCGAAGGTTACAGGGGTGCGCAGATGCAATCTAGCGTGAGGTGTGTATGAGGTGAGTTGAGATCCTCCTCGATGTACCCTTCTAGCCCTTATATAGATAGACAGGTCTTGGGCGTAGGTCGAGTCGGTTATAGATTAGGGTTTTCCCCTTTGAAATTCTATCTATTCTAGTCTTGTTCTCCAAGGATCCGAAGGCATCATGGGCTTGGGCCACCCGAAATCTCCACGGGTCGTGTATCCTGTCGTGGGCCTTCCCTTGGGCTAGACCAGGTATGCTAACGTTGTGTACCCGCTGGGTATAACCATGTCATCAGCAACCTCCTCCTCGTGCTTGGCGATGAGTTCTGAACTTATCTTATGGATGACATCAACTTCGCGTTCCGCCATCTTCTTGTACCTGAAAACTTCCTACTCCAATGCTTCCATCCTGTCTTCCAGATTGCCTTCTCCTTTAGGGCCTTGAACTTCTTTCATCTGCACCTTCCCATCCTTGAGAATGAACTCCTTGGTATGAATTCTCAACTCATAGATGTATGGGTTGATGACATCCACGGAGGAATCCTCCATGGGTGATCCAGAGGAAGACATTGTGACTCCAAAACTGAGAATCTGCCGGACAGAAACATATCGAAACAGAAACATGATGAGAACAAGATACACAAACCTCGGGAGATCTGGGGGTTATATATTACGAAGTTTCAATGCATAAGGAAGGTACCGGTACGAAAACGAGGAGGAGATGGAGCTCAGGAGGCTCACACCTCCTCCAGGCGTGGCCAGTTGGGGGCCGCGCCTAGGGTGGGTGTGGCCACCCTGGCCTCCGTTTCCTCCTATGTTTCGTTTCGTAACCTTCTGTATGTAATAAAAACATCAAAAATATAAAAACAGATAGGGTTTTCATGAACCTTATGTTTTCACCACTTTTACCTATTCAAAGATGGACTCCGCAGATTCTGGTGTTTGGTTTCTGATAAATTCTTCCGGAGTCACCGTTTGAATAATATCAACATCTTCGTTATAAGAATCTCTAGAAATATAATGTTTTAGTCTTTGACCATTCACCACCTGTGTGGTGTCGTCCTTCAGAGAAGATATTTTAATAACACCTGAATGATATACTTCCTTAATAACAAAAGTCCCTTCCCATTTTGAGAGTTGTTTCCCTGCAAAAAATCTGAGACGAGACCTATACAAAAGAACTTTCTCACCAACATCTAACTCCCTTTTGAGAATGCTCCTATCATGCTATATTTTTCCTTTTTCCTTAAAGAGTCTAGCATTTTCATAAGCTTCACTTCTCCACTCATATGAAGTACTCAAGTCAAGCAATCTTTTCTCACCAGCAAGTTTAAAATCTCTATTCAATTCTTTCACTGCCCAATAAGATGTATGTTCTAATTCTAATGGCAAGTGACAAGATTTCCCATAGACCATTTTGTAAGGAGACATCCCCATAGGATTTTTATAAGTAGTTCTATAAGCCCATAAAGCGTCATTCAACTTTTTAGCCCAATTTTTCCTAGATCTATTAAAAGTCTTCTGCAAGATAGATTTAATTTCCCTATCGGAAAGTTCTACTTGCCCACTGGTTTGGGGGTGATAAGCTGAAGCAATTCTATGGTTAACATCATATTTAGCGAGAGTTTTTCTAAAACCACCATGAATAAAATGAGAGCCTCCATCAGTCATGAGATATCTAGGCACACCAAACCTAGGAAAAATAACATATTTAAGCATTTTTAAAGAGGTCTTACCATCAGCACAATTTGTAGGTATGGCCTCTACCCACTTTGTAACATAGTCAACAGCAACAAGAATATGAGTATACCCTTTTGAAGGAGGAAAAGGACCCATAAAGTAAAATCCCCAACAATCAAAAGGTTCAATAACAAGAGAATAATTCATAGGCATTTCATTGCGTCTAGAAATGTTACCAACTCTTTGACATTCATCACATGATAAGACAAACTTCCTTGCATCTTTGAAAAGGGTAGGCCAATAAAATCCAGATTGTAAAACCTTTTGTGCAGTCCTATCACCAGCATGATGTCCTCCATAAGCACTGCCATGACATTTTCTCAATATCTCTTGTTGTTCAAATTCTAGAACACATCTTCGCATAATACCATCTACTCCTTTATATAAATATGGGTCATCCCAAAAGTAGTGCCTTAGATCATAAAAGAATTTTCTTCTTTGCTGGGCTTTAAAGGATGGAGGCAAATACTTGGAAACAATAAAGTTAGCATAATTAGCATACCAAGGACTCTCATGCGGGCTTACCCTTATTGCAGCCAACTGCTCATTCGTAAAACTATCATTAACAGGCAAAGGGTCAAAAGAAATGTTTTCCAAACGAGATAAATTGTTAGCAACAGGATTTTCAGCACCTTTCCTATCTACAATATGCAGATCAAACTCTTGTAAAAGCAACATCCATCTAATAATCCTAGGCTTAGCGTCCTTCTTTATCATAAGGTACTTAATAGCAGCATGATCAGTATGAATAGTGACCTTTGAATCAACAATATAGGGTCTAAACTTATCACAGGCAAAGATTACAGCTAAGAACTCTTTTTCAGTAGTAGCATAATTATTTTGAGCAGCATCTAGAGTATTGCTACCATAATTAATAACATTCAACTTCTTATCAACACGTTGCCCAAGGACAACACCCACAACAAAATCACTAGCATCACACATAATTTCAAAAGGTAAACTCCAATCAGGTGGTTGAACAATAGGAGCAGTAGTCAAAGCTTTCTTCAGAGTTTCAAAAGCTTCCTTACAATCATCATCAAAAACAAAAGGTACACATTTTTGAAGAAGATTAGTAAGGGGCTTTGAAATTTTGGAGAAATCTTTAATAAACCTCCTATAGAAACCAGCTTGACCAACGAAACTACGAATACCTTTTATATCCCTAGAGCAAGACATCTTCTCAATTTCTTCAATTTTGGCTCTGTCAACTTCAATGCCTCTTTCAGAAATTTTGTGTCCAAGAACAATCCCTTCATTAACCATGAAATGGAATTTCTCCCAATTAAGAACAAGGTTGGTTTCTTCACATCTCTGCAAAAATTTATCAAGGTTGTGCAAACAATTATCAAAAGAAGTTCCATAGACGGAGAAATCATCCATGAAAACCACCACAATTTCTTCACAAAAACCATGAAAGATAGCAGACATACATCTCTGAAAGGTAGCAGGAGAATTACATAAACCAAAAGGAATACGCCTATAAGCATAAGTGCCATAAGGACAAGTGAAAGTGGTTTTCTCTTGGTCTTGTGCTTTCACAGCAATTTGAGAGAACCCAGAATAACCATCAAGAAACAAAAGTGGGTCTTTTTAGACAACCTCTCAAGCATTTGATCAATAAAGGGCAAAGGATAATGATCATTAGTAACTTTATTAACCTTTCTAAAATCAATGCACATCCTATACCCAACCACTACTCTTTGGGGTATAAGCTCATTATTTTCATTAGGCACAACAGTAATTCCCCCTTTCTTTGGAACACAATGAACGGGGCTAACCCATTGGCTACCAGCAATAGGGTAAATAATACCAGCGTCAAGGAGTTTCAATACCTCATTTCTTACCACATCCTTCATCTTAGGATTTAGACGACGTTGGTGCTCAACAACTGGTTTTGCATCAGGTTCTATATTAATAGCATGCTGACATATAGTAGGAGAAATCCCTTTTAAATCATCAAGAGTATAGCCCATAGCTCCTCGATGTTTCTTCAGTATTTCCAATAACCTCTCTTCTTCCTTTCCTGAAACTTTAGAGCTAATAATAACAGGATATACTTTCTTATCATCAAGATAAGCATATTTAAGATCATCAGGTAGAGGTTTTAATTCGAAAATAGGGTCCCCTTTAGGTGGTAGTGTGGTACCCAAATCTTCCACGAGTAGATTATGCTTAAGTAACTCAGGTTGACGAAGGAAAACCTCATCAATCTCATTTCTTTCCTTCATGAAGACATCGCTTTCATGATCTTCCATAAACTGCTGCAAGGCATTGTTAGGAGCAAGAGAAATAGCAGAAAGTTGTTCAACCCTGAAATCCTCATTAGGCAATTCATTTTCATAAGGAGTTTTAGCAAATTTGGAAAAAAAAATTAAACTCATATGACTCTCCATCAAACTTAGTCAAAACTTTTTCCTTCCTACAATCTATAATAGCCCCACAAGTATTCAAGAAGGGTCTACTAAAGATAATAGGATATGGTTTACTAGCTTCAGAACCAAGTACTAGAAAATCAGCAGGATATTTAATCTTATCACAAAGAACCTCCACATATCTTATAATGCCAATGGTACAGACTGTATCTCTATTAGGAAGGTGAATAACCACATCAATATCCTCAAGCTCACAAGGACCAATTTCATGCATAATTTCCCTGTAAAGCTCATAAGGTATAGAACTAGAACTAGCACCAATATCACATAAACCATAATAGCAATGATCACCAACAATAACAGAAAGCACAAGGACACTAGCTTTTCTAGCTTTTCTAGGATGAGAGACAATATTAGAAGCGTCTTCACAGAAGACAATGTGCTCATCCTCTATATTTTTAGTGACAAGATCTTTCACAATAGCTACCACAGGTTCAATATTTATTTGCTCATCGGGTTCCACATTTTCTTTGTACCTTTGCTAACCACATTAGCCATGATAGAATATTCCTTTACCTTAGCAGGAAAAGGGATTTTCTCAACATAAGGTTTAGGCAAAATAGGATCGACATTACAAACTTCTATGCTAGCAGTAACATGGGTAACAATGTCTTTTTAAGGAGCATGGTACTTGTCCCACTCTTTTTTGGGAATTTCAATATAAGAGGCAAAGTCCTTAAAACATTTTGCAAGAACTTGAGAATCAAGACCATACTCATTACTAATATCACGGAAGTCATCAGTTCCCATAAAAGATTTTATGCATTCATAATCATAATTTATACCTGGATTTCTTCCTTTGTCATTCTCCCAAGCTTCAGTGTTCTGTTGAATAGTCTAAGAGATCCCATTTAGCTTCTTCCTTCATACGTTTGGATGATCCAGCACAAGAAGCATCTAGTAAATCTTTATCATGAAGAGAAAGCCTAGAATAAAAGTTATTGATAATAATATTGTTAGGGAGTTCATGAATAGGACATTTAAGCATTAGTAACTTCAATCTCCCCCAAGCTTGAGCTGTACTCTCTCCATCACGAGGCCAAAAGTTATATATCAGATTCCTATCCTTATGAATTTCACTGGGAGGATAAAATTTAGAACTCCCATTCCATGGATTGCCCATTCTTCAGCAGCTTATACCATTCTTCAGCTCTTCCTTTCAAGGATATAGAGAGTAACTTCTTCTTCACCTGTTCAGTTGTGATACCTACACACTTAAACAACCCGCATAATTCATGGATAAAAAGCAAATGATCACCAGGGTGGACAGTTCCATCGCCTAAATAATAATTATCCATAACACGATCAACAATACTTGTAGGTATCTTAAAAGGATCTATCTCAATAGGTGGTGGTTCATCTACTACCCTAACATTGGTAGTAGTACTTTCCCAAACAAACAACCAAGTGGGTTATCCATATTGGAAACAGAGTAACAAACATAAATAAAAAGCAATACTCATAGTAGAAGTTTCCTTTACCAGTTCCACTCTTCAATAGCGCTTCACTCCCCGGAAACGGCGCCAGAAAATAGTCTTGATGACCCACAAGTATATGGGGTGTATCGTAGTACTTTATATAAATAGGAGTGTCGATCCCAACGAGGAGCGGAAGGTGTTGACTAGTGGTATGGAGCAGGAAATCTCTGTAAATACTTAGCAAACGGATTTTTAGGGGTTTTCAGATAAAGCAAAGAAACAAAGTGCAAGTAATAAAGACAACGAACAATTGGAGCAAGTGGCCCAATCCTTTCTTAGCAAAGGACAAGCCGGTGGGAATAATTATAAGGACCAAACGTTCTCGAGGACACATGGGAATTATGTCAAGTGATTTTACTTCAAATAGCTGAGTACATTTCTTTGGTGTTCTAAGTGTTGTGTGGGTGAACCTGTGCTAATGTACTGACCTTACTTGGACTAATACATACTTTTGATTAAACCCCCTGCAAGCATCCGCAACTACAGGAAAGCAATTACGATATAAACCTAACCACAGCCTTAAACTCTGAGATCCTACACTCCCTTGTGCAATGGTGTCCTAACGGGGGTTCAGGTTTCTGTCACTCCGGCAGCCCCACAATTAGTAGCCAAATACACAATGCATTCCCCTAGGCCCATAAATGGTGAAGTATCATGTAGTCGATGTTCACATGACACCACTAGAAGAATAGCACCACAACTTAAATACTAAACCATTGAATAATAAATCAACACAAATCCACTACTAACAACATGACTTCTCCCATGTCCTCAAGAACTAAACGAACTACTCACAAGACATCATATGGATCAAGATCAAAGATGATATGGTGATGGATAACAATCTGAACATAAACAATAATCCAATGGTTCCACTCACAAGCATCAACTACAATAGTAATCAACACCGGGAAAGTTTCCCCTAAGAACTATGCAAGCATTCAACACAATTGTTACAGCGGGATGGAGTGGTGATGATGGTGCTGGTGGTGATGATGGTGTGGATGATGATGATGATCCCGATGAAGTCTAGCTTGATGATGGTGTTGATGGCGACGATCTCCCCTCTCTGGGAAAGAATTTCCCCGGCAGTAATCTGTCTGTCGGAGAGCTCTTTCTCTCTCGGTGTTTTTCGCCCCGTAGAGGCGGCAGAATCTTTCTATGGTCGCTCCCCGTGTTTTAGGGTTTCGAGGAGAAGATATAGGGGAGAGGGCGGAGCCAGAGGTGGGCCACACCCCCTGTACGCGTGGCCTAGGGGTGGCCCGCGCCTAGGGGGTGTGGGCCCCCTGTGGCCCATCTCCACCACCCCTTCTGGCTTTCTCCGTCTTCTAGGAAAATATGATTTTCTGTAGTTTTTCTGGTATTTTTCTGATCTTCGCGAACTTGTATAAAAACACCTCTTTTTCCATCAGAATCCTGACTCCGGCAGTTCATCCTCCAAGAATCATCCAACATGTAAAAACAGATGAAAAGACATAAGTAACACCTCTTAAAAAGAAATATATCAATGAATAGAGGCAAATTATGATATAGAATGGTGATGCAAATTGGTCGTATCAGTGCCGTGTTCAGCCTGCAAGAAGATTTGCCCCAGGGAACTCGCTCAACCGCAACGGCCGCCTGTTTCACATGAATGCTGAAGAAGCTCAGGAAGCGGCAGATGTCGTGCTGGGTATGTTTTCTGGTAACTTAGTACTTGCAAGAGTGTTGTTTGATTCTGGAGCATCGCACTCATTTGTTACAGAAGAATTTGCATGCACTAGTAAGATTCAACCAACAAAATTGAAGCATGTTATGATAGTTCAAGTACCTGGTTCAACCACCAAAGCTAGACAAATTTGCAAGGCCGTACCTATCAGAATCCATGGCATATATTTTTATGCTAATCTAATAGTACTTGGAACTAAAGGTTTGGAAGTAGTACTAGGAATGGATTGGATGTCGAAACATAAAGGATTAATCGACTATGCCAAGAAAGCCATAACGATGACTAGTACCACTGGAGTATCAGTAGAGCATGTATCTGAAACCCTGCCTCGTCAATTCAAGTGCAACAAGAGTCTAGCCCAACCAACCATTGACCAAGTTAGAGTAGTTTGTGAATACCCCGAAGTATTCCCAGATGAATTGCCCGGTATGCCCCCAGATCGGGATATCGAGTTTATCATTGAACTAATCCCTAGAACTAGAACCATAGCTCAGATACCTTATATAATGAACCCGTCTGAATTAGTGGAGCTAAAGAAGAAACTAGATGCTATGTTGGAGACAAGCTTGATCCAACCAAGTGTGTCGCCCTGGAGATCACCTGTTCTATTTGTGGATAAGAAAGATGGAGGTAACCATTAAGAACAAGTACCCACTGCCAAAGATAGAAGATCTGTTTGACTAGTTGACCGGTGCCAAAGTGTTTTCTAAGATTGACCTTAGAACTAATTATCATCAAATCAAGATTCGCGCAGAGGATATTCCAAAGACTGCCTTTACCACCAGATACAGACTGTATGAGTACACTATCATGTCTTTTGGATTAACCAATGCCCCCGCTTGTTTCATGAACCTCATGAATAATATTTTTATGAACTTCCTGGATAAGTTTGCCGTTGTTTTCATCGATGACATTCTGATATATTCCAAATCAGAAGAAGAACATGAGCTACACCTAAGGACCATCCTTCAAACCCTTAGGGAGCATCAGTTGTATGCTAAGTTTAGCAAATGTGAGTTCTAGTTACAGGAAGTAGGATACCTCGAAAATATCGTGTCTGCCGGAGGAATTGCTGTCAACCCTGCCAAGGTTAAGGATGTGGAAGAATGACAAGCCCCAACCACTCAAACCCAAGTTAGGGCATTTCTCAGATTAGCGTGATATTATAGCAAGTTCGTAGAAGGATTCTCATGCATTGCAAGACCCATGACCCAATTATTCAAGAAAGATAAGAAGTTTGAATGGACGGACAAATGTGAAGCAAATTTTTGAAGAGCTTAAGAAGAGATTGATTTCATCCCCAATCTTGATCATGCCGGATATCACGAAGCCTTTTGATGTGTATTGTGACGCATCCAAGGTTGGTATTGGATGTGTGTTAATGCAAGAAGGCAAAGTCATATCCTATCTGTCCCGACAACTGAAGCAACATGAGCAGAATTACCCTACCCATGACCTTGAACTAGCAGCCGTAGTTTTTTCCTTGAAGACATGGCGACATTACCTCATGGGTAACCGCTGTGAGATTTATTCAGATCATAAGAGCCTGAAGTATATTTTCACCCAGAAGGAGCTGAATATGAGGAAAAGGAGATGGATAGAGCTAATCAAGGACTATGACCTTGACATTCACTATCACCCCGGCAAAGCCAATGTAGTAGAAGATGCTCTTAGTAGATTGTCGTGTCGCTTGAACACCATGATTCTGAAGGAGCAACCAAGTTTGCACAAGGAGTTGGAAGATTTCAGAATGGAGCTAGTTAGTGAAGGATTTTTGGCTAGCATAGAACTTCAACCCACTTTGATCAGTCAAATCAAGGAGGCGCAGAAAGGAAATGCTAGTATCGACGGAATCAAACATCGTATCGGTACAGGGAAGGTACCCGGATTCACCAAAGATGAAGAAGGAGTTTAGTGGTACAAAGGACGTATCTCTGTACCAGCAGATTCAGAGTTGAAACAAGCTATTTTGAAATAAGCACATGATACTCTTTATTCTATCCACCCTAGAGGAACCAAGATGTATCAGGATTTGAAGGAGCAATTTTGGTGGCACAAGATGAAGATAGAAATCGGAAGCAACATAGCCAAGTGTGATATCTGTCAGAGAGTCAAAGCGGGATATCAGATACCCGCAGGACTTATGCAACCATTGCAGATTCCAGAATGGAAATGGGATTCAGCTCGAATGGATTTTATCACTGGTTTGACTACATCTAGTAGGGGAAATGGCTCTATTTGGGTCATAGTGGATATATTGTCCAAAGTAGCACATTTCTTACCTGCTAAGACCACTTATCAAATTTCGAAGCTAGAAGAGTTGTACATTGCTAGGATAGTCAGTTTGCATGGACTCCCCAAGAACATCGTGTCGGATCGTGGAACCTAGTTTACCTCGAGATTTTGGAAGAAAGTCCAAGAAGGATTAGGAACAAGACTGGATTTGAGCACAACTTATCACCCACAGACTGATGGACAAACGGAGCGAGTAAACCAAATACTCGAAGATATGTTGAGATCTTGTGTGTTGGAATATGGATCAAAATGGGAAGATTGTCTGCCTTTCGCAGAATTCTCATACAACAACAGTTACCAATCCAGTTTGCAAATGGCCCCATTTGAGTTCATGTATGGAAGAAAGTGTCGTACCCCTTTGAATTGGTTAGAAGTAGGAGAGAGTCAGATTTTCGGACCCGACATCCTACGAGAAGACGAATAGAAAGTTCACAAGATCCGTGAGCACCTTAAGACCGCCCAATCCAGACAGAAGAGTTACGCCGACAAGAGACGTCGAGACCTATCTTTCAATATCGGAGATTTTGTGTATCTGAAAGTATCACCCTTGAAAGGAATGCGACGTTTCCAACTCAAAGGGAAGTTAGCCCCCAGATATATCGGACCCTTCAAGATTTTGAATCGTTGAGGAGAAGTATCATATCAACTAGAACTGCCAGAGGAGATGTCAGTCGTGCATAATGTGTTCCATATTTTGTTACTTCACAAATGCCTAGAAGTCCTGGAGAAGACCTAAGTTTTCAAGAATATTGATCACAGAACCATAGAGATCAATGATGACCTGACATATCCTGAAGTACCCATTCGTATTCTGGAAGAAGCCTTCCGAACCACCCGAACCCGAAGTATCAAGTTTCTCAAGATCCAGTGGAGTAACCACACTGAAGAAGAAGCTACCTAGGAGCGAGAAGATTACATTAGGACTGAGTTTCCAGATCTCTTTAAATCCTAGTTTTCTTTTTCTCAAATATCGAGACGAGATTTTGTTTAAGGGGGGAAGGTTTGTAACATCCCAAAAATATTAATCAAGATTATCAAGTTCTAATCACCCAAGTTTAGGGTTAACAAAAACTTTTGTAATTAAAAATTAATATGAATGTATGAGTGTATGTGATGAATGCATGAATGCTTGACATGACTTGTTTGATTGCTATGAATGGCAAGGATTGGTTTAAAGATGAAAACAACATCATCTAAATCATTTCCAAGTAGAATCAAATCAATAGAAATTCAAATATAAAAAATATGAGCTAATGGTCATTTTGACCAAAGTTAACCACTAGACCACTTTGAGTGTTGATGACCCACAAGTATAGGGGATCGTAGCAGTCTTCGCGGGTAGTATTACCCAATTTATTGATTCGACACAAGGGGAGCCAAAGAATACTTGCAAGCCTTAACAACTGAGTTGTCAGTTTATCTGCACCTGGAAATAGTTCTTGCTCACAGAAGTTTATTAGTAGCAATAGTTTGTAGTAGCAATAGCAACAGTGAAACAGGAGCAATAGTAACAGTAACAGTAACAGTAGGATTCGAGTGCGGTAGGCATAGGGAAGGACGGACGGGCGTTGCATGGACGAGTCTAAACATGTAACTTCAAGACCTAGGGAATTGCAGATAAATAATATCAAGCATCCAAGTACTAAACAATCGTAGGCATGTGCTCCAAATATAGTCATACGTGCTCGCAATGAGAACTTGCACAACATCTTCTGTCCAACCAGCCCGTGGCAG
The DNA here is from genome assembly GCA_910589765.1 of Avena atlantica. Lineage (NCBI taxonomy): Eukaryota > Viridiplantae > Streptophyta > Magnoliopsida > Poales > Poaceae > Avena > Avena atlantica. The sequence goes on from OU342734.1 coordinate 76,075,765, forward strand.
CGAGGCCTCTAGGGAACTACTGGCAATTAAGGTGCTCTTTTTAATAGAGCACCGGAGCAAAGCATTAACACTCCATGAACACATGTGATCCTCACACCACAGCCATCCCCTCCGGTTGTCCCAATTATTGTCACTTTGGGGCCTTTGGATCCGAACAATGATATGTGTACACAACTTGCAGATAAGATCACAAACAATACTATCATAATGATTCAATAATAAGTTCAGATCTGAGATCATGGCACTCGGGCCCTAGTGACAAGCATTAAGCACAACAAGTTGCAACAAAGTCAAATAGCACTAATAGAGATACTAGGCACTATGCCCTAACAGATCTTATTCGATTACATGATAGAACTCATCCCTTCCCTACCATCCCCAAGCCTACAGCGGGGGATTACTCACTCATGGATGTGGGAAACATCGGTGGTTGATGGAGATGCGTTGGTGATGACGATGGCGATGATCCTCTCCAAATTCCCTGTCCCGGCAGGGTGCCAGAACGGAGTTTCTGGATCCGAATCTTGGTTTCTGATGGCGGCGGCGGAGCGGAACTCTTTCTGGAAAACTATCGAACCCCCCTGAGTTTTTAGGTCAGAAGGCAACTTATAGGTGCGGAGGGAGGCCGAGGAGCTGCCTGGGGTGGCCAAACCCCCTCTAGGCGCGGGGTCAGGTGGGCCCGCACCTGGGGTGGGTCTGGGCCCCCCAGGCCTCCTCTTTGTCTCCCCTTCTCGCTCCGTGGATCTTCTAGTGAGAAATAGTTTTTGGCATATTTTCCGGGATTTTTCCTGATAGTTCATTTTCTGCACAAAAACAAGAGACCAAGGCAATCCTGCTGAAAACAGTGTCAGTCCGTGTTAGTTGTATCCAAATCACACAAGTTTAGAGGAAAAACAATAGCAAAGTGTTCGAGAAAGTAGATACATTTTGGACGTATCAAGTGTTTCTAGTCCAAGATTTCTAACAAAAACAAATCCAATTCTTTTCACCCCTTTCTAGACCAAGTAAAAGTGAACCCAAGCCCACTTCGCAAACCAACCGAAACATATTTCAAATCTATTCAAATGACAATTGAAAATTGAATCAAGTGTAGGTACTAAGATCACCATTTCTCAAAAACCACTCAAACCAGTTCACCTTGACAAACCTAAGCAACCAGAGACTACCAAGTATGTGACCAGTACACTCACCAAAATTCATTCAAAAATTTCAAACTTGAATTCTTTCGACCATTTCATCAAACACCTGGAGACACATTTCGAAACTGCCTAACTTATACTGTTTAGAGCAGTGTTTGATCAAACATTTGTCCTCATCTCACTCCCCTTGTCTCCCCTAGTGATCACAGTCGCATTGAAGCAGCTACCACCCCTACCCTTGCACCATGCCGTTCCAACCCAAGCTACCCCTTGCCAGCCGACCATGGCTAGCTAGCAGGAGCCATCGCTGCGCCTAGACATCATGTCCAGGAGGCAGCTGACCGTCCACCGCCACCCCATGTCCAGCCCACGCATGCAGCCAGGCCCTGGAGCACCCTAGCACAGCCGCGCCAATGTCTCTGCGCCATGCCGAGAGCACGCCAGAGTGCCACATCCGACACACTCGCACATGCTGCGCCTCGCATTCGCCGCATGTGCCTGCAATCACCACGACCCCAGGAACATCCCAGACACCTCCGTTCGTCGCCGCAAGACCCGTAGCACCCGCGCGTCGTCAAAACCACCGTCGGTGCTGCGCAGAGCGTCGACCATTCCTAACCATTCTTGATCGGCCCTTGCCGCGCCATTACTTCCTTGAGCATTGCCAGGAGACCGCGCACCGGCCTACGCCCATCGCCATGCCATTAGCTCGTTGTACCGTCATGCCCGTCGAGCTCCTCCCATGCCGCACTGCCTCTCTCGCTCGGCTATGAAAGGAGGCCACCCCAGCCTCAATTCGACACACCATTCCACTCCCTACCTCTCACTGAACCGCCCACACCTCTCCCCGGAGTAAGGCGAGCTCCGCATCGCCAGAATTTCACCAGAGCCCGCCGCTGCAGAAGGAGAGGGAGTCGTTGATTGGAGCCACCCCAGGAGCCGTCGTGACCACCGTTCAAACCGCTGTCGTTGACAACGTCGTTCGCCCCCAACACCGACCCTAGATGGAGCCCCGGTGAGCCTCACACGGCCCCTACCTCCGCGTTAGGGTTTAGACCTCGCCGGAGCTGTTCGTCGTCGACGATGAACCCCAGCCATTAGATTAGATTCTAATCATAGGGCATGGATAGAAGGATACAGCTTCGCTTAATTAGAGTCCCTGACAGATGGGGCCATCACTAAACTTAGCCCGCGCGCTGCGCTGTGCGCAGTGGGCCGGCCCAATTAGTTCCCGCGCGAGCCAGTAGATTCAAATATAGATTTTTCTAATTTATTCAACTCTAGTTCTGGCAGTATATTCAAAAATCGATTCAGAGAGATTCACTAAACCAAATTGCATTAAACAATTTTTTTAGAAAGGTATGGAAATTATTAATCCAATCCCGTTGGATTCAAACCATTTGAAATTATAGATCACCTATAGTAAAAATAACAAGGCAGAGACTTTTCTGCATTCAAATATTTTTCAGAAATCAACCATAAATGATTTTGAGTTGATTCCAACTCTCAAAAATCTCATTTGACAAGATCTAACTGAATATATAAAAATATTTAGGTTTACATGCGGTAATAATGGAAAAGTATTAAAAGATGCCCCATAAGCATTTCTAGTCACTTTAATTAATTAAAATAATAATGTTAAACATTATTAAATTGTGACACCACTTTAAATCACATTCCCAAGTATTACAATATGTGGTGATGACATGTGTCAACATGATCCCATATTTTAATTGGAGAATATTAAATCTTAAGTACTTTTTCAATGAGTAGAAATTACTTTGCTAAAATAAAATAAATAAAACTAGACCTCTAATCCTTGTGATAATTGTGATGATGCCAGATCAACTAGTGTGAACCTTTGTGTGCTAAATAGAAGTAGTTAAGTATTGTTTGGTGATTGTGTACCTCGTATTTATTTATAGACGCTAGTACCGACCAAGGATACGAAGAGGAAGGAGACTACTACGAAGAAGAAGAGGAAGAGAACTTCAATCACTACACTACTCAAGGCAAGGTACCACTTGCAAGTTTCTTAACCATGCAAGCTAATACTTGCAAGCCCCACTATACCACTTAACCTATTGAATGCCTTAGGCATGTTTGGTTATACCCCTTTATTATACCAAATCCCAGTTTTTACTTGCAAGCTTTATTATTTTATTCCTTTATCAAAACTTATTTATTGGTTTTACTTAGTGACTTGTGAATTTTGGAAAGATATTATAGGTATCATAAATACCATAAAACTTGTCCTAAGTTAGTTAGAACTAGATGTCATGCTAAGGCATGAGAGCTAGATTTGGATTAGTCACACTTGATTAGCACCCCTCATTAGTGAGTACCCCCAACTTTAGTGGCTAGTGCTAAGCATAAAACTTAATCAATTTAGATGGGAATACTTGGTGAAAATGGTTATGAAAACCTTAGAATGACTAATGAAAAGTTTTGACATGTGCTATGAACACCAGATGATTTGGTGATGGAAATGTTGAGGCATCAGCCTTAGCCCTTTATAAAACTGATGGTTGGGTTCGGATGCGACACCATTCCAACTTACCGTACAACCACAATACCCGACTTTGGGTAGGGCTTGACTGGAAGTTTATATATCTTAGTATGGGTTCCCTTGCGTAAGAGGTTTGAGCTGGGGCTACCTCGTGATGATTGTCCACCTGTGCAGTTCCCAAGATGATAGATGATCATGGTTGGGAGGCCAAACTCATAGGGGAGGTGCCTATACTAGGGTGTGTAATTGAAAGGTTAGGATTGATAATCCGTATACTAAGTATGGTGATTCAGGATTGTTCCTGACGGATGTATTGAATGTTGTGGTGAAAGTGTACCACCTCTATAGAGTGTCAAACTATTCGAATAGCCGCATCCGCGGTTATGGACTGTTGGAGTGGCCATACTGTTCCGTCGTCAGATGTTTTCAAAATGACTTGTGAAATGAATTATGACTTTGACTTGACCACAACAAGGTTGTGAAAGTGAAAACTAAGTTCCCACTTAGGTGTTGTAAAACTTTAAACTAGTTTTGTTTACTTCTAAACTCAGTTAGAGATCAACCTAGCTTTTTGCAAATAAACTTAGAGCTTAGGATTCCTACTTGAACCACCTTACTTGTTAGTGATAGTTTGCGAGTACTTAAATAGTACTCATGGCTTTGTCCCTGGCTATTCCTATGGCCAGACTATGAGGAGGACTACCAGGAAGATGGACAGCAGGAAGTCTACGATAACTATGATCATCTCCCAACGTCATCATTGCTTGTGACCCTGAAGATGGAGCTTTGACCATGCTACTATTATTATTTCGCTGCGTTGATTGTATTAAGACTGGATCATGAGATCCTTTATGTGTAAGACCTTTATTATGGCTTGTAATGGATGATGAACTATGGTACCAATCTGTTATGTCTCCCAAAAATGGTAATCCTGGGATTGCGATGTATGGCATAACAGGCATCTGGGATTAAAAATCCACGTGTTGAAAATTAATAACTTCCAAGACTCAGGAAAACTATTGGGTTATCTCCCAAGAAGTACTTTTCTTTAACGCCTTTAAGTTAGGCATGATAGTTTGAGAAGATGCTCACATAAGAAATATGAATTGAAGTAAAAGAGAGCATCAAGAAGAAAATTCAAAACACATTTAATTCTAACCCACTTCCTATGCATAGGAATCTTGTAAGAAAATAAATCAAAGAAGCACATAGTAATAAGAATGGGTAGATAAAACAAGAGAAACTTCAAAACTTTCAGCACATAGAGAGGTGTTTCAGTACCATGAAAACTTCTACAACCATATATTTCCTCTCTCATAATAATTTTTAGTAGCCTCATGAATAAACTCAACAATATAACTATCACATAAAGCATGCATTTCAAGATCTGCAAACTCATAATTTTTATCAAGCTCAAAAATAGTGGGATTAAAACCGTCAAACCCAATTTTAACTATTTTATAATAAGGTGACTGATCATTCAATATAGGACCATCATCTAGAGCTTTATCATAAACATTTTCTAAGCAAAACTCTTTAGTACCATGCACTTCAAAGTTAGGCACAAATATAGGATTATCATAGATAACAGGAGCATAATTATTATCACAAGTTTTACCCATAGTAGATATTTCAAAAGAATCCACATGAACATAACATTCATTCTCCTTTGGTAAGCATGGGGGGCAATCAAATAATGTAAGGGATAAAGAGTTACTCTCATTAGAAGGTAGGCATGGGTAGCTAATCCATTCTTCCTCCTTTTGTTCATCACTCTCCTAATGAGCTTCCCGTTTCAGTAATAACTTCTTCCATAAGCTCCTGCAAGGAATTAGTCTCTTCCGTTTATGGAAAGCATCTATTAAAATATTCAAGAATATAGTCATTTTCTTTCTTGTAATTATCAAAGCAAAATTTAAGTATATCATAAACCTCATATTCATAAGGTGAATCATCAATATTTTCAAGTTCAAATGCACCCTTTCAAGCAATAAATTCTTCAATTTGTTCCACATCATAAAAATCATAATTTCCTTTAACATAAAAAGATATGGTAATATTATCATTATACACATATTAAAAAGGGAGATGTTTATACCTCCTATAGAAACAAGCTTTATCAAAGCAGTAAGTAACATTATAAGTAGAGCACGCGTCTCTAGCAATAGTATTCAATTTATCAATTTGTTCCCATTAGCGTTTCCCTTTTTGTGACAAATGGTGTTCCTTATAATAATACTTTTGTTCTTCCGTGAACCCACCTTCCCAATAAGAACTAGTTTCAAAATAAACAACCATTAATATAAAGCATAACAAAGCAAGGCAATAATAGACCAACAACTATAGTAGTAACTAATTTTTTGTGTATTTTTTATAAGAAAAAGAAAACCAAACGAAACTAATTTTTTTGGATTTTTTGATAAAAGGAAGCAAGCAAAAAAAATAAAAAGAAACTAAGCAAAACAAAAACAAAGTAAAGAGAAAGGTTGTGAAGCCGTCCTTAACACCCCGGCAACGGCGCCAGAAAACGTCTTGATACGGCTCAGATCACTCTAGAGCTTCGTTGGGAAACCCCAAGAGGAAGGTATGATGAGCACAGCAGTAAGTCTTCCCTAAGTAAGAAACCAAGTTTATCGAACCAGTAGGAGGAATGAAACAACTCAAAGGTGTTGCTAGCAACTTGGAAACCTGCACAACACAAACTCAAGACTTTGCCCCAATGAACAGTGACATTGTCAATCTCACCGGTTTCCTAAAAACAAAGGATTAAACGTCTGGTGTGGAAGGTAATGGTGGCTTGCAGAAAGTAATAGTAACTGTGGAAGATGTATCAATAGTAAAGATTGGACCGGGGTCCACAGTTCACTAGAGGTGTTCTCCTTAAGATAAATAACATAACATGCTGGGTAAACAAATTACAGCGGTGAAATTGACATGACAGAGCAAGGCATAACAATGCAATACTAGACATTGATGATCCTATGAAATTCGATTGGGCATTACAATAATATACATAGACCGCCATCCAACTGCATCTATGACTAGTAATCCACCTTCAGGTTATCATCTGAACCCCCTCCAGTATTAAGTTGCAAGAAACGGATAACTTCTTTAAGCAATGTGTGTAAAGTAAACTATACAATTGTTCTATGAACAAAAGATCGTTGTTTTCTCCCTAGTAGCAACAACACATCTACAACCTTATATATTTCTATCACTTCCCCAGATTCAACAGAGGCATGAACCCACTATCGAGCATAAATACTCCCTCTTGAAGTCACTAGCATCTACTTGGCCAAGATAGCTACTAGAAACAGAGAGCATACAAGATCTCAAACAATATAGACATGATAGAATCAATAAGATAAAACCATTAACCAATCTGACATAGTAATCTCAATATTCATCTGATCCCCGCAAACATAACATGCATGATTACAAATCGATGATCTTGATCATGAATGGAGCTCACAAGATCTAGACATGGTAGCACAAAGGAGGAGAAATAACCATCTAGCTACTGTATGGACCCACAGTCCAAGGTGGAACTACTCACGTATCATACCGAGGACTGGCATGGTGATGAAGAAGGCCTCCGGGATGATATCTCCCCTCCGGCAGGGTGCTGGAAACAGCTTCAGATCCCCCCGATCTAGGGACGATGGTGGCGGAGGCTACGGACTGTTTCGTGGAGATCTGATCGGGTACTTCGGATTTTGGTATCGGGGGCTTCTTATAGGCGAAGATGGAGACCGAGCGGGTGCCCAAGGCGGCCGCACCCCCTCGGGCGTGGGCAAGGCATGGCCGCGCGGCCAGGGGGTGTGGGACCCTCGTGGCCCTCCTCCCTCTCGTCTTCTGGCTCCGTCTTCTCCTCGGTGAAATATTGACTTTGGCTTTTGTCCCGTCCAATTCCGAGAATATTCATTTTCTGGATTTTCTGGAACCAAAAACAACATAAAATAGGCAACTGACACTGGTGTAACTTGTTAATAGGTTAGTTCCAGAAAATGTATAGAAATACGTCAAAGTGTAGACAAAATAAAGCAAAGTGGATACTAAACAAGCATGGGGCAGCAAAAATTATAGATATGTTTACGACGTATCACGTGTCACATGGCATGTCGAGGTGGATGGCCACAAGAGAAGATGGCCGCTGACGGCAAGTTATAAAGGGCCGACATTGGATGCCGGCACAGAGGCCGAAGAGACGGCATTGAAGTGTCCAACCAATCAGTGTGTCGTCTCGCGCAGGCTGACTGGCGCATCGCCTATGAATCGTTGCCGCAGTTGCGTCTGAATCGGTGCCGCTGCACGTGTCTGAATCAACGCCATGGTGGCTGACGGATGGGCCAGCGGCACCAATGGGCAGGACACCCCCGCTTTCCGCGCGTGTCCGGGCATACGCAATCGTTACCCAGATTAGATGCAGCGATGGATCGAGCCGGACGCGTTTGTCCGAATGCGTCGGCCCGCTGGACGCCGTACACGCCCCGCGTGGACGCGTTCGGACACGCTTGAACAGGCTGGGACTTTAGATGCCCTTAGTGCATTATTCACCCTTCTCCACCTGTTTGAGTTTTTGGATAAAATCCCTTCTAAGCCAATGAGATCATGTTAATCACTCACTTGATGCAAATGCACATTTGTTTTCAGTGTACCGATGCAATTGCACAGATTCTATCTTCTATATATTCTGCATTTTTATAAGAAAAAAAACCTTCCATTCCTCTGCTAGGCCGTTCAAAGCAAGCCCAGCACTCAAAATAATTGCACGGACTTAAACTGGGCTGAAGTCTGAGTCTAAGCAAAAACATGGGAACCATCCTGTAAATCATGTTGGGCTTCTCGTCTTTTTTAACGTATTAGGTTTTCCACCCGTGTCACTAACTCTTTGAGCATTCTGAAGTTTGAGAACTTGCTTCTACTTTATTAATCAAGCAGAAATAGAATCACTATAAATTGTTTCCCGTATATATTTCGGGGGCATAACACGCCATACAGATAAACTAGAGAACTCATTCGATCCAGCTAAGCAACATTCTGCACATGCCTGCTATGATATGATGAAAGGAGCAGCTTACAAAAAAAGGAGCAGCTTACAAAATCATTTGCTAGTCGCTTCATATCATAGATCACCACCCCGTGGCTGGAGCGGTCTTTTTCGCCAGTCTTCATGCGCTGCACAACAGATAACCAATCCAATGCAACAACAAAACCGCCCATACCTTCCTCCTTCGCCCAGGAAACAGCAAGCCTAATCGCTACTTGCTTCCGCCAGCTCCTGGGCTTGAAACATCAAGGCAACTGTCTCCAATACAAGCGACGGAATCCCCAACATTATCATGGGCTACCACACCATCTCCCATCCTTCCCGAAGATGCAAACAGAGCAGCGTCGATATTGAGTTGAATCATACCAGCCGGCAGCGGAGACCAAGAGACTCCTGTGGTGTGGAGGTCTCACGAATATGAATGGCAACGTGTTTTGTCATATGTGTTAAGAACAACTCAATCGCAGGCTTTAATTTTTTTCATCAATACCAAGAGGGTTGACAGTACCACCCTCCTCCCTCAACTAGTGGGCATCCCAATTGTGCCAAAATTAAAGGTTACCGCCAGAACCGTCGCATGCTGCTCACCATTCGTAGCTAAAAACTCAGTGAGCCATGTCTTCGTTGAGATAAAACCATTTTGATTGAGGTGGACATCAAACAATTGCGTCACCGCATTCCACACTTCCCTTGCGAATGAACATAACAGAAATGTGTGCTCCACGCTCTCCTGAACTGAACAATGTATGCATGCAGGAGATGTGGGGATCTGTCGACTCTAGAGTCGCTCTCCGCTCAGGAGACAGTTATGTGCAAAGCGCCACACTGTAATGCGTGTCTTTCCGGGGGCTTGGATCATCTGCTTGTACATCTGACGCCATCACCGGCCCTTTGCACTCCTAGCAACGAAGGTAGATTCAGAATGCGCCAAGTAATTGTCTGTCGCACTATGTAGGTGCCAAACCGGCTGTGTGGCCATGAGAGGAAGTCACTAGTAGAAAAAGGGTCATTGGCGGCGTTGGGAAAATAGCATTGGCGGCGGCCAACTGACACGCTACAAATTCAGTGCCACTGATAAGGTATATTGGCAGCGTTGCTGTAATATCCCGAAGAATAGGAAATAGAGGGATCGATTAAGAACTTGTGCATTTCATATAAAAGTATCTTAGAAAAATGAGGGGGAAATTTGAACTTTTTGTGTTTTGAATGTTAACACTTGAAACTGAAGCTAGAGTTGAGTTTGACTCAAGTCAACCCTAGGACTTTAATTCAAATTCCAAAGTGTAATGTTTGAGAGTCATTCGAGAGAATATTTCCACAAAACCTAAAACACTTGTTCATAATCACACACTCACTTATGATCAAGACAAAAACAAGACAACTCGAATACATACTTGGAATTCAAAATTGAGGTTTGAATAATTCAAATTGAGTTCACAAGATAATACATGTAGCAACTTAAGAGAAATTCATCACAAGTGAAATCACATCAAACTTAACTAAATTTATAACTGATTCATAATCCAAATGAGTACAAGTTTGAAAGTTACAAATCTTGATACAAAGGAAGAAGAAAAATCCTAAAACTAAACCTATCTACTTCTTATCCATCTTCTCATCTCCTTATCTTCATTCTACTCTTGATTCTCATCTTGATTTTGCTGAACTTGCAAAACAAACAATAAAACAAAAGGGAACCCCACATTAGGTTAAAATGTTGCATTCACCAAAGGTGAATCCATTTGCTTCGGAATCAAAAATAAGTTCCAGGAACTACTCCTGAAACCATGCCTAGGAGTATAGCAAGCAAAGACCAAATGAAAATAGCAGGAGAAAAACCCAAAGAACTTAATTTCCAGTAGTTACAGATCACCAAGACCAGACCAATAAACAAGCTGTAGAAAACAATGTAGCAAAGTAAGAAGTACCAAAACCATTTCACAATGAAGCACCACTAGAAAACAAGTACTAATAACTTCTGTGAATAAGAAACTAGAACAAAACCATAAATAAATCAGGAACTACCCAAGCCTTGGATTCCTTAATAAAGAACAATACAAGTGGAGGAGGAATACTTCACAGTTCATCATTCCAACACATAAGCCAAAGGAAAAGTAGTAATTATCAAGACAACCTAAAATCCCAACTAGAACAACTAACAAATCTAAACCAGTAGAAGTAACTGTCATCATAATATAAGACCTTTGGCCAAAGGAAATTCAAAGGCTTTGATTTCCAACTAGGAATATAATAGTACCAGAATTAAAAGGGTTAACTGGATAGACACCATTGCAATTTCTGACTATTTGAAAAACGCCACTATAACTTTTAACTTTTGAAAAATGCCACTCTAATTGTTTGTACGTTCCATAGACGTCATTATACCCATTTCTATACACATACCACACAATATACAACCGTATTTCTATTGTATGTACATATACACCGGTACCCACTAAAATCATCTTGGACATGGTCCAAAAAAAGGAATTTTTTACACTGGTAGATATTATCAGCCGGCACCTCTGCAGTTCTACTCATTTTAGGCTAACTGAAAATCAGTACGACGCATATTTGTAAGTTCAGCAATGAGCAGTACGAGTGACTAAGTAGTCAAGTACCGTGCCGGCTAAACGGAGACGTCGGCTTTGTCAAGGCTGCTACCGCCGGTGCGGGCCATGCAAGTCCAGCAATCAGCTGCTGCAAATTCTGCTCCTCCAAGTCCTGCAATATGAGCAGATACAAGTTTGGTGATAAGTTTATTTCTAATTTTGTGTGCAGGATGTACAAAAGGAGGTCCTTTTGATTGAAATTTATGTTATGAAGTACAATACGTGTACGTGTACACCAATAGAATTGCATAAGAGCCGGCTGATAATAACTATCGTGTCAGTTTTATCCCAAATGCAGTACGAATTCCTTCTTTTGAACCATGTCAAAGCTGATTCTAGTGGGCCCCTCCATGTATATGTACTTATGACAGAAATACAAGTGTATTTGTGTGTGTATATGTTAAATTGGGCATAATGGCATCTATGGAATGTATATAGAATTGAAGTGGCGTTTTTTAGAACTTAAAATTTATAGTGGCATATCTCAAATAGGCAAAATTGCAGTGGCGTCTATCCAATTAACCCGAATTAAAATGATGACCAATCAAAGTACTTAGTACCTAACACTAATAAGGTTCATCCAAATGAAATTTCAAGGCCTCATCAAGAAAATCCAAACCTAAAACTACTATTTAGTAAATGAAATTACAATTGTAAATGTCCAAGACAAGTAGGTAATAAAACTCAATCGACATGCTTTTAATAGCCTCGAATCGGCATTATGCAGATCTAAGTGATCTCCGCCAAAATCCACATAGAAAATTTTCAATGATGTCCACCATGCACATGCATACGGGTGGATAACGAAGCAATACGATTACACAATAGTTCTCGATGGAACCCACAAGTATATATATATATATATATATATATAACAACCGACTCAATGAGTTAAAAATACACATATATATATATATATATTACAAAGATCCAAATCATATTGAAAATGATATAATATTTGAGTAAGGATAAGATGCAAATTGGACCAAGAGTTCTGAAGAATAATTAATGACGTCCATAACCCTCCTCAGGCCAAGCCGAAAGATTAACCTTGCTAACGTCGTCGAGCTCATACCTGTCAAAGCAAAAGGGTGCCAACAAAGGGCAAAGAAAAAAAAGAGCCATCAGTACTGAGGCCAGTACACAACGAGTCTTAGATTTCGGCAGCTCTTGCCTACATTGATATGGTGAACTGAAGCGGCAGCAAAGCATGAACTAAACAACTTATATAGACTCGATAAAACTATTGGCTATCAGAGAGAGATAAGAGAGATCTATTCAGAACCAACCTGATACTAACACCAAACATAACCCATCATGGAGTTTCTCCCTTGAAACCTAACGAGGAAGTCCTTCCGAGAAACTCACATAGTTGGCATTTCATTAATCATTCCATTATAGTTGCAATACTTACTAGTCAGATACAGATAGCATAAAACATCCCAATATCACCATCTATTGGCACTTTTAATGTCACTCCCAAATTTTAGATTTGGTTCTGCATATCATTCATGTCATTGCATCATAATCTTCCATGCAAAATTTTGATTGAAATGAGCCTAGCAAAACACTACTTTCAAAACCCTAGTTTGAATTGCTAAAATGCTCCTACAAGGGATCATGCTAGGTTTGTATTTCTACCCTTTTTGGAAGCTAGTGGTGTTGATACAAATGATCCTATGATGATCCTCTAGTTTTTACAAAAATTTAGAAACAAGAATCACTCGATTTAGAATTCGTATGAAGAAGATACGAAGGAAAAAATAAAACAGAAATAGAAAAGAAAAGAACAAAAAAAAGCAGCGCAGCCCGCTGGGCCGAGCCAGCCCAGCCGCGCAAGCCAGCGCACGCGCGCGCGCCGCAGCCGCCGCCGCCCGCGCGGCAGAAACTATCCGCCGCCCGCGCCCAGCCACCGACAGGTGGGGCCCACCTGTCGGCGCCGACATCGCCGCCGCCCGCCGTGACCGGCGCGGACACCAACCGCCCCGCCGCCGAATCCGGGAAGGACCCCGCGTGGGCCCCCCTCTTAACCCTGCGCCACCCCTACCTCTCCCTACCGCGCCGCCACTCCCCCATCGCGACGCCGCCGCCTCCCGATCCCACCGCCGCGCGCGCCCTGGTAAGCGCCGCCGCCTCCCTCCCTCTCCCTCGCCTCGCCCGCGACCCCCTCCCCCCTCCCGCGACCCCGCCTCGCCCCACTGACCACCCCTCCTCCTCTCCTCCCCGCATGGACCACCCAACGCCGCCGCCGCGGACGACCCCGCCGCCACAGCTTCGGCCAGCCGCCGCCGACGTCGACCGTGCCGCCTGCCGCCGCCACGACGCCGACGACTTCCGCCTCGAGCTCGCCGACCCCGTGCACCACCTCGCCGCCGCCAGGAGCCGCCAGAACCGCCGCCGTCGCCCGCCATCGACATCGCCGGTGAGCACCACCTCGCCGCCTTCTCCCTGGCCGCTCGATCAAGATCTGACGGCCCAGATCGGCCGTTGACTGGTCAGCTCAAGCACTGACTGGTCAACCGCCCAGTCAGCCGCCACGTCAGCCCAGTCAAAGTCAAAGTCTGAGTGGGTAAATTCTTAAATAGATTTATTTGGCAGATTTAGTTGAACCTTGTAAAAATCATAGAAATTAATCTACTAGGCCAAAAATTGCAAATAAAATATGTGTACATTCAGTGAGTCATGTAGAATCTTTTTGTACCCTTGTTTCACACTTTTACGGCAAGGTTTTGTCCAGATTAACTAAATGAGTTAATGGCCTTTTTGGAGTAATTAATTCGTAGAAAAAGATCTGTAACTCCAAAAATTGCAAATAATATGTCCCTGGATTCAATAGAATAAGGGGAATCTCAAAGTGAATTAAAAAGATAGGCTTACAGTAAAAACTTTTGCAGAAACTATTTAATGGCTTTCTGCAGTATTTTAATTACTCAGGGAGTTATATAATTCCTTTTTGAGAAATTCCAATTGGTACTGTTCCTATTCAGTAATGCCTACAGAGTAGAATTTTCCCAAGATTTTACAAATAGTAAGTTAACAGTAGTGAATTACTTGGTTTCTATCTCTATTATTGAGCATTATAAATTGCATGCTTGTTTTCCTTGCGCTAAAAATATTTTCCATGCATGCATACAGTAGCTTTACTGAATAGGATTATGTGGTGCTGCTGTAGCATCAATCCACTTGTCATGAATGCATCTTGCATCATCATTGTTTGCACATGCTTGTGGATGGTTTGTTTATGATTGCAATTATATCATGTAGATTGTGACGAGTGCAACGCTTGCTCGTGTGTGGATTGTTCTTCCGACCGCTACAACCAAGGCAAGTAGATGCTACTTTGTTCATGATGTTGTCCTACTATTTTCAATGAATTATCGTGTATTTTGTAGTTGCATGTGTAGGATGATACTATCGCTATGCTATGTCCTATTATGTGGTAGGGCTTTCCTTGTAGATGAACCACCGTTGGTAGATGTGCTTAGCCATGCTATGATGAACGAGGGCTGGGTTACATCACTGAAAGTTGTTTCTAAATGAGTTGGTTTGTGAAAACTAAAACAACTTAATCAATGAATCTCCTGGGCGTGATGGGATTGATAATTTTTGGTGGTATCATTGCGGAAAGGCACCCAGGTATCAAGAGAAAATGATTGGCTTCTTTATTATGTAGCTTACGTGTACAACCATGTGCCAATAATGAAATAGGCGGTTGGTTGGACTTAGTAGGTTGTGGTAACTCGAACCCGCGTATCCAGAGATGTAAAATTTGGTAGGTTGGACCGGTGCGCGTTGGGATTGGGGAGCTACTTTCCAAACGGTCTCTTCTTGGACTTCTCCCTATCATCACCCAAAATGAGAGTGATGGTACGAGCTGGGCTGGCCAAGTCACATGGGTAAAGTGTACTAACCCCTGCAGGGTGTATAATCTAATCGATTAGTCGTGTCCCCGGTTATGGACGTCTGAGTTACTTGATATTGATTCCATGACATGTTTCTCGGTCATTCTAATTTTATAATTGCTTTAATATTGTTGGGTTAACTTAATTGGGATCTTTTTAAAGAAAATCAAAAATTGTTTGTGAAAGTAGGACAAAGGTATTTGCAAATGCAAGCTAGCCACATCTCCACTTGCCAAATATGCATGTAGATGTTAGCATTATTGTCTCCTTTACTAGATCTACTTGCCATACATTCCATGTATTGACCCTTCGGGGCTACTACGTTTCATGTTGCAGGATATTCCGATTCTGAGTAATCGATATAGGCCACGGTACTCCACTCGGCACTTGTTCACTTGTGGGCAATTTGAAGAATGGAGGATTTGCTTTATTTATGTTGCTACCTGAATAATTTGAGCTAGCCCTGAGCTAAGCTTTTATTGTAATAATGGTACTCTGGATCTTCGTTATTTGTGATACACGGATATTTTGCTATGTTATTCATCTTATTATATTGTGGGCCAATGAACCGATCCAGGGATTGGCATGTCACATAGAAGCCACAGTTTTTTCAGAACTGTGGTGTTACATTTAATTTCCCATTCCGTTGTAGTGGATCTGATTACTAGTCATGCCAAAGTCAAATGTATATCACTACTTTTGTTTGAGTTGTCTATGGCTGAGGAACTATGCTCCAAGTAGTCCATAACCGTGGACACGGATTTTTTTAAATAAAATATTATGCAGTGGTGCACAAATAGTAACACACGCACGATCAACCTCGGGAAAACCAAATAAAAGCAAAGAGGCATCACGACAAAGCATTCATAAGATTCAAAAATGATTTTAGGGGACCACCCCACTAAGCTACCCACAACGAAGTCGGTCCGGCTTCAAGACGGACCTAGAGATTCGCGACAATGGATGTAAACGACTAGGAATCCGAAAATTGACTAGTATTGTCTATCTCTAATTCATATACATATTCTAATAGTCCATATGGTTTGATATGTCGGAAACGTATCTATAATTTTTGATGTTCCATGCCTGTTTAGTATCAACTTTGCTTTGCTTTGTCTACACTTTGAGGTGTTTTTATATGTTTTATAGTACTAACCTATTAACTGTAGGGGTTTGTAGCATGGAAAACAAAAAAATTCTACCGCATGCACACAAATAAGCCAAGATCTATCTACTAGATTGTAGCAACGAGTCGATAGAGGAACTCACCCTTGAAGATTCCAAAGCTGTTAACGAGAGCAGATTCTCGTGGGTGATGTAGTCGTACTCTTGCCGATCTCAAGATCGCGTAGACGATCCTTCCGACGATGCGTTCCGGCAGTGCTTCCGCAGTCGGTCACACGTTCGGTACTCGATAAAGACCTTCCTCTCCCTTGTTCCAGCAGGCAGTGGAGGTTGTAGCACTCTCCTCGTGATTCCGGCAATACGACAGCGTGGTGTCAGAAGTAGAGGGGAGATCTCGCAGGACTTCGCCTTAAGCCGGAGCGAGTATGGTGGAGTATGAGAGAGGCCTTGGCGATCTAGGGTTTAAAGGCACCAAGGGGGTGGTGAGGCCGGCGGCTAGGGCTTGGGGAAAGCCCCAAGTCGGTGACTTGGGAGGAGCCCTAGGTGGCGGCGGCGGCAGCACTTGGAGCTGGTGTCGACGCCTAGAGCTAGGGTTTGGGTGTGAGGGTAGGGGGCAACCCTACCCCTCCTTATATAGGTGGGAGGGAAGCGGTTGGGAGGAGGGAGTCCTCCTCCAACTCCTCCTCCATGGCTGGAGGGTGGAGGGAGTAGGTCTTTCATCTTATGCCTTTCACTCTCGTAAATTCTTACCATATGCTATTCTCACACTTTCCTCTTTTAATTGATAGATGGGAGAAGTCAGGACTGAGTATGCAACCATGGAGTCGCCAAGGCCCTTTGCAAGACAGTTAGCACAGCTCTCGCAGTCATTGGGATTGCCACTACCCATGTTCAAGGGAAGAAGGATGTACACCTATGGATATGGTGAGGATGCATGGGAGATCACCACCTTCATATTCAGGGATGCCGCCTTGCCAAACCCTGTGCATCTGATCTACACCAAGACATACTGCAACTGGGGGCTTGGAATAAACTTGGCCATGCATGAAGCCTTGTCTCGCCAGTGCCATCATGTCCGATACCTACTGCCAGCAGACTCACCCTACCGTGACTACGGGAGGAGTGATGAAGATGGGAACATTGTGGTTACCCCGGGCGAAAGGAACAACATGCCGCCCCGTCGAAGGCACATAGAGGACATGGAAAGGGAGAATGGAGCTCTAGCTGAGAAAGTGATGATGGTAAAGGAGATTGCAGATTTTGCCAGCAATGGTATGGTGGTCCAAGGACAGGAGATAGACACCTTGCATGAAGCTGTGGGAGTTCTGGAGAATGCCCTGATAGGCAGAGATGCAACCATAGCTCCGCTTAATGGGACTGTGCAGGATAACATCCATACCATACAACAGTTGCAAGGGACCGTCCAGGAAAGAGATCAAACTATTGAAGGTATGGCAGCCCAGATTGCCGCTCTCCAAGCACAACTGAATCCACCCTCTTATGATGACAATGGAGATGGTGGCAACAATGATGATGATGATGATGATGACAGTGGGAACGATGATGATGATGATGACGAGGATGATGATGATAGAGACGATGATGGTGGAGGAGATGAAGCTGTTGCAGTTGCAGCAGAGAGTGAAGAAGAAGAGGAGGATCCAGAAGAGGTGGAGTTTGAGATTTCAAGTGATGACTCAGGAGAGGTGTACACTCCGCCGCCATGGTTGGTTCATGGACAGAAGCGCCAACGCACGAGTGCAAGGACCTACCGCAACCTCTTCAAGAAGTAGATAGAAGTCCACCAAATAGTCCTCGTTAGGAAAAATCGTTAGGATTAGTCTCGATCGATGTAAAACTTAAATTACTGTTAGTTTAAGAGTGTTTAGTTGCTTATTTGTGTACTCCAATATCCCAGGAATTATTTGTGCGAATTTTATGAAAGAGTTATGGCAAGTTTGGTTAATATCTGTGTTATTCCCGCTGCAGTTTTCTGCTGATACAGCATTACTGTACGATTTTTCATATTTTACTGGTATCTGGGAAAACTCTGAAAAAAATAGGGCTGGTGTGAAACTCTCTTTACTATATGTGAAAAAATCAGCAAAAATTCCTGACGAGTGTAAGTCAGGTAGAAAAAATCGTGAACACTGCTGGACTGTTCTGGCAGATTGTTGTTTTTAATGCTTTGTTGATCAACTGTTTATATAACCATTGCCAACTCTTCTAAAAACTATTTCAGTAGGTATATACTGCTAGGATAACCCCTGGGATGTTGCTGGATCACTTGTTTGTTGATGTGTTGCTTGCTTGAGATTGTCTGCTATTGTTTTGTTGTTGTTTGATCATAATGCATTGGTAGAATCCTGTTTTCGTAGTTGATTCTTTCTAAGCTTACCTGTGATGAACCGCAGATGCCTCCCCGCCGTTAACCCACTGAGTTGGAGCAGCTCATGGCAGCTCAGGCACAGCTGACCCAAGTTATGACCCAGTTCATGGAAGCTCAGAACAACAACAACAACAACACAACAACAACAACAACAACAACAACAACAACAACAACAACAACAACAACAACAACAACAACAACAACAACAACAACAACAACAACAACAACAACAACAACAACAACAACAACAACAACAACAACAACAACAACAACAACAACAACAACAACAACAACAACAATGGGAACAAACAGCCTCAGGGAGATGCTCTCACCAGGTTTCTAAGGCTAAGGCCAGCTAAGTTCTCTACTGCAACGGAACCAATGGTTGCTCTCGACTGGTTGCGTTCAGTCAACAAGGATCTGGTAACTGTTGGATGCACTGATGCTGAGAAGGTGAGGTTTGCCGCTCACCTACTGGAGGGACCAGCCGCTTCTTGGTGGGACACTTTTCAGATCACCCACCCGCTGGACACTGTGACTTGGGCAATGTTTGAGGAAGGTTTCAAGACCAACCACGTGTCTTCAGGAGTTCTGAGCCTGAAGAGGAAGGAGTTTTGCAACTTGCGCCAAACCAACCGCACCGTGGCTGAGTACATTGAGGAGTTCAACAACTTGTCCCGTTATGCATCTAAGGATGTTGACACTGATGCAAAAAGGAGGGGGAGAGATTCCTGGATGGCCTCAGTGATGAGCTTTCAGTGCAGCTACTGGTGGTTTATTGCCCCACTTTCCAGGAGCTTATGGACAAGGCCAGGATCTTGGAAGGGAAGCACAAGCAGGTGGAAAACCGCAAGAGAAAGAGCAGCAATCACCACTCTGGTTCTCACCACAAGTCTCGCACTTCTTATGATGGTTACTCCAAGCATGGAGGGAGTGACCATGGGATCCATGACCGCCACAACCATGGAGGCGATGGACACCGCCATGATAACTACAAGAGCAACCACCACAGCCACAAGGGAGGACACTCTCACCATTCTGGAGGACACGGTGGACATGACCGCAACCGTGATCGCAGCTTTGTGAAGAAGGATCTAAGTGAGGTGACATGCTTCAAGTGTGGTCAGAAGGGACATTATGCAGACAACTGTCCAGAGAAGAAGGTATTGAAGCCAACCAACAACCAGAAGGCCACAGTGAACGACATGAATGTGGAGGAGATCCCAGATGAGCCTGACCTTGTGATTGGTAAGTTTCCAATGAACACTCACCCTGCACTTATACTTTTCGATACTGGTGCATCGCATTCATTCATATCAAGGGCATTTGTGGATAAGTATAAGTTACCTACGGAGTCTATGAAGGAGTCTATTAGAGTGAGTTCACCTGGAGGGATATGATAGCTAGCGCGGGATGCCGCGACTTAACTGTGAGGATTGGAGCACACAAGTTCATCGCACATTTGGTAGTGTTGGAATCACAAGGGTTAGATGTTATTCTGGGTATGGATTGGATGCCTATGCATGGGGGACACATAGATTGTGCATAGCGAGCTGTTTCACTCAAAACCCCGGATGGTAAGAGAATTAGGTTCAAGTCGGCTGTACGACCGGGAAGGTGTAAGTTGAATTCTCTTAAGGGGGTTAGCATGGATACTGTGCCTGTGATTAAGGATTACCCCGACGTGTTTCCGAGAGAGCTGCGAGGGATGCCACCTGACAGGGAAGTGGAGTTTCTCATCGACCTGATGCCGGGAACAGGACCTATAGCAAAGAGACCATATAAGATGGATGTGGATGAGATGAAGGAATTGAAGAAGCAGCTGAAAGAGCAGTTGGACAAGGGATTCATTCAGCCTAGTTCGTCGTCATGGGGTGCACCTGTTCTGTTTGTGGAGAAGAAAGACATCAGCAAGAGATTAGTGGTGGACTATCCCTCGCTGAATGAAGTGACCATCAAGAACAAATACCTCCTGCCGAACATAAATGATTTGTTTGATCAACTGGAAGGAGCAAAGGTGTTTAGCAAAATTGATCTGCGGTCGGGCTACTTCCAATTGAAGATCCATGAGGAGGACATACCAAAAACCGCTTTCACTACTAGGTATGGTTTATATGAGTATACAGTTATGTCATTTGGACTAACGAATGCCCCGACATATTTCATGACCATGATGAACAAGGTATTTATGGAGTATTTGGACAAGTTCGTGGTGGTCTTTATTGATGACATACTGATATATTCCAAGGATGATGCTGAGCATGAGAAACATCTGTGACTGATTATGGAGAAGCTGAGGGAACACAAGCTGTATGCCAAATTCAGCAAGTGTGAATTCTGGCTTAACACAGTTGGATTTCTTGGACACGTGGTATCAGGAGAAGGAGTCGCTGTGGATCCAAGCAAAGTGACTGCAGTAACTGAGTGGGAAGCGCACAGGAATGCCGGTGATATTCGTAGCTTTTTGGGACTTGCTGGATACTACAGGAGGTTCATTGAAAACTTCTCCAAGATTTCTAAACCAATGACAGAACTTCTGAAGAAGGAGAGGAAGTTTGAATGGACGGATGCGTGTGAAGCCAACTTTCAGGAACTGAAGCATTGACTAGTGACCGCACCTGTTCTGTGTTTACCAGACCTTCAGAAGGATTTCCAAGTGTACTGTGATGCTTCTCGACAGGGACTTGGCAGTGTGCTGATGCAAGATGGGAGAGTGGTGTCATATGCCTCGCGGCAACTTAAACACCATGAGAGGAATTATCCCACACACGACTTTGAATTAGCATCGGTTGTTCATGCGCTCAAGGTATGGAGGCACTACTTAATGGGAAAACACTGTGATGTGTACACCGACCACAAGAGCCTGAAGTACATATTTACACAGAAGGAACTGAATATGAGGCAAAGGAGATGGTTGGAACTTATCAAGGATTATGATATGAATCTGCAATACCACCCAGGAAAGGAAAATGTAGTAGCAGATGCTCTGAGCCGGAAGGTCTATGCCAATGGATTGACTGTTGGGGAATTGCCCGAGGATTTGTGTAGGCAGTTCAAGGACCTTAGACTAGAGGTAGTGTCTGAAGGATATTTGGAAGCAATGGAAGTCCAACCAACGCTACAGGACAGAATCAGGAAGGCTCAAGTGGGAGACAAAGAGAGTGATGAAGTAAAGGAAAAGACGAAGGAGGATCGAGCAAAATAATTCCGTGAGGATGAGCAAGGAACCTTGTGGTATGGAGATCGTTTGTGCGTCCCCAACGATCCGGAGATAAGGAAGTTGATTCTGCAGGAAGCTCATGACTCGCCGTATTCCATACATCCGGGCAATACGAAGATGTATATGGACCTAAAGGACAGATTCTGGTGGAACAATATGAAGGGAGACATCGCTGAGCATATTGCCTTATGCGATGTATGTAGCCGAGTGAAGGCGGAACACCAGAAGCCAGCAGGACTACTACAGCCATTGCCCGTGCCGGATTGGAAGTGGGATAGAGTGGGAATGGATTTTATCACAGGATTGCCTAGGACCAGGTCAGGATATGACTCCATTTGGGTAGTGGTCGACCATTTGACCAAGGTAGCCCACTTTATACCGGTGAAGACGACCTATACGAGTGCAAAGTTGGCCAAGATTTATATGGACAGGATTGTGTGCCTACACGGAGTTCCTAAGAGTATTGTATCTGATAGGGGCACCCAATTTACCTCACACATTTGGCGCCAGCTACACGAGTCACTTGGGACTAGGTTGGAGTTTAGCATAGCGTTCCACCCCCCAGACTGATGGGCAGACCGAGAGGGTGAATCAGATTTTGGAAGACATGCTGAGAGCTTGCGCCTTGGCTCATGGTTCTAGTTGGGATGAGAATTTGTCGTATGCTGAGTTCTCCTACAACAACAGCTATCAAACCAGCATTAATACGTCATCGTTCGATGTGATGTATGGGAAGCGGTGCCGAACACCATTGCTATGGGATGGAGTAGGAGAACGTCAGTTGTTTGGACCTGATTTGATCAAGGACGCTGAGGAGAAGGTCGCCTTGATTAGGGACAGGTTGAAGGTAGCACAATCAAGGCAAAAGAGCTACGCTGACGCCAAGCGCAAGGAAGTGGTGTATGAGATAGGTGATAGAGCATACCTCAGAGTGTCGCCACTTCGTGGAATCAAGAGATTTGGAATCAAGGGTAAGATGGCACCTCGGTTTATTG
This sequence comes from Avena atlantica, assembly GCA_910589765.1. Classification (NCBI taxonomy): domain Eukaryota; kingdom Viridiplantae; phylum Streptophyta; class Magnoliopsida; order Poales; family Poaceae; genus Avena; species Avena atlantica. Next base: position 76,098,706 of record OU342734.1, read on the forward strand.
TACCATATCGGGTCTTAGCACGCAAAGGAGAAGTTGCTTATCAGTTGGAGTTGCCAGAGGCTCTGTCCGCCGTCCACAATGTGTTCCACGTGTCCCAGCTGAAGAAGTGTCATCCGGAGATGGTAGATACACCATTGAGAGACACTGTGCCACTAGAGGAGGTTTAGCTTGAGAATGACTTGACCTATGAGGAGAAGCCGGTCAAGATTCTGGAGACAGCGGAGAGAATTACCCGTACCAAGACGATCAGGTTTTGTAAGGTGCAATGGAGCCACCACATCGAAGAGGAAGCCACTTGGGAGCGTGAGGATGACATCTGAGAGGACTACCCGCACCTATTTGCTAGCCGTGCCGAATCTCGGGGACGAGATTCATCTTAAGGGGGTTAGTCTTGTCACATCCCAAATTTTAGATTTGGTTCTGCATATCATTCATGTCATTGCATCATAATCTTCCATGACAAATTTTGATTGAAATGAGCCTAGCAAAACACTACTTTCAAAACCCTAGTTCGAATTGCTAAAATGCTCCTATAAGGGATCATGCTAGGTTTGTATTTCCACCCTTTTTGGAAGCTAGTGGTGTTGATACAAATGATCCTATGATGATCCTCTAGTTTTTACAAAAATTTAGGAACAAGAATCACTCGATTCGGAATTCGTATGAAGAAGATACGAAGGAAAAACTAAAACAGAAATAGAAAAGAAAAGAACAAAAAAAAGCAGCACAGCCCGCTGGGCCGAGCCGGCGCAGCCGCGCCAGCCAGCACACGCGCGCGCAGCAGCCCCCGCCGCCCGCGCGGCAGAAACTATCCGCCGCCCGCGCCCAGCCACCAATAGGTGGGGCCCACCTGTCGGCGCCGACATCTCCGCCGCCCGCCGTGACCGGCGCGGACACCAACCGCCCCGCCGCCGAATCCTGGAAGGACCCCGCATGGGCCCCCCCTCTTAACCCCGCGCCACCCCCTGCATCTCCCTACCGCGCCACCACTCCCCCATCGTGATGCCGCCGCCTCCCGATCCCGCCGCCGCGCGCGCCCCGGTAAGCGCCGCCGCCTCCCTCCCTCTCCTCGCCTCGCCCGCGACCCCCCCCCCCCCCCCGCCCCCCCCCCCCGCGACCCTGCCTCGCCCCACTGACCGCCCCTCCTCCTCTCCTCCCTGCAGGGACCACCCAACGCCGCTGTCGCGGACGACCCCGCCGCCGCAGCTTCGGCCAGCCGCCGCCGATGTCGTCCGTGCCGCCTGCCACTGCCACGACGCCGATGACCTCCGCCCCGAGCTCGCCGACCCCGTGCACCACCTCGCCGCCGTCAGGAGCCGCCAGAACCGCCGCCGTCGCCCGCCACCGACATCGCCGGTGAGCACCACCTCGCCGCCTTCTCCCTGGCCGCTCGATCAAGATCTGACGGCCCAGATCGTCCGTTGACTGGTCAGCTCAGGCACTGACTGGTCAACCGCCCAGTCAGCCGCCACGTCAGCCCAGTCAAAGTCAAAGTCTGACTAGGTAAATTCTTAAATAGATTTATTTGGCAGATTTAGTTGAACCTTGTAAAAATCATAGAAATTAACCTACTGGGCCAAAAATTGCAAATAAAATATGTGTACATTCAGTGAGTCATGTAGAATCTTGTTGTACCCTTGTTTCACACTTTTACGGCAAGGTTTTGTCCAGATTAACTAAATGAGTTAATGTCCTTTTTGGAGTAATTAATTCGTAGAAAAAGATCTGTAACTCCAAAAATTGCAAATAATATGTCCCTGGATTCAATAGAATAAGGGGAATCTCAAAGTGAATTAAAAAGATAGGCTTACAGTAAAAACTTTTGCAAAAACTATTTAATGGCTTTCTGCAGTATTTTAATTACTCAGGGAGTTATATAATTCCTTTTTGAGAAATTCCAATTGGTACTGTTCCTATTCAGTAATGCCTACACAGTAGAATTTTCCCAAGATTTTACAAACAGTAAGTTAACAGTAGTGAATTACTTGGTTTCTATCTCTATTATTGAGCATTATAAATTGCATGCTTGTTTTCCTTGCGCTAAAAATATTTTCCATGCATGCATACAGTAGCTTTACTGAATAGGATTATGTGGTGCTGCTGTAGCATCAATCCACTTGTCATGCATGCATCTTGCATCATCATTGTTTGCACATGCTTGTGGATGGTTTGTTTATGATTGCAATTATATCATGTAGATTGTGACGAGTGCAACGCTTGCTCGTGTGTGGATTGTTCTTCCGACCGCTACAACCAAGGCAAGTAGATGCTACTTTGTTCATGATGGTGTCCTACTATTTTCAATGCATTATCGTGTATTTTGTAGTTGCATGTGTAGGATGATACTATCGCTATGCTATGTCCTATTATGTGGTAGGGCTTTCCTTGTAGATGAACCACCGTTGGTAGATGTGCTTAGCCATGCTATGATGAACGAGGGCTGGGTTACATCACTGAAAGTTGTTTCTAAATGAGTTGGTTTGCGAAAACTAAAACAAATTAATCAATGAATCTCCTGGGTGTGATGGGATTGATAATTTTTGGTGGTATCATTGCGGAAAGGCACCCAGGTATCAAGAGAAAATGATTGGCTTCTTTATTTTGTAGCTTACGTGTACAACCATGTGCCAATAATGAAATGGGCGGTTGGTTGGAGTTAGTAGGTTGTGGTAACTCAAACCCGCGTATCCAGAGATTTAGAATTTTGGTAGGTTGGACCGATGCGCGTCGGGATTGGGGAGCTACTTCCCGAACGGTCTATTCTTGGACTTCTCCCTATCATCACCCAAAATGAGAGTGATGGTACAAGCTGGGCTGGCCAAGTCACATGGGTAAAGTGTACTAACCCCTCCAGGGTGTATAATCTAATCGATTAGTCGTGTCCCCGGTTATGGACGTCTGAGTTACTTGATATTGATTCCATGACATGTTTCTCGCTCATTCTAATTTCATAATTGCTTTAATATTGTTGGGTTAACTTAATTGGGATCTTTTTAAAGAAAATCAAAAACTATTTGTGAAAGTAGGACAAAGGTATTTGCAAATACAAGCTAGCCACAGCTCCACTTGCCAAATATGCATGTAGATGTTAGCATTATTGTCTCCTTTACTAGCTCTACTTGCCATACATTCCATGTATTGACCCTTCGGGGCTGCTACGTTTCATGTTGCAGGATATTCCGATTTTGAGTAATCGATATAGGCCATGGTACTCCACTCGGCACTTGTTCACTTGTGGGCAATTTGAAGAATGGAGGATTTGCTTTATTTATGTTGCTACCTGAATAATTTGAGCTAGCCCTGAGCTAAGCTGTTATTGTAATAATGGTACTCTGGATCTTCGTTATTTATGATACACGGATATTTTGCTATGTTATTCATCTTATTCTATTGTGGGCCAATGAACCGATCCAGGGATTGGCATGTCACATAGAAGCCACGGTCTTTTCAGAACCGTGGTGTTACATTTAATTTCCCATTCCGTTGTAGTGGATATGATTACTAGTCATGCCAAAGTCAAGTGTATATCACTACTTTTGTTTGAGTTGTCTATGGCTGAGGAACTATGCTCTAAGTAGTCCGTAACCATGGACACGGATTTTTTTTAATAAAATATTATATAGTGGTGCCCAAATAGCAATACACGCACGATCAACCTCGGGAAAACCAAATAAAAGCAAAGAGGCATCACGACAAAGCATTCATAAGATTCAAAATGATTTTAGGGGACCACCCCACTAAGCTACCCACAACGAAGTCGGTCCGGCTTCAAGACGGACCTAGAGATTCCCGACAATTGATGTAAACGACTAGGAATCCAAAAATATGACTAGTATTGTCTATCTCTAATTCATATACATATTCTAATAGTCCATATGGTTTGATATTTTGGAAACGTATCTATAATTTTTTATGTTCCATGCTTGTTTAGTATCAACTTTGTTTTGCTTTGTCTACACTTTGAGGTGTTTTTATATGTTTTATAGTACTAACCTATTAACTGTAGGGGTTCGTAGCATGGAAAATAAAAAATTTCTACCGCATGCACACAAATAAGCCAAGATCTATCTACTACATTGTAGCAACGAGTCAATAGAGGAACTCACCCTTGAAGATTCCAAAGCGGTTAACGAGAGCAGATTCTCGTGGGTGATGTAGTCGTACTCTTGCCGATCTCAAGATCGTGTAGACGATCCTTCCAACGATGCGTTCCGGCAGCGCTTCCGCAGTCGGTCACACGTTCGGTACTCGATAAAGACCTTCCTCTCCCTTGTTCCAGCAGGCAGCGGAGGTTGTAGCACTCTCCTCGTGATTCCGGCAACACGACAGCATGGTGTCAGAAGTAGAGGGGAGATCTCGCAGGACTTCGCCTTAAGCCGGAGCGAGTATGGTGGAGTATGAGAGAGGCCTTGGCGATCTAGGGTTTAGAGGCACCAAGGGGGTGGTGTGGCCGGCGGCTAGGGCTTGGGTAAAGCCCCAAGTCGGCGACTTGGGAGGATCCCTAGGTGGCGGCGGCGGCAGCACTTGGAGGTGGTGTCGACGCCTAGAGCTAGGGTTTGGGTGTGAGGGTAGGGGGCATCCCTACCCCTCCTTATATAGGTGGGAGGGAGGCGGTTGGGAGGAGGGAGTCCTCCTCCAACTCCTCCTCCATGGCTGGCGGGTGGAGGGAGTAGGACTTCCTCCCTAAGTAGGTTTCCTATTCTCCCTCCACCAAGCAAACTTCAGATTTGACTTTTAAAATTGGCGTTTGACTTTCAAACTTGGATTTGATTTCTCTCTCCATATTGCACAGCCAAGTGACCTAGTACATTATGCAACCATTCCACATTGTTATGACACATTCATGTACCCTTCCCCTCCGGAGTGCCAGACCTTCCAGACCCTTCTAGAACATTCCTGGTGAAAACACCGGAATCATTTCCGAACTCCGAAACAGGACTTTCCTTATATGAATCTTATTCTCCGGACCATTCCGGATCTCCTCGTGATATCCCGGATCCCATCCTAGACTCCCAACAACATTAGGTCTCTTAATCATCATTCCATAACTACTCAACAACATCGAATCCTTAAGTGTGTCTCCCTACGGTTCGTGAATTATGCGGACATGACCGAGACACTTCTCTGATCAATAACCAATAGAGGAATCTGGAAATTCATATGGCTCCCACATATTTCTACGATTACTTTGCGATCGAATAAACCACTTACATACGATACCAATTTCCCTTTGTCTCACGATAGTTTACTTATCCGAGGTTTTGATCGTCGGTATCTCTGCATACCTAGTTCAACCTCGTTACTGATAAGTACTCTTTTCTCGTTCCCGTGATATGTGATCCCTTGTGAGCCAGTCACATGCTTGCAAGCTAATTGGATGACATTCCACCGAGAGGGCCCAGAACATATCTATCCGTCATATGGATGGGCAAATCCCACTCTTGATCCATGTGCCTCAACCCATACTTTCCGAACACTCAATGCCACCTTTATAACCACCCAGTTACGGTGTGGTGTTTGATGTCATCAAAGCATCCTTCCGGTGATGGTGATTAGCATGATCTCATGGTCGAAGTAATTAGGTTACTATGTATGAGAAAGCTTATAGCAATTGAACTATTAAAATGACTTGATCTTTATGCTACGCTTATCTAAAGGAGTATGTCCATCATACCATTCTACTAATGATATGATCTTGTTGTTAACAACATCTCAATGTTCATGATTAGGAAACCACGATCATCTATTAACAAACAAGCTAGTATTATAAAGAGGCTTTACTAGGGACTCTAATTTAGTTTACAAATCACACAAGTATTAATGTTTCCTGTTAATACTATTATAGCATGAATGTGAACATTTATCATAAATACAAAGATATAATAATAACCACTTTTATTATTGCCTCTAGGGCATATCTCCAACAGTCTCCCACTTGCACTAGAGTCAACTAATCTAGATTACATGGTAATATACCGAACACCCATGGAAGTTTGGTGTTGGTCATGTTTTGCCCTCGGGAGAGGTTTAGTCAACGGATCCGCCACATTCAGGTCTGTGTGTACTTTGCAAATCTTTATGTCACCATCTTGGACATGTTCTCGAATAGCGTGGAAACATAGCTTGATGTGCTTCAGCTTTTTGTGTGACCTTGGTTCTTGCGCATTGGCTATGGCGCCCATGTTATCACAATAGTTAGACATTGGGTCCAGCGCACTTGGAACCACACCAAGCTCTGTAATGAACTCCTTCATCCATATCGCTTCTTGTGAAGCCTCCGAAGCAGCTATGTATTCCGATTCAGTTGAAGATCTCGCCACAACGCTTTGCTTTGTACTCCTCCAGCTAACTGCTGTACTATTCAAAGTAAACACGTATCCAGATTGAGATTTAGAATCATCCGGATCGGTGTTCGAACTAGCATCGGTGTAACCATTAACAACGAGTTGTTCATCACCTCCATAAGAAAGAACCATATTCTTAGTTCTTCTCAAGTACTTAAGGATGTTTTTGACCGTTGTCCAATGATCCACTCCTGGATCACTTTGATATCTTCTGGTCAAACTAATATCATATGCAATGTCGGGTCTAGTACATAGCATGGCATACATTAGAGATCCTATGGCTGAGGCATAGGGAGTCTTACTCATCCTTTCTCTATCTTTTGTCGTTGCAGGACTTTGAGTTTTACTCAAGGTCGTATTGGGCAACATGGGCAAGAACCCTTTCTTGCTATCTTCCATTCCAAACCTATTTAGAACTTTGTCCAAATATGTACTTTGTGACAATGATATTAGGCGTCTCGATCTATCTCTATAAATCTTTATGCCTAATATGTAAGCTGCTACGCCAAGATCTTTCATTGAAAAACTATTATTCAAATAATCTTTGACACTATTAAGAAGTTCTACATCATTCCCAATCAACAATATGTCATCTACATATAGTATTAAGAATGCCACAGAGCCCTCACTCACTTTCTTGTAAATACAAGCTTCTCCATAAGTTTGTATAAAACCAAAACTTTTGATTGCCTTATCAAAATGTTGATTCCAACTTCGGGATGCTTGCTTCAATCCATATATGGACCGTTGAAGTTTGCTTACCTTGTTAGCATCTTTAGGATCGACAAAACCTTTGGGTTGCATCATATACAACTCTTCATCAATATCTCCATTGAGGAATGCCGTTTTGACATCCATCTGCCATATATCATAATCATAATATGCAGCGATTGATAACATAATCCTCACAGACTTTAGCTTCGCTACTGGTGAGAAAGTCTCATCGTAGTCAACTCCTTGAATTGTCGAAACCCTTTTGCGACAAGTCGAGCTTTATAGACAGTAACATTACCATCAGCATCTATTTTCTTCTTGAAAATCTATTTGTTCTCGACAGCCTTCCGGCCATCCGGTAAGTCCACCAAGGTCCATACTTGGTTTTCGTACATGGATCCAATCTCGGATTTCATGGCTTCTTACCATTTATTGGAATATGGGCTCATCATCGCTTCCTCATATGTCGCAGGGTCATCGGTGTTATCTACCAACATGACACTCATATCGGGATCATTACCAATCAGGAGTGGTACGAGTTCTTGTTGACCTGCGAGGTTCCGTAGTAACTTCAATCAAAGTTTCATGATCATCATCATTAGCTTCCTCTCTTATTGGTGTAGGCGCCACAGGAACTACTTCCGGTGCTGCGCTACTCGCAAGTTCGAGAGAAGGTTCAACAACCTCGTCGAGTTCTACTTTCCATCCAGTCACTTCTTTCAAGAGAAATTCCTTCTCTAGAAAGGATCCATTCTTGGCAACGAAGATTTTGCCCTCGGATCTATGATAGAAGTTATACCCAATAGCTTCCTTTGGATATCCTATGAAGACGCATTTTTCCGCTTTGGGTTCAAGCTTGTCCGGCTATAACTTCTTTACATAAGCTTCGCAACCCCAAACTTTAAGGAATGACAATTTAGGTTTCTTCCCAAACCATAATTCATACGGTGTCGTTTCAACGGATTTAGATGGTGCCCTATTTAAAGTGAATGTGGCTGTTTCTAATGCATAACCCCAAAACGATAGCGGTAAATCTGTAAGTGACATCATAGAACGAACCATATCTAAGAGAGTTCGATTACGACGTTCGGACACACCATTACGCTGTGGTGTTCCCGGCGGTGTCAATTGTGAAAGTATTCTGCATTTCTTCAAATGCTCGCCAAACTCGTAACTTAGATATTCACCTCCATGATCAGATCATAGAAATTTAATCTTCTTGTTACGTTGATTCTCTACCTCACTTTGAAATTCCTTAAACTTCCCGAAAGTTTCGGACTTATGTTTCATGAAATAGATATACCCATATCTACTCAAGTCATCCGTGAAGGTAAGAACATAACGATAACCACCGCGCGATGCTATACTCATTGGACCACACACATCGGTATGTATGATTTCCAATATGTCTGTAGCTCGCTCCATCATACCAGAAAATGGAGTCTTAGTCATTTTACCCATCAGACATGCTTCGCATCTTTCAAGTGATTCGAAATCGAGTGATTCAAGAAGTCCATCGGAATGGAGTTTCTTCATACGCTTCACTCCAATGTGACCAAGACGACAGTGCCACATATAGGTCGAGTTATCACTCAATTTCAAATGTTTAGCTTCAATGTTATTAATATGTGTATTTACACTATCGAGATTCAATAAGAATAGACCATCTATCAAAGGTGCATGTGCATAAAACATATTACTCATATAAATCGAACAACCATTATTCTCGGACTTAAACAAGTAACCGTCTCGCAATAAACATGGTCCATATATAATGTTCATGCTTAACGCAGACACCAAATAACAATTATTTAAGTATAAAACTAATCCCGATGGTAGATGAAGAGGTAGCATGCCGACCGCGATCACATCAACCTTTGATCCATTTCCAACGCGCATCGTCACCTTGTTCTTCGCTAGCTTCCGTTTATTCTGCAGCACCTGTTTCGAGTTACAAATATGAGCAACCGAACCAGTATCAAATACCCAGGCACTATTACGAGTACTAGTGAGATACACATCAATAACATGTATATCGGGTATACCTTTCTTCTTGATGTTGCCGTTCTTCAAATCCGCTAAGTACTTTGGGCAATTCCGCTTCCAGTGACCCTCTCCCTTGCAGTAAAAGCACTCTGTATCAGGCTTAGGCCCAGCCTTGGTCTTCTTTGCCGGCGTGGCAACTTTCTTACCGCCCTTCTTGAAGTTTCCCTTTTGCTTAGACTTGCCTTGCTTCTTGAATTTGGTGGTCTTATTGACCAACAACACTTGGTGCTCTTTCTTGATCTCCACTTCTGTAGATTTCAACATGGAGAAGAGTTCTGGCAACGTCTTGTCCATGTTTTGCATATTGTAGTTCATCACAAAGTTCTTGTAACTTGGTAGTAGTGATTGGAGGACACGGTGAATCCCCAAAGAATTAGGAATCACTATACCCAAACTTTGGAGTTTGTTTGCGTGCCCAGACATCTTAAGCACATGCTCATTGACAGAGCTTCCCTCTTCCATCTTGCAGTTAAAGAACTTTTTAGAAGCCTCATAACTCTCAACTTCCGTGTGAGCCTCAAATATCATTTTGAGTTCACGGACAATATCATGTGGGTCATGGTTCTCAAACCTTTTCTGAAGCTTCGATTCTAAACCATACAAGATAGCACACTGAACTGTGGAGTACTGATTCTTCCGAGTGAGGTAAACATTCTTTACTTCATCGGTAGCAGTAGCTGCAGGCAGGTCACCTAGCGGTGCATCCAGCACATAGGTCAAATTACCAGCATTGAGGACAATCCTCAAATTGCGGAACCAATCCGCGAAGTTGCTTCCATTGTTTTTCAACTTTTATTTCTCTAGGAACGCATTAAAATTGATAGTAGGGGCCGCCATTGATCTACAACATATTTGCAATAGTTTAGACTAAGTTTATGACAAATTTAGTTCTAATTCATAGTTAAATTAATCTAGGTGAACTCCCATCAAAACAATATCCCTCAAATTGTTTTAGTGATCACACAAACCAAATCCACCACATCAAAACCGATCATCACGAGAGTTGATGTAGCTTCAATGGCGAACAATCAACATGTTCATCATATCTACTATATGACTCATGCTTTACCTTTCGGTGATCCGTGTTCCGAGACCATGTCTGTACATGCTAGGCTCATCAAGATCAAACCTTAGCTTCCGCATGAGCAAATCTGGCTTGCTCACGTTGTATACACTCGCAGAATCTAACACACCCGATCATCACGTGGTGCTTCGAAACAACGAGCTTTAGCAACGGTGCTTACTAAGGATGAACACTTTAAAACTTGAAATTTGTGTGCTTGAGGGATCATCTTATAATGCTACCATCGCAAACTAAGCAATACAAGATGCATAAAGGATTAACATCACATGCAATTCATAATATGTGATATGATATGGCCTTTCTTCTTGTGCTTCCGATCTCCATCTTCAAGCACAAACATGATCTCCATCATCACCGGTATGGTGTCAAGGTCAATGGCGCCGTTTCATGGTTATCGTCCACCATCTTCAACTATTACAACTACTTTGAATAGACACGCAGGTCTTAACGGAATTTAAAGATAACCATATGGATCCTGTCGGTTTCCAACTTACAATAAGGAACATTGCATACATCATATATAATCACAATCATGGCCATATCACATCACAGCACACCCCTGCAAAACAAAGTTAGATGCCTCTAATTTTATTTGCATGTTTTACGTGGTTTGGGGCTTTCAATAAGTGTCGTTCTAACTTATGAACAAGAACCACAACGTTGATGCTTGAACTATCAAGTGCCCGTTGTAAATTGAATCTATACTATGATGCGAGAGACAGACACCCGCAAAGCCACTTATGCAATACAAGTTGCATGTTGAGCGTGGAGCAAGTCTCATGAACGATGTCATGTAAGGTTAGCCCGGGCCGCTTCATCCCATCATACCGCAAGATGCAAAGTACACAAAAAGCAATTGATAATAAAAGCACCACCGCCCATAATGACCATTGTGTTCTACTCGTGCAACAGATCTACATATATACACGGATCTGATACCACTGTAGGGCTTTGTAGCATGGAAAACAAAAAAATTCTATCGCATGCACACAAACAAGCCAAGATCTATCTACTAGATTGTAGCAACGAGTCGATAGAGGAACTCACCCTTGAAGATTCCAAAGTGGTTAATGATAGCAAATTCTCGTGGGTGATGTAGTCGTACTCTTGCCGATCTCAAGATCGCGTAGACGATCCTTCCGGCGCTGCGTTCCGGCAGCGCTTCCGCAGTCGGTCACACGTTCGGTACTCGATAAAGACCTTCCTCTCCCTTGTTCCAGCAGGCAGCGGAGGTTGTAGCACTCTCCTCGTGATTCCGGCAACACGACAGCATGGTGTCAGAAGTAGAGGGGAGATCTCGCAGGGCTTCGCCTTAAGCCGGAGCGAGTACAGTGGAGTATGAGAGAGGCCTTGGCGATCTAGGGTTTAGAGGCACCAAGGGGGTGGTGTGGCCGTAGGCTAGGGCTTGGGGAAAGCCCCAAATTGGCGACTTGGGAGGAGCCCTAGGTGGCGGCGGCGGCACTTGGAGGTGGTGTCGGCGCCTGGAGCTAGGGTTTGGGTGTGAGGGTAGGGGGAAGCCCTACCCCTCCTTATATAGGTGGGAGAGAGGCGGTTGGGGGGAGGGATTCCTCCTCCAACTCCTCCTCCTTGGACGGCGGGTGGAGGGAGTAGGACTTCCTCCCTAAGTAGGTTTCCTACTCTCCCTCCACCAAGCAAACTTCGGATTTGACTTTTCAAATTGGCGTTTGACTTTCAAACTTGGATTTGATTTCTCTCTCCATATTGCACAGCCAAGTGACCTAGTACATGATGCAACCATTCCACATTGTTATGACACATTCATGTACCCTTCCCCTCCGGAGTGCCGGACCTTCCAGACCCTTCTAGAACATTCCTGGTGAAAACACCGGAATCATTTCCGAACTCCGAAACATGACTTTCCTTATATGAATCTTATTCTCCGGACCATTCCGGATCTCCTCGTGATATCCTGGATGCCATTCGAGACTTCGAACAACATTCGATCTCTTACTCATCATTCCATAACTACTCAACAACATTGAATCCTTAAGTGTGTCTCCCTACGGTTCGTGAATTATGCGGACATGACCGAGACACTTCTCCGATCAATAACCAATAGAGGAATCTGGAAATTCATATGGCTCCCACATATTTCTACGATTACTTTGCGATCGAATGAACCACTTACATACGATACCAATTTCCCTTTGTCTCACGATAGTTTACTTATCCGAGGTTTTGATCGTCGGTATCTCTGCATACCTAGTTCAACCTCGTTACTGATACGTACTCTTTTCTCGTTCCCGTGATATGTGATCCCTTGTGAGCCATTCACATGCTTGCAAGCTAATTGGATGACATTCCACTGAGAGGGCCCAGAGTATATCTATCCGTCATATGGATGGACAAATCCCACTCTTGATCCATGTGCCTCAACCCACACTCAATGCCACCTTTATAACCACCCAGTTACGGTGTGGTGTTTGATGTCATCAAAGCATCCTTCCGGTGATGGTGATTAGCATGATCTCATGGTCAAAGGAATTAGGTTACTATGTATCAGAAAGCTTATAGCAATTGAAGTATTAAAATGACTTGATCTTTATGTTACGCTTGTCTATAGGAGTATGTCCATCATACCATTCTCCTAATGATATGATCTTGTTGTTAACAACATCTCAATGTTCATGATTAGGAAACCACGATCATCTACTAACCAACAAGCTAGTATTATAAAGAGGCTTTACTAAGGACTCTAATTTAGTTTACAAATCACACAGTATTAATGTTTCCTGTTAATACTATTAGAGCATGAATGTAAACATTTATCATAAACACAAAGATATAATAATAACCACTTTTATTATTGCCTCTAGGGCATATCTCCAACATTAACAAGATGCCACAGTGCTAGTTGCCTGTTTTCTTCTATTTTTGGTTCCAGAAAGACAGAAAATATTCTCGAAATTAGACGGGACAAAAGCCAAAGTCAATATTTTACCGTGGGGAACACGAAGCCAGAGTACAAGACAGAGGGGAGGCACCAGGGGGCCACACCCCTGGCGGTGCAGGATAGGGCTCGCCCCCCTGGCTCGCCTCTTCGCCTATAAAGACCCCCCGATGCATAAACCCTAAGGATCCGATCAATATTACACAAAACCGTCTGTATCTGCCGCCACCATCGTCCCTAGATCAGGGGGATCTGAAGCTCTTTCTGGCACCCTGCCGAAGGGGAGTCATCCTGGAAGCCTTCTTCTTCATCATGCCAGCCTCCGGTATGAAGCGTGAGTAGTTCCACCTTGGACTACGGGTCCATGTAGTATCTAGATGGTTGTATCTCCTCCCTTGTGCTACCATGTTTAGATCTTGTGAGCTCCGTTCATGATCAAGATCATCTATTTGTAATCATGCATGTTGTGTTTGCGGGGATCCGATGGATATTGAGATTACAATGTCAGATTGATTAATGGTTTTGTCTTATTGATTCTATCATGTCTGTGTTGTTTGTGATTTTGCATGCTCTCCGTTTCTAGTAGCTATCTTGGCCAAGTAGATGCTAGTGACTCCAAGGGGGGTATTTATGCTAGATAGTGGGTTCATGCCTCTATTTAATCTAAGGGAAATGACAAAAATCTCTAAGGTTGTAGATGTGTTGTTGCCACTAGGGAGAAAACAACGGTCTCTTGTTCATGGAACAAGTGGATTATTTACCTTACACACTTTGCTTAAAGCAGATATCTGTTGCTTGCAACTTAATACTGGAGGGGGTTCAGATGATAACCTGAAGGTGGATTTCTAGTCATAGATGCAGTTGGATGGCGGTCTATGTATCTTGTTGTATTGCCCAATCGAATCTCATAGGATCATGAATGTCTAGTATTGCATTGTTATGCCTTGCTAAGTCCTGTCAATTGCCCTGCTGTAATTTGTTTACCCAGCATGCCATGTTTGTTTATCTAAGGAGAACACCTCTAGCGAACTATGGACCCTGGTCCAATATTTACCATTAATACATCTTCCACTATTATTGTTTACTTTCTGCAAACCACTATTACCTTCCACACCATAGATTTAATCATGTGTTACAGCAACCGGTGAGATTGACAACCTCACTGTTCGTTGGGGCAAAGTCTTGAGTTTATCTTGTGCAGGTCTCCAAGTTGCTAGCAACACCTTTGAGTCGTTTCCTTCCTCCTACTAGTTCGATAACCTCAGTTTCTTACTGGGGGAAAACTTACTGCTATGCTCATCACACCTTGCTCTTGGGGTCTCCCAACGAAGCGTCAACAACACGCCAATAATCTTTTCTGTCGCCGTTGTCGGGGAGTGTGGCCGTGTTCACAAGGGGAGTCCTTCACAACCCTTCTCTTTACTTTGTTTTTGTTTTGCTTAGTTTCTTTTTATTGGTTTTGTTTGCCTCTTTTTATCAAAAACTCCAAAAATAAATTAGTTTAGTTTGGTTTGCTTTCTCTTATCAAAACACACAAAAAATTAGTTCCTGCTCTAGTTGCTGCTGCTGTTGGCTTGCTCCACTTTTGCCAAAATGAACTCTGCTGAGAACACCAAGTTGTGTGACTTCACTAGCACAAACAAAAATGATTTCCTAAGTTCTCCTATTGCTCCAACTGATGCTACCTTGTATGAAATTAAGCCTGCTTTGTTGAATCTTGTGATGAGAGAGCAATTTTCTAGTGCTAGTTCTGATGCTGCTGCTGCCCACCTCAATAACCTTGTTGAACTTTGTGAGATGCAAAAATATAAGGATGTAGATGGAGATATTATTCAGCTCAAGTTGTTTCCTTTCTCCTTGAGAGGAAAATCTAAAGAATGATTGCTATCCTTGCCTATAAATAGTATTGATTCTTGGATTAAGTGCAAAGATGCTTTTATTGGAAAGTACTACCCTCCTGCTAAGATTATATCTATGAGAAGTGATATTATGAAATTTAAACAACATGATAATGAACATGTTGCTCAAGCTTGGGAAAGAATGAAATCTTTGGTTAAGAATTTTCCCACTCATGGACATACTGCTTGGATGATTATCCAGACTTTTTATACAGGTTTGAACTTCTCTTCAAGAACCTGTTGGATTCGGCTGCTGGAGGTACCTTTATGACCATCACCTTGGGTGCTGCAACAAAACTCCTTGATAATATGATGGTTAATTATTCTGGATGGCACACTGAGATAGCTCCACATGGTAAGAAGGTAAATTATGTTGAAGAAACCTCCTCTTTGAGTGATAATATTGATATTATGATGGTTATGCTTGTTAATGGGAAAGCTCCATTAGATCCTAATAATGTTCCCTTAGCCTCTTTGGTTGCTCAAGTAGAGCAAGTTGATGTGAACTTCATTAGGAATAACAATTTTGGCAATAATACTTATGGTAATAATTATAGGCCTTATCCTCCTAATAATGGCAATACTTATCATGGTAGATCTGGAATGCCTAGTGAAGATAGGATTTTAGAAGTTGAAAGATCCACTAAATTTTTTATGCAAATGCAATATGAGAAAAACAAGATATTCACTAAAACTATGGAAGAACAATCTGCTATCTTGAAAAATATTAGTCATCAGCTTGAGAATTTGAATAGAGAAATTCCTAGTTTACAGTCAAAAATTTTGAGTGTGAGAAAAATATTTCCTCTTTGTCTGAAGCACAGTCCTCTTTGATTAATAAAATGGCTGCTAAACCTGAAACTTTGGAAAGTACCTTTTCTTCTACTCATGCCATACAAGTTACTATTGATGAAAATGTTAGACTGTTAGCCCAACTTCATGCTAAGTGGGAAAGAGAAGCTGAAATTGCTAGAAACAATAGTGTGTGCACTATCACCACCACCAATATGGATGCCACTAAACCACAAGAAGTCCCTATTCCTCCTACCACAATGCCTAAACCCAATGAGTCTACTACTAGTGATGCTAAGTTTGATTTTGATCTTGATGGTTGCAATATTTCTGAAGTGATTATGTTCCTACAAAAGCTTGCTAGAAGTCCTGATGCTAGTGATATGAATGTGGCTTTCACCAAACACATTACTGATGCTCTTATTAAAATTAAGGAAGAGAAGTTGAAACACAAAGCCTCTATTCCTAGGAAAGTAGAAGATAGTTGGGAACCCATTATTAATATGCAAGTGAATGACTTTGATCTCAAAGCTTCATGTGACCTTGGTTCCAGTGTCTCTATTATGCCTAGAAAGATTTATGAAATGCTTGATTTTCCACCATTGGAAGATTGTTATTTGGATGTCCCACTTAATGATAATGCTAAAAAGAAACTCATGGGGAGTGTTAATGATGTTCTTATTATGGTTAACAATGCTTATGTCCCTGTTGATTTCTATGTTTTGGATGTTGAATACAATGCTTCTTGTCCTATTACCTTGGATAGACCTTTTCTTAGAACTGTTGGTGCTATCATTGATATGAAAGAAGGCACCATTAAATATCAATTTCCATTCAAGAAAGGTATTGAACATTTCCCTATGAGGAGAGAGAAGTTTCTTTTTTATCCTCCTCTGAAAGCAAGGTTTGATGTTAATGCTTCTTCATTTGAAAATACTTGATTCTTGCTTCTTGTGCCTAACTTAAAGGCGTTAAAGAAAAGCACTTATTGGGAGATAACCCAAAAAATTTCTTGAGTCTTGGAACTTATTACTTCAGTAGTGACCTCTCCTTATCCTTTTTATTTGCTTTTTGTGCCAAGAATGGCCTCTAATGAGAGGGAAGTAAGATTTGGGGAGTTGCTGTCCCGAAACATATTTTTGTGCTCCACCGTAAAAATTCGTGAGGAATCTCTGTAAGTCGGATTGAGTTGATATTTTCTGAATAAATCTCCCAGTATGTTAGCTAACTTTCGTTTGTTCAACACTTGTTGATTTGAGCAACAGAAGGTCTTCTAAAGAATCGGTTTCTACCTGCTGGTCTGTTTTGACAGATTTCTGCCATTATTTGCATTTGCTTCTTATTGATTCATTTTTGGGTTCTTTTTGGTAAATTGAGCTTTTTGAGGTAATTGATACAGTAGCTTGTGTTTGTAGTGGAAGTTTTGTTATTATAAAGATAAACCCAAAGGTCTATTATCTTTTAAATACACTAATGTTGCTAATGAAGATTGTGTGAAGTTTTGTATGAAGGAAAATTTTCAGGTGTAGAGAGTGAGATGAAGAATGGACAAAAGCTCAAGCTTGGGGATTCCACCCCGTGTCACCCCAAGAAATATTCAAGAGGTACAAGCGTCAAAGCTTGGGGATGCCCAAGGAATCCCCTTCTTCATCAATAAAAGCTCAGGTCTTTCTAGACACTTCGTTTTTATTGTTTCATGCACTGTTCTGTTGTTCTTGGAGCGTCTTAGTTTTAGTTTAGTTTGCTTAGTTTTCTTGAATAAGGTAGTTTGGACCCCTATTCTCGATGTGTTGTTTCAAATAAGTTGATTGGTGTTGGAGAGGAGTAGAAAGTTCTTGCTTGAGTAGTACAAGAGGAGCTTGCTTTGACTATGACTTAGACTATATCATGTCATGCTAGATGTTGTTTTGACCTTATGCTTAGTGATTATTATTGTAGCATGAATTGTTCCAAACAGTTGGGATTGCTTAGTGTGCCTTTAAGGAATTATGTGTTGTTTTAGCATATAAAATCATAGTATTGTGGTATTCTCCTTTGATGCTTTGTTTGGTTTGACTTGGCACATGCTCACAGCATGTTATGACTATGAACAAGTCACCATAGCATCTATGATCATTTAGTCCTTGAATTGTAGTACCAATTTATGCTTTGATTAGTAATTTTTTGTTGCTCTGTATGATTATGGCCATTATTGCTCTCTTAATTAGTCGATCCCAGTATTTTGCTAGCCTCCACTTGTATAGTTAGCTCTACTCATGCATCCAACTCCCAAGAAACCAAGTTATTCCAAAGTGTCCACTATAGATTCCTATGCATGGTGTGTTACACCATTCCAAGTATATTCTTGTTTTCATCTATCTTCCAATTAAAAAGTATTTTGTTATGTGAAAACTTAGTGATTAAATCTCTCACAAACTTGATGGCACACTTTATTTTTCTTGCCCTAATAAACTTGAACCATTGTGTCATCTTTGTTGTATATTCTTGCACTTATACGTTGGAATTAGCAGAACCGTGCTGTCACGGGGAACACTTTCAACATTGCACTTGTACTTTGTACATAGTTGATATCATGCTTTTTTCTATATGGATATCGTCGGTGTGAAATGAAAGGGGAGCTTTAAGTCCATGGAGTTATGTATGTGTGTTAGAGAAACACATGGGCCGCTAGCCTAAGCCATGCCTAATCATGGTGGAAATTTGCAGCATCACCATAATGACATCTATGAAGCATTATTCTTATAGAAAAATAAGAGATAGAAAAAAAGAGATTGAGAAAAAGAAAAAATATGAGAAAAGAGGAAAAGAGAGAAAAAAGCACCATATTACCATGGTAAATAAGAAGATTGCTGAGATGCTCATTGTTTGCTTGCCTTGTCATTTTGATTATGTGATAGCTCCTGTATCACGTGCAAGGGGTACCCCGTTGGCGGTTCTCTATGATACACATGTACTTACTATGACAAGAACTTGCAAGTAACTAAACTTGAGTAGCATGAGGAGTGGCCCTCATATTCAAGGGACATGAGATTGCCAACTTATACTTTGTCAAGCATATAGTCCATAGTTTGTTCACTTTAACCTTAATCACTTCAAGATGCTTATGATAGGGGCAATGAGGGCTGAAAGCTAACAAATACCATAATTTTTGGAAGCTCTTTTTGAAACTTGAAATCCCTGCTTCCCTTATGAAGGGCCTTTCTTCCACTATTATATTGAGTCTCCAGCTTCTATCCTTAGGCACTAGTTAAGAGAGCATAGCTGCCATTCTTAGTTCTATGTGTATTGTCCCAAAACTTATTGATTGATGCATATGGTTGATATTACTTGTTATTGTGCTATTTTGTATCTAGTCACTCTTATGAACTTTGAACGTGTCCTATGCATCTATTTGCTACTCCATGAGGGACAAGCTGAATGCCACTATGCTATGTTTTCTGTATGTGAAACAAACAAACGTTTTTCAATGCATGTTATTCATGATCTTTGTTTGTAACCTTTCATGTTGCATGCATAGTTACTTTGTCCTACTGTTAGAACTCCATCTTTCATGCTCGTGTTTAGAGTTCTTTGATCCCAGCTTTCAATGTTTGCAAATGGTTTGATCTTGATTTTGATGGTACATGTCACCTAAAAAATTATTCTTTTTATCACTTACCTACTCGAGGACGAGAAGGAGTTAAGCTTGGGGATGCTTGGTACGTTGGAACAATTCATGCTACAATCTTCCAATGGTGGAAAATCAAGCATTTCATAATTCCATGGACTTTGAGTATCTACTTTGCTTTGCTACGTATCTATGATTTTTTATGTTCCATGTTGTTTAGTATCTACTTTGCTTTGCTTTGTCTACACTTTGAGGAGTTTTTATATGTTTTCTGGTACTAACCTATTAACAAGATGCCACAGTGACAGTTGCCTGTTTTCTACTGTTTTTGGTTCTAGAAAGGCAAAAAATCAATATTCTCATAATTGGACGGGACAAAAGCCAAAGTCAATATTTTACCGTGGGGAACACGGAGCCAGAGTACGAGACGGAGGGAGGCACTAGGGGGACACATTGTGGCATCCCGCTAAAACCACTACTAGAAAATCGCGTTGTTTTGTGCATTGCATCGTCATGACCGCATGCTCATGTCATCATGCCACATTGCATTTGAGCATCGTCATCACCTTGCATTTGTTCGCGTAAAACTATTTTCGCGAAAACCTATTTTGTTTTCCAAACGCCCCGTCTTAATTCAAACGCAAAACCCGGGTCACCGGAGTATTTTGTTTTGTTTTCTATCGGTTTGCAAAAGTCTGTTTGAAATAAATAAATTATTTAATGATTTTAGTGGGGGCAGTCGAACGGGCCGATTCGACCCAGTCGACCACCCCCAGTTCCAAAATGGTCCACCCAAAATCCCTTTTCTACCTGTCCTATTATACCCAACCCCCCTCCACCTCACCCCAACCTATCCCGTTGCGCCACATCAGCCTCGCCCAAAACCCCACCCACTCTCATCGCGCCACCTCACTCCCTCACCCTCCCCAAATGCCACCTCACCCCACCACCTGCCTGTCCCCTGTCACACCCACCCACGCCGTACCCACTCTCCCTCTCTCACCCGTCCGCGGGCCCCGCTCCCTCTGGCCACCCCCCACCAACCCCGAGCCAGCCACTCCCCTTCCTCTGGCCCCACCTGGCCCGCGGCCCCACCCTGGCCCGCGTCCCCGCTCTCTCCCCGTCCTCCTCTCTTTCCCATCCTCTTCCTCCTCCCGCACCCGTCCACCCCGACGCGGTCGCCACCGAGCTCGCCCACAACTCCTCCTCGCCGGCCACCTCCCTCCCCTTCTCCCACCGCCGCTCGCCGGCCCGCGCCTCCCCCTCTTCTCCGCCGCTCGCGCGCCGCTGCGTCCCTCCTCTGCCTCGCCTCCGGCCACGCCACCAGCCCGCCGCGCTCTCCTCCGCCGCCCGGCTCCTCCTCACTGGCAGCCGCGGCCGCCCCTCCACGCGCCGCCGCTCAAGCTCGCCTCCCTGCTCCGGTCCGCGTCGCCGCCGGAGGCCACCTCCCGCGACCCCGTCGGCCCCCTCCCGAGCCTCCCCGCCGCGCGGGCCCCGCCTCTCCCCTCGCCGGCGTCCTCTCCTTACCCTTCCTCTCCGGCGTGCCCTCCCCGCCCTCCGACGAGCACGCCTGCGCCTCCCCTTCGCCCCCACCTCTCCTCCTCTCCGACGCTCACCGCCTCCCCGTAGCCGCCCGCATCTCGCCGACCGCCGCCTCCAGCGCCGGCCCCGGCCGCCCCCGGCGCTCGTCACCGCCGTCGGCCTCGGCCAGCAAACCGCCTCGCGTCTCCTCCTCCGACGTCCTGATGCGCGTGGCGCCGCCCGCAGGAACCGCCGGCCTCGCCCTTCCCTCCTCCTGCCGCAGTCAGACGCCCTCCTCCGAGAGCCGCCTCCCGTCGCCGGCGTCCTCGGCCGCTCAAGCCCGTTCCCGAGCCGCCCGCCGCCCCTGAGCGCCTCCGGTCTCCGCCGTCTGCGCCTCTGTGTCTCGCCTTGACCGCGACCGCCTCACCCTGTCCTCCGTGTGCTCGCCCCTGGGACCGTTCCCTGTTGCGTGGACCGCCTGTGGGGATGCAGTGTTTGATCGCAAGCGCTGATGCACAAGACCGCCTCCATATCCCTATGTGTTGAGGTGTTCTGCCCGGGATCGATCTGTTGAAGATGCATCGAGTCGTAAACCCACAAGGACATCGTGTCGCTACCAAGGATGTACATGATCTGCGGTACCTAAAGACACACCGACACCAAAACCAAGAACATCGTCAACAATTGGAGCCGATGACCCGGAGTTTCCCCCTCGAAACACCAACTCTCCTTCCCGGAGTTGGACTCCGAAGACCGATCCCGGCGCGCCCAGGTCGTCGACACGGATACGCCAAGTACTTCCTCGAGGATGCCAAGTTCTTCGCCCCGGACTCCAAGACTGACCCGGTACGCGGACCCGACAAGACCTTCACGACGACAAGATCGGCACCGACCAAGGCGGATCCGAAGCGCCCCGACGCTAACCAAGTTCGTCTTCTCGGATGCGTCAAGATCGACTTCTGTTGTCCGAGACCGATCCCGTCGAACCCTGAACCCTGCCGGACCCCGAACCCCCCCCGGAACCAAGATCGCCGAACCCTAATGTGTGACCCTAAGCCCCTATTTTTATAATAACACATAAATTGTTGCATATTAAATTGTCATACTCGCATGCATATTTGTGTGGTTTGGGGGCCTTATGTCGATTCACCTTATAATTAAATATGGGGCCCATGTGCGGGCCAATCTAGTCTTATATTGGCCTAATTCAAAATTGTGTAGCGAACCGGTGCTATCTTGTGCCATGTTAAGACAACATTTAAAATGCGGGGTAGTTAAACAACTTGAACCGTTTAATTAATTGTCGGGACCCCGGTTCCACGTAATATTGACCTAATTGCATCGCATCTTTGCCATGCCATACATCATAAATGCATTGTGGCATCCCGCAAAACCACTACTAGAAAATCGCGTTGAATTTGTGCATTGCATCGTCATCATCATGTGTTGTTTGCCTAAAACTATTTTCGCAACACCCGTTTTGTTTTCTAAAACGCCCCCTCTTGATTCAAACATCAAAAACCGGGTCCCCGGAATATTTTGTTTTGGCCGCTATCGGTTTGCACACGGCCCGTTTAAATCAAATCAAAAGTTCAATTGTTTTCTGTAGGGGCAGTCGAACGGGCCGAGTAGACCCGAACGACCACCCCTGTTTTTAAATCGGTCCAACCTGCCGCCCCATCTAAATCCTAATCCCACCTAAAACTCTACCCACACCCCCCTGGCCACCTCACCCTGCCCAATCCCCACACGCCACCTCAGCACACCTCTCTCCCTCCACCAATCCCTCCCTGCCACCTCACCACCCTACCCCCCCCCCACTCTCTCTTCTCTCTCTTCTCTCTAGCCACCCACACCCACAGGACACGCGCGCCACGCACGCTGCAGCCCCGCCTGCCCCGCTCTGGGCCCCACCCGCGCCACACACCAACCTCTCTCCTGCCCTTCCCCTGCCAGTGGACCCCGCCCCCCCAGCGGCCCACCTGCCAGCTACACCCCACCCCAGCACGCCACACACGCCGCACCTGGCCACCTAACCCACTCACGCCCCGCGCGGGACCCACCTGTCCCCCACGCGTACCAGCCCTCCTCTCCCCGCGGCGTCTTCTTCCTTGCGCCCCGCACCGCCCCAAACCTCCTCTGCGACCCTCGCCGGACCGCGCCGCTCGACCCCACCTCGCCGTCGCCTCTCCCCGGCGCTCCGCCGCCGCCCCCCTCTCCGGCGCATCCCGTCCCTGCCGCCGCGCTCGAGGCCGCCGCCGCCGTCGCCGGACCCCGCTCCGCCCCGCCGTATCCCCGCGCCGCCGTCCTCCCCTAGGCCGCCCCCGAGCCTCGCCGACGCTCCCGAGCTCCGCCCGCCAGCGTCCCCGGCGAGCTCTGCGCGTGCTCCTCCGGCCCGACCGCGCTCGCCTGCGCGCCTCCCCGCCAGCAGCCAGCGCCGCCCTGCCTCCCGTCGACCCCTTCGCCTCCCCGCGGCCGCTTCCGCCTCAGGCCGCGCATCCCCGCCGCCGGTCCGGGGAGCTCCGCCTCTGCCTCGCCTTCCGCTCCAGCGCCCCGCCCTGGCCCGGCCGTCCCCTCCGCGTGCCGCCTCGGCGCGAGCCCCGCCTCGCCGCCTGCAGGCCCGCTTCCCCCGCCGCCTGAGCCCGCCCCGCTGCGCCGCGCCGCCAGACCGCCTGCGACCGTCGCCGGACCCCCCCCCCCCCCAAGCTCCTCGCCCCGGCTCGGTCTGCCTCGCCGGAGAGCACCTGTCGCCGGAGCTCGTCGGCCCGCCTCCGAGACCGCGTCCCCGTCCGTGGCCGCCCTGTGGGCCTCCGTCGCCCCGCTGTGGCCTCCTCCTCTAGCTCGCCACCGGCTCTGCAGGTCCTCGCCGGTGCCCTACTACCGCGACCCTTCCGGCGCCCTCCGCCAGCCCAAGCTCGACCTCGCCGGTCCCAACCGCCTCCGAGCCCTCCATCCTGTCGTTCCCCGCCTCGTCTGGACCCACCAGAGCGGCGCCAAGTGAGGATGGCGTGGTGAACAAAGACAAACAAGGTGCATCACCGTCATGTAAAGCAAGTCCGCCACCGGTCCTCGAAGTTGGAACCACAAGATCATCGGTAGGAACACCAAGATCGCCGTCCCGAGTTTCGACGCCACCGAAGGGAGCCCCAAGATCACCTTCCCGGAATTTGACGCCTCGATCCTGCGGGCCCGCAGACCACGGACACGACAAGGTCTACCTCACGGGACCCCGGGAACTTCCCCTTGGACGCCAAGTTCGCCGACACGGATACACCGAGTGATGCCTCGAGGACGCCAAGATCTTCACCCCGGACACCGAGTCCACCGAGACCCCGATGCGACAAGTGCTTCGACCCGGACGAAATGACCGACAATATGACCCGAAGACCCCGGATGCGCCAAGACCGACCCCGGAGTCCGAGAACGCTTCCGTCGAACCTCGTCGATCCCGTCGAACCCTGGACCCCGAGACCGAACCCTGGACCCTGTCGAACCCCGAACCCCGGAAACCCAAGATCGTCGAGCCCCCTCTGATGTGTGACCCCTTTTCTCCGAACCCTATTTTATAACATATCAATTTGTTGCACATTAAATTGTCGTTCCCGCATGCATAGCATTGGTTTGGGGGCCTTATGCCGATTCACCTAAAAATTAAATATGGGGCCCATATGCGGGCAAATCTAGCCTTATATCGGCCTCATTTAAACTTGTGTAGCGAACTCGGTGCTATATTCTTGCCTTGTTAAAACAACACTTAAATTGCGGGGGATCTAAACAACTTGAACCATTTAATTAATTGCCGGGACCCCGGTTCCGCTTAATCTTGACCTGATTGCATCGCACCTTTGCCATGTCATCCATCATACATGCATCATGCCGATCTTTTGTTGTAGTATTAAATATTGCATCCGGTGTTTCTTCTAGTGTTTTGGTTCTTCGCGGATAAGGCCGTTGAGTTGATGTGAGCTTCGCCCCGATCTTCGGATGAACCCTTCGACATGTTTTCAGGCGAGCATCTCCCCCTTTCTACCTATCTTACTTTTATAGTATTTACTCCCTCCGGTTGATCTATTGCTATCTGTGTTGCGTTGCTCTAGTTTCGTACCCGTGATATCCCTTGCACCCATATATAGCCTTGGACACATCCTATCACCTGTTGTTTGGCAGATAGTTGGACCCGCGTGTCGTAGTCGCTTGCTCAAGTGTTTTGCTTGTCGTCGAGTACCACCTCGTTGGAGTTTTGCCGCATGTTGACGTTGGAGATGATCATGGATTTAATTACTGTTTCGCTTTAATTCCTGTTTAACAACTAAAATTGAATTAAGCAGAGGCATCGGTGGGTGATAGGTAAGATTTGGTTTCCGACCGCCCACTTGTGTCCCGTAGGACCCGAGTTCTTGACACCTGTTCCGAGATCGAGCGCGCTAACCACAGGTGGGGAGATATGGGCCCCCCATTGATAATTACCTGATTTCAAAGTATTGTACTGGGGGCCACAGACTAGTTTGAGGTGTTTTTACTATCCTGTACTTATGCCATGCTTTACTGCTTTATTTACGATTGTGCGAGGTACTGCACACTGTACTGTTTAGGATCGGGCCACGTTTCGCGGTGTCGACAGTCCCCGTTTGGGGATTTGCTGTCGTTCACAGCCGTTTGCCCAAACCCCAGTCCGTCTCGGAGACCGGCCGACTTCGTTGCGGGTGTCGACTTGGTGGGGTGGCCCCCACGTACTTGCTTTGGGTCTGGGAACGTCGTGACTTAGGCCCCGCCGACATACCGATGGGTGTATGTTAACTGATCTGGCAAAAAGGGTCGAAGTGCCTGTGGATACTTTGGTGCACCCCTGCAGGGTTTAATCTTTTCGAGAAGCCGTGTCCACGGTTATGGACGACTTGGAGCACCGTGTCTGATCATAGACAACTATAACTAAAGTTTACTGTTTTAAATTGACTTGTTTCCGATATGATTAGTAATCAGCTTCACTACAACGGAATGGCTAAGTAAAAGTACCAACAACTGCTGGGTTTTGGGGTTATCTCATGATAATTGTATCTGACTAGTAAGTGTTGCCACTATAACAGAATGATTAACTAAAAGTGCCCACTGCTTATTTTATCAGGACAACTATCTAAACCTGACTAGTAATTGCTGCAACGATAACTGGATAAATAAAACTGCCAACTGTGTGAGTTCCTCGGTTGACTTCCTCGTTTGGTCTCGAGGGGGAAATACCAGGATGGGTTTGATTGGTGATAGCTTCAGGTTGGATCCGGATAGGTCATTCTCACCCCTCTCTGATAACCGCCAGTTGTATCGCGTCTCTATAGGTTGTTTTGCATGCTGCCGCTGCGGCTCAGTCCACCATACCTATGTAGGCGAGGACCGCCGAATTCTAGCCTCGCCGTGTACTGGCCTCAGTACTGACGCTCCTCTTTTTCCTTTGCCCTTTGTCGGCACCCCTTTTGTTTAAGCAGGTTTTGAGATCGACGCCGTTAGCAGGGTTACCCTTCCGGCTTGGCCTGGGCAGGGTTATGGACGCCATTGGTTATTCTTCAGGGCTCTTAGCCCCATTTGCATCTTGTCCGTAGACGGACGCTCTATCGTTTTCAAGTTGATTTGGATCTTTGTACCGTATATTTGTTTTCTTGACTCTTTGAGTCGCTGTTGTATATATCTGTTCTGTGGGTCCCATCGAGGACTGTTGTGTAATGTTATTACTTTGTTTTTCCACCCGCACGAAAGTGCCTGGTGGGCACCTTCGAATCGTTTTTATGCGGGTTTGGCGAGTTTTGCTAAAACTTGCATAGGGCCGATTCTGAGGGTGTTACATGCATCATGCCCGATCTTTTGCTGTAGTATTAAATATTGCATCCGGTGTTTCTTCTAGTGTTTTGCTTCTTCGCGGATAAGGCCGTTCAGTTGATGTGAGCATCGCCCCGATCTTCGGTTGAACCTTCGGCAATTTTTTCAGGCGAGCATCTCCCCCTTTCTACCTATCTTACTTTTATAGTATTTATTCCCTCCTGTTGATCTATTGCTATCTGTGTTGCGATGCTCTAGTTTTCGTACCCGTGATATCCCGTGCAGCCTTATATTGCCTTGGACACATCCTATTACCTGTTGTTTGGTAGATAGTTGGACTTGCGAGTCGTCGTCGCTTGCTCAAGTGCTGTTGCGTGTCGTCCAGTGCCACAGTTGTTGGAGTATTGCCGCATGTTTGATGTTGGAGATGATCATGGCTTTACTTATCGTTCACTTTAATTACTGTTTAACAACTAAAATTGAAGTAAGTAAGCAGAGGCACAGGTGGGCAATAGATGTTATTTGGTTGTTAACCGTCCACTTGTGTCCCGTAGGACCCCGAGTACTTGATACCTGTTCCTTGAATATTCGCGCTATCCACATCCGGGAGGATTATGGGACCCCCCTGAGCCAGAGCTTGATTCATACTTATTTCCTGGGGCCACAAACTAGTTTGAGGTTTTATTTACGATCCTGTACTTATGCCATGCTACTGCTTTATTTACGATTGTGCGAGGAGCACACTGTACTGTTTAGGATTGTGACCCGTTTACGCGGTATCGACAAGCCCAGTTTTGGGTTCCCAGTCGCTTACAGCCGGCCCCACAAACCTTGAGTCCGTCTCGGAGTCAGCTAGCTTCGTTGCGGGTGTACTCAACGGGGTGGCCCCCGGAAATATTTCTGAATCTTGTGATTGCTTTGTCGTGAAGGCCTCGTTGGGTTTTGATTTGGTTTTTCCGAGGTTGATCGAGTGTGTGTTGCTATTTGTGCACCCCGGCCGGGTAAAACTTTCTGAAAGCCGTGTCCGCGGTTATGGACGACTTGGAGCACAGTATCTCGACCATAGACAACTATAACTAAAGTAGTGCTATAAACCTGACTTTATAATGACTAGTAATCAGCTTCACTATAATGGAATGGCTAAATAAAACTGCCCACAATTGATTGTTTGGGTGTCGCTTGCGACCATTGTACCTGACTAGTAAGTATTGCAACTACAACGGAATGGCTAAATAAAAGTACCAACAACTGCTGGGTTTTGGGTTATCTCATGCTAATTGTATCTGACTAGTAAGTGTCGCAACTACAACGGAATGGTTAATTAAAACGGCCCACTGCTTATTTTATCAGGATGACTATCTGTATCTGACTAGTAATTGCTGCAACGATAACTGAATAAATAAAACTGCCAACTGTGTGAGTTCCTCGGTGGACTTCCTCGTTTGGTCTCGAGGGGGAAATACCAGGATGGGTTTGTTTGGTGGTAGTATCAGGTTGGATCCGGATAGGTCTTTCTTACCCCTCTCTGGTTGCCGCCAGTTGTATCGAGTCTCTATAGGTTGTTTAGTGCATGCTGCCACTGCCGCTTAGTCCACCATACCTATGTAGGCGAGGCCCGCCGAATTCTAGCCTCGCCGTGTACTGGCCTCAGTACTGACGCTCCTCTTTTTCCTTTGCCCTTTGTCGGCACCCCTTTTGTTTAAGCAGGTTTTGAGATCGACGTCGTTAGCAGGGTTACCCTTCCGGCTTGGCCTGGGCAGGGTTATGGACGCCATTGGTTATTCTTCAGGGCTCTTAGCCCCATTTGCATCTTGTCCGTACCCGGACGCCGTATTGTTTTCAAGGTGATTTGGATCTTTGTCCTGTATATCTGTATTCTTGACTCATTGAGTCGCTGCTGTATATATATATCTGTTCTGTGGGTCCCATCAAGGACTGTTGTGTAATGTTATTACTTCGTTTTCCACCCGCACGCAAGTGCCTGGTGGGCACCTTTGAATTGTTTCTATGCGGGTTTGGCGAGTTTTGCTAAAACTTGCATAGGGTCGATTCTGAGGGTGTTACACACATCCCCTAGCGGTGCGGGCTAGGGCTAGCCGTGCCTGGGGTGTGTGACCACCCTGGCCGCCCTCCTGCCTCGCCTCTTCGCTTATAAAGGCACCCCGATGCATAAACCCTAAGGACCCGATCAATATTCCACGAAATCGTCTGTAGTCGCTGCCGCCATAGTCCCTAGATCGAGGGGATCTGAAGCTCTTCCTGGCACCCTGTCGAAGGGGAGATCGTCCCGGAGGCCTTCTTCTTCATCATGCTAGCCTTCAGTATGAAGCATGAGTAGTTCCACCTTGGACTACGGGTCCATGTAGTAGCTAGGTTGTTATATCTCCTCCTTTGTGCTACCATGTTTAGATGTTGTGAGCTCCGTTCATGATCAAGATCATCTATTTGTAATCATGCATGTTGTGTTTGCGGGGATCCGATGGATATTGAGATTACTATGTCAGATTGATTAATGGTTTTGTCTTATTGATTCTATCATGTCTGTGTTGTTTGTGATCTTGCATGCTCTATGTTTCTAGTAGCTATCTTGGCCAAGTAGATGTTAGTGACTCCAAGAGGGGGTATTTATGCTAGATAGTGGGTTCATGCCTCTATTTAATCTAAGGGAAGTGACAGAAATCTCTAAGGTTGTAGATGTGATGTTGCCACTAGGGAGAAAACAACGGTCTCTTGTTCATGGAACAAGTGGATTGTTTAACTTACACACTTTGCTTAAAGCAGTTATTTGTTGCTTGCAACTTGATACTAGAGGGGGTTCGGATGATAACCTGAAGGTGGATTTCTAGTCATAGATGCAGTTGGATGGTGGTCTTTGTATCTTGTTGTATTGCCCAATCGAATCTCATAGGATCATGAATGTCTAGTATTGCATTGTTATGCCTTGCTCAGTCCTGTCAATTGCCCTGCTGTAATTTGTTTACCCAGCATGCCATGTTTGTTTATCTAAGGAGAACTATGGACCCCGGTCCAATCTTTACCATTGATACATCTTCCACTATTACTGTTTACTTTTTGCAAACCACTATTACCTTCCACACCATACAGTTAATCCTTTGTTACAGCAACCGGTGAGATTGACAACCTCACTGTTCATTGGGGCAAAGTCTTGAGTTTGTCTTGTGCAGGTCTCCAAGTTGCTAGCAACACCTTTGAGTCGTTTCCTTCCTCCTACTGGTTCGATAACCTCAGTTTCTTACTGAGGGAAAACTTGCTGCTGTGCTCATCACACTTTTCTCTTGGGGTCTCCCAACTAGGCATCAACAACACGCCAACATGGTCCTAGCATGTATGTTTGTATCCGCGCATAGAGGAACACAATGCCTAGGTCGATACATGTTTTCATGTCTATATTGAATTTCCGTACATATGGACACTATCGCGGACCCGCGACGATGTGTTCCCTTGTCCTTATTAAGAATATAATATATTGGATAGACCTTCCAATTAATTTGGATAGGATCCTCAATGCAATACTAAAAAAAAGTTAGGTTGGCTACACCGAGCCCACACTATAGTGACTAAAGTAGCCTAGACGCCAAGTGAAGTGTTGAGATATAATATATTGGCTAGATATTCACATCAGTTCATACTTTTGGAATAGTTAGCTAGTGTACAAATTCAATAGTCCTCTATTGGCTTGCATGTCAGTGACCCAGCCCACTCCAAATCCTCCATTCAACACTCCCCCACCTTGATTTTTACATGCTCTTTTTTGCCACCAGGCCGCTTCCTTCGTTTTTCATGTCTGGTTATGACACCCCAGTGCTACTAGTGCTAGCTGGAGGATTTTGGGCGTGTTGTAGTTATTTTGGATCCTTACGTTGATATGTCCTCGATCGGGCGAATACGAGCCAAACACTTATTCCATTAGGCAATACCCAACGTGCCACCACAAATAGACATTTGGTGTTCGTTGGGGTCTCGCAGACACGCAAACGGCAAAACCACGCTCCAACAAGGCAACACAAATGGACAAGAGGCCCAGACTGATGCATTCTCGACCCAAATTATGGTCGGGTTTTGCGATATGTCGGCACCCGCGCGTCCCTCCTCTTGTCTATGTCGGTCCCACTCATCAGCGGAAGCCACTCCCATTTTACTCTTTCCTCTCCCACACTGTATATATCCAAGCCCTAGGGACCCATGGAGAATATGCCGCCGCACACCGCCACCGCAACCAACAGTGCCACCGCAGGTGTCACGGACCTGCCCAGCCTAAGAAAGATCATACATGGGAGTAGAGGGCCCTGTGGAGTAGGAAGAGGGCCACCAGAGGGTCGACGCCAAGCACGAGCGACCAAGGACACATCAGAATCCATCACAACGGTAGCGGTGGAACAGATGGCCATAACACATGCACGCGCCACCAACAAGGCCATCATTTCCCACACGTAGGCCATCGTAAACAAATTGATCAAGGAGGACATGTTAAATGCGGCCATCGCCAACACTGAAAATGTTTCGATGGTCGTGAGTTAGGTGACGCCCGTCACCCGGCAGCCACCTCTACATACATCGATCAATATCTCACCACCGGCACCCCAGCATGGAGGAAAGGCCAGCCACACCGTGCATATGACCTGCTTGTTTGGATCGCATGAGAAGTCACGAGAGGTCGGCAAATCAGTGCCGCCAGGCCTGATGCTTGCTTCCCACGACCTCAACATGACACTCGTGGCCGTAGACTCGTCAGTGGTGCATAGCAAGGCCCCGCGAGACTGCAATACAAGCGACACCCTAGTTCGCCACAACCTGTTTGGTGGAATGTCGGCCCTGATGTTTTCCACGAGGTATGATCTATATCACCTCTCCTTTGATGACAATTCTCTCAATGGTGTGAATTATATGTAATTGTGCGTAGTAGTATGGTGATGTTGATATGGAGGCCCTAAACTGTGGGGAGGGGACTCAACGAGCAACTCAATAAGATGGAATCTCAATTGATTACGAGCCATTGTTTGAGGATGTTCTCACGCTCCTAGCTCTGGAATGAGTAGGAGAACCAAAGCATAAACAGATAATAAGGACAAGTGTCTTTGCGATGCTTGGATGGAAGTAGGGCAAGACCCAATTTGTGGTTCCCAATAAGAGGGAGGAGCATTTTGGAAGAGGGTTTATGATCACTTCCTTGAGCATCACCTATTGCATCCCTACAACTTTTTCAGTAATTGGAATCATAACTCCCTTCAAAAGAGATGGGCGTTTATATCGGCGGAGTGTAGAAAGTTCCAAGGATCTTACAATCATGTGATCAAGCCGCCCGTGAGTGGAGTTGGCATGTGTAACACCCTCAGAATCGGACCTATGCAAGTTTCAGCGCTTCCCGCCAAACCCGCATAGAAACGATTCAAAGGTGCCCACCAGGCACTTGCGTGCGGGTGGAAAACGAAGTAATAACACTACACAACAGTCCTCGATGGGACCCACAGAACATATATATATACAACACGACTCCATGAGTCAAGAATACAGATATACAGAACAAAGATCCAAATCACCTTGAAAACGATAGAGCATCCAGCTACGGACAAGATGCAAATGGGGCTAAGAGCCCTGAAGAATAACCAATGGCGTCCATAACCCTGCCCAGGCCAAGCCGAAAGGGTAACCCTGCTAACGACGTTGATCTCAAACCTACTTAAACAAAAGGGGTGCCGACAAAGGGCAAAGGAAAAAGAGAGAGCGGTCAGTACTGAGGCCAGTACACGGCGAGGCTAGAATTCGGCGGTCCTCGCCTACATAGGTATGGTGGACTGAGCGGCAGCGCAGCATGCACTAAACAACCTATAGAGACTCTATATAACTGTCGGCGATCAGAAAGGGATAAGAAAGACCTATCCGGATCCAACCTGATACTACCACCAAACATACCCATCCTGGTGTTTCCCCCTCGAGACCAAACGAGGAAGTCAACCGAGGAACTCACACAGTTGGCAGTTTTATTTATTCAGTTATCGTTGCAGCAATTACTAGTCAGGTATAGATAATCATCCTGATAAAATAAGCAGTGGGCCGTTTTAGTTAATCATTCCGTTGTAGTTGCAACACTTACTAGTCAGATACAATTAGCATGAGATATCCCAAAACCCAGCAGTTGTTGGTACTTTTATTTAGCCATTCCGTTGTAGTTGCAATACTTACTAGTCAGATACAATGGTCGCAAGCGACAACCCAAACAAGCAATTGTTGGCAGTTTTATTTAGCCATTCCATTATAGTGAAGCTGATTACTAGTCATTATAAAGTCAAATTTATAGCACTACTTTAGTTATAGTTGTCTATGATCGAGATACTGTGCTCCTATTATCGCCACATTTTGGCCAAAGGAGGAGATGGGCCGTAATCAAGATGGGCTTGGAGGATACGTATACGCAATGTTTTGCTGGATCAGCCTTGTGCGTGGATTTGGGCTAAATTGCCCGTGTATTTGTATATTATAGTAGGTTACCTTTCGGTTTAGGTAAGAGATAGAGTTGTTAGGGTTATTCCAAAGATAGAAAGTCTCCGGACTATAAATATGTACCTAAGGTTATTGAGAAAGGGGGACGATCACGTTCACAACAAACACAATCTCGACGCATCGCCACCCCTTGTTTCTAGGGTTTTTCTCGGGTAAGTGTCATGCTGCCTAGATCGCATCTTG
Organism: Avena atlantica; assembly: GCA_910589765.1. NCBI lineage: Eukaryota > Viridiplantae > Streptophyta > Magnoliopsida > Poales > Poaceae > Avena > Avena atlantica. The sequence continues at coordinate 76,132,130 of OU342734.1, forward strand.
CGATCTAGGCAGTATATGCTTATGCGTTATTTAGTGTTACTCGTGCTGAAGCCTTGTTGATGGCGAGTAATACTGTTATCATAGATCTGTTTGGGCTAGCATCGGTACTTTTTTTGTTATGATTGCTTAGTTATGCTGCCTTTATTTATCTCGCTGCCTTTGCACCTTTTTTGGGTGTAAGGGTAGCATCTTGCTTGATCTTTATTTAGTTGACTTGATCTGTTATAGTTATGCCTTGTTTTCCAAGGTTTAGTTTGATATCCACATGGTCAGGCCTTGCAAACGGGTTGAACGATCCAGTAGTATGTAAGGATATGGTTTGCCAATTCGAGAGGAGTTGTTCCGGGAATTGACTTTACGTCGGTTGTTAGGCCTTCTCTAGGGTTAGTTTTCTATCATCTTTTATATCTACCAGGCTCAATTACGTGTAGGATGTTCCAATTATGTGGTGAAAACGTTAAACTGTCATAGATCGATTTAACTTGTATTGATGAAGCAAAACCCCATGTTATCGTAGATCTAATGCAGAACCATGGGATAATCGGCTCTAGGAGCCGATTCACAGGGAAACCTGGGAGCCGGTCGCGGCTCGAATTTTACGTATGTTTGTTTGCCATGCAGGAAACTAATCGAAGCAACCCATCACCTTCCTGACCAGGTATAGGTCAGGTGGCACGCCCTTGCACCAGCCAGGACGTGTGCCGGAGTTTTGCGGGCCGTTGCCCGAGGGACCAGGGCCCACAAGCAGTTCTGGGAGCCTCCCGGCTCTTCGTGTTGCTCGTCACTGCTCGTCGGTGGGTTTTGATAGGCAACACATTCTGGCACGCCCGGTGGGACGTTCAACAACGTCTGCATCAACATCCGACGCTGAGATGGAGGGCAGACCGGTCACGTACGATGATTTGCCTGATGAGCACAAGGCAAAGTATGATGATATCAAAGCTCTCTTCGAAGCCGATCTCATCGGCTCTTTTGAGAGGACCCGTAAGCATGGCATCAGGTGGAAAGGGTTCTCACCCGAAGGTGCTCTTGATGAGGTGGATCTGTCTGTTCCTTCAGAAGAGCGCACTAGAGCTCTGCGACAGGAAGTCAATTACATGGTGGCTCATTCTCTTCACCGCCATTCTGAGAGCCTAGTGAACGCTTTCGAGCGCGTCGCGGTTCGCGTAGTTCAGGAGATCATGAAACATCAGTACTCTCCGTCGGGGCCTACTCTAGGGACTCACCAGGGAGAAAGACTGCTCCAGACCAGGCCACAGCTGCCATTCACGCTTGCAGCTCCGGAGCCACCAGGGGCACCGGCGTACGTCGTCTACAAGGTTGGAGGTGACCCTGGCGATTGCCAATTCCTGTTTGAACCACCTAAAGAAATCCCACATGGGTATGTGTGCACCTACGTGCCGGACTGCAATAGCCTGACGCGCACGAACCAGGTTGCAACCGCGGGGATTTCTGGGGCAGGAGTTTCTGGAGCAGGAGCTTCGGGGGCAGGTATTTCCGGAACAGGGATGTCTGAGATGGACGCTGATAAACAGGCATGGCTAGCCAAGTACGCCACCGGAATGAGTTCTGAGAATTTAGCCCCTGCAGCTCAAACGGTGGAGCAAATCCGTACCATCTTGAGAGACCAGTTCGGCTTCGTGCCGAAGAGAAGGACAATCGGCTATTCCAAGCCGTACCCCAACGAGTTTGATCTGATTCCGCTGCCACCCAAGTATCGGCTCCCTGAGTTCTCAAGGTTTAGCGGATCAGAAGGTCGAGCTCGATCGAGCATGTGAGCCGATACCTGGCACAGTTAGGCATGCTTTTAGCATCGGATCAGTTGCGCGTAAGGTTCTTTGCGCAATCTCTGACAGGACCAGCTTTTGGGTGGTACACCTCGTTGCCGCCGGATTCGATCCAGACCTGGAAGCAACTAGAAGAGCAGTTCCACATTCAGTATCATTCAGAAGCCACCGAGGCTGGCATTGCAGATCTGGCGCAGGTGCGGCAAAAGCGGGGAGAAACGGTAGCTGAGTACATTCAGCGTTTCAGGACTGTCAAGAACCGATGTTATTCGGCTCGTTTAACTGAGAAACAAGCAGTCGAGCTGGCAGTGTTGGGTCTCTCAGCACCTATCAAGGATCTGGCTTTCCAAGTAGAGTACAATTCATTGGCGCACATGGCCTAGAAACTGACAATGTATGAACAGCGCCACCCTGAGTTGTACCAAGACAAGTTCAAACGTCCGATAGGCCTGGTCGATACAGAAGAAGAGGATCCCGTACAAGACCAGGAGGTGGCCGTGGCTGAATGGGCTCGGGGGGCAGATCCTGTGTCCTGCAAATGGGTAAAACAGCAAGGGCCTGCAAAAGGGTTCGACTTCGATGTGAGCAAAGCTGAGCAGATATTCGATTTACTACTGAAAGAAAAACAGCTGAAGTTACCCGAAGGCCATAAAATCCCTACGGCTCAAGAAATGAACGGGAGACCATACTGCAAGTGGCATCACTCATTCACCCACACCACCAATGATTGCAAAGAGCTACGTCGCCAGATCCAAACGGCGATAGAACATGGCCGTCTGATCCTTGGGCAGTTCGCCATGAAAGTAGACACAAACCCGTTTCCCGGCGTCAACATGGTAGAACACAGCCACTCCACGAGGCGTCAGTTAGATTTCTCGTTCGATGTTAATATGACAGGGCCGGTGTACCACCATGGCTCATATAAGGAGGAAGGCGGTCGCTCTCGGGGCAAAGAAAGAGAGGAGGCTGGTCCACGTGACCGGCCCCGTTATGATGACAGGCGGTATTTAACCGAGGAGCAAGTGAGAAGCGTGCGATATCAGAAGCCACACTCCACGCATCTCCTTAACAAGTATGAGCGTCAGTATGATCGACGTCGCCGGCACGATAGAGACGATGAAGGATATGAGCACCTCGCTAGTAAAGAGTCGAAGGAAAAAGAAGGCGTGGATAAACATTGGGATTGTCCTTTCTTCAAGTATTGCTGGGACGCAGGAATGAGCCGATTGCCTACGATCGACAACTGCCCGGAATGTGGACAGCAGAAGGATAACACAGGTCCAGTCTCAGTGTTCAAGCGTCTAGGGCCCCTCCCACCTCAGAACAGGCAAGAGGAGTCATCTCGAGCAAAAGGTCTCAAGGAGCCGAAGGGTGAAAAAGAAGAAGACAGATATCACCGGCCAAGGTGGTGTCCCGATGGGCTCAGACACACCCAAAAGCGTAGAGTTCAGCGACTGCGTAGCCTGGAGGAAGCCGAAGCACAGTACCTCCACGCTTTAAGGAAAGCACGGCCCGATCTGGCCGTGAAAGTTCGGCAAACCTTGGAAACAGAGGCTCGTCCGAAAAGGAAAGAGTGGCGCCCCAAACCAGTAAAAGCCGATGCGAAGACATCAGCTGGCACAAACATGGTGTTCACACTTCCGTCAGAGTTTTGCGCTCCAAGAGCCAAAGAACTACCAGTGGCACAGTTTGACTGCGGCCCACGGTCGGTTATCTTTGAAAAGCCACAAGAGAAGGGCTACAAACATCTGAAAGCTCTGTACCTGCGAGGTTATATCAATGGGCAGCCTGTCCGCAAGATGTTGGTTGACACCGGGGCGGCAGTCAATATAATGCCATACTCCATGCTACGGCGTTTGGGACGCTCCACTGCAGATCTGATCAAAACCAACGTCACGTTAAGCGACTTCAACGGCCAAACTTCAGAGACGCAAGGCGTTCTGAATGTGGACCTGACCGTGGGCAAAAAAACCATCCCTACGTCATTCTTCATCGTTGACAGCAAAAGCACCTACGCTGTCTTGCTGGGGAGGGATTGGATTCACGCCAACTGCTGCATTCCATCCACGATGCACCAGTGCCTGATACAGTGGGATGGAGATGAAGTGGAGGTCATTCATGCAGATGATTCGATCGAGACCTCCATAGCTGGCATGAACATCTGGGAGGCAGCAGACCAAGAGCCGATCTCTGGAGTCAGTCTAGACGGCTGTGAGCGCATTGAAGCTACAAAAAACGGGGTGAGGCTGGTCTTATCCACTGGCCTGACAGAGTAGCAAAGTCCACGATCGTACGTGGTATGGCCGATCCCTGCGATCGGCCACAAAACATAAAAAGCAGTAGTCTTACGACAAACAGGTCATGCAGTCGTAGTAGGGAGATTCCCTGCCATTGTAGAGCACAAATAAGTTGTAAACCTACCTTGACTGATGCAATCAAAAAGGGGGCCGATTCCGGCAATCGGCCCAAATTATCTTTGTTATCCTCACCAACTGTTTGCCCCGTGTTTAGCATCGATTTAGCAGGTGACGGAAAGCTAGGGTATGGGTTTACCTCCGCTGATGAGCTAGAGGAAATTGACATCGGTCCTGGGGATAAGCCGCGACCAACATTTATCAGCAAGAAGTTAGATCCGAATCTGCGGGGTCCGATGATAGCTTTGTTGAAAGAATATCCAGATTGCTTTGCCTGGGACTATACAGAAATGCCCGGGTTAGACAGGAGCATCATTGAGCACCGACTCCCGCTTAAAAAAGGATTTCGGCCATTCCAGCAGCGAGCACGACAGATGAAGGCCGAAATTCTGGAAGAAGTCAAGAAAGAGATCGAGAAAATGTTGACAGCTAAGTTAATCAGGCCATGCAGGTATGCTGAGTGGATTTCTAGTATCGTACCTGTAGAGAAAAAAGATGGCCGCTGGCGTGTTGCCATAGATTTTCGGGATCTCAACAAAGCCACTCCAAAGGATGAGTATCCGATGCCGGTGGCAGAGACATTAATCAACACAGTTGCTGGTCATAAGGTCTTGAGCTTCATGGATGGCAATGCCGGTTACAACCAAATTTTTATGGCTCCGGAAGATATACACAAGACTGCATTCAGAGTCCCAGGTTCGGTGGGGTTGTTTGAATACGTAGTCATGACGTCTGGACTGAAAAATGCCGGCGCCACGTACCAAAGAGCCATGAATTACATTTTCCATGATCTGATCGGCAAGCTGGTGGAAATTTATATCGATGACGTGGTGGTCAAGTCTGCTTCAGTAGAAGGACACTTGGGCGATCTGCAATGCGTCCTGGACCGAACAAGAAAATTTGGCCTACGGATGAATCCAAAGAAGTGTGCCTTTGGTGTAACGGCCGGTCAGTTCTTGGGTTTCTTGGTCCATGAACGCGGAATTGAGATCGGCCTGAAAAGTCAGGAGGCAGTGCGAACAATGAAGCCACCTACCACGAAGAAAGAACTGCAGTCTCTCCTCGGCAAGATCAACTTCGTTAGAAGATTCATCTCCAATCTGTCAGGAAGAATAGAGCCGTTCATGGGACTGGTGAAAATTAAATCTGATGAGGAGTTCCGCTGGGGGACAGAACAACAACGAGCCTTCGACGAGATCAAAGAATATTTAACGAAGCCGCCAGTGTTGGTTCCACCCCAGCCAGATAGGCCGTTCTAGATTTACTTGTCAGTAGCTGACACGTCCATCGCCTCGGTGGTGGTGCAGGTTTATGACGGTTTGGAGCGAGTTGTGTTTTACATCAGCAGAAGGATGCTGGATGCAGAGACAAGGTATCCTGAGATTGATAAGTTGTGCCTCTGCCTGTTTTTCACCTGCACCAAGCTGCGCCACATCTTGCTCTCAGCGGAGATTATCATTATATGCAAATCAAATGTCATAAAACATATGCTGTCGGCTCCTATGTTGAAAGGCCGACTCGGCAAATGGATGTTTGCATTATCGGAATTTGATATCCGGTATCAACCCGCGAAAGCGGTTAAGGGTCAGGCGTTGGCCGATCTTATTGCTGAAAGAATCAACACCGATATAGCAGCGCTGTCTATACGAGCGTGGGCTATGTTTCTCGATGGATCGGTTTGTGATGATGGTTGCGGCATCGGCATTCTACTCGTGTCGCCCCGGGGGGCAACATATTCCTTCTCCATCAGGCTATCTACCCCTTGCACCAACAACGTCGCTGAGTATGAGGCGATACGCAAGGGAATGGAGTTGCTCATCGAAGCTAGAGCAGAAGCAGTGGAAATTTTTGGAGACTCCAAATTGGTGATTTCCCAACTCACGGAGGAATACAAGTGCGAGAGCGAGTCGCTCTTCCCATTATGGTTGCAATGCCGTGAGCTGATGGCACAGTTCCGGTACATAAACTTGAACTGGATCCCGCGATCGCAGAACATCGAGGCGAATGATCTCGCACAAATGGCTTCAGGCTACAAGGACGTAGCAGCGGGAGCTGATGTTCAGGTACATTTCCTGGAGGCGGACGACTGGAGAGCCGATATCTTCAATTACTTGAAAGATTCGGCTCGGGGGCACCTAAACGGATAAGGTACAAGGCCATGAAGTATGTGCTGATTGGGGACGATATGTTCTACAGGACTCTGGAAGGGTTACTGCTCAAATGTCTGGGGCCAACCGAGGCCAATCGGCTCCTATACGAGGTACACGAAGGCGCCTGTGGAACTCACCAATCGGCTCACAAGATGAAATGGTTGATCAGGCGATCAGGGTTTTATTGGCCCACCATGCTTGAGGACTGTTTTAAGTACTACAAAGGGTGTCAAGCATGTCAGAAATTTGGAAAAATTCAGATGGTACCCGCGTCAGCAATGAACCCCATCATCAAGCCGTGGCCATTCCGAGGTTGGGGCATGGATATGATCGGCAAGATCAATCCTCCATCAAGCAAAGGCCACATGTGGATTTTGGCCATTACGGATTATTTGACTAAATGGGTGGAAGCCGTCCCTATGAAGTCAGTGAACTCGAAGGATGTTATCGATTTTGTGAAAGAACATGTCATTCATAGATTCGGGATTCCCCAGACTATCACGACCGATGGAGGTTCGGTCTTCATTTCCCACGAGTTTAGAAAGTTCTGTGAGGACACGGGAATTAAGCTGATCCGATCATCCCCATACTATGCTCAAGCAAATGGGCAAGCTGAAGCGTCCAACCAGAGCCTTATCAAGCTGATCAAGAGGAAAGTCGATGAGCACCCTAGGCGTTGGCACGAGGTTTTGTCAGAGGCTTTATGGGCTTATCGCATGTCATGTCATGGAGCGATAAAAACCTCGTCATACCATCTAGTCTATGGACAAGAAGCCGTATTGCCCTGGGAAATTACGGCTGGATCGAGACGTGTCACTTTTCAGAACGATCTAACAACTGAAGAATATGCGGCCCTGATGAGTGACAGTGTTGAGGATTTGACTGAGCTTAGGCTGTGGTCGCTTGAGAAAATCAAAGAGAACAAGGCCAAGGTAGCTCGTGCATATAATAAGAAGGTGAGACCAAAGGAGTTCCACGTTGGCGATCTCGTATGGGAAGCTGTATTGCCATTGGGAACTAAGGATGCAGCATGCGGTAAATGGTCTCCAAATTGGCACGGGCCATACAGGGTCGATCAAGTTTTAAGGGGGAACGCGTACATGCTGGAGGAGCTGGATGGTGTGAAATTCCCAGTGGATGTCAACGGTCAGCATCTCAAGAAATATTTCCCAAGCATGTGGGATGATGGACAGTGAAATATGGGGGCCGATACATGAGATCGGCCAATAAAAAATATTTCCCAAGCATGTGGGATGATGGACAGTGAAATATGGGGGCCGATACATGAAATCGGCCAATAAACAAAAATACAGCCGATGCACAGCCATCGACTCTAGAGGTTTAAACTGTTACGAGAAGGTGTCACTTTACATGAATAAGCTACTGAAGGAATGCCTCGAAGGCGTGGAGGGCGTCAGCACGGACACGATCCACCTCAGCGATCTCGGCTTCGTCATCTTCGTCCTTGCCCATCACCAGCTGCTTGTTCAGGGCACGTATTTCCGCCAGATCAGTCTTCAGTTGAGCTTTGAGGCCTTCCGCTTCGTCTTGGGAGCGGGCGATGAATGCTTCCTTGTCACGAATGAGCTGTTTGGTCGCCCGGACCTTCTCTTCAAGATCTCCCAGTTCCTTTTTCAAGGATGCAAGCTCGGCGGTGCTGACAGAGGTGTCAGTTTTGGCATCCAGAGACGCCTTTTTCTCGTTGAGCTGCTGACATTTGTCTGCAATATTGGCCTTTAGTGGGAGTTGGGCGCGGCGCAGATTAATCCTCTCACGAGCCAACTTCACCCTTGACCCGTAGAAAGACAGAGTTACAACTGGCCAAAGCTTCACCTGCAGTGCTACTGGGAGTTGGTCCTTGATTTCGGCAAGAACACTCTTCACCTCTTCAGAACCCTCGATCAACTTCTCGATCGGGGAGGACAGCAAGGCTTTGAGACGCTGGAATTGAGGTAGTACAGCCTTTGCTCGTGGTTCATTGTTGGCGACAGAGAGAGTTGGTTCGATGGATTCAGGGTCGAACGTCAGCAGGCCTGAGATATCACAACCCTGGCAGGCCGAAATGGCGTCAGTATGCGTCCAACATGGAAGGAAGAGCCGAACGAAGCGAACGTACCTCTCCTAAGGTCAAGGGGATAGCAGATGACGAGACAATCGGCTCGTGTGTTGTTGCTGGGGGCTTGGCCACAGTGGTAACCGTTTCATCTGCACCTTCAGGGATTACTAGATCCAGCCTTGCGAAAGGCATCGGCACTTCCCCGGCTTTCCCACTAGAAGTGTCAGTCATCTGCATGGAAGGTGCTTAGCCGATGTAAATAGTGATGAATCGGCCGATAAAAAAAGGAAACAATTGGTAAGAGCATCGAGGTTGATGACTTTCGAAACCTCCTGGCTCGACGAAGAGGTTTGCAGTCCCTTGCGAGCCCTCTTGGGGCTCACAGCTAGCCCCTCCTCGACTGATGCTCGGGGGGCAGTAGGTGCAGGAACCGGCCTTTTCCTAGGAGCCGATGGTGGCAAATCTGGCTGGCTTGGCGTGGTGGTCCTCTCTGAGTCTGTTGGGCCCGACTCCCCTCGATTGGATTGTGCGTCCCCGCTGGAGGTGTCTTCGATGGAACCCTGTAAGAAAAGGAGAGCTAGTAAACGCAAGCATGTTTGCAAGGATGAAAGAGATCGACCAAGGCATGGATCAGCGTACGTGCGAACTTTCTGGAGAAGGGCTCCGGCGCCTCAAAGTCTTCCTGGCGGCTACCTTCCTCACCGCTGTTCTTGTTTTAGTTGGAACTCGAGAGGCGGCGGACCCAGAAGTTGCTTGGATCTTGGAAGCCGATTGTGGTGATATCGGCTGGTTCTGCATCACGACCTTTTTCAAAGGTGGCAAGTTTTTGCAGAAAAGGACCACTGGAGCTGGTGGAAAGAATTCGAAGGGGGAGCCATCACCGTGTGTGGGTGTAGGACCATCTTGTTGCTGCAAGGAGACAGAGCGGGTTATTAGAAGAATCATTTGTGAGCTGCATCAAGAAAATTTACAAGTAATAGTACCTGTTCTACGGGGATATCATATTCAGGATCGAGCTGTTCCAGCAACGGTCCCAGAGCTCTCCTGAAGGCATGAGTCTTCCACATCGACCACCAGTTCTCAAAACCATCGGTTGATGAAGTAAAGATGAGGTTGTTGGGAATTGGGATGGTCAGAGCATCGAAGAAGGAATAACACCTTTGACTGGTGAGAGGATCGGGCAGGTCAGCTCTGCTCTCTGTAAGATGGTGGAGAAAGAAATGGGGAGGTACTTGTCCAAGGCCAAATTGCCGAGCCACTACGACTGGCTGGTAGAATTCGTATCCAGGCTTGATTATTCTATTGGATGTGCTCATGCCAACCGGAAGAAAGCAGGGACGGATCACAGTGGAAAATAGCTGCCGAGTGCTGGTGTCATCGGCAAAGTTGTCTAGCCTGAAGGAGATTGGATTTTCAAAATGTTCCGATTCTTCCGTGTAAGGAAAGAAGATAGGATTGTCCAGGCCTTGGAAGAAAATGATGAACCATTTGGATGCTTCCTGAGGGATCAGTTTGCTACCTGGCAGTCTGTAAAGAGCTTGGCCATAGCTGGTGCATCGGATCTGCTTCCCTTTGGCATTTGGAAAGGTGCAACTCGCCAAAAGGGGGAAGTTTGGGACATGGTTTTGAAAATACAGCTGAGACCATAGCTGGATGAACCACCAAGGACCTCCTGTTTTGACTGCTATGCCGGAGAATAGTTTGACAGACATCAACTGGAGATACCGATAGACTTCTCCAAGGAACAGTTTGCCGATGCCAAGTTGAGTGCCTCTGGCAAGTTCGTAGGCCAAGGAGATATAATTCTTGGTTGGAGCAAGGGAAGGGCCACAGAATATGAAATGTTCCAGCCAGAAGTTGAGGAAAGCCGTGTGTTCTTTCTCTGTGACAGGACCTTTAGTTTTCATGTGGCTTTGAAGATAGGCACCCCAGCTCGTGCAGTCTGTTTTAGAAGAGAGCTTGTAGGGGACCTTTGTCAGCTTAAAAGCAGAAGGGCTGGGTGATGTAACATCCAGACCAGTAATCATCACCACGTCTAACAGAGTTGGTGTCATGGGGCCGTGACCGAACATGAAGCAGTTCAGAGCATCGGACCAGAAATAGCCGATGGTTTTTAGAAGATTTTCATGTTTCTCAAGGGGAGACAATGACAAATACAAGGCATCGGCTATTCCCGTGGTTTCCCATTGGGATTGGTAAGTTTTGGCTACCCTGCTATACCAAGAAACCCAATGTTCAGGAGGATTAGGCCAGGCTCGCAAGCAGTCGGCCCAAGAATTCAAATCTAGGTTTTGTCTTACGAAGGGGATTCTGTTTGCCTCGCAAGAGATCAGATGGGAAGGACTAGATTCTGTACGGGGGCCAAGACAGAGAGAATTTGGGAGAGAAGGATGCGGAAGCAGGATGTCTGAAACCTAAAAAATTTAACGGTGGAATAAAGCATTAATTCAGGTGTTTGCTATTAATTCTAGCGCCGTGTTCAGACTACGAGGAGCAGGCGTACCTTCAGACCAGAGACCGCTGTGTTGATATTGGACGATTCCGCCATCTAGTTTGCCGGCGGAGATGGATCTATGCGATTGGGGATCGAGGGTTCTTGTCGTTGTAAGCTCGATCTATGCGGTGAGGAAATTGGAGATCTGGTTTAGCCTTTTTGAAGAGGGTCGCAGGCTACCGTTTGAAGTTGGAGAGTGGCCGCTCAGATTTATCTAAATATGCGACCAAATTTGACCTTGTCAACGTTTGTGGGGAAAGTCGATGTGTTACCATCGGCTCGTTGGGCTTTGACTTGGTTGACCATATGAGCGTAGTATGGTGAAAGCCGATACATTGCTATCGGCTTCTGGAACGTTGACCTATTTTGACTATCGGCGAAATCGAATTAGGGGAAGCAATCTTTGTTGATTCAAAAGACGGATATTTACAATGAAGCCGATTGCTTACAAATGGAAATCTACTACTAGTACTACTACTACTAGTTCCTAATCTAGAGGCCGGCGTCATCGCCGCTGCCTTCGCCGTCGTCGTACTCGCTGTCATCGGCGCTGCTGCCGGCGTAGTCTTCGTCGCTGCTGCTGAAGTACTCAACGGGGGCTTCTTCGTCCTCGTCGTCGTCGTCGGTGTCCTCGCTGGACCCGGCGCGGAAGCGCTTCACCGGCGGGTATTCGTCGGAGGAGGTGTCCTCCTCCGCTTCCTCCTCCTCGTCGGAGGATTCGATGTCCTCGCCCTAGGACACGGTGTCGTCGGTGCTTTCCGCCTCCAGTTCCCCGTCGACAAGGAACTGGAGGCCCTCCTCGCCATCGGTCAGGGACTCGTCGTCCTCGGACCAGGCGGCGAAGTCCCAGTCCCTCTCGTCCCACCATTGTGGGGCGAGAGCATCGTACGCCGCCATTGGCGGGTGCTCCGGCGTCGGCTCCCGGTCGCTCATTGTGTTGGAGGCTTGGGAGGAAAGGCCGGATGATTTGGAGGAATAAGAGGAGGCCATGGCGGAGAAAGAGGGTTTTTTGGCTAATGGAAGAGGATGGGGGTACAAACTGCTCAGATGAATTTAAATAAGGGGAATAGTGGGAGGTGGTTCAATGCTATAGCGGTTTCCCAGAATGTGGTGCCAAAATTGTCAAATCATGCACTGCGGAGAAGTTGAGAAGACAAGACATCATGATGAGGGGGCGGCGTGACGATTCTGCTCTGCAACACATTCTGGCAACGCGTAACCCGATACAAAAAAAAGAGGGAAAAAACAGAGTGGTTTTGGAATTATTATTGCCAAAACCAGGGGGGGCATGTGTTATCGCCACATTTTGGCCAAAGGAGGAGATGGGCCGTAATCAAGATGGGCTTGGAGGATACGTATACGCAATGTTTTGCTGGATCAGCCTTGTGCGTGGATTTGGGCTAAATTGCCCGTGTATTTGTATATTATAGTAGGTTACGTTTCGGTTTAGCTAAGAGATAGAGTTGTTAGGGTTATTCCAAAGATAGAAAGTCTCCGGACTATAAATATGTACCTAAGGTTATTGAGAAAGGGGGACGATCACGTTCACAACAAACACAATCTCGGCGCATCGCCACCCCTTGTTTCTAGGGTTTTTCTCGGGTAAGTGTCATGCTGCCTAGATCGCATCTTGCGATCTAGGCAGTATATGCTTATGCGTTATTTAGTGTTACTCGTGCTGAAGCCTTGTTGATGGCGAGTAATACTGTTATCATAGATCTGTTTGGGCTAGCATCGGTACTTTTTTTGTTATGATTGCTTAGTTATGCTGCCTTTATTTATCTCGCTGCCTTTGCACCTTTTTTGGGTGTAAGGGTAGCATCTTGCTTGATCTTTATTTAGTTGACTTGATCTGTTATAGTTATGCCTTGTTTTCCAAGGTTTAGTTTGATATCCACATGGTCAGGCCTTGCAAACGGGTTGAACGATCCAGTAGTATGTAAGGATATGGTTTGCCAATTCGAGAGGAGTTGTTCCGGGAATTGACTTTACGTCGGTTGTTAGGCCTTCTCTAGGGTTAGTTTTCTATCATCTTTTATATCTACCAGGCTCAATTACGTGTAGGATGTTCCAATTATGTGGTGAAAACGTTAAACTGTCGTAGATCGATTTAACTTGTATTGATGAAGCAAAACCCCATGTTATCGTAGATCTAATGCAGAACCATGGGATAATCGGCTCTAGGAGCCGATTCACAGGGAAACCTGGGAGCCGGTCGCGGCTCGAATTTTACGTATGTTTGTTTGCCATGCAGGAAACTAATCGAAGCAACCCATCACCTTCCTGACCAGGTATAGGTCAGGTGGCACGCCCTTGCACCAGCCAGGACGTGTGCCGGAGTTTTGCGGGCCGTTGCCCGAGGGACCAGGGCCCACCAGCAGTTCTGGGAGCCTCCCGGCTCTTCGTGTTGCTCGTCGCTGCTCGCCGGTGGGTTTTGACAGGCAACAGCTCCAAGTCGTCCATAACCGTGGACACGGCTTTCAGAAAGTTTTACCCTGCAGGGGTGCACAAATAGCAACACACACTCGATCAACCTCGGAAAAACCAAATCAAAACCCAACGAGGCTTTCATGACAAAGCAATCACAGGATTCAGAAATATTTCAGGGGGCCACCCCTTGGAGTACACCCGCAACGAAGTTAGCTGACTCCGAGACGGACCCGAGGTTTGGGTGGACGGCTGTAAACGACTGGGAACCCGAAAACTCGGGCTTGTCGATACCGCGAAAACGTGTCCTGATCCTAAACAGTACAGGTGCTCCTCGCACAATCGTAAATAATACAGTAAAGCATGGCATAAGTACAGGATAGTAAATAAAACCTCAAACTAGTTTGTGGCCCCAAGAAATAAGAATGAATCAAGCTCTGGCTCAGGGGGTCCCATAATCCTCCCGGATGTGGATAGCGCGAATGTTCAAGGAACAGGTATCAAGTACTCGGGGTCCTACGGGACACAAGTGGACGGTTAACAACCAAATAACATATATTGCCCACCTGTGCCTCTGCTTACCTACTTCAATTTTAGTTGTTAAACAGTAATTAAAGTAAACGATAATGAAAACCATGATCATATCCAACCTTAAACATGCGGAAACACTCCAACAACTGTGGTACTTGACGACACGCAACAGCACTTGAGCAAGCGACTACGACACGCAAGTCCAACTATCTACCAAACAACAGGTAATGGGATGTGTCCAAGGCAATATAAGGCTGCAAGGGATATCACGGGTACGAAAACTAGAGCAACGCCACACAGGTAGCAATAGATCAACAGGAGGGAATAAATACTATAAAAGTAAGATAGGTAGAAGGGGGAGATGCTCGCCTGAAAACATTGCCGAAGGTTCCTCCGAAGGTCGGGTCGACACTCGCATCAACTCATCGGCCTAGTCCGTGAAGAAGCAAAACACTAGAAGAAACACCGGATGCACTATTTAATACTACGGCAAAAGATCGGGCATGATGCATGTATGATATATGACATGGCAAAAGGTGCGATGCAATTAGGTCATATTAAGCGGAACCGGGGTCCCGACAATTAATTAGATGGTTCATGTTATTTATCTACCCCGCAAATTAAATGTTGAATTAATAAGGCAAAGCATGGCATCGGTTCGTTACACCAATTTAAATGAGGCCAATATGAGACTAGATTTGCCCGCATATGGGCCCCATATTTAATTATGAGGTGAAACGACATAAGGCCCCCAAACCACACAAATATGCATGCGAGATGAATGATTTAATGCAACAAGTTATATTATTTATAAAAATAGGGGCTTAGGGTCACACATTAGGGTTCGGCGAACTTGGGCTCCGGGGGTTTGGGGTTCGGACTCAGGGGCGACGGGGAGAACGGTTCGAAGGGATCGGTCTCGGACAACGGGAAGTCGAACTTGTCGCATCCGAAAAGGAGGACTTGGTTTGGCGTCGGGGGCGCATTGGATTCGCCCGGTCGGTGTCGATCTTGTCGTCGCGAAGATCTTGTCGTGTCCTCGTATCGGGTCGGTCTTGGCGTTCGGGAAGAAGAACTTGGCGTTGCCGAGCGGAAGTCTTGATGGTCCTCGGGTCAGAGAAGATCTTGGCGCTCGGTATCCGGGTAGGCGAACTTGTCGGTTCAGCGGTTTCGATTGTCGGTGTCGGACTCGGGCCTCGGCACTGGGAGATCTTGGTGTTACGTGACGGAGAACTTGGTTTTTTCGGGGTAGGCGATCTTGGATTGGTGTTGGTATCCTTCGAGTCACGCTTTATACAACCTTCGAATGTGTCGGCCTTGGGTTGGCCTCGTTGACGAGAAGATCATGCCCAACTTTACTGGGGGATCGGCTCACCACGAAGCTGAAGATAGACAAGTTTCATACATTGATTGGAACAGAGGCCGGGAGGGCTGCAGGAGGCCTCATCCGAGGCGGAGAGGAGCAGCTACCTCCGGTGAGGGAGGGGCGGGCTGGTTGCAGAGGGAGGATGCGACGCGCGACAACAACCGAAGTTCGGTCCTGGGCGACACGACGACAAGGTGGAAGCAGGGATGTCAGCGCGGCCTGACAGCGGTGGGCCCAAGGGAGAAGCTGGCCAATGAGACGGCTGCGTGATAAGACGACGAGGTCCAGGCGCACGAGCACTGGAGGCGAACGGAAGGCGGCGGCCGTTGGTCGCTGTCCAGGCGGCGGCGCGGAGGGCGCGCCGGCGGCGGGAGGGGAGGAAGAGGGGGCGGTTAGCTCGCGGGGTCGGGGGAGTGGGTCGGCGACAGGTGGAGGCGGCCTCCGGTGAGCTGAGGCGGGCGGCCGGCTCGAGCGGCGGCCAGGGCGACCAGGGAGAGGCAGCTCGCGGGGGGAGGCGTTCGTGGTCGAGGAAGCCCAGGGAGGCGACGGGGAGCTTGGCGACGGAGGGCCGGCGAGGGGAGCGGCGCGGGGCCGAGGAGGGGATTCCGCGAGGTGGAGGAGGGCGGCCGGTCGACGGAGGCGAGGAGGCGGGGACCTGTGCAGGCGGGGCTTGAGGGCGATGATGGAGGGGAGGGAGGAGGAGGTCCCTGCCGGCGACGGGAGGGAGGCCGAGCAGGGAGGGAGGATGAAGGAGGGGGACGCGGTTGGTGGGGAGTGGCCACGCGGGGTGAACGGGGTGGGTCCAGGGCAAGGGTCGGGGCCACGGGGGGGAGTGGGGCCCTGGGGTGTGGTGTGGGCAGGTGGGCACGCGTGGGCCAAGGGTGTCGGTGGGATGTGGCTGTTGTGTGTGTGGTGGGTTTGGTTTGACCAGGGGAGTGGCGGCGGGTGAGGGAGTTTGGGGTGGTGAGGTGGCAGCGTGTGAGTGGAGGGAGGAAGGGAGAGGATGAGGTGGCAGCTGGCTATTGGGTGGGGTGAGGT
This sequence comes from Avena atlantica, assembly GCA_910589765.1. NCBI lineage: Eukaryota > Viridiplantae > Streptophyta > Magnoliopsida > Poales > Poaceae > Avena > Avena atlantica. Next base: position 76,148,393 of record OU342734.1, read on the forward strand.
GGAGGCAGGGTGGGTAGTTTAGGTCTAGGTAGAAAAGATTTAGGGGGGACTGGTTTAGATATTTATCTGGGGTAGTAGACTGCTGCCAGCTGGGCCTTTTGGGCATGGCCGGTGGCGGCCTTCCCCGGAACAAAACAGATTTATAATATTTTATTATTTTTCTTTGTTTTAAATCAAAACATTTTTTAAAGGGTTTTAGACAAACAAAAGGTCCGGACAGATCTAGGGTTTGGATTTGAACAAAGAGGAGAATATCTAGAGAACAAAATAGGCTTTTAGAAAATAGTTCCAGACAAACAAATGCATGATTAAGATGACGATGCTCAAATGCAATGTGGCATGATGACATGAGCATGCGGTCATGATGATGCAATGCACAAACAACGCGATTTTCTAGTAGTGGGTTTTTGCGGGATGCCACAATTTGACACCACTAACAATGGATCTCGCCCTCGAGATCCGCCTCATGGTACCGGAAGGAAGGTCGGCGATCTGCGTCTTCTCGCTTCGGGTAGATCATCGCGACACCACTAACAAGAGGTCGTTGTCCGTGATCGTCGAGAGAACACTCCGGGAAACAAAGGCGAAGGTAGAGGTATCAACCAATAAAGCCACCTCTAACTTCCGTAGACGGAGTAAAATTGCTGGATCCACTGATTCGATGTACAAGAGCGAATGATAAGAGTAGTCGGATGGTGATCAGTCCATCGCGCACCCAAACCATTACTCTGCACACGAATAGGCGAATTGTGCAACCAACTCTCGGAATTCAGATTGTAGATCTCGACAAGCGAGGTTCGGAAACAAAGGAGTGATGCAGACTCTGCATCGGATCTGGCGTAGATGATGTCGTCGCGTCAGAAAACAACGGAAGGCACAAACAAGGAACAAAGAATGGTACCACAGAAGACGGATTCCTCGGATATCATGAACACCGAATGGTAGAACACCGTTTTCAAAGGAGGAAGCGAAACCCTGAAGGTACGACGCAACCACGAGAAATCCTGGACTTGAATAAAGGTAAGAGAGTGGATTCAAAACACGCAGAGGTAAGAGGAGAGCAGCAGAGGGTAAGGAGTAAAAATCATACCTAATCAGAACTATCCAACCGATTTTGCAAAAATAGTTTTGTCACTCTACTTCGGCCGTTAGCTAGGTTATCCTACAGGATGGACTTGTGGGGTATCGCAACTGCTGGGCTCTAGTACCACTCTGTAACACCCTCAGAATCGGCCCTATGCAAGTTTCAGCGCTTCCCGCCAAACCCGCATAGAAACGATTCAAAGGTGCCCACCAGGCACTTGCGTGCGGGTGGAAAACGAAGTAATAACATTACACAACAGTCCTCGATGGGACCCACAGAACAGATATATATACAACATGACTCCATGAGTCAAGAATACAGATATACAGAACAAAGATCCAAATCACCTTGAAAACGATAGAGCGTCCATCTACGGACAAGATGCAAATGGGGCTAAGAGCCCTGAAGAATAACCAATGGCGTTCATAACCCTGCCCAGGCCAAGCCGGAAGGGTAACCCTGCTAACAACGTCGATCTCAAACCTGCTTAAACAAAAGGGGTGCCGACAAAGGGCAAAGGAAAAAGAGAGAGCGGTCAGTACTGAGGCCAGTACACGGTGAGGCTAGAATTCGGCGGTCCTCGCCTACATAGGTATGGTGGACTGAGCGGCAGCGCAGCATGCACTAAACAACCTATAGAGACTCGATATAACTGTCGGCGATCAGAAAGGGATAAGAAAGACCTATCCGGATCCAACCTGATACTACCACCAAACATACCCATCCTGGTGTTTCCCCCTCGAGACCAAACGAGGAAGTCAACCGAGGAACTCACACAGTTGGCAGTTTTATTTATTCAGTTATCGTTGCAGCAATTACTAGTCAGGTATAGATAATCATCCTGATAAAATAAGCAGTGGGCCGTTTTAGTTAATCATTCCGTTGTAGTTGCAACACTTACTAGTCAGATACAATTAGCATGAGATATCCCAAAACCCAGCAGTTGTTGATACTTTTATTTAGCCATTCCGTTGTAGTTGTAATACTTACTAGTCAGATACAATGGTCGCAAGCGACAACCCAAACAAGCAATTGTTGGCAGTTTTATTTAGCCATTCCATTATAGTGAAGCTGATTACTAGTCATTATAAAGTCAAATTTATAGCACTACTTTAGTTATAGTTGTCTATGATCGAGATACTGTGCTCCAAGTCATCCATAACCGCGGACACGGCTTTCAGAAAGTTTTACCCTGCAGGGGTGCACAAATAGCAACACACACTCGATCAACCTCGGAAAAACCAAATCAAAACCCAACGAGGCTTTCACGACAAAGCAATCACAGGATTCAGAAATATTTCAGGGGGCCACCCCTTGGAGTACACCCGCAACGAAGTTAGCTGACTCCGAGACGGACCCGAGGTTTGGGTGGACGGCTGTAAACGACTGGGAACCCGAAAACTCGGGCTTGTCGATACCGCGAAAACGTGTCCCGATCCTAAACAGTACAGGTGCTCCTCGCACAATCGTAAATAATACAGTAAAGCATGGCATAAGTACAGGATAGTAAATAAAACCTCAAACTAGTTTGTGGCCCCAAGAAATAAGAATGAATCAAGCTCTGGCTCAGGGGGGTCCCATAATCCTCCCGGATGTGGATAGCGCGAATGTTCAAGGAACAGGTATCAAGTACTCGGGGTCCTACGGGACACAAGTGGACGGTTAACAACCAAATAACATCTATTGCCCACCTGTGCCTCTGCTTACCTACTTCAATTTTAGTTGTTAAACAGTAATTAAAGTAAACGATAATGAAAGCCATGATCATCTCCAACCTTAAACATGCGGCAACACTCCAACAACTGTGGTACTTGACGACACGCAACAGCACTTGAGCAAGCGACTACGACACGCAAGTCCAACTATCTACCAAACAACAGGTAATGGGATGTGTCCAAGGCAATATAAGGCTGCAAGGGATATCACGGGTACGAAAACTAGAGCAACGCCACACAGGTAGCAATAGATCAACAGGAGGGAATAAATACTATAAAAGTAAGATAGGAAGAAAGGGGGAGATGCTCGCCGAAAACATTGCCGAAGGTTCATCCGAAGGTCGGGTCGACACTCGCATCAACTCATCGGCCTAGTCCGTGAAGAAGCAAAACACTAGAAGAAACACCGGATGCACTATTTAATACTACGGCAAAAGATCGGGCATGATGCATGTATGATGTATGACATGGCAAAAGGTGCGATGCAATTAGGTCATATTAAGCGGAACCAGGGTCCCGACAATTAATTAGATGGTTCATGTTATTTATCTACCCCGCAAATTAAATGTTGAATTAATAAGGCAAAGCACGGCATCGGTTCGTTACACCAATTTAAATGAGGCCAATATGAGACTAGATTTGCCCGCATATGGGCCCCATATTTAATTATGAGGTGAAACGACATAAGGCCCCCAAACCACACAAATATGCATGCGAGATGAATGATTTAATGCAACAAGTTATATTATTTATAAAAATAGGGGCTTAGGGTCACACCTTAGGGTTCGGCGAACTTGGGCTCCGGGGGTTCGGGGTTCGGACTCAGGGGCGACGGGGAGAACGGTTCGAAGGGATCGGTCTCGGACAACGGGAAGTCGAACTTGTCGCATCCGAAAAGGAGGACTTGGTTTGGCGTCGGGGGCGCATTGGATTCGCCCGGTCGGTGTCAATCTTGTCGTCGCGAAGATCTTGTCGTGTCCTCGTATCGGGTTGGTCTTGGCATTCGGGAAGAAGAACTTGGCATTGCCGAGCGGAAGTCTTGATGGTCCTCGGGTCAGAGAATATCTTGGCGCTCGGTATCCGGGTAGGCGAACTTGTCGGTTCAGCGGTTTCGATTGTCGGTGTCGGACTAGGGCCTCGGCACTGGGAGATCTTGGTGTTCCATGACGGAGAACTTGGTTTTTTCGGGGTAGGCGATCTTGGATTGGTGTCGGTATCCTTCGAGTCACGCTTTATACAACCTTCGAATGTGTCGGCCTTGGGTTGGCCTCGTTGACGAGAAGATCATGCCCAACTTTACTGGGGGATCGGCTCACCACGAAGCTGAAGATAGACAAGTTTCATACATTGATTGGAACAGAGGCCGCGAGGGCTGCAGGAGGCCTCGTCCGAGGCGGAGAGGAGCAGCTACCTCCGGTGAGGGAGGGGCGGGCTGGTTGCAGAGGGAGGATGCGACGCGCGACAACAACCGAAGTTCGGTCCTGGGCGACACGACGACAAGGTGGAAGCAGGGATGTCAGCGCGGCCTGACAGCGGTGGGCCCAAGGGAGACGCTGGCCGACGAGACGGCTGCGCGATAAGACGACGAGGTCCAGGCGCACGAGCACTGGAGGCGAACGGTAGGCGGCGGCCGTTGGTCGCTGTCCAGGCGGCGGCGGGGAGGGCGCGCCGGCGGCGGGAGGGGAGGAAGAGGGGGCGGTTAGCTCGCGGGGTCGAGGGAGTGGGTCGGCGACAGGTGGAGGCGGCCTCCGGTGAGCTGAGGCGGGCGGCCGGAGGAGGTCGAACGGCGGCCGGCTCGAGCGGCGGCCAGGGCGACCAGGGAGAGGCAGCTCGCGGGGGGAGGCGTTCGTGGTCGAGGAAGCCCAGGGAGGCGGCAGGGAGCTTGGCGACGGAGGGCCGGCGAGGGGAGCAGCGCGGGGCCGAGGAGGGGATTCCGCGAGGTGGAGGAGTGCGGCCGGTCGACGGAGGCGAGGAGGCGGGGACCCGTGCAGGCGGGGCTTGAGGGCGGTGATGGAGGGGAGGGAGGAGGAGGTCCCTGCCGGCGGCGGGAGGGAGGCCGAGCAGGGAGGGAGGAGGAAGGAGGGGGACGCGGTTGGTGGGGAGTGGCCACGCGGGGTGAACGGGGTGGGTCCAGGGCAGGGGTCGGGGCCACGGGGGGAGTGGGGCCTGGGGGTGTGGTGTGGGCAGGTGGGCACGCGTGGGCCAGGGGTGTCGGTGGGATGTGGCTGCTGTGTGTGTGGTGGGTTTGGTTTGACCAGGGGAGTGGCGGCGGGTGAGGGAGTTTGGGGTGGTGAGGTGGCAGCATGTGAGTGGAGGGATGAAGGGAGAGGATGAGGTGGCAGCTGGCTATTGGGTGGGGTGAGGTGGAGGCAGGGTGGGTAGTTTAGGTCTGGGTAGAAAAGATTTAGGGGGGACTGGTTTAGATATTTATCTGGGGTAGTAGACTGCTGCCAGCTGGGCCTGGCCGGTGGCGGCCTTCCCCGGAACAAAACAGATTTATAATATTTTATTATTTTTCTTTGTTTTAAATCAAAACATCTGTAAAAGGGTTTTAGACAAACAAAAGGTCCGGACAGATCTAGGGTTTGGATTTGAACAAAGAGGAGAATATCTAGAGAACAAAATAGGCTTTTAGAAAATAGTTCCAGACAAACAAATGCATGATTAAGATGACGATGCTCAAATGCAATGTGGCATGATGACATGAGCATGCGGTCATGATGATGCAATGCACAAACAACGCGATTTTCTAGTAGTGGGTTTTTGCGGGATGCCACAGCATGAAAGACATCGTGATCCAAGCATTGGCTTACATCAAGGAGTAATATGACAACAAACCCTTCACGATGACACAATGGCTGTCAATCAAGATGTATCTCAAGAAAAAGTGACAGATCATGGATGCCGCCTAGAGGGGGTGAATATCGGTTAAAAACTTTCATGAGATGGGCTTAACAATGGCAGAATAAAACTAGCATTTTATTTTGTCAAGAACAAATCCTATATATATACTAAGGTTCACCTATGTGCACCATCAACTTATGTTAAGCAATACAAGGAACAAAGTGATAGCAAGATAGATTACTTCAAGCACGAAGGCTATCACAATGTAAAGTGCATAAGTAAAGAGCTCGGGTATAGAGATAACTGATGCGCGCAGGGACGATGATATTTTACCGAGTTCCTTTCTACAAGGAAGTACGTCTCATTGGAGGGGTGGGCGGTACTAAGACCACCAACGCCACAAGAGGCCTCACCCTATTCTCCCAAGCACCCGTCGCACGACAAACACCCGATCCACTATGTTACACTTGAGGGCAGTCACCAAACCCGTACAAGATTGGGGCAATCTCCACAACTTAATTGGAGACTCCTAATAATCACCACAAAGGCCACTAACTTGAGGATAACATCACAACTTAATTGGAGGCCCCAAGAACACACCACAAAGGCCACACACCGTCTAGGATTCCAAGAACCCAAGAGGGACAAGATTCTTGATTTCACCAAACCAAATTCTTCGAGGAGAACTCAAACCGATGCACCTAATGCAAATGGCAAGGAACACTACAAAGATGCTCCAATCCTTCACTCTCAAGTTCCAACAAAGCTACTAAAGATATTGGGGGAACAAGAGAGGAATAACACAAGAAGAACACCAAATCCTCCAATATCTAGATCCCATAGAATCACTCACAAAGAGATGATATGGTTTGGTCAATTTGTAGATCTATATCTCCTCAATCTTCCTCTCAAATATGTGCAAGGATCATTGAAGGGGAAGAAAGAAATCAGTCTCAAGAGGGGTCAAAGAAATGGGGAAAATCTTGAGAAAAAGAGGAAGAAGAAGAAGCCAAAAAGGAGAAAGAGTGGGGATTAAAAAGAGTCCAAGGGAATATGCCTGTTAGGGAAAATCCCGGCCTGGGCTGGTAGTATCGCCGACGGTCCGGTACTACCGCCTGAGAGAAGGCAGCGCATAGCCCATGCACGGTCTGTTGGCGCTTGGCGAGCGAGCGAGTGGTGAGAAGGGGATCGGGGGGAAGTGCGCACGAGCGAGCGATGGGCGGGAGCGGGAGCGCGCATGAGCGAGCGATGGGGGGAGCGAGAACGCGCGGGAGGGAGAGCAGCGAGTAGAGAGGGACAACCCAGTAGTACCGGCCTGGCCGGCGATACAGCCACCTGGGTTGGTACTACTATTCCTAGGCCTGCCTTGCAACCGGGCCGGGCAGAGAGATAAGTCGCGTGCAGGGAGGCCGATAGCAGCAACGGTACTACCGCTCCCTAGAAGCTTTTCTTTTTTCTTTTTAAATCAAATGACAGGCAAACTTCAAAACACAATAACTTGAGTTAGGAAACTCCGATCGACCCGAAACCAACTTTGTTGGAAATAGGACGACAAGAGCTACCCAATAAAAAGTGAAAAATACTGGATACCACCAAGTGAGAATATTTCATGTATTATAATGTGAGATACCTCCCTTGGTAAAAAACCAGAAATCCTCCAAGATCAAAAACACAATAAGATATAATGGAGGAATCTGTTTTTGATGAACTACAGCTTGTTATGTACATTACCACAAGCTCTAGAATCTCACATGGATAAGATCCAAATAACAACCAAGAAAGATAATGCTAAGAATGCAAAGGTTTGAGCTCTCTCCAAATGATATGATCGAGTTACTCACTCGAGAGCCCCTCTTGATAGTATGCCTATCTATCCTAAACCCGGTCTCCCAACTAACAACATAAGACCATCAAAAGGAAAAACCTATCAATATTTTACCTTTGCCTTGAGCATTCCACTTGAGCTCGATGTAGATGATCTTGTCCTTCTTAAGATGGACACCTTTCTTGATTCCTCTTCCTTACGCTTGCTTGATAAAGACTTGCACCTTGCTCCCCCATATACCATGTGGAAACCTTTACTTTAACCTTGTCTTCATCGATTGATGATCACCGAGGATGGCAAGCATCAAACATGATATCTTCTAGAAATGGTGCAATTTGAGCTTGCACACACTTCTTCTGACTTCATTTCTTCTACCTTAAAGCCAACACATGCTCCAAGCGATGCCAATGGACAATTATTACAAGTGCAACTTAATACACACATTATTAGTCCATAAAGATTGTCATTGATGGCTCAGATGATGTAGAGCTCGTTGGGAACCCCAAGAGGAAGGTATGATGAGCACATCAGCAAGTTTCCCTTAGTTTAAAACCAAGTTTATCGCACAAGTAGGAGAAAGGAAACAACTCCCAAGGTGTTGCTAGCAACTTGGAACCTACACAACACAACCACAATACTTTGCCTCACATTACAGTGAGGTTTTCAATCTCACCGGTTTGCTAAAAACAAAGGATTAAATGTATAGTGTGGAAGATAGTAATTGCTTGTGGTAATTGCAGAAAGTAAACAGTAAATAGTAGATGGTATATCAATGGGAAGGAATGGACAGGGATCCACAATTCACTAGAGGTGTTCTCCATAATATAAATAACATGCTGGGTGAACAATTACATCGAGGTAATTGACAGATTGAGAATACATAACAATGCATATACTAGACATCTTGATCTCTACGAGATTTGTTTGGGAATTACAACATGATACATAGACCGTAATCCAAATGCATCTATGACTAATAATCCACCTTCAAGTTATCATCCGAACCCCTTCCAGTATTAAGTTGCAAGCAACAGATAATTGCATTAAGCAAAGTGTGTAAAATAAACAATACAATTGCCCTTGGACAAAGGATTGTTGTTTTATCCCTAGTAGCAACAAAACATATACAACCTTAGAGATTTCTGTCACTTCCCCAGATTACTAGAGGCATGAACCTACTATCGAGCATAAATACTCCTTCTTGGAGTTACAATCATCTACTTGGCCAAAGCATCTACTAGCAATGGAGAGCATGCAAGATCAGAAATAACATAGACATGATAGAATCAATAATCATTCTGACATAGTACTCAATATCCATCGGATCCTCGCAAACACAACATGTAGCATTACAAATAGATGATCTTAATCATGAACGGAGGTCACAAGATCTAAACATGATACCACAAAATAGGAGAAACAACTATCTAGCTACTGTATGGACCCGTAGTCCAAGGGTGAACTGCTCGCGCATCACTCCGGAGGCTGGCATGATGATGAAGAAGGCCTCCGGGATGATCTCCCCTCTCCGGCAAGATGCTGGGAAGAGCTTCGGATCCCCCCGATCTAGGGATGGAGATGGCGGCGGCTATAGACTTTTTCGTGGATTTCTGATCGGGTACTTAGGGTTTCTGCCTCGGGGTGTTTACATAGTGTGGTGAACCAGCATACCACTGCATGTGTAGTACACTATAGTCATTGACATGACATCCACAGAACACCGTTCCGTAAATATCACATCCCTCGGAGTGGTACAACAGGAACATTGCGGGTCCATATTACAAAAGTACACACATTATTATTATTATTATTATTATTATTATTATTAAAATACCGGAAGTTCAAGACTTCCAAAAGATTCAACTTACAAACCAAAATATAAAGTGTTCCAGTGGAATTTAAAAGTAACAACTCCGTCTAGGAGTTGAGCTCAATAGCTTATTCTATAGAGTTCATGCTGCTCGGCTCTGTTGGTTACTATTAACTAGAAATACTTAGTTGGACTCGTTATCATCGACACCATAGCAGATTTTGTAATCCACTCCTTCAACACCTCCGGATAGATCAGGTTCCTCGTAGAACACATCTTCTTGGCATTCAGCTGCATACATTGGCACGTCTTCGGGATCCTCAGAGTCTAAGCAAGGGATCAAAGGAAAGAATGAGTAACAACGTTACCCAACAAGTTCATTCTATGCAAGGTGGGAAGTTTAATGCTCTAACTACCACCTAGCTTATAAATCCTTGGCACTATGCAATTTTTGTAAATCTTTCTTCAAAGATTGATTTTATTATGAAAATCTATGACCATCATCCTTCACAGGTTGACCAGAACTTTCATGGAGTTCCTTTCCTGTCGCGTTCGTAGCTCCTGCCCGGAACAGGGACTAACAAGTTACAATTCTTACACTCTGCAGAGGTGCGTTACTTTACCCATGAGATATCAACTCCTTGTTGCACAACCTGGCGTACTTTCTCGTCCACAATTCCATGATGTGGGGCCCAGCAGTTGGTCCAATCCAATTACTTCCCCCTTCGCGACCTTGCATGCCTCCTTGGTGTACACCATGCCCACATAATGAATTATGGCAATGGTTTGTATAAACCGTTAGATGCCAGAACTATCGTGGGACGATGAGGGTTCCCACCCATATGCTACATATCCTCTATGAAATACCAATTAATATGCACGCTTCAAGCATAACAGCCACGACCTGCACATCCGGCTTCATGCGAGAGGAAGAAGATACAACTGACTTCTCTGTCCCATTCCAAATCTCATGGCTAACGCATAATATACGGCGCTAGAATCACTGATGTCAGGGATTATTAAGTCCCTACTTGATCATCATTGTTGCAATTAGAACTCCAAGATCTATTGCTCCATTATATCACCACTTAGGATGATATCTATAATTTCTTTATTTGTGAAAATAATATTTTCTTTCTTTTATAGCATATATGATAACACACAATTTGCAAATACTTTGATAAAGACTCTTCAAAGGACATGAGCAAGTGATGAACTTGCCTTGTGATGGCAAGGTAGTGAAGTCTAATGCTTGCACTGGACCTTGAGCTTCTATGTCTACAAAAACATCATTATTGCCCGGTAAGGACAATATTTAAAGAAGCAAAATGATTATGCAAGTAATGTAATGCATTATTTAATTCTATATGCATTTTCCCTATATAAGGTGCCTTTTAATAATAATAAAGCATTTATAAATATTACTTTTTAATATTTATAACATATATTGAATTATTTTATTTTATTTCCTTTTTATTTGACTTTTATTGATTTAATAATTCTTTTAGGAATTATCAATTATACATTAAAAATTGTTATTAAATATTTATTTAGTATTTTTCAAAAATACTATAATATTAATATATAATGAAAGTGATTTTTATTTATTTTTATCATCTTCCAGTAATTTTGTAAAATTCCATAAGTAATATATAAATTACAAAATTCTTATAAAAATTTGAATGTCCAAAATTTTATATCTTATTTTATTTTGATAGAGTGGTTTATTGTGAATCATAAAATATTTTACTTATAATTTTTGGACTTTTATTTTATTTTCTAAAATTTAATTAAGTCCAGGGGTATTTTGGTCTTTTCCTTTTTATTAAAACAAGCCTTAAAAGATTTCTGGGCTAATTATACTTATTCGACCCTTAGTAGCCCATTAGTCATGGACAAAAGAACCACCCCAAAGGGTCTGGCCCAACTCGGCCCACTCCCACTTCCTCTCTCTCTCCCTCGAGTTCATCCTCTCCTCCTCTGGCCCCGACCATGTGGTCAGCGATGCCGCCACCGGCGATTCCCGCCGCCGTAGGGCGTTCTGGTCGTCGTCGTGGTGTAACAAGGGGTTGTCGACGACGCCCGTTCATTCTATCCAATTGGATTCGAGCCTAGGGCTCTCCTGCAATGGTTCGATGTCGTCCCAAACCTTAGGGTTTGGGGGTTGGCATGGATCCAGGTGCTGCCGTGGTCGTCGTGTGTCGAGGTGATGCTCTAAACCTCCAGGCGTGATTAGAGTCGCTTCTGTGGCGCCGTGCGGGTTGCAGCGCCCCCTCCGGGGTGCTCCCCGTGCCGCCATGGTCGTCGGCCCCACTGCTTCCTCTTCTAGTCTTCAGCGAGGACCTACGGTGAGTTCGATTCCTCTCCCCTGGTGCTCTCTATGCTTGCTGATCCGATGCTAGATGCTGGCAGTGTCCTCTCTGGCTAATGTCTGATTCTGATTAGGATGACATATCCGTTTAGGGTTCTTATCCTGGGTTTGATCATATATTGGATGAATTGGATCATGTTTGGATGAATTGTAAACATGCTAAGTGGTTATTGGCCTAAGGCTTGTTGCTTAAGATGATCTACAATGTTTCTGGTGGCTTATTAGATGATTTTATGCTTGGATTGCATCTAATTCATATGATATAGTTACTTGGGAAACATGCTTGGTAAAGCCAATGACGTGATAACTTTCCACAGTTATTTGATTTATGGTCATGATTATGATAGGATGAAATCACTGTCTTAGTGCTGTTGGCTTGGGAATTGATCTCAAACAGTGAAGTTTAACATAGGAATATCCTAGTTATGATTCCTCTGTTAATAGGAAAATGATTAGTAAGTTGATTGTCTGAATTTATGATGATTTAATGTCTATCCTGATTCATAATGGATTGTTCTTGTGACACCATCATGGTATGGCACACAAGTTTGATTCTAACCCATTGATTGGGTTGCTTTAGGCTTAAGACAAACTTAGCTTTGAAAGATAAATGGGAATGTTCTTTTCTGAATTCCCCTAAGACCAATGATGCTTAGGGATTCAGACCTTATCTAATTGGTTCATATAGATAGTCCTGGTAGTGGTACCAGCTATTGTTTTTGAATCAAAGCCTGGAAAAATGATAGTGAGCTTGATCATGATCTCGATCCAAAGGATTAGTTTCTAAGGTGCTACCCTTTCTTTAGGGATGTGCCTAGAAATAGATCATAGATATATTTATGCTTGAATTGTAATATATAGCCTAATCTCGAGCAATGATGTTGCTCTGAGCTCTGGCTGGATCCAGGTACTTTGTTGTTTGCTTTTAGAGTTTAAAAATCCCTATGATGGATTCACCCCACTTGGGTGCTTTCTGAGGGTTTGTTCATAAAACAACACATGCTTCTGTCTAGATAAGATGATTAGATCATGTGAGGGTTTTATGATGCTCACCACAAAATCTGATGACTGTGGAGTAAGTTGGTGATGATCTTGATCTGGTTTTGCTGGACTCCTGTGCTTGACCTTGAGCTAGCCTGCTCCTCCTAGCTCCTGGACTTGGCCTTGCTGTACACCCGATCCTCCCCCTCCTTATGTCACCATCCTAGTGATGTTTGGTTGATCTTTGGTGGTTTGGTTTGGCTGATGTGCTTGGTAAGCTGTTGTCCAAGCTGGCTGTTCTTGTGTGCAAACAGTGGAGAGATGCACTAGTGCCTCTCCACGGATGTGCTTGTGGTTTTGTGAGTTTGGGGCTGTGTTGTGAGGTTGACAACACACCACATGCATGTTGGTGTGTGTCCTGCCTGCGTGCTTGCTGTGCACTTGTGGATATGTTCAGAATTTTGAAACTTACTATTATCTGGTTACTTTCACCTGGCTGGTGGATTTGCCCCTCTTGGCTGTCATTTGACTTCTGGCTTTAAATTTATGAAAGATGGATTCTTTCATATTGGTGAAACTTGCCCCTTTTTATAAATTTCTCAATGATGAATTTGTCTAGTGCACTTCACTGACATGTCTAAGAGAAAATAATACTAACTCTAACCTTTTATTTCTCTATATATGTTCTGTTTGTTTTGTAGGTACAGATATAAAGATGAAGATTTTAGATTAGGTTTTCTTTTATAGAATAGTTAGTAAATAGTCCAATGTAATCTTCTTCATATTTTTGTAATTTTCTTTTTATTATTTTGTAATCTTCATTTTATTCTTGTGTAATAAAGATTACATTATTATTAATAAAGAATATTCTTATTCTTTATATAATTATTTTTGTGAATTGTGTGGATGATTTCAATAAGTTATAATTTTGTAACTTGATTATATATTGATCATATGAAATAAGTTTCATTTTTATTATTGTTTTTCTCTGGATAGAATTTAAGTTGTAATATTTATTTCTTAATTAAATTAAGATTCAAAACTTATCCCTAATTTATTTGAATTATAATTCAAACACTCAAGTTTAAAATTCAAATTCATTTTAAAACACATAATTCCTTAAAGATCATATCAAAGTCTATAGAAATCACTCTTTAAGACTAAACCTAATCTCAAAGTATGAAAGAAACATTGATCACTTAAGGTTTTTATTTGGCGAAAATTTTACCCACATTTTCACAAATGAATGCAGGCAACATTCCATATTCCTAAATCTACCCTTCGTTAGTTCCTAAATGCTGGGATGTTACAGACTTCCCCCTTAAATTAAACTTCTTCCATAAGTTTGTGGAGATGTACCTGAATAGTTCTGGATAGGCTTTTCTTAAATCCTCTTCTTTCTCCCATGTGGTTCCCTTTCAGGGTGATGTTCCCACTATACCTTGCAATATTTGATTGCTCTGTTCCTTAAAATTTTCCATTTTTCTTCTAGAATCTTACAAGGCTTTTCAATATAGGTCAGGTCTGCTTGTAGTTCAATCTCTTGAGGTGTGATTGCATCATCTGGAACTTTTAAACATTTACGAAGTTGTGACACATGGAAAACATTATGCACTTGAGCCAATCTTGATGGTAACTCTAAAGCATAAGCTATAGTTCTGTTTTGACTCAGTATCTTGAATGGTCTGATATATCTTGGACTCAATTTCCCTTTAACTCCGAATCTTTTCACCCCTTTCATTGGACTTACTTTCAAATAGACCATATCTCCCACTTCTGGATGCCATGATCTTCGACTTTGATTCGCATAACTTTGTTGCCTACTCTGGACTATTTTCAGTCTATCCCTGATCTTATCAATGATGTCTTGTATTTCCTTGATATAATCTGGCGCAAATTCTTTGTTGCTACCAGGCTCATACCAACATATTGGTGATCTACATTTTCTTCCATACAGAACCTGATATGGAGCTGCCTTCAGACTACTCTGATAGCTATTATTATAAGAAAATTATGCCAATGGTAGGTGATCTTCCCATGTTCCTCCAAATCTAGTGCACAAGCCCTTAACATGTCTTCTAGTATTTGGTTTGTTCTTTCAGTTTGACCTCCTATCTCAGGATGATATGACGTGCTGAAATCTAACTTTGAACCAAGTGCTCCATGCAATTGCTTCCAAAATGCTGAAGTAAACACTGATCCCCTATCAGTTATGATCTTTTTGGGTACTCCATGCTTACTTACTATCTCTTTGACATATACTTCAACTAACTTCTAGGCATTATCCTTTTGATTCACCGGAATAAAATGTGCACTCTTAGCGAGTATGTCCACAATTACCCATATCATATCCTTCCTTTTTGGTGTCATAGGCAATCCTGTAATGAAGTCCATACCTATTTCCTCCCATTTCCATTCAGGAATTTCTAAGGGTTGTAATGGTCCTGCTGGACTTTGATGTTCAGCTTTCACCCTTTGACAAGTATGGCATTAAGATACATATTTAGCAATATCTCTTTTCATGTTATTCCACCAGAATAGTTCTTTCAAATCCATATACATCTTAGTACTCCCTGGATGTATAGAATATGGTGTATCATGTGCTTCTTTGAGTATAACATTTCTAATCTCGGTCACATTTGGAACACAAAGACGGTCTTGAAACCATAAAGACCCATAATCTCCAAGGCGAAAAACTGATTTTTGCCCTTGAGATATCCTCCGAATTTCCTCAGCAATAAAAGGATCTTCTTCTTGATGTCTAAAAATTTCTTGCTTAAGATCACTGTCCTGCTCTGCAACTACCTGCATAGTAGCTAATCCTCCAAGAACCTCTGTTCTGATAAATTGAAGCTCTAATCTTTCCAAGTCCATTTGTAACTCTTTTGGTAGCTCCCTGTTGCTCGGCTGAATATCTGCACTCTTTCTGCTTAAAGCATCTGCTACAACATTTGCTTTCCCTAGTGTGTAATTGATTGTTAAATCATAATCCTTAATTAGTTCCAACCAACTCTTATGTCTCATATTCAATTCCTTTTGAGTGAAGAAATATTTGAGACTTTTATGGTTAGTGTATAACTCACATTTGGCTCCATAAAGAAAATGCCTCCATCCTTTCAGTGCAAAAACTAATGCTACTAACTCTAAATCATGAGTTGGATAGTTGACTTCATGTGGTTTCAGTTGTCTTGAACCAAACCCAAACCTTCTTTAGACGCATCACAATATACGGTGAAGTCCTTTCCTGTTTCAGGAACTGCTAAGATTGGAGCTGTGGTTAATCTAGTCTTCAACTCTTGGAAACTTTCTTCACATTTCTCATCCCACTTGAATGGTGTATTCTTCCTTAATAATTTGGTCATTGGTCCGGCTATTTCGGAGAAACCTTCAATGAATCTCCGATAATAACCAGCCATTCCTACGAAACCTCGAATTCGCTTCACATTGGTCGGTCCAGTCCACTCTAGTACTGACTGAA
This sequence comes from Avena atlantica, assembly GCA_910589765.1. Classification (NCBI taxonomy): domain Eukaryota; kingdom Viridiplantae; phylum Streptophyta; class Magnoliopsida; order Poales; family Poaceae; genus Avena; species Avena atlantica. The sequence continues at coordinate 76,164,501 of OU342734.1, forward strand.
CTTTAGATGGATTCACAGCAATTCCATCCTTACTGATCACATGACCGAGGAATTCTACCTCATCAAGCCAAAATTCACATTTACTGAACTTAGCATAGAGTTTGTGTTCTCTTGAAGTCTGCAATGCTATCCTTAAATGATCAGCATGCTCTTCCTTATCCTTGGAATATATCAGAATATCATCAATAAAGACTATGACAAACTTGTCCAAATATGGCATGAAGATCTTGTTCATCAGATTCATGAATATTGTCGGTGCATTGGTCAAACCAAATGGTACTACCAGATACTCATGGTGTCCATATCTTGAGACAAATGTTGTTTTTGGAACATCTTCCGGTTTGATTTTTATTTGATGGTATCTAAATCTTAAATCGATCTTTGAAAATACTCCAGCTCCTTTCACTTGATCAAACAAATCTTGAATTCTTGGTAACGGATACTTATTCTTGATAGTTCGTAGTTCAGATTTCTATAATCACCACACATCCGTCTTCCACCATCTCTCTTATCCACAAAGATTACTGGTGTTCCCCATGGAGATACACTTTCCTGTATAAATCCTTTTCTAGCTAACTCATCAATTTGCTCCTTGAGTTCTTTCAACTCTTTGGGTCCCATTTTATATGGTGCTTGAGCTATTGGTGTTGTACCTGGAATTAGATCAATGGTGAATTCTATCTACCGGTCTGGTGGCATTCCTGGTAGCTCTGTTGGAAAAACATCTTGGAATTCATTAACTATAGGAATCTCTTCCAATTTAACTTCTTTCATTGAATTCAACTACAGATCCACCATGATATGACTGTGCTTATCTGCTTGGTAAACTATCCTTGCTCCACTTGGAGTTTTGATTGAGACAGTTTTCTCCTCACAATTTATCTGAGCTCCGTGTTCCATCGTCCAATCCATCCCCAGCACTACTGCAATTCCCTTCAAAGGAATCACATAAAGGTCCGCGAAATATGTACAACCACAAATCGAGATAACTTGATCTTGTTTTATGTGGCGTACAATCACGTTCCCTCCGGCGTAACTACGGTCATAGGACTTTCTAACGTTGCCCTTCTAATCCCAAACTTATCACAAAATTCTTCAGAAATGAATGAAGTAGTTGCACCAGTATCAAATAAAACTTTGTCGGGATTGGTAAGGATGTTGAGCGTACCTATCACTGCATGCTCCGAATTATCCACCTCCTCGAGGGTTGCACAATTCAGTTTCCCAGTAGGTCGGTTCCTCTTGTCATTGTTGTTCTTGCCATTATTTCCTCCTTTATTGGGCTGTCCATTTCCTCCACTAGCTTGTCCTCCTCCCTTGGTAGGCCAATCTCTAGGTGGTTTGCTTGGACAATCTAGCTTGATATGCCCCTTCTGACCACAACCGTAACAGATCACTACAGGCTTTTTGCATTCCCTCTGGAAATGCCCTGGAATTCCACAATTGTTACAAATAACATTCCTTCTCGGATTGGATTGATTTCCACCACTGCCCTTGTTATTGTTATTGTTATGGTTTTTGTTATTGTTGCCATAATTCCTATTCCGAGGTTTGAACTCCAGGTTAGGTTTAGGTTTGCTTGCCTGAATCCTCTTGATTTCCTTTTTGGCTCTCTTCCTCCAATCCTCTTGGACATTCTTGTAGGCATCTTCAAAAGTAATGGCTGCATCCAACAACTGCTGATAAGTTTTCTTATTGGCTAACCTTAGCTGCATCTTCACAAATGGATTTAATCCATGCAGGAAACGCTTCTTCCGCTTCTCTTCAGTGTTGACATCCTCCTCAGTATAACGAGACAGTTGACTAAACTCCCGGATGTACTTCATGACACTCGTATATCCTTGCTGAAGCTCCTCAAATTTTCTCCGCTTCAACTCCATAACACTTTCCGGAACATGATATTCACGGAATCTCTGTTTGAACTCTTCCCAGGTAAACTCTCCTCCTGGTTGTTGCATGGCCAACTGATTTTCCCACAATGATGCTGCGGGTCCAGTCACAAGATGAGTTGCATACCTCAATTTCTCCTCATCATTGCAACCTATAGTTTTTAGCTTCCTTTCAGTATCTGCTAGCCAGTCTTCTGCATCCATTGGTTCAGGAGCTGATATAAAAGGTAACGGTCTTGCATCTGGAAATAAGATAGACTCACTCCTCCACCTTCAGGTGCCCTCTTTGCTCGTCCCAGCAGCTCTTCCATGAACTTGTTATGGGTCTCTTGCATCATTTGCATGCATTGCATAAAATTCTGCTCCATTAACGACCTCATTGGTGGTGGTGGTAATGCTTCTTGGTTTGCTGCATCTGCATCGGCCTTTTCCTTGGCCTCTCGCTCCATCCGCTGTTGCTCAGTTTCCATTCCTACACCCGTATCCATGACCCTCTAGTCCTGCAACATAAAGCGAATACTCATAATTACATCATGCACATGTGTTCTGAGCTCGACTTTACACATAGAACTAGTCACACAATGAAGATCCAAAGAAAATCCAAATATGCATTTCACATATTTTACATATTATCATAATGATACAAAGTCATTACAACATATACCATATAGGTATAATCACAAAACTACCTTATTACTTGGGGTACAATACACGGTACTTGATACTACTAACTAATTGTCTCCTTCTAGTAGTAACTACGCTCATCGTACATGCCTGATGTCCAACTGTGATGACGTGTTGTTCGTCGCACAGTTTGTGGAACATATGGCCTTCCAGAAGGAATATACTCTGTATCTGAAGTGTCAGGACTTGAGTCGTTACTCAACCTGAGCGCATTGACTCCCTCTAGCTCAGCTGAAAAGTCTTCAGAAACATATTCCATATTATCTCCAGTCTGCATATCCCGAGCTTCATTTCTTGAGTTGTCAATAAGATACGCAGATCCTGCTGCTTCCCTGGTGCTCTCGTGGGCAAGATAATTAAACACTGGATAATGTATATTCCCTGGGTTTTGAGAAGATGTTGATGATTCAAACACTCTCTCCTCATGATCTTCTTCTTCATCCTGATTATCTATTGACATGGTATTTCTACTACTATTATTAGGGTTCATTCTTGCACCCATCCAACTAGATTGTCCAACATTCCTGTCGGAATCATCTATGGACATCTAGTGTTCATGAGATCCATTATATGATCCCATTCTCCAACCATCCGAATTCTCAATAGGAAGTTCTGAGTCAGAACCATCCTCTGAGCCCTGTGGTACTGCATACCGCATATCCATAGTAGGATCATGTATAGGTTCAGGTTTTGGTGAATAAAGATATGGTATAAAAGATTTAGGATCTATAGGTTATACTTAAAGATAGGTGTTGCACTACTACTTGCTTCTTTCTCTAGGTGGAATGCTAAATGCTTCCTCCTTTCCGGATCAGTTAGATCCTCTAACATGTCATTTTTGTCTTCAACAATCACTTGATGGGTCTTATAAAAAGACGCAATGAGTGTACGGTATCTATCCATAAACTTGTAAGCTAACTTAGGATGCTTCTTAACCAAAGTAAGATGATCCGGTATAGGCTCCGAGTCTATATAATCATGAGGTATCACAGAGAATGTGCTACCTTCTAGCTCCTGGATATTAGCTATCGCATCCACAACAGCAACATGATATGCTGCTAAATGACTCCTACCTTCTCCTATAGGTAGATCATGATATAATCCAAGATTCTCTGGAAGTTGGATACTCACACGATACTTGGATAACATCTGACCATCAAGGTAAGTGATAGTGTTCACTGGAATTCTAGTTGGACAACTAAAGAGCTTTAAAAGTTGACGAAGTTGGTCTGTGAATGATCCCTGATAATCATCAAGAGTCTCCTCTTTCCTTACCAAAGTCTATTTTGGAAACTTTGGTGCCATATCTCTGTATATCAGAAAAATAATTTTGATTAGTATCCAATAATATATTGCATCATAACAAAGAATTATCGCACTAAAATATATAACAGAATATTCTCATTTGAATACCCATTATATTACTTTTAGAGAATTCTTTATCGTTGCTAAATTTTCCTACAGGTAATACCCTTTACTAGGTTTCCAACCTAAGGTCAAAGCAATTTGCTCTGATACCAACTGCGGTGACCCAGCATACCACTGCATGTGTAGTACACTATAGTCGTTGACATGACATCCACAGAACACCGTTCCGTAAATATCACATCCCTTAGAGTGGTACAACAGAAACATTGCGGGTCCATATTACAAAAGTACACACATTATTATTATTACAATACCGGAAGTTCAAGACTTCCAAAAGATTCAACTTACAAACCAAAATATAAAGTGTTTCAGTGGAATTTAAAAGTAACAACTCCGTCTAGGAGTTGAGCTCAATAGATTATTCTATAGAGTTCATGCTGCTCGGCTCCGTTGGTTACTATTAACTAGAAATACTTAGTTGGACTCGTTATCATCGACACCATAGCGGATTTCGTAATCCACTCCTTCAACACCTCCGGATAGATTAGGTTCCTCGTAGAACACATCTTCTTGGCATTCGGCTGCATACATTGGCACGTCTTCGGGATCCTTAGAGTCTAAGCAAGGAAAGAATGAGTAACACCGTTACCCAACAAGTTCATTCTATGCAAGGTGGGAAGTTTGATGCTCTAACTACCACCTCGGATTATAAATCCTTGGCACTATGCAATTTTTGTAAATCTTTCTTCAAAGATTGATTTTATTATGAAAATCTATGACCATCAGCCTTCACAGGTTGACCAGAACTTTCATGAAGTTGCTTTCCTGCCGCGTTCGTAGCTCCTTCCCGGAACAGGGAGTAACAAGTTACAATTCTTACGCTCTGCAGAGGTGCGTTACTTTACCCATGAGAGATCAACTCCTTGTTGCACAACCGGGCGTACTTTCCCGTCCACAATTCCATGATGTGGGGCCCAGTAGTTGGTCCAAGCCAATCACTGCCCCCTTCGCGACCTCGCATGCCTCCTTGGTGTACACCATGCCCACATAATGAATTACGGCAATGGTTTGTACAAACCGTTAGATGCTAGAACTATCATGGGATGATGAGGGTTCCCACCCATATGCTGCATATCCTCTACGAATTACCAATTAATATGCACGCTTCAAGGATAACAGCCACGACCTGCACATCCGGCTTCATGCGAGAGGAAGAAGATACAGCTGACTTCTCTGTCCCATTCCAAATATCATGGCTAACGCGTAATATATGGCGCTAGAATCACTGATGTCAGGGATTATTAAGTCCCTACTTGATCATCATTGTTGCAATTAAAACTCTAAGTTCTATTGCTCCATTATATCACCACTTAGGATGATATCTATAATTTCTTTATTTGTGAAAATAATATTTTCTTTCTTTTATAGCATATACGATAACACACAATTTGCAAATACTTTGATAAAGTGATGAACTTGCCTTGTGATGGCAAGGTAGTGAAGTCTGATGCTTGCACTGGACCTTGAGCTTCTATGTCTACAAAAACATCATTATTGCCCGGTAAGGACAATATTTAAAGAAGCAAAATGATTATGCAAGTAATGTAATTTTATTCTATATGCATTTTTCCCTATATAAGGTGCCTTTTAATAATAATAAAGCATTTATAAATATTAATTTTTAATATTTATAACATATATTGAATTATTTTATTTTATTTCCTTTTTATTTGACTTTTATTGATTTAATAATTCTTTTAGGAATTATCAATTATACATTAAAAATTGTTATTAAATATTTATTTAGTATTTTCAAAAATACTATAATATTATTATATAATGAAAGTGATTTTTATTTATATTTATCATCTTCCAATAATTTTGTAAAATTCCATAAGGAATATATAATTACAAAATTCTTATAAAAATTTGAATGTCCAAAATTTTATATCTTATTTTATTTGAATAGAGTGGATTATTGTGAATCCAAAAATATTTTTCTTATAATTTTTGGAATTTTATTTTATTTTCTAAACTTTAATTAAGTCTAGGGGTATTTTGGTCTTTTCCTTTTTATTAAAACAGGCCTGAAAATATTTGTAGGCTAATTATACTTATTCGGACCTTAGTAGCCCATTAGTCATGGACAAAAGAACCACCCCGAAGGGTTTGGCCCAACTCGGCCCACTCCTCACTACCTCTCTCTCTCCCTCGAGTTCATCCTCTCCTCCTCTGGCCCCGACCCTGTGGCCGGCGATGCCACCACCAGCGACTCCCACCGCAGTAGGCCGTTCTAGTCGCCGCCGTGGTGTAACAGGGGGTTGTCGACAACGCTCGTTCGTTCTATCCAATTGGATTCGAGCCTGGGGCTCTCCTGCAATGGATCGATGTCGTCCCGAACCCAAGGGTTTAGGGGTTGGCATGGATCCAGGTGATGCCGTGGTCGTCGTGTGTCGAGGTGATGCTCTACACCTCCAGGCGTGATCAGGGTCGTTGCCGTGGCGCCGTGCGGGTTGCTGCGCCCCCTCTGGGGTGCTCCCCGTGCCGCCATGGTCGTCGTCCCCACTGCTTCCTCTTCTAGTCTTCGGCGAGGACCTACGGTGAGTTCGATTCCTCTCCCCTGGTGCTCTCTGTGCTTGCTGATCCGATGCTAGATCTGGCAGTGTCCTCTCTGGCTACTGTCTGATTCTGATTAGGATGACATATCCGTTTAGGGTTCTTATCCTGAGTTTGATTATATACTGGATGAATTGGATCATGTTTGGATGAATTGTAAACATGCTAAGTGGTTATTGTCCTGAGGCTTGTTGCTTAAGATGATCTATAATGTTACTGGTGGCTTATTAGATGATTTTATGCTTGGATTGCATCTGATTCAGATGATATAGTTGCTTGGGAAACATGCTTGGTAAAGCCAATGACTTGATAACTTTCCACTGTTATTTGATTTATGGTCATGATTATGATAGGATGAAACCACTGTATTAGTGATGTTGGCTTGGGAATTAACATGTGGTTTGAGATCATCATGATCTCAAACAGTGAAGTTTAACATAGGAATATCCTTGTTATGATTCCTGTGTTAACAGGAAAATGATTAGTAAGTTGATTGTCTGAATTTATGATGATTTAATGTCTATCCTGATTCATAATGGATTGTTCTTGTGACACCATCATGGTATGGCACACAAGTTTGATTCTAACCCATTGATTGGGTTGTTTTAGGCTTAAGACAAACTTGGCTTTGAAAGATAAATGGGAATGTTCTTTTCTGAATTCCCCTAAGACCAATGGTGTTGGTCTGAGGCTTAGGGATTCAGACCTTATATAATTGGTTCATATAGATAGTCCTGGTAGTGGTACCAGCTATTGTTTTTGAATCAAATCTTGGAAAAATGATAGTGAGCTTGATCATGATCTGGATCCAAAGGATTAGTTTCTAAGGTGCTACCCTTTCTTTAGGGATGTGCCTAGAAATAGATCATAGATATATTTATGCTTGAATTGTAATATATAGCCTAATCCAGAGCAATGATGTTGCTCTGAGCTCTGGCTGGATCCAGGTACTTTGTTGTTTGCTTTTAGAGTTTAAAAATCTGTATGATGGATTCACCCCACTTGGGTGCTTTCTAAGGGTTTGTTCATAAAACAACACATGCTTCTGTCTAGATAATATGATTAGATCATGTGAGGGTTTTATGATGCTCACCACAAAATCTAATGACTATGGAGTAAGTTGGTGATGATCTTGATCTGGTTTTGCTGGACTCTTGTGCTTGACCTTGAGCTAGCCTGCTCCTCCTAGCTCCTAGACTTGGCCTTGCTGTCCACCTGATCCTCCCCCCTCCTTATGCCACCATCCTGGTGATATTTGGTTGATCTTTGGTGGTTTGGTTTGGCTGATGTGCTTGGTAAGCTGTTGTCTAAGCTGGCTGTTCTTGTGTGTAAACAGTGGAGATATGCACTAGTGACTCTCCACGGATGTGCTTGTGGTTTTGTGAGTTTGGGGCTGTGCTGTGAGGTTGACAACACACCACATGCATGTTGGTGTGTGTCATGCCTGTGTGCTTGCTGTGCACTTGTGGATATGTTCAGAATTTTAAAACTTACTATTATCTGGTTACTTTCACCTGGCTCGTGGATTTGCCCCTCTTAGCTGTCATTTGACTTCTGGCTTTAAATTTTGAAAGATGGATTCTTTCATATTGGTGAAACTTGCCCCTTTTTATAAATTTCTCAATGATGAATTTGTCTAGTGCACTTCACTGACATGTCTGAGAGAAAATAATACTAACTCTAACCTTTTATTTCTCTATATATGTTCTGTTTGTTTTGTAGGTACAGATATAAAGATGAAGATTTTAGATTAGGTTTTCTTTTATAGAATAGTTAGTAAATAGTCCAATGTAATCTTCTTCATATTTTTGTAATTTTCTTTTTATTATTTTGTAATCTTCATTTTATTCTTCTGTAATAAAGATTACATTATTATTAATAAAGAATATTTTTATTCTTTATATATTTACTTTTGTGAATTGTGTGGATGATTTCAATAAGTTATAATTTTGTAACTTGATTATATATTGATGATATGAAATAAGTTTCATTTTCATTATTGTTTTTCTTTGGATAGAATTGAAGTTGTAATATTTATTTCTTAATTAAATTAAGATTCAAAACTTATCCCTAATTTATTTGAATTATAATTCAAACACTCAAGTTTAAAATTCAAATTCATTTTAAAACACATAATTCCTTAAAGATCGTATCAAAGTCTATAGCAATCACCCTTTAAGACTAAACCTAATCTCAAAGTATGAAAGAAATATTGATCGCTTAAGGTTTTTATTTGGCAAAAATTTTACCCACATTTTCACAAATGAATGCATGCAACATTCCATATTTCTAAATCTACCCTTCGTTAGTTCATAAATGCTGGGATGTTACACATAGGCAAAGGGGTAAGGTCGGTGGATGCCCAAGGGGCCCATACCATAGGGCGGCGCGACCTAGGGTGGACCCGCGCCAGCCCTAGGTGTGGCCGCCTCGTGGCTTTACTTCGTCTCTCCTTCGGGCTTCGTGCTGCCTCTGAAAAAATAGGAACTTCGGCTTTTGTTCCGTCCAATTCCATGAGTATTTCTTTACTAGCTTTTCTGAAATAAAAACAACAGAAAACAGGCAACTGGCACTGCGACATCTTGTTAGTAGGTTAGTTCCATAAAATATATAAAATGCCTCAAAATGTAGACAAAACATAAGATAGTTGGTACAAAACAAACATGGAGCATAAAAAATTATAGATACGTTTACGACGTATCAGTCATTAATTATCAAAACCACACATGAAGCCACATGCTCTTTAAAAAAGAAAGAGTTCAAGCTACTCACAGAGGAGAACCATATTACCATGATCGACACGAGCAGGATGGATCTGAGTCAACCGGTTTAGACAAAGAGGAGGCGAAAGATGATCCTCAAAATGTATGTGATCACTCCATATTTATTTCCTACTGTATGTAGAACTACGTTGGTCCTTTATGTGAACAATTTGTGTGGTGATATATTTGTATGTAAAAATATTTGTGTGCTTCATGTTGAACCATGTGTGGTATTTTATTTATGAGGTCACATCCTTTTAATTATTTTGTCCTGTTTATGAAAAAATGAAAAATGTAAAAGGAATGGCCTCTATGGCAGGAGAAATGGCCAAACATGTCGAAATAGAGGGAGAAATGAACCAAGCAGATGTACGTAGCCAGCTGACACTGCTCACCTTTTGGTTCATTGATGATCCGATGACCAGTCACAGGCAGCCGATTTTCTTCTATACAACATGTTGAAGCCCTCCCGTGGCCTCAACTTTCGCGTAGGCAATGCATAAGAAATCGAGCAATTTTCTTTTGATAATTTTTGTTTGAGGAAATAGCTGCGATTATTATTACTGCTTGGAAATATCCGTAGCCATCAATGGCCTAAAGATCAAGCTTCATCATCACATTTTTTATGTCCGTTTCCAGAACGATCCTCGAGAGATTCAACTCCTTAGCTAGCTCGATCTCAGGCTGTAAGTGGGAATGGGCTACCCACGGCGCCGCCAGCCCATCCCACCTATTTTTCTATAGCGGAGACCCATCAACGATCGATATTTTCTCACAGACGCCCACGGCTCGTCCGTTACCGCCGCCACGCCGAGTCGCGATCCCCCTCCTTGGCGATGGGGTTGGGTGCGATGCCTGGGGAACCACCTCCCCGTCGCCGTTGCCTCCCCCTGCTCGCCCTCCTTACCCTCGCATCCCCAGCCGCGCGGCCAACTCCGCGCCGCCCCAGATCCTGCTACATCAGTCAACCTCCTCCCTCGATGGCCCCATCACATCCATACCTTCGATCACGGAGCAAGGAGGCCAGGCGGTCGGGGATTTGGTTCAGGATCCCGTGGGTGGCAACTCTATAGGGAAGGAGACGTCACGACCTTCGTCCAAGAAAAAGAGGAAGAAGGTAAATCACTCTCTCCCTCTTGCCTGTGATCCGTGAGATGGGATCTTGCTGTTGGATGATGGTTCCAGAAGATGGGATCTTGCTGGTGAAAATTGGTTTGCATCTGTGTGTTGGATGTTGATTTTTTTCTAAATCTATGGCATAACTAGACATGGAAGAGCTCGGTCGCTGGCCTGGTATATGTTATACCTAGTTTTCCTCAAGCAGTTTTTTTAGTATATCCCCTTTTAAAGTATATACGCTAGAATTTCTCTTAGAGTCATCTGCTTATCGAGCCACATTGCAATACACAGACGGGCTGGGAAGTTAAATTGGCAGGCAGTTAATTATGGGCTAAAGAGCGACACCATCAGAAAATGAAAGAATAATTTCGATGGATCTGGCGGATTTGAGGTGGTATCTAGGACTGAATGAATGCCAATATGAAAATAAAAAATGCCTAAGCTAAAATGAAAGGTCTTCTTTTTCTGCTTTTTCTGTCATAGACTACATCACTGAAAAATGAGTTGGAACACCACAGCCAGCTATACTGGGTGAGATGCTGTGTGTCACAAGGCAGATGGCAATCTGAAACAAGCAAGGATATATTAGTTCATATAAACAGCTTGACTTTACAATAAAAATAAAGTAAGAAAATTCCTAAATAATGGAGTATTTTTCTCATTCAGTACATTGCAATATTTGATAGATAACCACTGTACTGCAACGAGTTAGATTTGATGAAATGAAGAAGTTCATGTGGTCTAGTTCAGCTCTTTGCACACAGTCTGTACACCATTATGCCCGAAGTCCAGACTAACTGCAGGCCTTTGTCTATCTAGCAAAATGCGTACCCATCCACGTCTCCTAAATGCAGGCCTTTGTCTATTCTGATGGAGTATTATTTTTTGGGGGATTTTGCGTCTGCGTCTATGTTGGGGAACAAGGGTATCTAACTATGGAGACCACCCCGATTGCCCAATGCTGCGCTGAAATTTGTGAGCGGATATTCAGTTCTTCTCTGTAGAAATCCGTCACTTTTATGGAGTCTAGAATCGTGCGCTTACTGAATCTTGAGAAGATGTCCAGTGTCGTCTACATAGTTCTTCAGGTTTTTAGCCGTTGGTTTCGGTTAGCAGCTTGTATCGTGAGATGGTATGGAGTTACCTAGAGGGATTTATTCCACCGTAGAAAGTTTGACATAATGCACTAAGCAGTGGCTACACTGATGTTCCATTCATATTGTACCTTGTATAGTCATGCTGTTTACATGTTTGTTATCCGCAGGAGTCCGACAATGCCTGTGGAGGGACGCAGCGGCAATGTTCCATTCATATTGATGGTCGTTCCTGTCTGAATGATCAAGAGATCATTTTTTTCTATTGACTGAATATTTACAATTTAGATCTCGAAATTTTGTGTAGTTTATAAAACTAGCTGAGCCTCCTAATCTTGAAGATTCATCTTTTGTGCAGCTTTAAACTACTGCAATCTCACAAAATTTACATGGATCAGCCTCCTGATCTCGAAGATTCAAAAAATAGCTGAGCTAGCATGGATCACCTTTGAGCAAAACTTGTCAGTAGCCTCACTAAAGCAAGCAGCCAAGCAATTGCAGTACTTCACAAGGAGGAACATGTAGTTATCCAAAAATTACATGTTGTAATTTATTCATGTGTTCTCAAATTTCCATTGATAGATATTTTTATTCATGCAACTAGTTTGTATAATCAGAAATTTGCTACCATGTAATATTCGTGCAACTAGGTTGGACTGATGGTCTGATGGAATGCTGGTGGCTGGAGTTAATGAAATGCTGTTATGAACATTGTGTTCGGTTTTGCCGGATGAAAGAATTAAGCTGGTGGGTTTGAGTGGGTAGCTGGACACCCACCAAGCATGACGATATTATAGGGATAATAATCCACGTCCTATTTAACTAATATGGGTTGAGGTGGGCACTTGGTGGGCTGCCGCTAACGTGCCCACCTACAGGCTGAGCTCGATCGCCCCGCTTACAACCCCGCAAATTCATCTTCTCAGGGTCAGTAGCCGAAGGAAAAAAAATTATAAGCCCCTACAAGGAAACCCTCATGGTCTCTCGAAATAGTCTTTCGCCCCATTTTATAATAAAGCAACCGTCAACAACAAATATCACAAAACAAAGTCACCCACACATCACATGCTGGGGCCACAACACAAAACGACCCAGCTTGGCACAGAACAAAACAAAAAAAGGGGGGCGCCTCGCTACGAGAGGGGACACCAAAGACGAGGAGCTACGCCGGACTAGGGTGGGAGCCGCCAGGCCGCCTCCAAGAGCCGTCGAAGAGTCGCGTCCAGTCTCGTCTTGTCCGGCTGTCTACACAACGGGTACCATAGCTGCAGAGAGGCCAGAAAGTGGAAAACCGAGTCAGAGGCACGCCTAGAAAGAATCTTCTCAATAACCATCTTATTGCGGATGTTTCAGAGGGACCACGACATCGCCGCAAACACTAGCCAGAAAAGGCGGCAGCCCTTTCCTGCCTGGTTTGCTTGGGTTTCTAGGAATTCACCGAGATCGTGGGCCAGCCAATCCGGGCCCAACGCCTCTCTGGTGAAATTCCACAGAAACCGGGCCGCGGGACAAGTGAACATTATGTGGGTGCCCGTTTCGGGGATCCCACATAATGGACATAACCCGTCCCCTGTCCCATGTCTCTTGGCCACCTCAACCCCCGACGGGAGCCTATCGCATAGAAGTTGCCACACAATTTATTTTTCTTCAGCGGGAGGGGAGCCTTCCAGAGGGGCTTGGTCCATGGAAGGTCCGTGCGACCAAAGAGGGCCCGATAGGCCGAGCTAACCGAGAAGGACCTGGAAGGCGTGAGGGTCCAAGATACTCTATCGGGTTCGTCAGCCAAGGAGACCGGGAGCTCCGCCCTAAGTTCCCTCCAGGTTTCAGTTTCCTCCGGACCGAAGGTACGACGGAACAAGATGTTCCATGTTCCTTCGTGTGCCGCGGTGGAGACACGAAGCGCTGGATTGGAACAGATGGCGAAGAGGCTCGGATATACCTCCTGTAAAGGACGCTCCCTAAGCCAGGAGTCCAGCCAGAACATGGTCCCCTCCCCGTTTCCAATAGAAACAGAGACCCCAAGCCTGATCTCGTTCTTGATCTCCTGGATGGAGTGCCAGAACTGGGAGCCGTCCCGCCGGTCACAGTCCAGAAGGGGGCAACCTCGCAGGTACTTAGCCTTAATGAGTTTGAGCCAGAGACCGCCATCATCACGCAGAATACACCAAACCCATCTAAGCATTAAGGCCTTGTTGAACTGCCGGGATGCAAAGATACCTATGCCCCCAAATTCCTTGGGGTTACAAATGTCTGCCCACTTGACCATGTGGTACTTCTGGCGTCCCACGGGATCTTGCCAGAAGAACCTAGACAGCTCCTTTTCAAATTCCCCATGCACCCCCTCGGGGAGGAGGTACATGCCCATCATATACATGGGCAGGCTGGACAGGCAGGAGTCAATACGGACGGTCTTGCTGCCTTTAGACGTGAATCTCCCACACCAAGGTTCGGATCTTGAGCACACCCTGTCCACGAGCGGGTCCAGGTCCCTGATAAGGACCCTGGTGTCGCGGACCGGCATCCCCAGGTAAGTGATTGGGAAAGAGACAAGCCGACAATTGAAATTGTCAGCTATTCTCTACTGCTCGTCCTGAGAGAACCCTAGTATGACGATCTCACTCTTGTCGAAGTTGATCCGGAGGCCAGACATTTCCTGAAAGCATAGGAGGAGGAACTTTAGGTTCGCAATGTCCAGAGTAGATCCTTCAATCATGATCATTGTGTTGTCTACGTATTGGAGCTGGTTGATGCCCCCCTGGAATAAGGTGGCCTACCACTCCGGAGATGTGGCCGACTGCCTTGGCTTTTTCAAGCATTTCCGCGAGGGCGTCCACTGCCGCGTTGAAGAGAAGTGGGGACAGGGGTCACCCTGGCGATCACAACAGGAGGGGTGAAAGTATGGCCCAATCTCTCCATTGATGTTAATCGCGTTGCTCTCGGTCATGATGAATTGCATCACCCAGGTGATCAGGCGGTCGTCAAATCCCCGTCTAATGAGGACCTGCCGAAGAAACCGCCAGTCCAGACGATCGTAGGCCTTCTAGAAGTCTAGCTTCAAGAAGATGCCCTTCATTCGTCTGGACTTGACCTCGTGGATAATCTCATGGAGGGCCAAAATCCCATCATGTATAAATCTGCCCTTGAGGAAGGCAAATTGGTACCGGTGGATGAGGCGCTCCATGACCGGGGCAAGGCGAGAGGCACAGACTTTCACGAAGATCCGTTGAATGTCATTGAGGACCATGATGGGCCTGAATTGGCGAATTTCCGAGGCTCCTATCACTTTAGGGATCAAGGTGATTACACCCAGATTCAACCGTCCCATCACTAGCGTCCCCGTGTAGAATTCCTAGAACATGGGAATGATGAACGGTTGGAGTTCCCTCCAGAAGGTCTGGAAGAAAGCTACCGGGAGGCCATCGAGACCCGGTGCGGAGTTGGCCTTCATGGCCTTCACCGCCCGCTCTACCTCCTCTGGCAGGAATGGGAGGGTGAGCTCCGCGTTCTCATCAGCTGTGACCCTGGCCCTACTCGGCCAGAAATCTGCTGCCAACGCGACCCCCGAATGGGGTCCTGCCGAGAAAAACTCCTTATAGAAGGAGTAAATATGGGAGGAGAGCGCCCCCGCCTCCTCTATGAGGTGCTCATCGTCCCAGAGTTAGGGGATCGAGCATTTCCTACAGCGTCCATTAGCCACCGCATGGAAATATGCTGTGTTCGCGTCTCCCTGGAGGAGCCAGTTTTGGCGGCTGCGCTGCCTCCAAAACAGCTCCTCCCCCTTGTAGATCTCAACTAGAGACGTCTCTAAGGCATAACGGTGGGACCACTCGTCTATGGAGAGGCCCACCGAGTCTGCCGTCAGGTACAAAGCACGGATCTCTTCTAGCAGCGCACCCTTCTGGAGTCTCGTCGCTGCGCCCAAATTGGCCCCCCAACCCCTCATGAATTGGCGGGCAGTTTTGGCGCAGTGGTGCCAGACGTCCACAACATTAAATCGTCTAGGGGGAGTAGCCGCCGCGGCCAACCACTTGGCATGTACCGCTTCCACAAAGCCTGGCTGGTGAAGCCAGAAGTTCTCGAAGTGGAAGCGGTTCAGCCGTGGCGGTGAGCTCCCCCCTGTCGAAAGAAGAAGTGGAACGTGGTCCGAGACTACCCTGGTAATGGCGCGGAGGGAGCAGAGAGGGAAGGCAACTTCCCAATCCACTGAGACTAGCACTCGGTCGAGGACACTCCTGACAGGATCGGCCCTGTTGTTCATCCACGTGAAGCGGGCTCCCACTCACGTGATCTCTCTAAGAGTGAGGTCAGCGATGCAATCGTTGAACATCCTCATGCGTAGGACATCCACGTTGCAGGAGCTCTTGTCTTCAGGGGAGCAAATCAGGTTGAAGTCACCCGCCACAACAAATGGAGTGGTGCAGTGCTCTACCATGTCCTTCAGTTCCTCGAGGAAGGCTGGGGATTGACTATGATCCACGGGGCCATAGACGATGATGACCTCCCACCGGAGGTTGGATCGTCTATGGGCGAGGGACATGCTCACAAATAATTACCCACGGTCCATATCCTCCACCTCGAAGGTATCCTCCTTGACGCCAAGGAGGATGCCCCCAGAGTGTCTCGAAGCCGGGAGCCAGTTCCAAGAAAACTTGGTGATCGCGAACGACCACTCCTCTGCCTCCATTACCAGCAGACTTTTCCATAACACCGTCAACATTTTAGTTTTGTCTAGCCCTCCGTGTGAGGGAGCCAGGGCTCCTTGGGGGTAGAAACTGAAACAAGCTTTGGGATCGTGAACATTGCGCTACTCCTCCATTAGGTGTATTGCTCTCTTTGCTACCCCACTAGGATCCTGAATCTCTTGCGAGTCCCTCGCACCGTTCCTCGACAACCACATCAGGTATAACACCATCGCCGTGGTGTCCATATGGGAGTCCTTAACCGTACCAAGCCATTCCAGGAGCCATTGTGTCAAATCCTATTGAGATCGTATGTTACTGGGTGGGTCAACCGAGGATTGCTCTCACACAGGCTTCCAGACATGCATGGAATGAGGGAATTGCCAAAACCTGTGAATGGCAGTCTCCTCCGGCCCACATGCCACACGCCTAACTTGATGTTTCCACGCTGCTGCTCAGACCCCACAACCAAACCATTCCTTAGCAACCTCTTGACATGGATTTTTTACTTTTCCTAGTACTAGAGCTCCCCATAGGATCAACCATCCCTTATGGGCCGCCGCTAATCTATTATGGTGGACAATGGAATCATGGTTGGAATACACGAGGGAAAATCATGTGGATGGATATTTCATTATACTAGAAAAGTAAACCTAGGAATAGTCAGCTAATGTAGTCAGTGATTATTGTGTCGTATAGAAAACACTGACCACAGACACCGGAATGGGATGGGAAACTCAGTTGTACCTTCCTTTTGTATTTCCTCATACACTAAGTCGGGCTGTGATCCATAGTAGAGATTAGCGGGTGGGAGCCCGTAACATCTCTAGCTTGTGTTGTAGGATGACGACTAAGTGTATTAGAAGAGATGGTAATTGAGTATAGGACCTGTGACTGAAGCTCATTACAGAGGGTGAACTGTAGGATCGTGGCGAAGAACAATGATTGTCTTGAATCTTTAAATGAGCCTCTAACCAAGGAAGTTTGAACGGGAAGGCATACTCTATTATGCACTCAGGATTAAGATTGTTCGTAGAAAAAGTAGTGCATCTCTATAGAGTGTATAAAACATGACATATTACTCCCCATCCTGAGAATGGATTATGAACGAGCAAGAAAAGGTTTCCATAAAATCCGGTACAACCCGTGGAGACTGACGGACATAGATTTTCTAAATTAAAACTTACCTTTTCTAAAAACCGGATTGCGAAAAATTGCATAAGCTTAGGATTATTTTCCACGACTATAGATAGCGCATAAAAAAACCACCTATCAAACTTGTTGAGTACGCGTAAGCCTGTACTCAGCCATACCTTCTTAACCCTTTCTTAGGTATCAAGAAGACCGTATAAGACACTTTAGAGAATCTCGAAGAAGGAGAGATCTACTACGAGGAATCAGATCTCTCTGGATGCACTGAAGGTGTAGATTATGGTATAGAGTTTTAAAATAAAGATGAAGATGTAGGCATATAGAACTAGAGTTTCATACATAGGATAGTCGAGTTATGCAACTTAGTCCATACCAAATAAAGTTGCAAAGATACGACAGTACTAAGTTTAGTAGTACCATTATCTTTCAAGCTAACTTTTATTTGTGAATTTTTATTGGAACAAGGAGGATCTCGAAGTTTGTATTTCTCTTTGGTTGTTATCAAGAAATAAATAAGAACTTCGACCCACAACGGTTATATTGTACCATTCTAAAGGATATAATTTTTGTGAAACAGTATTTTATGATTGTTATTTTAACAACTTGTACACCACAACATGCAGTGGTGTATGGAATCACCACACTTGCATACTACCATAAAAGATCTCTAATGTTCGCAACATTAGGCATGTTCCATGAATGGTAAATCATCCACCAAACCGTATACTAACTAAAGTTTAGGTGTCTACATATCTTTATTGATTAGGGCCCATTAGAACAATCACCAAACACTTTATAGTCTCAGAAACAAGTCACATACTGGTTAATACGTATCAGTGATCATTTTTCAAACACAATATAAACATCTCATGAATACACATAGAAGTAACATCCTTATAAAATTGCCTTTAGGGCATATTTTTAAACGTGAGGACATTAGAGCACCTTTAGCGGCAAGATTATATACCACCATATGCGAGATGGATATATTAGTTGTATTGGAGAAATTACTATGCTTATAAAATCAGATTGATTACATTTGGCTATGTAATTATTGTCCTATATGTTATTCGCAAAAAAATATATTATTGTCCTATATGAACCAAACAACCCCTTAGCATCGTGTAATACTTTATTACACTACATATATTCAGAAACCTTAGCCATGAGCCCCATCACCCTGCATTATTTTCCCCAAAGTAGATCACTCTTTCCTTGGGATGACAAAGCAGACCACTTAGCTCAAATCAGCATTGTTTAGCTAGTGCTCCATAAAGCACTATACCCCACCTAGCAATGGTCACACGACAAAGCAAAGGCAAATGCAATTTTTTTTTCTCACAGAGAGAGCACACAAAGAGAAGAGAGGCAAATCTCAGGTACTACAGTAAACTTAAGCAAAGCACAGGCGTTGCTTAACCCCACTCGAGACGTTCAAAAAGCCGCTTCCCTCTCTCCCCCATCGTCTTTTCCCGCACTTGCTTCTCACTTCCGTCTCTCCCAGTCTCGCAGAAAAGCCTCACTGGTCACCACTCCAGGCACATAGACGACGGCCAAACCAACCAAATCGAAGATCGAAAGCAGGAGGCAGGAGATCGCCAAAAAAGCGAAAGCCGCCACCTCCGCGCCGGCCCGGGGGGGTGAAAAAGCGGTAAAGCTTAGCGGCGAAGGCGAGGGCGAAAGTGAAAGCGAAGGGCGCCCGGCGCAGATAGATAAAAGCAGCGCGATGGTGGTGGCGCGGCTTGCTCGTCTCCCCAGCACGCGCGATGGAGCTGGAGATCGTGGAGATCGGGCCATCCAGCCGGCCGCTGCGGTACGTGCCGGCGCCAGCGCCGCCGCAGTGGCGGCCGCCCCCACCCCCGCCGCCGCTCCCACCGCCGTCGATGGCGGCCTCCTCGAGCGCGAGCACCTCTGAGCAGGCGACCGCCAGCGCCGTGGCGCAGGCGCTGCAGTTCGACAGCGAGAAGCTGCCGCAGACGCTCGTGTCGGAGATACGGCCCTTCCTGCGCGTCGCCAACCAGATCGAGGCCGAGTCCCCGCGCGTCGCCTACCTCTGTAAGCGCCCGCGCGTTAACGCTCTACGTGTCATCTAGGCTGTTTTCGTCTTACAGTGGTGATGGGTTGCGGCTCGCTGGTGCCCGCAACATGTTCGAGGAAATCCCGGGACCTTGGCGCAACATGGACGTTGAGCGCCTACGTGCTTACGTGGTGTGGTGCGTTTATCATTGGAGATTATATTGTTGACTCTGTTCATAATAAATAAAGAGACCAGACTGAGGAGATTCGAAGTGGATTTGGTGCCATTCGTTTCAGTTAAGGAATATTCTGTCTTCTGCAATCCTCTGCTGTTGGAAGTTCATGGTTGTTGAGCACGAGTCCACGGTGCTTACTCATCTACTGATGCTTTCAAACATGGCTTAGCAACACCGATGCTATGCTAGTCACATGTGGTGCTTTGGAGATTCCTCAACGGAAGAGGGGGCTATTTGGCAGCTTGAGAAAAATATTCTTCTCGAATATTCTCATCCTTCACTTTCATGTAAAAGAAGAATACGATGTAGGATTGATCTTAACTGATTATATTCCTAAGGCTGGGTGGTCTGTTCTTCAATCATTGGTCAGTTAGCTATCAGCAACTAATCAGCCAAAGTTTCTTCCACAGAGAACATTCTTCTCTAGTACCTCTTCTGCGTATTTACCTTCATTAGCAGAGCAGTTTTTTTTTTTTCAAATTCATGAGTAGAGTAGGTTGTTGGAAGCCATGAAAGTAGAGGTGGTTCCAAAAAGCACATTTCAGGTCGCATAATTACTGATCAGGTGGCTTAACTCTCATCGAAGAGCTCATTGGGTAACTACTAGCAAAGAAATGTCAAATACCTCAATTAATGTCTTGATTCACTCTGCTTAAACCTTTCTTTCTTCGTGGCACTAAGCATTTTCCTTGGTCAACTACTCAATTTGTTTCCAATCCAGAACAAAATATTGTAATCATTGAATGGATCTTGGAAAGCAAAAGTGAATCATGACC
Organism: Avena atlantica; assembly: GCA_910589765.1. Lineage (NCBI taxonomy): Eukaryota > Viridiplantae > Streptophyta > Magnoliopsida > Poales > Poaceae > Avena > Avena atlantica. Next base: position 76,184,892 of record OU342734.1, read on the forward strand.
ATAATTTTCCTAATATGTGTCTTTTATAGGTCGTTTTCACGCTTTCGAGAAGGCTCATATGATGGATGCCCGTTCAACAGGGAGGGGTGTTCGGCAATTTAAAACTGCACTTCTTCAGAGGCTGGAGCAGGTATATGCATGACGAAAATTAACTTCATTCTCATTGCATAAATGAAAAAAAAAACCTTCATATCGTGAGGATTGGAGCAAATATAAATGGCGGTACGTGTATATCACATCTTAGCAGACATACTTGTTCCATAACACAATGCACATTTTCTTTCTGTTCCACTAGATATATGCAACTAGTCACTATATTTGTTGGCTAATGATGTGCCTCATGTTGGATTTACTTTCCAAACAGGATGAGAAAAGTACATTCTCGAAGAGGAAAGAAAGAAATGATGCTCGAGAGATTAAATCATTCTATGAGAAGTAAGATTTTCTTCTCAGATTCAAACCTGTAATGCAGACTACTTTCTTAATATCCACTACTGAACCCCTATCCCAAAACCAAAATGTGATTCCCACTTTTTTTCCTACCATTTGTAGAAAAAGGCAAGCTAATGCACATGAACTCATGCCTGTCCTGGCAGAAGTTCTGAAGGCTGTTCTCATCGGGACTGGCTTGGAGGTTGTGATGTTTTTCAGAAAATGATAATTATTATGTATGATGTGCTATGTAGTTAACACTTCCATAATTTTGCAGAGCGTTGTTGCTAGCGAAGATTTTGCTGACAAGTCGGGCTTATTCCGATACAATATTATTCCTCTTCATCCTAGATCAAGTCAACAACCAATCATGCTTCTTCAAGAGGTTTGCATATATTTTAACTCAATCCTCAATAAGTTACCTTCCAGGCATAGTATTTATCCAAGAACAATTGAAGTAATCTTTGCAGAAGAATGTTAAGTATGACCTTCTAATAGGGTCGCGACTCGTTGCATCTTCATGTTTGATATGATGCAAAAGCCTCTGGATCGTTCTTGTCGCCAGGGCATGTACTGAGTTATCCAGATGATATTTGCCAGGAAAAGTTTCCTGTACAAATAATACGGAGTAGTAGGAATTGGCTAGTGTTATAACCAATCTGTTTTCTCGTTTTCTCAGTATGGATATGCAATTCTAATGCTATGTGTTGTTCTGATAATAATAAAAAGTACCGTACTTCTCTTTGGAAATTACACACTTTGACCTGTCACTTGGTTATCGAGGCCACATTTTCATTTAAGCTATACACTACTATTAAATACATTTCCTAGCTTGGATGAAGATTGTTATGAGATACTATTGTGCAGATCAAAGTTGCCGTGTCAGCGGTGTTTAATGTCCGCAGTCTTCCATTGGCTAACATCAAGGATGAAAAAACTCATACAGATATTATTCGATGGCTGCAAAGTTGGTTCGGGTTCCAGGTAGAGTAGTTTTTAATTCAAAATCTCAGACTAATACCAGTGGTTTTCTCTTGCATTTCAGCTCAGTAACTTGGCTTTGTTTTTTTTGGGGGGTGGGCTAGAAAGGGAATGTTGCCAATCAAAGGGAGCATATCATTCTTTTACTTGCAAATATGCATGCTCGGATGAACCCAAAGTCATCCTCTGCTCCAATGGTACTCATACATAGATATCGTTTACTATATTTATCTTGTGGTCGACATATTATAATAACATGACATGCCTATTTCTAGCTTGATGACAGAGCAGTAGATGAATTATTAGCGAAAACGTTTGAGAATTATCTGACCTGGTGCAAATTTTTGGGGAGAAAAAGCAACATATGGTAAATATATGCAATTTTCATTTATTTTGATTGTGCTAAATATAGTTGAAAATCAGCTTGGGTGAATTTTGAAGAAGTATTGTCTTGTACTCCTATTTTTAATTTTTTTATTGCACCTGCAGGTTGCCCTCTGTGAAGCAGGAAATTCAGCAGCATAAACTTCTGTACATAGCTCTTTATCTTCTAATATGGGGAGAAGCATCAAATTTACGACTTATGCCAGAATGCTTGTGCTACATCTTTCATCATGTATGTAAACTATTTTTCTTCATAATTTTCAAAGTGCTTTCACTGAATCAAGATTCCAACAATGACTAGATATACATTTTTGTTGGAATCATCTCTGAAGTCTGAGCATTTGATGTATGTTTTTTAGTTGATATCGGTCATATGAATTTTCACTACTTGGTAGCAAAAAGCTACCTTGTAGATGCTTTTTCGAGAAGAATCTTTTTATACACATGAATATAATAATACTAGTTTTAAGTGTAGTTCTTAGACATTTGTCGCTAACAAAGGACGAGAATGGCTTAACAAAAGCATGCTTGTATAATTAACATATGCTAACTGTTTTGGTTAAATCGTTTTTAGCACCCATTTTCTTTTCTAAACTGTGTTGTTAAGTCGGGTAAATCAATGGTATGCAAATTTGTGAGCATAAAGATGGCCACATCTGCACTATATGAAAAGAGAATCGACGACTCTACTCATATTTGTATGCTTGTCTTCCTTGTATTTTTTGTATGGTGCAGCTATGATGACCTCAAGCACAAACTTCTGCAAATGCGTGTGTACATTCTAACTTATCTGAAAGAACACCAGAATGTAAATTTCCCACTATGTTTCCACAGAAAATAGCCAACTTTAATTAGCAGGAAAATGATCCTAAAGTGATCTTCATCGCAAAAAAACTGACATAATTGAATAAGAGAAAATGGCCAGAGCTACCTGCTTTAATTACCAGTGTCAAATTTATCTCCCTCTCTCTCTAATTTTGTGTAGCACTACTTTGAGTTGAATTAGAGGTCCTCTATCCAAGTTTAAACTTGTGATTAGCTTTTGCCTTCCCAGATAAGATTCTTAAACAGAACATGTCTACTGTTACTACTCGAGGGAATATATTTTCTTAAAAGCAATTCTTGCTTCTAAGTAGTCTCGGTATTTTTTGTGCCAAGGACGTTGACACAAAGCTGTTCCCACTTGTTACGAATAATGATAACCACTTGTTATTTCAGATGTCATATGAGCTATATGGAGTGCTTTCTGGAGCTGTAAGCTTAATTACTGGAGAAAAAGTCAGACCTGCATATGGTGGAGAAGACGAATCATTTCTTAACAAAGTAGTGACACCAATATACGCCGAGATATCCGCGGTTTGACATCCCTACTTTTCAACACTTTGATTTAACACAGCTTTGGAAGCTGTAAAATGATGGCATTTTTTTTGTAACAAAGGAAGCTCTAAAGAATAAAAATGGAGTATCTGATCACTCAACATGGAGAAACTATGATGATCTCAACGAATTCTTCTGGTTAGTTACCATGTTTTCTTGGCGGCCCTTTGGTACTAAAATTTAGTACTAAATATGTTTACACTGTAGGTCTGCTGACTGCTTCAAACTTGGCTGGCCCATGCGCCTTAACAATGATTTCTTTTTCACATCGACTAAAAATAAAATGTCTCCTCAAACTGAGATACAAAATTCCCAATTGCCTCATGGATCCTCATCAGCACAAAGCATCGCTAATTCAGAAGTACCTGACCAAACGCAGCAGGTAATAAATATCTGAACAATGACCATCTCACAATATAATATATTTTTTATCATTTATCTAGGATTTTCCATTTATATATTCAGTCGCGTAAATCAATCTCACAATTTTGTTATGGGAAGAAAATCTTATATTCTTATTTCTCAGTATTGAGAATATAAGGCTAAGTTCCCAAATATTCGGTGCTTAAAGTTTATTCTAGAAGTAAAGTCCCATGCAGCTTACTTGACACTGAAATGTAGTATGAAATACATTGATTATCTTAATGTATAATAATTGTAACTCCACATTTTGAACAGCTATGTTCCCTAAACTTCTGTTTTATAAAAACTTGCCACATTATTATTTTCCATAGTGCAATCTAAAGGATTTTCATGTACATTCATGACAGAAATGCACATGTTTGAGTATATTCATTTAGAATAGTTGTTTACCTGTGCTCTTTTTCTCTCCATTTTTCTGCTATTTCAATAGCAAACAGCAAGTGACACATCTCAGCAGAGGTGGTTGGGAAAAACAAATTTTGTTGAGGTTCGTTCCTTTTGGCATCTCTTCAGAAGCTTTGATAGGCTGTGGACACTCCTTGTGCTTGGGCTGCAGGTTTGGTTCTCAAACTAATGGTTGGGAGTGATACATTTAGATATTTTTTCACCACTGCCAGATCTTTTGACACATTTTCTCATATGTTCTTTTTTCAGATTCTAATAATAATGGCATGGCATGGATTGGAAAGCCCTCTTCAGTTACTAGATCCAAATTTTTTTGAGGATCTCCTGAGTATTTTTATAACCAATGCAGTACTTCGAGTTATTCAAGGTCAACTTGGATTTCTATTGCATATGTATACCATGGATTTCTGTCTTTTGATGAATTACTACTAACACAGTGATGTAACTCTTTTCCTATTGTTCTGTCTTCATTCTTTTGTAATGTCTCTACTTTTTCGTGCAGTTGTCCTTGATATTGCTTTTTCATGGAGAACAAAGGGAACAATGAGATCGAGCCAGAAACTAAGATTTGCCATAAAACTCTCTCTTGCAATTACATGGGCGATCATTCTGCCCATATTTTATTCCAGTTCTCAAAATTACAAGGCTTGTTCTGCTAGACGCCCTAAAAACTTTCTGGGAATGTTCTGCCTGTCAAAGTATATGGTGGTTGTGGCATTTTACCTTACAAGCAATGTGATTGGGATGGCATTGTTTTTTGTTCCAGCTGTAAGCAGCTATATAGAAACATCTACCTGGCGAATTTGCAATATATTGTCCTGGTGGTGCCAGGTATATTCTTACATTTTCTCAAAAGCAGAACTTGTTTTTGTTTACATCTTGTAGACTGCAGTTAACATCAGAGAATATTGTTTGTCATGAAATCAGTTCAGTGGAATACATTGTCCTGCTATCTTACTTGCGAACATAACTTGAGTCTACCTAAATTTCCAGCATAGTTCTTATCTGTTTATAGTATTATTAGTCAGCTCTTTGTACTGCACCACACGACCTGCTTATCTCATGCATGGCATTATACCCCAATGAAGTACTCATAAATTGCCAATGATATTTGCAGCCCCAGTCCTATGTTGGAAGAGGAATGCATGAAGGACAAGTACCTTTACTAAAGTAAAATATGTGTATCATTATTATTCCTGTATATTGTTTTTGCCATTTGATATGAGCTAAATATTCTTTTCTTTGCATCAACAGGTATACGTCATTTTGGACGATTCTTCTGTCAAGTAAATTTTTATTCAGCTACTACTTCGAGGCAAGATCAATCTCCCTCCCTCCCCCTCTCTCAACATATAGCATACATAACACATTTGTAGTTTCTATCTACCTTTTGCTATATTATGCAATACAACTAGATTTGTTCTGATCATTGAAAATGCATCTCTGTAGCTCCAACTCAGTTAAAATTTGTGATGTATCTACAATTTGTATAGGTTGCAATGATACAACATATTAGCAGCATGAGTAGTTCTTTTGTTATTTTTGTACTCTACATCTACTTTGTATCACCCTGCCTCCTGCTAAATTGTTTTTCTGTATATAACTTGAGCAGATTAAGCCTCTTGTGGAACCTACAAAAATAATCATGAACATCAATGTGAAAACATATGAGTGGCATGAATTCTTTCCACAAGGTCTTCTACGTGCCATCTTCCTTTGTCCATGTTCATATTTTTTACCCAATAGGGTATTGCATTAATAATCAAAGCTGAGCTCTCAGTGACAATTCTACCTGTTATGTTTTGCACCAGTCAAGAGCAACGCTGGTGCAATTCTTGCTGTATGGTCCCCTATAGTTCTTGTAAGAACTCTTCTGAACTTCCAATATTTAATTTTCATATGGCTCACAAACTAATAAATTCCGTTTCATTTTCAACAGGTCTATTTCATGGACACACAAATTTGGTATTCTGTATTCTGTACCATTTTCGGTGGCATGTGTGGTATTGTTCATCATCTCGGTGAGGTGAGATGAGGTGCCACTAAACACTTATTGTTTATTCACATGTTTACATATTCTTATTTTTGTCTACCATTTCGTAGATTCGTACAATGGGAATGGTTCGAAGTCGATTCTGTACCTTACCAGAAGTGTTCAATGCTTGCCTTGTGCCTCGCTCAATGCTGAAAGAGAAAAAAGGGATATTGCCTAGTTTTTTGGAAAAGAAAATATTTAAGGTGGAGTTTGTTCAGGTCCTCTTTACCTTGAAGGTGCTTTCCTTCCTTCTTGTTATTTCTCAGATGATATTATTTTTCAGAACTTAGGTAAATCTGAAAGACAAGACCCGACAAAGTTCGCGCTGGTTTGGAACCAGATAATAAATAGCTTTCGCTCAGAGGATTTAATAAGCAATAGGTATGTTTTGATTATTTCAGTGCAACAGAAGTTTCATCAGGTTTACATCTTTTCTCCTTCATATTTCATTGGTTTTGCAGAGAGATGGATCTGATGACAATGCCCATGTCACTAGAATATAGTTCTGGTTCTATTCGTTGGCCATTGTTTTTACTTGCCAAAAAGGTATGTTGATCTATTATCTGTACGTTGCAACCCATGGCCTGGGTGCAATACACTCTGCTCTTGTAAGGTGCTGCTTAAGTTAACATACACAATTTATTTTCGAAGATCTGCTACAAATTGAGAAAATCTACAGTATATTTATAGTAAGTGAATCATACTATAAGACAGCTAGCTCAAAGTATAATATAATTTGGAAATATACAGCACAGACCTGTCAATAGTCGCTCTTTCTATCACGTATAAAGTTTACGCTTAAACATCTCAAACCTGTATTTCAAGTTGACTAAAAATTTCAAATAGACCCATTACCTCCACGGTCGGAGATACACCTTGTCCAACGAGCGGGAGACACCTACACTGGTCCGCCTAGACAGGGTGTTCTGCTCGTCGGACTGGGAGGAGTTGTACGGCAGCTCTCCTTGCGTTGCCTCTCGACGGTGATCTCTGACCACTGCCCTCTGCTCCTGGACTGCACCCCGGTGGCAGCCGGGCAGTGATGGTTCCAGTTCGAGCAGTTCTGGCTGAAGTTGGACGGTTTTTACAAAGTGGTGGAATCTGCCTGGACGACCATAGATGGCGACCCTGACCCCTTTCGGAGGCTTGTGGCTAAGCTCAAATGCACCGCAAGGCAGCTGATGAGCTGGGCCGACAAGAAGGTGGGATCGGTTAAACTGCAACTTATGACAGCGCGGGTCATTGTCTATCACCTGGACGTTGCCATGGAGAACAGACAGCTTTCACCGATGAGCGCACCCTTCGCGCAATGTTGAAGCGCACCTATATGGGGCTCGCCTCCCTGGAGCGCACGATGGCACGCCAGCGGGCCAATATTAGGTGGTTGGAGGAGGGGGACTCCAACACGGCATTCTTCCACCAACCCACCTCCTGCCGACGTCAGAAGAACGTGATTCGCAGCCTGCGGGTTGATGGCGCGATAGTGGTGGATCACACGGCCATGGCTGAGGCCTCGTTCAACCACTTTCAGGGCCTCCTCGGTACTGATGTGGCGCGACTACACTCGCTCGACCTCGACTTCCTTGGACACCACCATGAGGAGCGGCGAGTTATGCTCAAGCTAGATATAGCTAAAGCATTGACTCGGTATCCTAGGCGCTGTTGTTCGAGGTGCCGAGGAAGGCTGGATTTGGGCGCCGATTTCGCGAATTGGTGGCCATCCTACTTTCGACGGCGAGCTCTCGGGTGATGCTCAATGGCGAGTCGGGGCCCCCGATTTGGCACCGACGGGGCCTGAGACAGGGGGACCCCTTGTCGCCGATGTTGTTCGTGTTGTTTATCAACACGCTCAACAAGGTGCTGGCCAGAGCCCTAGAGTTCGGTATTCTAAAGCGGGTCGCCCCCCGCAAGCTGGTGATGACCGTCTTCCTTTACGCGGACGACGTGGTGATCTTCTGCCATCCGGATGAGACAGATCTGCGCACCGTGCGCGCTCTCCTGGCGCTCTTCGGAGAAGCCTTGGTACTTCGCACCAACTATGATAAGTGCTCGATTTTCCCGATTGCATGCTCCGAAGAGGAGGCCCTGCAGGCTGAAGCGGCTATGGGTTGCCGGCTGGCGCCATTCCCGGTCAAGTACCTAGGGAACCCCCTTTCGCTGCGACGGGTATCCGCGGCGGCTCTCCATCCCCTGGTGGATAGTATTGCGAATAGGCTGCCAACCCGGAAATCCGCCATGATGGCAAAGGCTGGGCGCCTGGCGTTGGTTAAGTCGGTTCTCATGGCGATCCCCCTACACCAGATCATCGTGTTGGGGCTCAACAAGAAGACGCTCAAACAGATCCAGAAGATAGCAAGGGGCTTCCTCTGGGCCAGGAGGGCCGAGGCCAACGGCGGTCACTGACATGTCAACTGGGAGAGGGTGTGCCGACCAAAACACCTTGGAGGCCTAGGGGTCCTGACCTTGCCTGCACCGCGATCAGTCTTCACACCCGCTGGATTTGGAGAATGAAGACGGACCCGCTGCGGCCTTGGCGTGGCCTGGATGTGCACTTCTCCGAGAGAGAGAGCTGCAGGTGTTTGACGCCTCCACCACGATGAGGGTCGGCGACAGGGGCACGACGCTTTTCTGGCTTGACCGCTGGCTCGGCGGGCAGACCGTCCAAGAGATGGCGCCATCGCTTTTCGCGCTTATCCCCAAACGCGCTAGGAAGCGCAGGACGGTGCGAGAGGCGCTTCTGGAGCGTAAATGGATCACTGACATTCAGAGCACGCCGAGTCTGCTTTCCCTATGGAAGTACGTGCAGCTTTGGATACGGGTACGGAATGTCGTGTTGTCTGCGAGCCAGACATCCTGCTCTGGCGCTGGACTTCGAACGCCCAGTACTCTGCCAAATCCTGCTATGAGTTCCTCTTCCAGGGATCTATCACATTGAGGTCTTGGCAACTGAACTGGCGCACCTGGGCTCCACCCAGGGTCAAGTTTTTCGTCTGGTTGGCCTGCCAGGACTGCTGCTGGACGGCTGAGTGGCTTGCGAGATGGGGGCTAGCTCACCTCCGCGCTGCCCCTGTGTGACCAGTCGGATGTGACCATGACTCACCTCTTGGTGGGTTGCCCCTTCTCCAAGGCAATCTGGCATGAGGTTCTGTCTTGGATTCGATCCACGGCCACACCACCGGATGGAGAAGGGGACTTCGTGGACTGGTGGCTGCAGGCTTCATCATCCACCCCTCGCGCTTTGCGCAAAGGGACGTCTTCGCTGATCATGCTGATGGTCTGGTAGATTTGGAAGCAGAGAAATGCGGTCGACTTCGAGTCACCAAGCATGGGTAGCCTTCTCGGTACGATTCGATCCGAGGCTCGGGCTTGGGCTGTGGCCGGCGCGACTGATCTTCGTGCCCTGTTGCTGCCAGCCTAGTAGACCTAGGGGGTTGAGTTGTACGGGATGTCGGCTCTCTTGAGCTTGTATATATGTTGTACAGAACTCTCTTTTTCTATCAATGAATCGAAACGCAAAGCTTTTTGCATTTTCGCGAGAAGGATAATATTAATACTAGATTTCTTGCGTTGTTAGTCAAAGTACCAGCTAATATTTCTTAAACAACATGGGTTAGCGTTAGCATTAGCGATTTGCTTACTTTATGTTATGAAATTTGGGTAGGAACTCTACCATCCAATATTAGCGGTGAATACCTGGCCGGTTCAGCGGGGATCTTGGGTGGTTGACTCCACTCCTTGCTGACTAAGCAGCAGTCTGTTCCCACCAGCCATATGTTTAGAAGCATATTTGAAATATTTCTTGTACTGTCTGCGCATATTTGATATATGCCTATTCTCTCTATCTATAAAATAGGTCAGTATGATCTGATGCTTGTTTTGTTTCCATGATAGTTTTCGAAAGCAGTTGATATGGCAGCAAATTTTACTGGAAAAAGTGAACATCTCTTCTGGAGAATTAAGAAGGATAACTACATGTTTTGTGCAATCAATGATTTCTATGAATTGACAAAAGGTATATTCAGATTTCTCATTATCGGTGATGTAGAGAAGAGGTAATCATTTTACTTCAACACTACCTCTGTTACTACATTTTATCCCATGTTTGCAATGCATTAGCAGTACATGCTCCTGTGAATATTATCATGATATTCTACAGATTATATTCAGGGTGATAGCTGCCATATTTGCTGAAATAAAAAAGAGTATCCAGAACTCAACTTTATTGGTAGATTTCAACATGGATTACTTGCCTTTGCTGGTTGAAAAAATCGAACGGTTGGCTGAGCTTCTGGTAATCACTTCACTAGTACTATTATCGTTTTTTATTTTCTAGTTCACCATTTCACTGTAACCTACGCAAACCTCAAATCCATATCTCTTTCCTGCATTTGTAATTGATGAGGACAAAATGGTTACAAGGGCGATGACAGAGATGGCTGGAATTACAGAAGTAGTTATCCGGGGATACCGATAACGACGGGCATGGGGGAGGAGTTCTTGTAGTTCAGGAAATGGATAGCTAGCTTTTTTTCGTGCACATCCCTTTAGTGGCTGACGAGATGGTGCACCAGAGATCCAGAAGCAATCTAGGTCTGTCTGAGATTATTTTGCTATCTTTAATTAGTGGTAGGATTTTTCTTCTCGAACAAATATATAGCAAAAAAATGTGGAAAAACAGCAATGCTAAGGCCTTATTAGTGGTAGGTATCTCTGTCTGACTGAATGCTCAGTTTGTTAGTTGGAAAGATAAGAGTATGGCTCTGGCATCATTTTTTTGGAAGTAATATAAAGTAGACAAAGTCCTTAAAACTTCAAATATCATACAGCATTATTCTTGAAAATATCTATTGCCGTTCGACCTCCCTCCCAGTTCTTATCTCCTGTTACTTACTAGCGTACAGTACATAACCGTTCCGTCATACAGAATAACAAGGTATTACAGTGGCATCTCATATGATGATATGTCCATATGGAGCCAACAATTTAATTTTAATTTTCATAGGGCGGGAGTGGATGGTAGTAGCATCTAAGTTGGGTCGACACAGCCTAGTTTGCTGATGGGGAGTGTATATGTTCTTCTTGTATATTCAATCCTATTATGTCAGCATATATAATGAAATTTCTGCCCAATGGTTACCCAGTATAAGAACAAACAAGGCCTTCGGTATGAGGTGACAATTTTACTTCAAGATATCATTGATACGCTGATCCAAGATATGCTTGTGGATGCTCAGCGGTAAGAACAATGGGATATTTGATCATTATATGCTTTTGCATCCTTTAAATTGTTGTTACCATGAAAATGATCTCCTCTTTCTACAGTGTATTGGATCAGATTAACTCTTCTGACACACTGATCTCTGATGACGATGGAGTATTCGATTACTACAAGCCAGAGCTCTTTGCATCAATCAGCTCAATATCAAAAATTCGTTTTCCATTTCCTGATAGTGGTCCGCTCAAAGAGCAGGTCCAACATAACCTTTGATTAGCTATGGCAGATTGAGAACTGTTGCAACTCTCTAATGATGACATGCTTTGGCATATTCAGGTTAAACGTCTCTACCTACTTCTTAATACAAAAGAGAAGGCTGCGGAAGTGCCATCGAACTCAGAGGCTCGACGACGCATTTCATTTTTTGCCACCTCTCTATTCATGGATATGCCTGCTGCTCCCAAAGTACGCAGCATGCTGTCATTTAGGTAATACTTGTGCTCTTGTAAATCTGTTACAACTTATTTGTTTGTAAGATCCTCACTAGCAGGAAGTCGCTATAGCATAGGAACCAACTTGACATGTTATCAGCATTGGTATCCATAATATTTAATATAGAAAATGCAAGAAACTGAAATGGTCTTTAAAAAATAAAAGTAAACTTCGAAAATTCCAGAAGACATTACGGGGATATAATCACCCCCGTCCAAATAAAATACTAACTACTCAGTATTGAACTACAATTAATCAAACTAAATCCTTCTGGCTTGGGAAAAATAATATAAAATGCTTCAATTTTGCAAGAAAATTCATGAAATTATTTAAATCTGTTCCTTAAATACAAGCTTTTGGATACATCAGATGTTGTGATTTTATCTCTCCCCTGATACTGATAAAGTACCAGCAGCATGCCTACACAACATGACACTCGCGCATATTATTTGGTGCCAGACATTCTGCAAAACTTGCATTTTTCTGACTCCATACATTTTGCAAGTAATTAGCCCAAAATCCACATAAATACTTCAGTAAGCCATTAAAATGGAACCAAAAGCTACATAAATATTTTAAGCTCTCAATGTTTTGGACATTTCTGTGTCAAGCAGATCACATCAATAAGATCTTGTTTACTTACCACTACTAGTACTCTAGTAGGAGTTCACATCGATATAACCAAGTCATGTTGCCTATATCAATCACAGAAGAAAGCAAATATATTGAACATTTGATGGCTTACTGACATCACGGTACTTTGTCCAGCATAGTAACTCCCTATTTCATGGAGGAAGTGAAGTTTTCAGATGAAGAGCTTCATTCAAATCAAGATGAAGCATCCATCCTTTCCTACATGCAGAAGATATATCCAGGTCAGTTAGGATCCATATTTCCATTTTCGCCTACTTTTGTTTTTTTATTGCAGTAGCTTTCACCAGTTTCATTTTGTTACCAAGACTAAGTTCTCATTATTTTAGATGAATGGACAAATTTTTTGGAACGCCTTGGTTTAAAGGTAACAAATGAAGATATCAGATATTGGGCTTCTTTCCGTGGTCAAACACTAAGTCGAACCGGTAATCTGGAGTATGGTTCTCTTTTTTTTTGTAGAAACTTATCACTGGAATCCCTGTCTACAAGCTGTCTGACTCTTTCCATTATGTATTATCTAGTTCGGGGTATGAATTATTACAGAAAGGCATTGAGACTACAAGCTTTCTTAGACAGGACAAATGACCAAGGTGCATAAAAACTTCACAACCTCTCTGACTATTTTCAGCCTGCTCTTGTCATTAAATTTGGAAGCATGTTCGCGTTTCCGAAAAGGGCGGAATTCAAATCAAACTAGAACAATTAGCACCTCAAGTTTTATCAGATAAAAAAGGGTGATTTTGTACTTCTCACCTTCATATTACTTTGGAAACTGGTAATATGCTTCCAAGTACTCATCTTTGTTTCAAATGAGCAGAATTATATAAAGGACCTGCGGGCACTGAGCGAGGACAAAATAAGAAAAACATCCACCAGTCATTATCAACTGAACTAGATGCACTTGCAGATATGAAATTTTCATATGTCATCTCATGTCAAAAATTTGGGGAACAAAAATCTATCGGTGATCCCCATGCTCAAGACATTATTGACCTGATGGCAAGGTAAGCTTTGGAAAATAATAACCTGTGGAGTAATTAGTATCCCTAGTATCATGCTGATATTCCCATTTCTTCTGTGCTCAATGAAGGTATCCAGCTCTTCGTGTTGCCTACATTGAGGAGAAGGAAATTATAGTACAAAATATGCCTCATAAGGTTTATTCATCAGTTTTAATAAAAGCAGAAAATAATTTAGACCAGGTAATGATCTTATCTTGAGCTAAAACAGGAGGAAAATCTTGTACTTTTTTACATCTAAGCCTATGGTTTTTTGTGTTCATCACATTCTCAAAATATGATTGTTAGCCTACCCCAACTTGCTTGTGATAAAGGCTTTGATGTTGTTGTTGATCACCTTTTCATTTTTTTTCTGTTCGACTATCGCTTGCTAAGAAAAATTGCATAACCATTATACTTTCTTGAAGAAAATATTATTATTTTTATCCAATTCCTCAAATACTTTTGACTATTTGTTGATTATTTACATAGGAGATTTACCGTATAAAGCTGCCTGGCCCACCCATCATTGGAGAAGGGAAGCCCGAAAATCAAAACCACGCAATTATATTCACCCGCGGAGAGGCTCTCCAAACAATTGACATGAATCAAGTAATTAACTAGACATTCTTCTATACTGGTCTCTTTGTAGAAACTAGTTTTTTTTACTTACTTAAGGTGCTATCAGGACAACTATTTGGAAGAAGCTTACAAAATGAGAAATGTCCTTCAAGAGTTTGTTAGGCGCCCCAAGGACCAAGCTCCAACTATACTTGGGCTTAGAGAGCATATCTTCACGGGAAGGTCTGTAGGTTCTCCAACATATACCTTTCAAACATATAATGTTCTTTTAGTTGATATGATATTATTCTTTGTCCAGTGTTTCATCACTTGCTGGATTTATGTCATATCAAGAGACAAGCTTCGTTACAATTGGACAGAGATTCCTTGCTGACCCCCTTAGGTGAAAACATGCTTTTTATTTTATCTTATGTTGGCAATGGTGCCATAAAATAATTCCTTATTTGCTAAAGTTTATGTTACCTATTTCCTGAAGTAATTAGTGTGTATGTGTATGCAAAAGATCCATTCTGTAAAGTACATCTGCTATCTAAATCATCATTGCGATGACTGCAGGGTACGGTTTCATTATGGTCATCCAGATATTTTTGACCGGATGTTTCATTTAACAAGAGGTGGCATTAGCAAAGCATCTAAAACTATAAACTTGAGTGAGGATGTATTTGCTGGTAAGTAAAATTTTCCTTCTACTGAAACTAAAGTTGTGATGTCATTTTCAAAGGAGTATTACATGTTTAATATCAACTTTACAGGGTATAACTCCATACTGCGTCGCGGACATATAACTTACAACGAGTACATTCAAGTTGGCAAAGGGCGTGATGTTGGTCTTAATCAGATTTCAAAATTTGAAGCTAAAGTTGCAAATGGCAATAGTGAACAAACACTTAGCCGTGATATCTACCGGCTAGGTCGGCGATTTGATTTTTTCAGGATGCTTTCATGCTATTTCACGACAGTGGGGTTTTACTTCAATAGCCTAGTATGCTCTCCCTCCCTCCCTTCCTCTGCCTCTCCCTCTCGATGTGCATGCACAGTGTGGGGCTCACATGCAATTCGGTTAGAACAATGAAGTATAGCAATTCCATGAGGAGAACAAAACATTGTGATGAATAACAAAAATGTGTATAAAGAAAGTTGAAAAAGAACCGTCAGAATAAAATAATAGCAGAAAAGGGAATTTGTTTAAGCTGCCAATTGACACTTGTTTTTCTGGCAATCCTCTGTTCAAATTTACCTAGCATGAAAAAGGTTTATCCAACTGCAGTTCAAGGATCCCAGTATAATCAAGAAAATATCCAGTTTTCAACCTTGAGCTCTGAAACCGGTTGCTTTTAACCTTAAACTCTTGAATCACGTTACTTTACCTTCTTGTCCCTACCCCAAACGGTTTTGTGTTGACTGCGACGAACCCGATGACACGTGGCATCACTTTTACACGAACGGTAGCAACTTTGCCATGCTAGCAACTTCATAAAAATTATTGGAAAAATCGAGAATCAGGAAAAACTTAATTACAATCATATATCTTGGAAAAATATGGAATCTTTTCTGAAATTTGAGAAAACTTCTTTCATGTTCATTACAGAATCCTGTTTCAGTTTGACCATTGGAAAAGAACGGTTTATGAAATCAGGATTTCTTTCTACAAATGACTATTACGATACTTATCTACACGGCATTTGTGGACTATTGAAAGCGGTTTTCAGATTGTGTTTTTGCTATTTTTATAAGTTTCAGATTTTTCGACCAAATTCTAACTTTTTATCTTTGCTATTGTTTTTGGGAAGATACTTAATTTTCTGACATGGGAGGATAGAGCCTAGGGGTAAAGTAAAGGATTTGTCATTTAAGGTAAAAACGCCAGTTTCAGAGTTCAAGGTTGGAAAGTGAACCTCTGCAATAGTTTAGGGTTGAAAGTTGCACTTTTTTTGTAATTAATGGTTAACTTGCTGACTAACTCAAACCAAACACCGATTGAAAAATCTGTACTCTATTCGGCTATTTCTCAAACCAAACAGGCTCTTGATGTGTAGTGAATTGTATTTGATGTAAACTAGGAGGTTGAAACCTGAATTCTAAACTAGTCGCTTTGCTTTGAGGTTTTCGTTGAAATTTTATTTTATTTGAATAACGAAATATATTACCTCTTCATGTCTAAAGATGATGAAAAGTCACACCTACTCGTTTAAATTTTGGAGGTTAAGACTGTCTTCTATAGTCTTTTATCTAATCATTACCCAAGCGACCCATCAAAATACAAGTATTTTATGTTTTCTCTTCATACAAGCATTTCCAAGTGACCCCTAACATACAATGTTTTATGTCAATATAACCGCTAAGCTTATCACCAACAATGATTCTTACTGTTTCAATTGGTCCATATGTTTTGCAGATATCAGTTGTAGGTATTTATGTTTTCCTGTATGGACAACTGTACCTGGTTCTTAGTGGAGTACAGAATGTTCTAATGGTTAAAGCAAAGACTCTGAATATGAAATCACTAGAAACTGCCCTTGCATCTCAATCTTTTCTCCAGCTGGGACTGCTTACAGGACTGCCTATGGTGATGGAGCTAGGGTTGGAGAAGGGTTTCCGAGCAGCTTTGAGTGACTTCATTCTCATGCAACTGCAGGTTGCTTCAGTTTTCTTCACATTCTCTCTTGGAACGAAAGCACATTATTATGGACGTACTATTCTTCATGGGGGTGCTAAATACCGACCAACAGGGCGTAAATTTGTTGTTTTTCACGCAAGCTTTACAGAAAACTATCAGTTGTACTCCCGGAGTCACTTTGTCAAAGCATTTGAGTTATTGTTCCTTTTGATAATCTATCATATCTTTAGGAAATCTTATGGGAAGATTCATGTCATGGTCACATATTCAACATGGTTTATGGCAATGACTTGGTTGTTCGCGCCTTTTCTTTTCAATCCTGCTGGTTTTGCTTGGCATAAGATTGTTGACGACTGGGCAGATTGGAATAGATGGATGAGAAACCAAGGGGGAATAGGAGTGCAGCCTGAAAAAAGCTGGGAGTCATGGTGGAATGCTGAGAATGCACATCTCCGTTACTCGGTGCTGAGTTCTAGGATTCTTGAAGTATTGCTCTGTTTACGCTTCTTTGTTTATCAATATGGACTTGTCTATCATCTCAAGATATCTCATGACAACAAAAATTTCCTTGTCTACTTGCTTTCTTGGGTTGTAATAATTGCCATTGTTGGATTGGTCAAGGTACATGCTTCATCTCCAAACTCCATGTCCGTGTTTCACGCAATTGTGATGCTTTATGGTCATACTGATTTATTTCTGTTTTTTTTTTGTAGCTCGTGAATTGTGCTAGCCGTCAGTTGAGCTCAAAGCACCAACTCGTGTTCAGGTTCATTAAGTTGTTGACATTCCTGGCAGTTGTGACTTCATTTATCCTTCTCTCTTGCCTGTGCAAACTATCCATCATGGATTTGATCATCTGCTGCCTTGCATTTATACCAACTGGTTGGGGTCTCCTCCTTGTAAGTGTCAGACATTGCCCTCTTTGAATTATGCAACGCTGTCATTCTTTTCCACAGTTTCTCTAACTCCTTCCATACCACACAGATTGTTCAGGTTTTGAGGCCAAAAATAGAATACTATGCAATCTGGGAGCCTATTCAGGTCATTGCGCATGCTTACGACTACGGAATGGGTTCTCTGCTCTTTTTTCCAATTGCTATACTAGCATGGATGCCTATTATCTCAGCCATCCAGACTCGGGTTCTGTTCAACAGGGCCTTTTCACGCCAACTTCAGATCCAACCTTTTATTGTTGGCAAAACTAAACGGAAGTAGTTGATGGTTTCAAGCGGATGGGAACCAGAGTTGTGAATATGATACAGGTTGCTCAGGATTATAACAAACCTCTGTATTCTTGTGTACATATATATTAGGTGAGATTACAGTGTGATCGGTCATTCTTTGGTACACCATGCGATTGACGAATCTAACTGCTCGGCTTTGATGTGGACTTTGTTGTATATTCACGTTAGACGAACTGTTATATTTTGCATTTTCTTAAGAAAATGGAACAGTTATTCTGTTGCTATTGGACAGGTCATGTTAGATTACCGAATATATATATATATATTACAGTAACACGGGTCCCCGCTTTCTTAGTGAAATGTACACCATTGATTATATTTGTCCATTTTTTTGTACAATTATATTACTCCCTCCGTCCTAAAATAGATGTCTCAAGTCAAAATTTAGATGAATCTAAACACTATTTAGTATATAGATTCATTCAAAATTTGAAAAACCCAAGACATCTATTTTTAGACAGAGGGAGTATATGCTCTGTTTCTTGAAAAAGTGGAACTGTCCTCGCCAGTTATGGCCAGTTATGCGTGGGTGTTGATAAGGTTGTGTGGCTCCCTCCATCGCAGGAGACAGCCGTGTGTGTGGACGCGGGAAAAAAAAATCTCCGCTCCTGCTCCGTCTCCAGGTCGATGCTTTTTTTTACTCTCTCATGTCTATATTAGTTGAATTAGATAAAAATAGAGCTAATTAAGTTTTAGTGTTAGATATATCCGTATCTAAGATAAATTTAAGTCAACTAATATGAGTCAGAGTAGTATTTTCTTTTAAAAATTCAGAAAATATTAATCTGATTTTTTTAAAAATAATGCACCATAGCTCTAGGCTGGAGAGATAATAAGTGGCCGTTCTTGCTAGGCGGTGCACGATCCTAATACTCTTCTGCTGGCTGCACAAGACTGGAGTATGCTAAAAGTTGAACTAGAATCTGATGCGTAGAACCTGGTACAAGCAACAAAGGGGGACGATTTTGACTTGGCTCCAAATGGACTTCTTTTCTGGGAGATTAAATCCCTCTAAGCTCTGAATTTTAATTATTTCTCGCTTTTTTGTTGCCCGGGAGTTTGTAATATGCATGGTTACGGATGCTCTCGTGACGCACACTGCAAAGCTCCCCAGGCCAAGCAGCATTCAACAAGGCTTTCTCGTTTTGCCAAGAGTAGTTGTGCAGCAATTCGACCAGGAAACCCGGGTCTATTTTAGATTTTTGCACAGGGTCTCAAATTTTACCGGCTCGGCCCTGTCTGGAGTAGCTGCTTCTTGTGTCTTCTCTTCCATGCTTCTTTCTTGGGGATCTTGGCTCCTCGAGCATCCACTACAATTACTCTTGTCGCCATGATCATGGGTATGGATCTAGTCATACGATATGCATTTGGCTCAATTAGGATTCCATTCAAGTGGGAACTAGCGAAGGGCAAGAGATGGAAGGAGTTCACCGTATGTGCCATGGTTGGAGTAGCATGACATGGCTCAATGGTGATTGACATATGGTGAGCTATATCAAAGTTACTATCCACTATAAAAATGATAACATGGGCCAGTAACATATGCAACATGGGCTAGTAACATATGGATGACACTAGCTTATGTTACTTCCCACTATAACTAGTCTATCAAAAAACCATGTAACTCCATGATATAAAAGTTGCAACAAAATGATCCAACTCGAGTAAGGATATACATTTTTGGTATCTTTTACACTAAGTAACATCGAAAAAAGTTACATAAACATCTCAAAACAAATTCCTCGCTAATAAATTATTAAAGCCGTTGAAAAGAAAATAATACACTATCACAGTGATTTAACACCACCAGTAGGGGCCGCCGTGCATGTGATGCTTGCCGGCGAAAAGAAACACGCTCACTCGTTGAGAAAAAAAAGAGGGCCGACGACAGCCGTAGGACAGCAAGAGACGCGCGCGAACGCGCATCGAAGGAGAGAGAGACGCGGCGGGCACGCTAGCTTGGGATAAGAAATGGTACTCCCTCCGTTTCAAAATATAAGATGTTTTAGGTTTGTAAAGAAAATGAATCTAGACTTGTTTTAATATTTAGGTTCACTCAACTTTTGAATAAATCTACACACTAAAAGAAGTCTAGATTCATTTTCTTCACAAACCTAAAACATCTTATATTTTGAAACGGAGGGAGTACTACTTAGCAAAATTCACATGCCTTTGCAAGGAAGGCACCACGCAACGCATCATACGGCAACAAAGGGTGCGAGCAGCAGTCTCGTGTAGCCTACACATGTTGGGAGCGAACAAAGTAGGAAGGAAGGAGCCGGTGCATGCATGTGACACGCATGTGGAATCATGCATGCATGCGATCGACCCTGCTGTTTGATCGATCCATCTTGAGAATGTCCTACGGCCAGCGAGCACATGGCCATGGGGGCAACGCATTATTTGCGCACTTGCTTGCTTAAGTGGACTTTTTGATGAAGAGTCGGAATAACTAGTCTATACATGTTTTTTTTCCTTAACCACCTTACAGTCGCAACCAGTACGGCTGGTCTATAGTACCCTAGATGTATCTTGTAAGCCACGTTGAGAAATGTTCTCATATGCCCGGCCATGCTATATACTACTATATGCTTTGTGTTTTCTATGTATCCTAGTAGACGATAAGGAGACAGCGCATGACAGAAGAGAGGGAATATACCACCGTTTTAGTTCTATCGTAGATGCGCTAGCTAGCTAGCTTCACTTGTGAAGCTTGTGCACACAATTTCCAAAAATCACACCAAGTCATTACGGTTTCTCACTGGAAGCGTGTTTGGTTGCGTGCATGAAGATCAATCAGGTCTGCTGGCCACTAGTAAAAAACGGCCCTTTCGTCCGAGTCATTAGTCCCGGTTGTGGCTGGGATAGGACTAATTCCGGACCGGACGGTGTTAGATATAATGGGCTATTCTATTTAGGCCCATGTATATTTTAGATTTTCTCTAAATCTCAAAACCCAGATTTGTGGTAGCCCATATGTGTTTGGGCCTATGTTTGTGGCAGCTCACATGTGAGTGGAGTGGGAGCTAAAGTTTAGTCTCACATGGGAAGTTGAAGGAGAGTTGCACCACCTTATAAGGTGGAGTGTTGCACCACTTTGTAAGTGAGTGGCAATAAGAGATACATGCGCGCGCTCCTCCTCCGACGACGCCGCTCGCACGCCCGTTCGTCTCGTCTCAACGCGCGGGTTGCGGGAATCTCGCCGAGCCGAGGTTTATTTTGTTGCTCAGGAATCATAGGCTACTGTAACCGACCCGAACGTGCGCAACGTGGACTCGGCCCATGTTCGCCTCAGTTAGGGTTTCCTGAGCTACTCTATATAAAGTCCTGCGCGGCTACCGCCACAACATCACCGAAAACCAATCTAGGGTTTGCCATCCTCTCTACTTGCGCTGTCACCGTAGTCTACTCCATCCCGCTTGCAGGCGTGCACCGGCGGACGGAAGAGCAGGTCTCCGGAACCACTCGCCCTTGTGATCCTGTACGGGAGATGGCGAATAAGGTTTTTGGGAAGCGCTCCGCGTGACTGCTCGAGTTCTCCATCACGGGTCGTCTTCCATCCAAGTCAGGCGGTGCTGCCTACCGCCGTCTTCGTCGCCATCTGCTTCGATCAGTCTTCCCTAAAGTTTCTACTACGACAACCGAATGGTACGTGCTACGTGCTCTTGTTTGGTTATTCATCATGTTTTGTGAGTACATGTTAAGCTGTTGTTTGTTTCCGTTTATCCTGTTGTTTAGTACATCTAGTATGTTCGAGTTACATGAGCTAGTAGATGGTTTTGTCATGCTTAATATTCTGGAATTAATCATGGAAATTATGCCTAATATTTCAACAATCCAAAAAACTTATTGTAGGCAATTTCCTGAATTAACAATGGTTGGTTTTACCGATGCACTGAGGTCGGATAAGTTTACCGGTGTGCACTTTAAGAGGTGGCAGTACAAGGCTAAGCTTTGGCTGACCACGATGAAAGTGTTGCAGATTAGTAAAGCCAAACCTGAAGGAACTATGTCTGACGAGGATCAGAGGAAGTTCGAGAAAGCCAATACTATCTTTGTGGGATGCATTCTAAGCATTCTTGCCGACCGTCTGCGTGATGTGTTTATGCACATAAAAGACGGGAAGGAGCTCTAGGACGCACTGGACGCAAAATTTGGTGCTGCAGATGCTGGCAATGAACTGTACATCATGGAGAGCTTTCATGATATTAAGATGACAAAGGATCTTTCTGTGGTTCAACAAGCTCATGAGATATAGTGCATTGCCAAAGAGCTCGAACTCCTTAAGTGTACCTGTAGCATCCCATTTGTCTAACAATTGTAATGCTTCTTGGTCTAGTAATATAATGGCTATTTCCTATATATAATTGTTGCATCATTATATCATGCTCATGTCATCATGCCACCTTGCATTTGAGCATCATATAAAACCCTTTTTGTGTTGGTTCTTCTCTCATATGCATTGTAAATTGTATTTGCCTCTTGATATTGTATTTGGTTCTTGATATATTGTTTAAATGCCCAAGTTGAGTTGGGGGTATATCTTTATTCCACTCCACCACCTTTCTTTGTCACCACCTTATACTTCCACCATTCCAATAACCCATGAGCTTGTAATTCTTTTCTTTGGATTTTTATTCTAGCTCATGTGGGTTGGGTGGATCCAACTCTAATTTCTTTTGCTTGGCCTTTATTCCACCTTTTAGGAATGCATGGAATCATGCCATGTGATTTTATTTTGTTTTCACAAGATTAACACATGGCATTAAATACTTGCATGGGCCATGCAACCATCACCATCTTTTGTCCTCCTTTGTTTTTATTTGTTTTTGAGTGGATCATCTTCTCATCTCTCTCCTTCTCTCAATCTTTTCTACCTTGCTTAGTTGCTTGCCTTGTGCCATCAAACCCCATCACCCTCTCTCTCTAAACCCTCCTCTCTATCCAAAACCCTAACCCTAATCACCTACCCTCTATCACCATCCACCCTACCTAGCTAAAACCGAGACCACCTCTCTCTAACCCTAAGCCAAACCTAACCCGAGCCCCATCTAACCCTAAACCGAGGCCACCCTCTAACCTCCACTGAGCTAGCTCTCCCTCTCCTCTCTTCCTCACGCCAGCCCCACCCCGCAGCCTCACTACCCTCCCTGGCCTCACCTTGCCCCACCTGCCAGCTGCCTACCTGCCCCTGCCCTGCCTCCCAGCTCGATCACGTGAGGAGAGGCAGAAAAGGTGGCCGAAGCCACCTTTATCTTCACCACCTCCCCCACGGCACCTCTCTCTCCCTCTCTGCTTTATCTCTTTCCCCACGCCTCCTCTGGCCTCCCCAGATCCACCCAGTGCATTGCCCTCTCCCCCTCTTCTCGACCGCAACCATCTACACCGTCGCCGGCCAACCGTCGGTCTCCACCATCCCTCGGCGATCCAGGAGGCGTAGGCGGGCAGGAGGTTGTCGGCAAGGTCGAGGAGGCCCTCCGCATCGTCCCTGTACCCGCAGAAGAGGAGGAGAAGGACCAGCCTCGCTGCACACCGACGCGTCCCGCCAAAACCCTAGCTCTTCCCGTCCTCTGCTTCGCCGTCGCTCTGCTGCTCCCCGGCCCGATCCAACACCGCCAGCAGCCTCGCGGTGAGCTCCTCTCTCGCCCTAACACCTCCGTTCTCGCCGTGGCTCCCTGTGCTCGCCGGACCTTTCGTCGAGCGCCCTCAGCGCGCCGCCGCTCGCTGCGGTCTGCTCGCTCCCGCACCGCATAGAGCCATATCTAGCCGCGATCCCCCCTCCTGACACCAATCCCACCTACCGCAGCGGCTCCGCTTCTCTGCGCGCGCGCGCGTCGCGTCGCGGGTTCGATCCCCCGTGCCCCGCTCCCTGGCGAGCACCGATCGGCCTCTGCACGCGAGAAGAAAAACAGTACGTGGCACCCCTTTTTGCAGATAACCCCCACCATTTTTCCTCTGCTCAACCCGCGCTCCCCTCTGTCCCCACAGGTCAGTCTCTCTGGTGTTTTTACAAAAAGGGACCGCAGCTTCGTTTCTCTCAACCCGCGGTCCCTGGCTCTGCCGCGTGGCCTCAGCCCGCCCAGTCAGCCTGGCCCCACTTGTCTGTGGCTGTGGCTAGGACTGGGTTGAGTAGGAAAAGATTTCTGTATTTCTGTTTTCATTTAAACTTTTTCAAATTAATTCAAATTTCAAATTTAAATCTGTTTTTAATAACTTTTGAATTCTAATTCCAAATAATACAAATGATATATGTTTTTGAATCAGAAAAATGTGAGGATTTCAAATATTCCCTTCAAAATATATTTTGAACACTTTAAATTTCAAGTTGATTAAAATTACAATAAAATGCCCTTTTCTTAATTAATTAATAACTTTTGATTTATAACTCCAAATTTAGCAAATGATAGGTCTAAAATGATTATCTCGACGAGACCTTTCTGTTTATGCATTCCATGTTCTGTTTTGCAGCATGCATCATATAAATATAAAGATTACAGCAACTTATATGAGGTTAAAATGTGACCAAAACTCAATAAAATGCTTATTCTTGTATTCCACACCTCACCCATGCCATGCTACTTCATTGCCATGCAAATTGTGCATCATTCATAATGGCATGATTGTTTGCTTGTCGCATTTTATTCCTATGCTTGTGCACTTTATTTATGTTGGCCCTTGTTTGTTTGGTTCTTCTTCGAATAGACGCTGAGCAGGGGATATACCAAGAAACCCAGGAGCACTACCCAGATCCTTCTCTCGCTTCAACTGAGCTGCTAGGCAAGAACTACCACATGCTTGCATACATATAGTACCTATTGCCTCTATCTTATTCTTGCATCATTGAGTCGCGATTGCATTAAAATGAATCCCAAGTATTGCATAGCCTTTACTTTCAAACCCCACCGAAGCTTGTTCCTCTATCCCATGAGCCATTACTACAGGAGTTGTTTGAGCCATGCGAGTCGTAGAATAGCATGTGTAGGGTATGTGAGAGTCTGATGGATAACGAGGTACCTAAACAACTTAACCTGAGTAGTAATGGGATAACTAATGAAAGTGGCACCGGTGAGCAATATCTGCTATTTGGTTTTTCATGCTCACTTGTGTCCCGTAGGACCCCGAGTACTTGATTCCTGTTCCTTGAATATTCGCGCTATCCACATCCGGGAGGCTTATGGGACCCCCCTGAGCCAGAGCTTGATTCATTCTTATTTCTTGGGGCCACAAACTAGTTTGAGGTTTTATTTACTATCCTGTACTTATGCCATGCGTTACCGCTTTATTTACGATTGTGCGAGGAGCACCTGTACTGTTTAGGATCGTGACATGTTTTCGCTGTATCGACAAGCCCAGTCACATTTTTCGGGTTCCCAGTCGTTTACAGCCGTCCCCACAAACCTTGAGTCCGTCTCGAAGTCAGCTAACTTCTTTGCGGGTATACTTAATGGGGTGGCCCCCTGAAATATTTCTGAATCTTGTGATTGCTTTGTCGTGAAAGCCTCGTTGGGTTTCGATTTGGTTTTTCCGAGGTTGATCGAGTGTGTGTTGCTATTTGTGCACCCCTGCAGGGTAAAACTTTCTGAAAGCCGTGTCCACGGTTATTGACGACTTGGAGCACAGTTTCTCGATCATAGACAAGTATAACTAAAGTACCGCTTTTAATTTGACTAAGTACCTGACTAGTAAATAGTGCAATACTCATGGAATGGATAATAAAATTGCCAACGAATGGGGGGGTTGTTCGTCCGCTTCCTCGTTGGTAAGCGAGGAGGAGGATGGATCTGCTAATATTACTGTTATAACTATTGTCATTAATTCACGGACATCCGTCTATCTTTGGTTAGGCGGATGGTTAGCGAGTATCTATAGAATTGTTAGGGTTTATTTTTTTGCTACACTTGCGTCACCCCAGGTTGTGTCCCCTTTAGAGGCATAAAGACTTGCTGAGTACCCCTAGGGTCTCACACGATAAATTATTTGATTCAGATGAACAGGTGCACTCACAAGATGGATACTGGGTGGAGGAGACGGACGATGTGGGCAACGATCATTCGGTGTAGAGATTCCGGGAACGGGGATCCGTGAGATCTGTGGGCGGGATGTGTTTATTTATGGGGCATCTTATGCCGATTTGCTTCTTATCCGTACTCGGATCTTGTTTGCCGCTTCCGCCTGATACTCTGATGTTTGATGTATGAGGAGCTATCCTAAACTATTATATCTATCTAGGATATTTGGATCGTGCCGTATGGCATTGCAATATTTCTATTTCTTTTAGATGGAATGGCTCTGATGTACTGTTGTATGGTGGCTTGCATACATACTCATTTGTGTATGTAGTTGATCCCTTCGCCTGCCGATTACGCCGCCCGTTCTTGTCCCGATGTTTGGAAATGGTTGGGACGGCCGAAAGGTCTACCTGTGAGTGGAATTTGGGCCCCACCATACTATTTCAACCATTTCCGCTCATCCAGGCTCGTAACTAGGAGCGTAATTTACCGAGGTAGTTACAATTGGTATCAGAGCCATCCCGCCCTTCAGGGTCTCAGCCAAATGGTCGTTGTCAGTCTAGCAAATATTTTGGTAGCTATGTATACTAGGGAAAAACAAAACGCGAGAGTAAGACTGCTTCCACTTTTCTTCTTACCCACCCACCGACCCTTTTCTGGTAAGGAAGTGTAACGTTTTCAATCCTCTTCTTAAAAGTTCAAACTAGGATTCACGTGTTCTGGGTTTCCGTAGTACCATAGGTTGTGTGTGTGTGTGTGTGTGTGTGTGTGTGTGTGTGTGTGTGTAATTCCTTGTCTATCTGTTGCATCCAACGTGTTATCTTTATCTGCCTTTTGGTTATCAACTGTTGGTACATTCCATACCGACAGGCTTTTGCAAACCGACGCGATCTATCTGATTCGTTGTATACCGCCGTGATCTGTCTTACCCTTTGTTATCCGACGTTATCTTGTTTGGGGTGTTCGTTTCCGTAGTTACTAATCTTTAGGTTCATCGTGAGAAGAAGGGGTTAGGATATGTGTTCTACTTATTCATGTGCGGAGTAATGCTTTGAGTGCGGGATGGAGTCGCGACCATACCACTACTCTTATCATTCGCTTTTGTATATTGAATTGGTAGAGTCACTAATCTTGATTTGTTAAGTGATTTTGCGCATCTATTGGTATTTTAATGCCGAAATTTGCGGAAAAATTTTCTTTGATATATCTGTGTACCACACTCCTTTTCAGTCGTGTGCGATATGCTTAATATCTTCTAGGTGCTTGAACTTTGTTGATATTTTAATATCATCTTAGTAAATTGTATCCTTTAATCTTGGTTAATTCCATCTTGGTACTATTTTAGATTATTATTATTCTCCATTATAGTACTGACTTGTGTTTTATATCAATCACAGGATGGCACCACCACGCCGTTCTGATGAGGACATACCACCTGAACTGGGGTCCGCGTTGTCAAACATCGACAATGCCTTGGCAGCAATGCAGCAGAACCAGCGTTTCGAAGAAAGTGTCAGGAGGAATGAGTTTGCTCCGCTACCTCCACCTCCCAAGCGAGGAGACATCAAAAGCTTCCTGAAGTTCAACCCACGCCAATTTGATGTGTCCGATCAACCACTTGATGCTGATGATTGGTTGCGTGAGATGTCAAGGCTACTGGAGACTGCTGATGTTCCTGAGCAAGAATGGGTAAAATATGCTACTCACCTTCTGAAGGGAGATGCAGCTCTCTGGTGGGAGAATTACCTGAAGGCAAACTGCATTGGTTTTCAGCCTACTTGGGAACAGTTCACTGGAGCGTTCAAAGAGCAGTATCTGTCAGAAATTGTCATGGAGAGGATGAAGGAATGTTTCTCAACCTCAAGCAGGGAAATGACAATGTCAATACCTACATCAGGAACTTCATGAACCTTTCTCGTTATGGTGGCGATGAGATCTCTGATGACAAGAAGAAGCAAAAGAGGTTCCGGCAAGGGATCAATGCATCGATTAAATATGCAATCACACATGCAAGGACGACGTCTTTTCTGGAACTTCAGCATACAGCTCTGCAGGAAGAAGCAAGTAAGCAAGTGTTTGAGGAGTCAAAGAAACACAACCGCGAGGCAGCAAGCTCTTCAGCTATGTCAACTCCTTCTAAGCGTCGTGTCTGGGTTCCTAACACCCCACCGTCGCTCCCGGCTCCACCAAGACCTTCAAGCTTCGCGTCAAGGCCACCAAACTTCCTCACTGCGGCTCCCAGGGGATACAACCACCACTACCCTGGAGCGCCTGGCAGATTCCCTGGCTACGTTGCTCCACGTGCACCTGGTGCTTGTTTCACTTGCGGAGACTCTGGGCATCAAAACTGGAACTGTCCGATGAAAAACAAAGCTCTTCCTCCACCACCTCCAAGATCTGCGGCAAGCTCTCCTTTGGTTCGTGCACCACCACCTCGGGCTCTCAACATCAACACCAAGCCCGGGTCTACTGTTGCTCGTGCCAACTGTGTCAACGCCGCTCAAGCTGAGCATACACCTGGAGTTGTGATGGGTATGCTTCCCGTTAACTCAGTCCCTGCACGAGTTTTGTTTGATTCTGGTGCTTCGCATTCTTTTGTTTCGCATAAGTTTGCGCAAGAGCATGACCTGGCTAGGGTTCCTTTATCACGTCGTCTGGTGGTACAATCTCCTGGTTCAAACATGAGGGCTGCTCATATCAGCCATGGCAATCAAATTGAGATTGGTGGCTCTTCGTTCTCGGCGTCCTTAATTCTTCTGGGCAATTCTGACATTGATGTCATCTTGGGCATGGATTGGTTGACAGCAAATGCAGATGTGATTGATTGTGCTGAACGTTCGGTTTCTCTGAAGATTCCTGAAGGCCATATAGTCTATTCTCCAAGTATGACTCCTGCTATCCAGCTTTTCTCTTTGGCGGCTCTGAATGATGATGCTATGGAAGCTATTCAGAGTGTTCCGGTGGTCTGTGAGTTCCCAGATGTTTTTCCTGAAGAGTTACCAGGTATGCCTCCGGATCGTGAGGTTGAGTTTGTAATTGATCTTGAACCTGGAACGGCTCCTATCTCCAAGCGGCCTTATAAAATGGGTCCTGCTGAGTTGGCTGAACTCAAACGACAACTTGATGAACAAGAGAAGTTGGGTTTCATTCAACACAGTACTTCTTCTCGGGGTAGCCCAACAATCTTTGTGAAGAAGCGAGACAGGACTGATAGACTTTGTGTTGACTATCGGGCTCTCAACGCTAAAACCATCAAGAATAAATATCCCCTTCCGCGGATTAATGATCTCTTCGATCAGCTAGCTGGAGCTGTGGTGTTCTCTAAGCTTGACTTGAGAAGTGGTTATCACCAAATCAAGATTCGCAAGGAAGATGTTCCTAAAACAGCTTTCACCACCCGCTATGGCCTGTATGAGTACACGGTCATGTCTTTCGGTCTCACCAACGCACCTGCCACCTTCTCGAGGCTCATGAACTCGGTTTTCATGGAGTATCTTGATAAGTTCGTTGTGGTCTATCTAGACGACATCCTAGTCTATTCTAAGTCAAAGGAAGAGCATGAAGAACACCTTCGGTGTGTCCTAAACAAGCTTCGTGAGAACCGCTTGTATGCAAAGTTCTCCAAGTGTGAGTTTTGGCTGCCTCAAGTAACCTATCTTGGTCACGTCATCTCTGCCAAGGGCATTGCAGTCAACCCGGAAACTGTAAAGACAATTGTTGAATGGCTTCCTCCTGTTAATGTCAAAGAAGTGCGGAGTTTCCTTGGTTTGTCTAGTTATTGCCGTCGCTTCGTTCAGAACTTTTTGAAGATAGCGAAGCCTCTTACCGATCTCCTCAAGAAAGGCAAGAAATACCTTTGGACTCCTGCATGTCAAGCAAGCTTTGAGACACTCAAAGAGAAGCTCACTTCCACACCAGTCTTGGTTCCTCCGGATACATCTAAGCCTTTCCAGATATTCTGTGACGCCTCTTTGCAAGGATTGGGTGCGGTCCTTATGCAATAAAAACAAGTTGTTGCTTATGCCTCTCGACAGTTGAAGACGCATGAGATCAACTATCCTACACATGACCTCGAGCTCGCAGCAGTTGTCTTTGCTTTGAAACTATGGAGGCATTACTTGCTGGGCAACCGTTGTGAAATCTTTTCTGATCACAAGAGTCTGAAGTATATCTTCACTCAGCCTGATCTCAACCTTCGGCAGAGGAGGTGGATTGAAGCAATCAATGACTTTGATTTGACCATCAACTACACTCCGGGCAAAGCTAATGTCATGGCCGATGCTCTCAGCCGCAAAGCTTATGTCAACAACCTCATGATGGAAGAACAACAGCCTCTCTTGTGCGAGCAATTCCGTCAGCTCAACCTTCAAATTGTGGAACAAGGGTATCTCCTGAACCTTCTACCTACTCCTCTCTTGGAAGAAAAGGTTCGCTCCTTTCAGCGTGGTGATCCGCACACCAAAAAGATCATCTCAAAACTTCAGCTTCCGAAGTATGATTCCTTCCACGTCGATGATCAAGGCACGCTTTTCTTTGAACACCGGATGTTTGTTCCGAACTACCCGGGTTTGAGAGAGCAAGTTCTCAAGGAGGTGCATGATTCTGTTCTTTCTATCCACCCTGGCAGCACAAAGATGTACATGGACTTGAAAACACAATATTGGTGGCCGGGATTGAAACGATATTGTGCCAAGTATGTCTCGGAGTGTGATGTCTGCCGCAGAGTGAAAGCTGTCCATCAGAAACCTTACGGTCTTCTACAGCCATTGAAACCCCCGGAATGGAAATGGGAGAAAGTAGAGATGGACTTCATCACTGGTTTTCCAAGGTCGCAGAAGGGCAACAATGCAATCTTTGTTGTCATTGACAGGCTTTCTAAAGTGGCTCACTTCTTCCCCGTCAAGGAAACAATTTCTGGAATTCAGTTGGCTGAGCTCTATATCAACAGAACTGTCTCTCCGTATGGGGTTCCGCTTGAGATCAGTTCAGACCGTGGGAGCATCTTCACTTCCAAGTTCTGGGAAAGTTTCCAAAATGCTTTGGGAACAAAATTGAACTTCAACACAACTTACCACCCTCAGTCGCAAGGACAAGTCGAAAGGATCAATCAGATTCTGGAGGATATGCTTCGTGCTTGCGTCATCTCTTTGGCATGAAGTGGGAAGAATGTCTTCCTTATGCTGAATTCTCTTACAACAACAGCTTCCAGAAAAGTCTAAAGATGGCACCATTTGAGGCTCTCTATGGCCGCAAATGCTGAACTCCGATTGGTTGGTCGGGTGCAGGAGAAAGAATATGGTTTGGCCCTGACATTGTAACTCAAGCGGAGGAGAAGGTGCACATCATTCTTGAAAATCTAAAGATTGCTCAAAGTCGCCAGAAGAGCAATTATGACAGGAAGCACACGGACATGGTGTATGTCCCTGGTGATCTCGTTTACCTTCGTGTCGCTCCCATGAAAGGCACGCACCGTTTTGGTATCAAAGGAAAGCTGGCTCCTAGATACATCGGTCCTTTCAAAATTCGTGGAAGAAGAGGAGAAGTTGCTTATGCTCTTGAGCTCCCGGAAAAACTCAAGGTTCATGATGTTTTCCACATCTCTCAACTCAAGAAGTGCTTCAAGGATCCCGGCAGGACCGTGGATCATGAGCTAATCAATCTCCAAGAAGACCTGTCTTATCAAGAACACCCCACAAAAATCCTTGAGATCGCAGAAAGAAGGACTCGCAACAAGTCCATCAAGTTCTGCAAGGTGCAGTGGTCGCACCATTCCGTTGATGAAGCCACTTGGGAGCGTGAAGATGAACTCCGTGCCAACTATCCTACCCTCTTTGTGTCTTCTTCTTCTTCCTAGAATCTCGGGGCGAGATTCCTATTTAGTGGGGGAGAATTGTAGCATCCCATTTGTCTAACAATTGTAATGCTACTTGGTCTAGTAATATAATGGCTACTTCCTATATATAATTGTTGCATCATCATTATATCATGATCATGTCATCATGCCACCTTGCATTTGAGCATCATATAAAACCCTTTTTGTGTTGGTTCTTCTCTCATATGCATTGTAAATTGTATTTGCCTCTTGATATTGTATTTGGTTCTTGATATATTGTTTAAATGCCCAAGTTGAGTTGGGGGCATATCTTTATTCCACTCCACCACCTTTCTTTGTCACCACCTTATACTTCCACCATTCCAATAACCCATGAGCTTGTAATTCTTTTCTTTGGATTTTTATTCTAGCTCATGTGGGTTGGGTGGATCCAACTCTAATTTCTTTTGCTTGGCCTTTATTCCACCTTTTGGGAATGCATGGAATCATGCCATGTGATTTTATTTTGTTTTCACAAGATTAACACATGGCATTAAATACTTGCATGGGCCATGCAACCATCACCATCTTTTGTCCTCCTTTGTTTTTATTTGTTTTTGAGTGGATCATCTTCTCATCTCTCTCCTTCTCTCAATCTTTTCTACCTTGATTAGTTGCTTGCCTTGTGCCATCAAACCCCATCACCCTCTCTCTCTAAACCCTCCTCTCTATCCAAAAACCTAACCCTAATCACCTACCCTCTATCACCATCCACCCTACCTAGATAAAACCGATACCACCTCTCTCTAACCCTAAGCCAAACCTAACCCGAGCCCCATCTAACCCTAAACCGAGGCCACCCTCTAACCTCAACCGAGCTAGCTCTCCCTCTCCTCTCTTCCTCACGCCGGCCCCACCCCGCAGCCTCACTACCCTCCCTGGCCTCACCTTGCCCCACCTGCCAGCTGCCTACCTGCCCCTGCCCTGCCTCCCAGCTCGATCACGTGAGGAGAGGCAGAAAAGGTGGCCGAAGCCACCTTTATCTTCACCACCTCCCCCACGGCACCTCTCTCTCCCTCTCTGCTTTATCTCTTTCCCCACGCCTACTCTGGCCTCCCCAGATCCACCCAGGGCCTTGCCCTCTCCCCCTCTTCTCCACCGCAACCATCTACACCGTCGCCGGCCAACCGTCGGTCTCCACCATCCCCCGGCGATCCAGGAGGCGTAGGCGGGCAGGAGGTTGTCGGCAAGGTCGAGGAGGCCCTCCGCATCATCCCTGTACCCGCAGAAGAGGAGGAGAAGGACCAGCCTCGCTGCACACCGACGCGTCCCGCCAAAACCCTAGATCTGCCCGGCCTCTGCTTCGACGTCGCTCTGCTGCTCCCCGGCCCGATCCAACACCGCCAGCAGCCTCGCGGTGAGCTCCTCTCTCGCCCTGACACCTCCGTTCTCGCCGTGGCTCCCTGTGCTCGCCGGACCTTTCATCGAGCGCCCTCAGCGCGTCGCCGCTCGCTGCGGTCTGCTCGCTCCCGCACCGCATAGAGCCATATCTAGCTGCGATCCCCCCTCCTGACACCAATCCCACCTACCGCAGCGGCTCCGCTTCTCTGCGCGCGCGCCTCGCGTCGCGGGTTCGATCCCCCGTGCGCCGCTCCCTGGCGAGCACCGATCGGCCTCTGCACGCGAGAAGAAAAACAGTACGTGGCACCCCTTTTTGCAGATAACCCCCACCCTTTTTCCTCTGCTCAACCCGCGCTCCCCTCTGTCCCCACAGGTCAGTCTCTCTGGTGTTTTTACAAAAAGGGACCGCAGCTTCGTTTCTCTCAACCCGCGGTCCCTGGCTCTGCCGCGTGGCCTCAGCCCGCCCAGTCAGCCTGGCCCCACTTGTCTGTGGCTGTGGCTAGGACTGGGTTGAGTAGGAAAAGATTTCTGTATTTCTGTTTTCATTTAAACTTTTTCAAATTAATTCAAATTTCAAATTTAAATCTGTTTTTAATAACTTTTGAATTCTAATTCCAAATAATACAAATGATATATGTTTTTGAATCAGAAAAATGTGAGGATTTCAAATATTCCCTTCAAAATATATTTTGAACACTTTAAATTTAAAGTTGATTAAAATTACAATAAAATGCCCTTTTCTTAATTAATTAATAACTTTTGATTTATAACTCCAAATTTAGCAAATGATAGGTCTAAAATGATTAGCTCGACGAGACCTTTCTGTTTATGCATTCAATGTTCTGTTTTGCAGCATGCATCATATAAATATAAAGATTACAGCAACTTATATGAGGTTAAAATGTGACCAAAACTCAATAAAATGCTTATTCTTGTATTCCACACCTCACCCATGCCATGCTACTTCATTGCCATGCAAATTGTGCATCATTCATCATGGCATGATTGTTTGCTTGTCGCATTTTATTCCTATGCTTGTGCACTTTATTTATGTTGGCCCTTGTTTGTTTGGTTCTTCTTCGAATAGACGCTGAGCAGGGGATATACCAAGAAACCCAGGAGCACTACCCAGATCCTTCTCTCGCTTCAACTGAGCTGCCAGGAAAGCACTACCACATGCTTGCATACATATAGTACCTATTGCCTCTATCTTATTATTGCATCATTGAGTCGCGATTGCATTAAAATGAATCCCAAGTATTGCATAGCCTTTACTTTCAAACCCCACCGAAGCTTGTTCCTCCATCCCATGAGCCATTACTACAGGAGTTGTTTGAGCCATGCGAGTCGTAGAACAGCATGTGTAGGGTATGTGAGAGTCTGATGGATAACGAGGTACCTAAACAACTTAACCTGAGTAGTAATGGGATAACTAATGAAAGTGGCACCGGTGAGCAATATCTGCTATTTGGTTTTTCATGCTCACTTGTGTCCCGTAGGACCCCGAGTACTTGATTCTTGTTCCTTGAATATTCGCGCTATCCACATCCGGGAGGCTTATGGGACCCCCCTGAGCCAGAGCTTGATTCATTCTTATTTCTTGGGGCCACAAACTAGTTTGAGGTTTTATTTACTATCCTGTACTTATGCCATGCGTTACTGCTTTATTTACGATTGTGCGAGGAGAACCTGTACTGTTTAGGATCGTGACACGTTTTCGCTGTATCGACAAGCCCAGTCACATTTTTCGGGTTCCCAGTCGTTTACAGCCGTCCCCACAAACCTTGAGTCCGTCTCGAAGTCAGCTAACTTCGTTGCGGGTATACTTAATGGGGTGGCCCCCTGAAATATTTCTGAATCTTGTGATTGCTTTGTCGTGAAAGCCTCGTTGGGTTTCGATTTGGTTTTTCCGAGGTTGATCGAGTGTGTGTTGCTATTTGTGCACCCCTGCAGGGTAAAACTTTCTGAAAGCCGTGTTCGCGGTTATGGACGACTTGGAGCACAGTTTCTCGATCATAGACAAGTATAACTAAAGTACCGCTTTTAATTTGACTAAGTACCTGACTAGTAAATAGTGCAATACTCATGGAATGGATAATAAAATTGCCAACGAATGGGGGGTTGTTCGTCCGCTTCCTCGTTGGTAAGCGAGGAGGAGGATGGATCTGCTAATATTACTGTTATAACTGTTGTCATTAATTCACGGACATCCGTCTATCTTTGGTTAGGCGGATGGTTAGCGAGTATCTATAGAATTTTTAGGGTTTATTTTTTTGCTGCACTTGCGTCACCCCAGGTTGTGTCCCCTTTAGAGGCATAAAGACTTGCTGAGTATCCCTAGGGTCTCACACGATAAATTATTTGATTCAGATGAACAGGTGCACTCACAAGATGGATACTGGGTGGAGGAGACGGACGATGTGGGCAACGATCATTCGGTGTAGAGATTCCGGGAACGGGGATCCGTGAGATCTGTGGGCGGGATGTGTTTATTTATGGGGCATCTTATGCCGATTTGCTTCTTATCCGTACTCGGATCTTGTTTGCCGCTTCCGCCTGATACTCTGATGTTTGATGTATGAGGAGCTATCCTAAACTATTATATCTATCTAGGATATTTGGATCGTGCCGTATGGCGTTGCAATATTTCTATTTCTTTTAGATGGAATGGCTCTGATGTACTGTTGTATGGTGGCTTGCATACATACTCATTTGTGTATGTAGTTGATCCCTTCGCCTGCCGATTACGCCGCCCGTTCTTGTCCCGATGTTTGGAAATGGTTGGGACGGCCGAAAGGTCTACCTGTGAGTGGCATTTGGGCCCCACTGTACTATTTCAACCATTTCCGCTCATCCAGGCTTGTAACTAGGAGCGTAATTTACCGAGGTAGTTACAGTACCTTACCCGACAAGTTTGTGGCGGCTTGCATTTCCCCCTTCATGGAGGAACTTTGCCATAGCTCTCAAACACAAGAGACAGGAGATATCAGTGGAAAATCTGATAGCGTCCCTTGATGTTGAGGAGAAGGCTCGGGCTAAGGACACTACTGAGAAAGGAGAGAGTCATGTCACTGCTAACTTTGTGCAGAAAGGCAAATCCGTAGGCAAGAACAAAGGGAACTTCAAAAACTCTTTTAACAAGCCTGTAAAGACTACAACCTTCAAGAAGAAGAAGACGAACAGGGACAAGAGTGATATGTCTTGTTACAATTGTGGAGAGCCCGGCCACTTTTCCAAGGACTGTCCAGAGCATGCAGACCGCAGAGGGAAAAAGGCCAATACTGTCAACGTCGTGACCGCTAGCAATACTGATGGGTATGGTAATTTATTTACTGCTCTTTCAGTATTTCAATCATCATGTTGGTGGCTTGATACGGGTGCTAATGTTCATGTGTGTGCTGACATCTCTATGTTCACTTCTTATCAGGTCGCTCGGGATTCATCCATCCTAATGGGGAATGGATCACATGCTTCTGTTCATGGTGTTGGCACGGTGGATCTGAAGTTTACTTCCGGAAAGATCGTGCAGCTGAGGAACGTGCAGCATGGCCCTACTATGAACAAGAATCTCGTTAGTGGCTCCCTTCTATGCAGAGATGGGTTTAAGGTTGTTTTAGAGTCTAATAAAGTCGTTGTTTTGAAACATGGACAATTTATTGGTAAAGGTTATGAGTTCGGAGGCTTGTTCCGGTTTTCACTTTCAGAGTTTTGTAATAAATCCGTGAATCATATTTGTGGTGGTGTTAATGATGATACCAGTGTTTGGAATTCTCGTTTATGTCACATTAATTTTGGTTTGATGTCTTGGATGTCCAGTATGAGTTTAATTCCAAATTTCACTATTGCCAAAGGTTATAAGTGCCATAGTTGTGTGCAGTCAAAGCAACCTCGAAAGCCTCACAAGGCTGCCGAGGAGAGAAACTTGGCACCTCTAGAACTCATACATTCTGATCTATGCGAGATGAATGGTGTGTTGATAAAAGGTGAAAAGAGATATTTCATGACGTTGATAGATGATTCTACTAAATTCTGCTATGTTTACTTATTGCAAACTAAAGATGAGGCTTTAGACTACTTTAAAATCTATAAGGCCGAAGTTGAAAATCAACTAGAGAGAAAGATCAAGCGTCTTAGGTTGGATCGTGGTGGTGAGTATTTTCCCAAAATATTTGACGAATTCTGTCAGGAACACGGAATTATTCATGAGAGGACGCCTCCCTACTCGCCCCAATCAAACTGGGTTGCCGAGAGGAAAAACCGCACGCTGACTAACTTGGTGAATTCCATGTTAGCCACTGCTGGTTTATCAAAGGCATGGTGGGGGAGGCTTTGTTGACTTCATGTCATGTCCTAAATAGAGTTCCTAACAAGAATAAAGAAAAGACCCCTTATGAGGAGTGTGTTGGGAGAAAACCATCATTTTCGTATCTACACACTTGGGGGTGTTTGGCAAAGGTCAACATACCGATCCCCAAGAAACGCAAGCTCGGACCCAAGACAGTGGATTGTATCTTTCTAGGGTATGCTCCATGGAGTGTAGGATATAGATTTCTAGTGGTTAAATCTAAGGTGCCTGATATGCATGTTGATACTATAATGGAATCTCGTGATGCAACATTCTTTGAGAATATTTTTCCTATGAAAGATATGCATAGCATTGGTAGGATTTCTTCTGAAATACTTCTTGAATCTAGTGCATCTATTGAGAATTCTTAACAACCACATGAGGAATTCCTTGAGAAGGATGATGATGAACCTCTCACGAGGAGTAAGAGACAGAGGGTTGCAAAATCCTTTGATAATGACTTCATCATGTACCTTGTGGATGATACTCCCAGATCCATTACTGAGGCATATGCATCTCCTGATGTAGATGATTGGAAAGAAGCTATCCAAAATGAGATGGACTCGATTCTTTTTAATGGAACTTGGGAATTATCAGAACGACCCTATGGTTGTAAACCTGTGGGATGTAAGTGGGTGTTCAAGAAGAAGCTAAGGCCTGATGGTACTATTGAGAAATACAAGGCGCGTCTTGTAGCTAAGGGATACACACAGAAAGAAGGCGAAGATTACTTTGACACCTATTCACCTGTCGCTAGACTAACCACCATTCGAGTACTACTATCCCTGACTGCCTCTTATGGTCTTCTCATTCATCAAATGGATGTGAAGACAACTTTCCTTAATTGAGAGTTGGAAGAGGAGATCTATATGGATCAGCCGAATGGGTTTGTGGTAAAAGGTGAAGAGACAAAGGTGTGCAAGTTATTAAAATCTTTATATGGCCTCAAACAAGCACCTAAGCAATGGCATGAGAAGTTTGACAGAACTCTACTTTCTGCTGGCTTTGTCCTTAATGAGGCTGATAGGTGTGTTTACTATCGCCATGGTGGGGGCGATAGTGTTATAATATGTTTGTACGTGGATGGCATTCTGATCTTTGGTACAAACATGAAAGTGATAAATGAAGTCAAGTCTTTCCTGTCAAAGAGTTTTGATATGAAAGATCTGGGAGAGGCTGATGTGATTCTGAACATCAAGCTTATTAAGAACAAGAATGGGATTACTTTAACGCAATCTCATTATGTTGAGAAGGTCTTGAGCCGATTTGGCTTTAATGATGGCAAGACTTCTCCAACACCTTATGACCCTAGTTTGACATTACGAAAGAATAAGAAGGAACCGACAGATCAGCTGAAATATTCACAAGTTGTTGGTTCTCTCATGTACTTAGCAAGCGCTACAAGACCCGATATCTCTTTTGCTGTGAGCAAGTTGAGTAGGTTCATGTCTAACCCGGGTATTGATCATTGGCATGCACTTGAAAGGGTCATGCGCTATCTATGTGGTACAATGAGCTATGTGATTTACTATTCAGGGAACCCTGCTGTGCTTGAAGGATATAGTGATTCAAATTGGATCTTCGACGTTGATGAACTTTACGCCACGAGTGGGTATGTGTTTACCCTTGGAGGTGGAGCAGTGTCATGGAGGTATCGTAGACAAACCATATTGACGAGGTAAACTATGGAAGCAGAACTTACTGCTTTAGACACAGCCACTGTTGAGTCAGAATGGCTGCGTGAGCTCTTGATGGACTTGCCTGTGGTTGAGAAACATGTGCCGGTAATCCTTTTGAATTGTGACAACCAAACTGTTATTGTCAAAGTGAACAATTCTAAGGATAACGCGAAGTCATCAAGACACGTGAAGAGACGTTTGAAATCTGTCGGGAAATTGACAAACTCCAGAGTAATAACTGTTACATATATTCAAACAGAAAAAAACCTGGCAGATCCCTTTACAAAGGGAATATCACGAAATGTGATAGATAGTGCATCGAGGGAGATGGGGTTGAGACCCATGGATGTCACACCTAGCGGTAACCCAACCTATGTGATCGGAGATCCCGTGAATTAGGACCTGAGAAGAACAAGCTAGTGGGTGGACTGAGGAGAGTATTTTGTAACCCTCTCTAGGTGAAGATGCATAACTCTCATAATCTGCAAGGCAGGTTGGCAACATGCCTTAATGTGTTTTTGTTGGCTTTAATTAGCAAAGATGTCGTCCTACAAGGCATTCTTGAAAGAACACACCGATATGAGCTCGAATGTAAACGTCGCGGTCTATGAGACTTGGGTGATCTCTAGTAAACTCATGAAGAGACCAGGGAGTATGACTCATATGCTCCAACCCACGGGGTAGGCTACTGGCAGCCAGGTACTAGTTATGATTTTGAGTGAAATCTATTGGCACCAAACTTTCAATTCAAGGTTCGTCCATTGTTCAAGTTGTTGATAGACGTAGTTTAAGATTCTAGATGGAAGTTCAACTTAACAGTCTCTGCTGAAACACTGGTATATAAACAAGTAGCAAGGATTGGAAAATCTTCAAATGGGCATTTGAGATCTGGTGGGGGATTGTTAGAAATAATGGTCTATTCCATTTAGGCCCATGTGTATTTCAGATTTTCCCTAAATCTCAAACCCCAGATTTGTGGCAGCCCATATGTGTTTGGGCCCATGTTTGTGGCAGCTCACATGGGAGTGGAGAGGGAGCTAAATTTTAGTCCCATATGGGAAGTTGAAGGAGAGTTGCGCCACCTTATAAGGTGGAGTGTTGCACCACTTTGTAAGTGAGTGACAATAAGAGAGATACACGCGCGCGCTCCTCCTCCGACGACACCGCCGCTCGCACGCCCGCCTGCCCATCCGTATCGTCACGACGCGCGCGCCACAGGTTGCTGGAATCTCTCTGAGCCGAGCTTTATTTTGATGCTCAGGAAAATTGTGAGGTTTTTGACAGACGTGTTAAACGGTTAGCTTATTCGGGTCGCTCCCAAATCGTGGGCTACTGAAACCGACCCGAACATGCGCAACGTGGCCCACGTTCGCGTTCGTTAGGGTTTCCTGAGCTGATCTATATAAAGTCCTGCGTTGTCTGTAAACCTTTGTAAGATACTTTGCCCCTTTCTTTGGGGTATTATCAATATAGTTCGAGAGGCAGTAGGTCCCATTGGGATCCTACTGTCATAATGCTCAAAAAAAAAACACTATCGAAAACAAATCTAGGATTTGCCATCCTCTCTACTTGCGATGTCACCTTAGTCTACTCCATCCCGCTTGCCGGCGTGCACCAGAGGACAGGATAGCAGGTCTCCGGAACCACTCGACCTTGTGATCCTGTACGGGAGAGGGCGAATAAGGTTTTTGGGAAGCGCTTCGCGCGACTGCTCGAGTTATCCATCACGGGTCGTCTTCCATCCAAGTCAGGCGGTGCTGCCTACCACCTTCTTCATCGCCATCTGCTTCGATCAGTCTTCCCCAAAGTGTCTACTACGACAACCGAACGGTACGTGCTACGTGCTCCTGCTTGGTTATTCATCATGTTCTGTGAGTACATGTTAAGCTGCTGTTTGGTTCCGTTCATCCTGTTATTTAGTAGATCTAGTATGTTCGAGTTACATGAGCTAGTACCTGGTTTTGTCATGCTTAATATTCTGGAATTAATCATGAAAATTATGCCTAATATTGCAACAGACGGCCCAGATCGTACGACACCATAGGTCCCGGCCCATTAGACACCACTAGTCCTGGTTTGAGATACAAACCGGGACTAAGGCACCCCCTTTAGTCCCGGTTTGTATCTCAAACCGGGACTAGTGGTCTGACCCTATATATATGGCACATCCCCTCCCTCTCTCAACTATTTTTTTTTCTGGTGAGAGAGGTGGTGGGTTTGTGCTATTTTTTTCTTATTCATATGCACTAGAGGTGTTTGGTGAAATGCTTGTTAGAGCGATGCGACTTTAGGTCACACAAGACAGACTTGATATGAGGTGCCCGAGCCACACTTAAGTTTTCTCATCTTTGTTTCCAAGTGTGCTAAAAGGTTAGCAACTATTTTCTCGTTTAGACCGTGCGGTACTAATTTTGGCATCGTGATTGCGTTTGATATATATTTGTATGATACAAATGAGCCATCCATGGATGTACGATGACCGACGCTCTGCCGCTTTTAGAGAAGGCGTGCATTCTTTTCGTCTTGTGGTCGAGGCAAACAAGCGGCGGGATGGTTTTATGTGTTGTCCATGTGTTGACTGTAGGAATGCGAAGGCTCACACTTCCGCAAGAATCATTTAGATCCACCTGCTTCGGTCTGGTTTTATGTCCGGCTATAATGTTTGGACCAAGCACGGAGAAAGAGGGGTTGCGATGGAAGACGACGATGAAGAAAAGAACGATGATGACAACTACCGATCTATTTTCCCTAAATACGCTGATACCGCAATGGAAGACAATAAAGAAGAAGGAGGTGAAGAACGGGAACCAGATGAGCCCGTTGATGATCTTGGTTGGGTCATTTCTGATGCAAAGCGAGACTGCGACACAGAAAAGGAGAGGTTGCAGTTCGTGCAGATGTTACAGTACCACAACAAATTGTTGTACCTAACTTGGGAAGATTGCCAGAAGAAGCTGGGTAGCACACTGGAATTGCTAAAGTGGAAGGCAGAGACCGGTGTGACTGACTCGGGATTTGAAAATTTGCTGGTACTAATGAAGAAGTTGCTTCTAAGAAATAATGAATTGCCCGCCAGTACGTACGAAGCAAAGAAGCTCGTCTGCCCTCTAGGATTAGATGTGCAGAAGATACATGCGTGCCCTAATAACTGCATCCTCTACTGCGGTGAGAAGTACGAGAATATGGATAAATGCCCGGTATGCACTGCATTGCGATATAAGATCAAAAAAGATGACCCTGGTGATGTTGATGGCGAGCCACCCAGGAAGAGAGTTCTTGCCAAGGTGATGTGGTATGCACCACGGTTGAAACGTTTGTTCAGAAACAAAGAGCATGCCAAGTTGTTGCGATGACACATGGAAGAACGTAAGAAAGATGGGATGTTGAGGCACCCCGCTTATGGTCGGCAGTGGAGAAAAATCGAGAGAGACTTCCCGGACTTTGCTGGTGACGCAAGGAACTTATGGTTTGGTCTAAGTATAGATGGAATGAATCCTTTTAGGGAGCAGAGTTGCAGTCACAACACCTGGCCCATGACTCTATATATCTACAACCTTCCTCCCTGGTTGTGCATGAAGCGGAAGTTCATTATGATGACAATGCTCATCCAAGGCCCGAAGCAACCCGACAATGACATTGTTGTGTACCTAAGGCTATTAGTTGATGAACTTTTATAGTTGTGGGCCGAACCAGGTTTACGTGTGTGTGGGATGAGCACAAATAGTAGCCATTCGACCTACGAGCGTTGCTGTTCATAACCATCAATGATTGACCTGCTCTTAGTAACATCTTAGGACAGACGAAGAAGGGATACAATGCATGCACACACTGTTTAAATGAGACTGAAAGTATATATCTGGATAAATCTAGGAAGAATGTGTACCCGTACAATCATCGTTTTCTTCTGCCCAGACATCCCTTAAGGAAAAAAGGCAAGCATTTCGATGGCGAGGCAGATCACCGAAAGAAGCCTGACCTCCGTACTGGTGCTGATGTATTTGGTATGGTCAAGAATTTAAATGTAATATTTGGAAAGGGTCCTGGAGGACAACCTGTTCTAAAAGATGCCGACGGACACGCACCCATGTCGAAGAAGAAATCTATATTTTGGGAGCTACCCTATTGGGCAGTCCATGAGGACCGCTCTGCAATCGACGTGATGTACCTGACGAAGAATCTTTGCATGAATATTCTAGGATTCCTAGTCTTGTATGGGAAGTCAAAAGATACACCGGAAGCACATGAGGACCAACAACGTCATAAAGGACGATACGACAAGCATCCAGGGCATTTTCAAGAGCATGCCATCTATGTTCTTACCAAGGAAGAGAAGGAAATCTTTTTTGAAGTCTTTTTTCAGTATCAAGGTCATGTTCGGCTTCTCGTCTAACATAAAGGGAATAGTAAATATGAAAGATAAAAAATTCCAAAACTTAAAGTCTCATGACTGCAACGTGCTTTTGACGCAATTGCTTCCGGTTGCATTGAGGGGAATTCTACCGGAAAATGTTCGACTGGCCATTGTGAAGGTATGTGCATTCCTCAATGCAATTTCTCAGAAGGTAATCGATCTAGAAAGTCTATCAGGGTTATAGATTGATGTGGTTCAATGTCTGGTCAGCTTCAAGTTGTCGTACCCTCCATCCTTCTTCAATATTATGACGCACCTCCTAGTTCACCTAGTCGAAGAGATTAGAATTCTCGGTCCTATGTTTCTACACAATATTTCCCCTTCGAGAGGTTCATGGGAGTCTTAAAGAAATATGTTCATAACCATGCTAGGCCAGAAGGAATCATCTCCAAGGGCTATGGAACAGAGGAGTTCATTGAGTTTTGTGTTGGCTTTCTTCCTGACCTTAAGCCAATTGGTGTTCCTGAATCTCAGTATGAGGGGAGGCTAACTGGAAAAGGCACACTAGGAAGGAAAGCAACGGTCTGTATAGACATGGATTCTTTCAGTAAAGCACACTACACAGTTCTACACAATTCCACCTTGGTGGATCCATATATCGAGAAACACAAGATTATTCTATGCTCGGAAAACCCGGGGAAGCCTGACTCCTGGATTAAAGTGGAGCACGAGGCTACTTTCGGCGGTTGGTTGCAGACACATTTCATGAATAACACCACTGTTGGAGATCAGTTGTACTTGTTGGCCAGGTTACCATCTTCGACTATATGTACTTTCCAAGGGTAGGAGATAAATGGTAATACATTTTACACGATCGCCCAATATAAAAAGAGCACCAACCAAAACAGTGGTGTCCGATTTGATGCAACAAATGGCAATGGGCATAAGGACACATATTATGGGTACATAGAGGAGATATGAGAACTTGAGTATGGACCTAATTTTAAGGTCCCTTTGTTTCGGTGCAAATGGGTCAAGATGACAGGAGGCGGGGTACATGTAGACGAAAACTATGGCATGACAACAGTGGATCTCAACAATCTTGCGTACATGGACGAACCATTCGTCCTAGCCAATGATGTGGCTCAGGTTTTCTATGTGAAGGACATGTCTACGAAATCGAGAAAAAGAAATCAACAAAAGAATACATTGTCCAATAAGCCAAAGCGTCACAAGACAGATATGTGTTGGAGATATGCCCAAGAGGCAATAATAAAGTGTTTATTATCATATCTTCGTACTTATGATAAATTTTTACATACCATGATATAATTGTATTAACCGGAAACATT
Organism: Avena atlantica; assembly: GCA_910589765.1. Classification (NCBI taxonomy): domain Eukaryota; kingdom Viridiplantae; phylum Streptophyta; class Magnoliopsida; order Poales; family Poaceae; genus Avena; species Avena atlantica. Next base: position 76,229,680 of record OU342734.1, read on the forward strand.
AATACTTGTGTGATTTGTAAACATAAAAGATTCCCTAGTAAAGCCTCTTGTTAAACTACCTTGTTGGTTAATATATGATCATGGTTTCCTGATCATGAACATAGAGATGTTATTAACAACGGGGTCATGTCATTAGGAGAATGATGTGATGGACATACTCCTATAGTTAAGCGTAGCATAAAGATCAAGTCATTTAATATAGTTCATTTTCTATAAGCTTTCTGATACATAGTAACCTAATTCCTTCGACCATGAGATCATGTTAATCACCATCACCGGAAGGATGCTTTGATGACATCCAACACCACACCGTAACTAGGTGGCTATAAAGGTGGCATTGAGTGTTCGGAAAGTATGGGTTGAGGCACATGGATCAAGAGTGGGATTTGTCCATCCATATGACGGATAGATATACTCTAGGCCCTCTCGATGGAATGTCATCCAATTAGCTTGCAAGCATGTGATTGGCTCACAAGGGATCACATATCACGGGAACGAGAAAAGAGTACTTATCGGTAACGAGGTTGAACTTGGTATGCAGAGATACCGACGATCAAAACCTCGGATAAGTAAACTATTGTGAGACAAAGGGAAATTGGTATCGTATGTAAGTGGTTCATTCGATCGCAAAGTAATCGTAGAAATATGTGGGAGCCATATGAATTTCCAGATTCCTCTATTGGTTATTGATCGGAGAAGTGTCTCGGTCATGTCCGCATAATTCACGAACCGTAGGGAGACACACTTAAGGATTCGATGTTTTTGAGTAGTTATGGAATGATGAGTAAGAGACAGAATGTTGTTCGGAGTCTCGGATGGGATCTGGGATATCACGAGGAGATCCGGAATGGTCCGGAGAATAAGATTCATATAAGGAAAGTCCTACTTCGGAGTTCGGAAAAGATTCCGGTGTTTTCACCAGGAATGTTCTAGAAGGGTCTGGAAGGTCCGGCACTCCGGAGGGGAAGGGTACATGGATGTGTCATAACAATGTGGAATGGTTGCATCATGTACTAGGTCACTTGGCTGGGCAATTTGGAGAGAGAAATCAAATCCAAGTTTGAAAGTCAAACACCAATTTGAAAAAGTCAAATCTGAAGTTTGCTTGGTGGAGGGAGAGTAGGAAACCTACTTGGGGAGGAAGTCCCACTCCCTCCACCCGCCGGCCATGAAGAGGAGTTGGAGGAGGACTCCCTCCTCCCAAAGCGCCCCTCCCACCTATATAAGCAGGGGTAGGGCGCCCCTACCCCTCATACCCAAACCCTAGCTCTAGGCGCCACCACCCCTCCAAGTGCTGCCGCCACCTAGGGCTCCTCTAGCCGCCGAATTAGGGTTTCCCCAAACCCTAGCCGCTGGCCAAGCCAAACCCCCTTGGTGACTATAATCCGTAGATCGCCAAGGCTCTCTCTTACTCCACCATACTCGCTCCGGCTTAGGCGAAGCCCTGCGGGATCTTCCCTCTTCTTCCGACACAACGCCATCGTGCTGCCGGAATCACGAGGAGAGTGCTACAACCTCTGATGCCTGCTGGAACAAGGGAGAGGAAAGTCTTCATCGAGTACCGAACGTGTGACCGACTGCGGGAGAGCTGCCAGAACGCAGCGCCGGAAGGATCATCTACGCGATCTTGAGATCGGAAAGTGTACGACTACATCACCCACGAGAATCTGCTCTCGTTAACCGCTTTGGATCTTCGAGGGTTAGTATTCTATCGACTCGTTGCTACAATCTAGTAGATAGATCTTGGCTTGATCATAGATTAGATATTGATTGTGTGTTCATGCGGTAGAATTTTTTTGTTTTCCATGCTACGAACCCCTATAGTGGTATCAGAGCCGTGTCTATATGTAGATCTATTGCACGAGTAGAACACAATGGTCATTGTGGGCGATGGTGCTTTTATTATCAATTGCTTCTTGTGTACTTTGCATCTTGCGGTATGGTGGGATGAAGCGGCCCGGGCTAACCTTACATGACATAGTTCATGAGACTTGCTCCACGCTCAACATGCAACTTGTATTGCATAAGTGGCTTTGCTGGTGTCTGTCTCTCCCATCATAGTAAAGATTCAATTTACAACGGGCACTTGATAGTTCAAGCATCAACGTTGTGGTTCTTGTTCGTAAGTTAGAACGACACTTATTGAAAGCCCCAAACCACGTAAAATATGCAAATAAAATTAGAGGCATCTAACTTTGTTTTGCAGGGGTGTGCTGTGATGTGATATGTCCATGATTGTGATTATATATGATGTATGCAATGTTCCTTATTGTAAGTCGGCAACCGGCAGGATCCATATGGTTGTATTTTATATTCCGTTAAAGACCCGCGTGTCTATTATTCAAAGTAGTTGTAATAGTTGATGCTGGTGGATGACAACCATGAAGCAGCACCATTGACCTTGACGCCATGCTGGTGATGATGGAGATCATGTTCGTGCTTAAAGATGGAGATCGGAAGCACAAGAAGAAAGGTCATATCATATCACATATTATGAATTGCATGTGATGTTAATCTTTTTATGCATCTTGTATTGCTTAGTTAACGATGGTAGCATTATAAGATGATCCCTCAAGCACACAATTTCAAGTTTTAAAGTGTTCGTCCTTAGTAAGCACCGTTGCTAAAGATGTTTTGAAGCACCACGTGATGATTGGGTGTGCTAGATTCTGCGAGTGTATACAACGTGAGCAAGCTAGATTTGCTCATGCGGAAGCTAAGGTTTGATCTTGACGAGCCTAGCATGTACAGACATGGTCTCGGAACACGGAATACCGAAAGGTAAAGCATGAGTCATATAGATGATATGTTGAACATGATGATTGTTCTCCTTTGAAACTATATCATGTCACGTGGTGATCGGACTTGGTGTACTGAATTTGGTTCGTGTGATCACGAAAACAATGTGAGGGATATTGTTTTGAGTGGGAGTTCAACAGCAATATGATTAAAAGTTGAACACTATTTATCATAATTTAAATCAAAGTGAATTTGCATAGTTGTTGTAGTCATTGGCATCCGTTTACCACCTTGCGCTTAGTTGAGATAATAGAACTATAGAATTCTGGTTAGTGACTTTACGAACTGGTATCGTATTGTTTTGAAGTGTTAATCTAAAGTTTAAAAGTCCTATTGCAAACTTCCAGTAAGTTCCGGTTACTCCATGAAGTTTAATAATTGGTATTAAATCAAGAGTGACAATTCTAGTGTTAGTGTATAAGTATCATGTTTGTCTCCATGATTCTTGATATTCAAAAGATTGTCTTAATATCAAGGTTATCTAGGATCTGAAAGAGTTGTTTCAGAAACCATGATGTGTGGAAGATATTGTGATATCTGAAACAAAGTTTTGGTTGCAACATGATAGAGTATAATATGGCAAAAGACACGTTCTCGTATTTGATGAGAATGTGCAAAAGGTTGGAGACACTGGTCTTCTTAATTCTCCAAAAGGTTTTGGAGAGCAACATTATACTCGCGATTCACCGTTATAAGCTAAAATTAGCTTGATCATGAATTTCCATGATAAGGGTGAATTTTGATAAAATGTTTACTACACTAAAAGATTACTAAAGAATGGAATTTGAAAGAACACCAAGTATTTGATGATGGTGATCTACTTCAAAGTGCAAGTCCAAAGACATTGGTATTTAACTATACATGCTTTGGACTATGTGTCATGTGTATGGCTCCACTATTGATGTTGATAGATTCTTTCAAACAGAAAAGGAAATACTGAAAGAGAATCTCATAAATATATGGCAGAAAATAAAAGACTAGAATTTTTCAGCTTAGGTATATAGAGGATATACATGTTATGGATATATTCTTTGCTTATTAAACAATGTGGTTCTTAAGTATTTGATACTGAATTTGTTGGTGTGAATCGTCATACGAAACAACACAATTCATGAACTATAATGGCCTAAGTAACTAGCAAGAGAATATGTGATGATGTTCATCGAGAACAAATAAAGTATTGATATGTTTCTCGTTAACATCAAGCTTGCCTTCAAGATTTATTTTATCAGGTATTATGAGAACAAAAGGGTTGTTCAATTAATTGTCGTAATCCATAAAATATGGATGATTTACAAATCTTGTTGGATCAATCACATCCATAAAATAAGTGCTAAAAATGTCGAAACACAATTGATTGAAAGATCACTTAGGAAGTGACATCACCGTTTAAATTATATTGGAAATAAAACATGAAGAAACTCCATGTGGATGGAATTTTGGAGTCTTTTGATTTTTGATCAAATGATGCTTGTGCAACTTTCCTAGAGATAATTAAAACTCCATTCATAGACCAAAGGGAACGGATGACTAGCTTATTGAAACTTGTACATAATGTTGTATGAAGTCCATTATGTATAGTCAAGAGCGATGGATTTCAACTTCATATGCTTTCTTCGAAAATTTGAGTGAATATATGAATATTTACTTAATAAGGATAAAGTATCAAACATTTGAAAAGTTCAAAGACTTTCAAGATGAAGTGCAAAATCATTGTAACAAGAATATAAATACTTTATGATAAGATCATAAAGGAAGATATTTGAGTTACAAGTTTAGCATAAAAACACCTAAGATTTAAGGAATCGTTCCGTGGATTTGCATTTCCCGAAACACCATAACAGTATGGAACGTTCGAGATATGTAATTGAACCTTGTTTAACATGGTAAGATCAAAGGTGTAATTCATAAAACTGCCATTATATTTTAAAGATTAAAAGTTTTAGAGACTACCGTTTTTCCACTGAAAAGATCTCCATCATAATCCGTTGAATTGACACCATATAAAGTTATGGTTTGGGATAAAACCCAAGTTGTCCTTTCTTAAAAATTGGTATGCTATGCATAAGAAAGATGTTTGCAACCAAAATCGGATGAACATATCTTTGTATGTTATTTTGAATAATAGTTGAGTATTCCTCCATAACACCGAAGACAAAAGTGTTTGTCGCTTAGAACGTCAAGTTTCTTTGAGAAGGAATTTTCCATGAAAAGTTAAGTGGGAGGACAATAGAACTTTGATATGGTTAAAAGAACCTTAGCTATATGTGCAAAGTTGCACAGTGCCGAAAAGTGTTCTAGAGGCAGCAACAATGCTCATGGCTCACGTGCCTCAAAGGTTGTGGTCACAGAGGTCTAAGTTCCTATTAAAACAAGTAGGTCGGGTAAACAATCAAATACCAAGATTTGAGAGTTAAATCATTATTTGACAATAATGATCCGACTACATGCAAAGAAGCCGATGATGGGTCCTGACTCCGTCAAATGGCTTGAAGCCATAAAATCCGTGATAGTTCCATATACGAGAGATCAAGCTTTGAACTTGAAAGACCCTCTGGAAAGGTACAAGACCTTACAGTCATATTTGGATCTATAAAGAAATAGACATGGATGTTTCACATCTATGAAATTATCGACATGTCGGGAAAGAGTTCACGACAATATTCAAAGAGTTGACTATGACAAGATCTGATCTTTCATTAAGCGATATTTAGTCTAGATGGATTAATGTAGCAATCACTACATATAATTTTGTTATGTGTTGAATAAACAAAACAAGTTCTTCTAATATAATGGTTACCTAGGATGTGTGCATGACATGGTCCAAAGGGTTTTGATAACTCAAAGGATGCTAAAAGCATATGCAAACTTCAATGGTTGAAGTAAGCATCGCGGAGTTGGAATCTTCACTATGATGAAACTGTTAAAATAGTTTAATTTCATCGGAGATGATGAAGATGCTTACATTTGCAAGAAATTAAGTGGGAGCGATAAGACATGTTTCTAATACATTATGTGGAAGACATATTGTTGATTGGAAATGATGTATCTATTTATTAACACAGGATAATAATTTCATCTCGATGAAAGGCTTAGGCAGAACCCGAATATTTGGCATCAATATCTATATGGATAAATTGTGACGCAAATATGGTTGTGCCAGAAGTACATAGATGAGATATTGAATGAGTTCAATATAGAAACTACAAGAAAGGTTCTTGTTGCACATGAAGGATTGAATAAAAATTTAAGTATTTTTGATACTTGATAGATACAATCACAAAGAGTATTTTATCAATCATGCTGTGATGTGTACAAATCCAGATATGTCTTATGCTCTAAATGTTATGAGCATATACCAGAATGATCCATAAGATTATTGGACGATAGTAAAGATATTCTTATGATCTTTTAGAAGAACTAAGAATATATTATTTTGTAGAAGTGACAAATAGATGGTTAGTTCATTGTAAAAGTATTACATTGATACTAGTTTTGTCACAAAGTACAAATTAAGTTTATCTCAATCTAAACTAAGGGTGGCACAATATGATGGAAAGTAAGTTCCATAATGAATTTGGATGAATTCCAAAGTTAAGACATTGTGACATATACTACAACAAAAGGCTAAGTATATGACTGCTATTATAGCAGCAAAAGAGAGCATTTGTGTCAAGTAGTTTGTTATCAAAGTAGGTGTAGTTCACAGCGGGATAGTACTATGAAGATATATTGTATGACAATATTATCAACATGTTTTAAACCCCAAGGAACTAAAGGTCTCACCAAAGGACCAAATTTGTACAAAGCCATCTCATTAAGAGAATGAGTGATGCGTAGAGACGCAAAGACATGCAATTACACACGGACCTGAAAGTGTCGGATACGGAGATCAGTTGACCACTAGCAATCGTGTAAATACAACACTGGAAAGCCATAGATGTTGAATGCACAAAGGTTTGAAACTAGATTATTGACTCTAGTGCAAGTGGGAGACTGTTGGAGATATGCCCAAGAGGCAATAATAAAGTGGTTATTATCATATCTTCATACTTATGATAAATGTTTACATACCATGCTATAATTGTATTAACCGGAAACATTAATACTTGTGTGATTTGTAAACATAAAAGAGTCCCTATTAAAGCCTCTTGTTAAACTAGCTTGTTGGTTAATATATGATCATGGTTTCCTAATCATGAACATGGAGATGTTATTAACAACAGGGTCATATCATTAGGAGAATGATGTGATGGACATACTCCTATAGTTAAGCGTAGCATAAAGATCAAGTCATTTAATATAGTTCATTTGCTATAAGCTTTCTGATACATAGTAACCTAATTCCTTCGACCATGAGATCATGTTAATCACCATCACCGGAAGGATACTTTGATGACATCAAACACCACACCGTAACTGGGTGGCTATAAAGGTGGCATTGAGTGTTCGGAAAGTATGGGTTGAGGCACATGGATCAAGAGTGGGATTTGTCCATCCATATGACAGATAGATATACTCTGGGCCCTCTCGGTGGAATGTCATCCAATTAGCTTGCAAGCATGTGACTGGCTCACAAGGGATCACATATCACGGGAACGAGAAAAGAGTACTTATCGGTAACGAGGTTGAACTAGGTATGCAGAGATACCGACGATCAAAACCTCGGATAAGTAAACTATCATGAGAAATATGTGGGAGCCATATGAATTTCCATATTCCTCTATTGGTTATTGATCGGAGAAGTGTCTCGGTCATGTCCGCATAATTCACGAACCGTAGGGAGACACACTTAAGGATTCGATGTTGTTGAGTAGTTATGGAATGATGAGTAAGAGACCGAATGTTGTTCGGAGTCTCGGATGGGATCCGGGATATCACGAGGAGATCCGAAATAGTCCGGAGAATAAGATTCATATGAGGAAAGTCCTATTTCAGAGTTCGGAAAAGATTTCGGTGTTTTCACCAAGAATGTTCTAGAAGGGTCTGGAAGGTCCGGCACTCCGGAGGGGAAGGGTACATGGATGTATCATAATAATGTGGAATGTTTGCATCATGTACTAGGTCACTTGGCTGGGCAATATGGAGAGAGAAATCAAATCCAAGTTTGAAAGTCAAACGCCAATTTGAAAAAGTCAGATCTGAAGTTTGCTTGGTGGAGGGAGAGTAGGAAACCTACTTGGGGATGAAGTCCCACTACATCCACCCGCCGGCCATGAGGAGGAGTTGGATAAGGACTCCCTCCTCCCAAACCGCCCCCTCCCACCTATATAAGGAGGGGTAGGGCGCCCCTACCCCTCACACCCAGAACCTAGCTCTAGGCGCCACCACCCCTCCAAGTGTTGCCGCCACCTAGGGCTCTTCTAGCCGCTGAATTAAGGTTTCCCCAAACCCTATCCGCCAGCCAAGCCAACCCCCCTTGGTGCCTCTAATCCGTAGATCGCCAAGGATCTCTCTTACTCCACCATACTCGCTCCGGCTTAGGCGAAGCCCTGTGGGATCTTCCCTTTTCTTCCGACACCACGCCGCCGTGCTGCCGGAATCACGAGGAGAGTGCTACAACCTCCGCTGCCTGCTGGAACAAGGGAGAGGAAGGTCTTCATCGAGTACCGAACGTGTGACCGACTACGGGAGCGCTGCCGGAACGCAGCGCTGGAAGGATCGTCTACGCGATCTTGAGATCGGCAAGTGTACGAGTACATCACCCACGAGAATCTGCTCTCGTTAACCGCTTTGGATCTTCGAGGGTTAGTATTCTATCGACTCGTTGGTTATAAAGGTGGCATTGAGTGTTCAGAAAGTATGTGTTGAGGCACATGGATCAAGAGTGGGATTTGTCCATCCATATGACAGATAGATATACTCTGGGCCCTCTCGGTGGAATGGCACCCAATTGGCCTGCAAGTATGTGACTGGATCACAAGGGATCACATATCACAGGAACGAGTAAAGAGTACTTATCGGTAACAAGGTTGAACTAGGTATACAGAGATACCGACGATCAAACCTCGGATAAGTAAAGTATCGCGAGACAAAGGGAAATTGGTATCGTATGTAAATGGTTCATTCGATCACGAAGTAATCATAGAAATATGTGGGAGCCATATGAATTTCTAGATTCCTATATTGGTTATTGATCGGAGAAGAGTCTCGGTCATGTCTGCATAATTCACGAACCGTAGGGAGACACACTTAATGATTCGATGTTGTTTAGTGGATATAGAATGTGAGTAAGAAGACTTAATGTTGTTCGAAGTCTCGGATCAGATCCGGGATATCACGAGGAGATCCGGAATGGTCCGGAGAATAAGATTCATATAAGGAAAGTCCAATTCCGGAGTTCGGGAATGGTTTCAGTGTTTTCACCGGAATGTTCTAGAAGGGTCTAGAAGTTCTACCAAACCGGAAGGGGAAGGGTACATGGATGTGTCATGACAAAGTGGAATGGTTGCATCATGTCCTATGTCACTTGGCTGGACACTTGGAAGAGAGAAATCAAACTCTAATTTGAAAGTCAAAAAGGCAGTTTGAAAAAGTCAAATCCCAACATGGTTTCCGAGTTAGGGAGGGTTTCTAAGTTAGGGAGGGTTTCCACCTGGGCTAGGAACACCCTTGGACGCCCCCACCTATATAAGGAGGGGTGTGGGAGCACCCCAAGGTATCCTGCCTGCCCTAGGAGGCCAAGACCCAATCCCTAGGCCACCGCTGCCCCCCAAGCCGTCGGCGCCCTAGATCCCCTCTAAACCGCCGCTGTCGTCTAGACGTCGGCTGCCATCTTCCCTCGGCATCTAAAACCTGAATCACCGAGGACCTTTTATACTCCACCATACTCGCTCCGGCTTAGGAGAATCCCTGCGGGATCTCCCCTCTACTTACGACACCACGCCGTCGTGCTGCTGGAATCGTGAGGAGAGAGCTACAACCTCCGCTGTCTGCTAGAACAAGGGAGAGGAAGGTCTTCATCAAGTACCGTACGTGTGACTGACTTCAGGAGCGCTGCCGGAACATGGCGCCGGAAGGATCGTCTACGCGATCTTGAGATCGGCAAGTGAAATACTACATCACCCATGAGAATCTGCTCTCATTAACCGCTTTGGATCTTCGAGGGTTAGTACTCTATCGACTCATTGCTACAATCTAGTAGATAGATCTTGGCTTGTGTGTGTTCACGCGATAGAATTTTTTTGTTTTCCATGGTACGAACCCCTACAGTGGTATCAGAGCCGTGTCTATTTGTAGATCTGTTACACGAGTAGAACACAATGGTCATTGTGGGCGGTGGTGCTTTTATTATCAATTGCTTCTTGTGTACTTTGCATCTTGCGGTATGGTGGGATGAAGCGGCCCGGGCTAACCTTACATGACATCGTTCATGAGACTTGCTCCACGCTCAACATGCAACTTGTATTGCATAAGTGGCTTTGCGGGTGTCTGTCTCTCCCATCATAGTAAAGATTCAATTTACAACAGGCACTTGATAGTTCAAGAATCAACATTGTGGTTCTTGTTCGTAAGTTAGAATGGTACTTATTGAAAGCCCCACACCACGTAAAATATGAAAAGAAAATTAGAGTCGTCTAACTTTGTTTTGCAGGAGAGTGCTGTGATGTGATATGGCCATGATTGTGATTATATGTAACCGGCAGGAGCCTTATGGTTGTCTTTTAATTTCATTAAGACCTGCGTGTCTATTATTCAAAGTAGTTGTAATAGTTGATGCTGGTGGATGACAACCATGGAGCGGTGCCATTGACCTTGATGCCACGCCGGTGATGATGGAGATCATGTTCGTGCTTTAAGATGGAGATCGGAAGCACAAGAAGAAAGGCCATATCATATCACACATTATGAATTGCATGTGATGTTAATCCTTTTATGCATCTTGTATTGCTTAGATTGCGACGGTAGCATTATAAGATGATCCTTGTAACATCCCAATTTCAGCAACCCTGAATTGTTGTCCAAAGGCAAAAATCAGGGGGAACAAAAACTTTTTCTGGTTACATGTGCAGATGTTTGCTTACTTGTTTGCTTGTGTTCAAGCAACTGATTGTGTAATAGGTAGTATATTCTCATCTCAACACTAGTTGACAAAAGCTATTTTACAAAAGAAATGTTTTAGCTCCTCTTTCATATTCTCAAATGTTCTAACAATTCAAACTTGAGCCAAGATAAATTTTCCACAAAAAAAATATTTTACTAGGTCTATTAACAAAACTATGGCGACCTATATATTATCTCCTTATGTTTTCAAGACAGAACTTCAACTACTCTTACTTCTAGTTTTACCAAAACCTTTATTAAAACCTTTTCTTTCCAATCCTGGTAAAAAAACCAAGAGGTACTCATCTCACTTAAAAACACAACCTCTTCAAAATACCAATCCTTACCCCAAGCTAGGCTTGATGTTAACCCTAGTAGTAGTTGGATAAGTTTGATAAGATGAATTGCCTTGATCTGCTATCTGATGAATTGCCTTGATCCGCTATATGATGAATTGCCTTGATCTGCTGATTGCATTGTTTTCTTAGGAACTAGAGTGATATAATCTAGTAGCTCATTGTGGCATCCCGCAAAACCACTACTAGAAAATCGCGTTGATTTTTGTGCATTGCATCATCATGACCGCATGCTCATGTCATCATGCCACATTGCATTTGAGCATCGTCATCATCTTGCATTTTCTTGCATAAAACTATTTGCGGAAAACCTGTTTTTGTTTTCTAAAACGCCCCGTCTTTGTTCAAAGGAAAAACCCGGGTCTCCGGATTATTTTGTTTTGTCTGCTACCGGTTTGCAAACGGTCCGTTTAAAACAAATAAAGTATTGAATTATTTTTAGGGGGCAACCGAACCGGGCCGATCCGACCCAGTTGGCCACCCCCAGTACGAACCAGCCTGTCCTAAAACCCTAGTCTACCCAGTCCTATTCTACCCACCCTCCTCCACATCACCCCCACCATTCACAGCTCGCCACATCACCTGGCCCAATCCCCCCACCCAACCACCATCTGCCACCTCACCTCTCCCTCTCACCAGTTCCAGTCGCCTCCCCCTCTCTTTCTCCCCTCTCTCCCTGGGCCCACTCCCCCACCTGACTTTCTCCTGGTCAACCACCACCCCACCGACCCAGATCCCCACCCACCTGCCCGCGTGGCCCCACCCTACAGCCCCACGCGCGACCGCTCCCCCACCCGTCTCCTTCCTCTCTCCCTCACGCGCTCTCTCCCCTCTTCCTCCCTGCCCGCTCGCGTCTTCCCTCCCTCTTCCTGCTGCGGACGAGCGCCGCCACGCCGGCCCACGCTCGAGCACCGCAGCCCAGGTAACCCCCCCGCCGCCACCAGGTCACCTTCCGCCCGCCGCCTCCGGCCGCGTCGCCCTCGCCCCTCCGGCCGCTCGAGCCGAGCGCGCGCCACCGCCTCCTCTCTCTCGTCGTCGCCGGCCTCGCCCCGGCCTCCGCCCCGCCCTCTCCTCCTCGCTGCCGCCAGTGGGTCTCCTCCCGCCGCGAGCCTACCCCACCGCGTCCTCCGCCGCGCGCGTCGCCGCGGTCGTGGGCCGCCGGAGCCGCCCGTGGCCCTCTCCAGCCACCCGTCGAGCTCCCCGCCGCCGCGGTCAAGCGCGTCTGCCGCCCTGCAGGCCCCGCAGCCTCGCCCGGCCAACCTCCCCGCGGCAGAGCTCCGCGTCCTTTGTCCACAGCTCCGGCTCCAGGCCCTCCCGCCGTCCTGCGCGCACGCCGCCGCCGGCGAGCCGCCTCCGGCCAGAACCTCGCCGCCTCGCCTTCAGCCGCATCCGGCGCAGCCGCCGCGTCGCGACCTCCGCCGGCCTCTACTCCCCGGTCGCCGTCAACCTCGGCCGCGAGCTCAACCTCGCCGAACCCCCGCCTCCTCGCCGGCCCCCCTTCCTCCGCCGCCCCATCCTCTGCGGGCCCGCGTCGCCGACGGCGCCCCTCCTTCCTCCCCCTGGCGAGTCGACGCTGCCTCCCCTCGGCTCAAGCGCGTCCGCCGCCGGTCGCCTCCGCCCAGCGCCGCCCCGTCCTCGCTGCCCGCTTCCCCCGACGAGCTCTGCGCCGCCGCCGTGACCTCAACGTTGCTTCCGCCGTCTCCCCTATCCGCCTCCCCGCCGTTGCCTGCGGCTGTTGCTGCCTAGGTGCCTGTGTGTCTAAGAGCACACGCATCAGGATTGTGCCCATGTGTGTCAGCTGCTTCTCCGTGCCTGATGCTCCCAAGCACGATCGTGCCTCTCTTCGGGTGTAGCCTCGCCATGTTTGTTTCCATCGGAACCGAAGGCCGGGACACCAAGTTCCGAGATTCAAAGACATCGAACCTCGACGAACCCCAATGGAACCTCAAGATCTTCCGGCGCCGAGATCCAAGATCGACTCCGAGGACCGATCCCTCAGCACGCCAAGATCTCCTTCACGGAACCCGAAGATCTTCTAAGGGGAAACATCAAGTAGTCCACCGACACCCGACCCCGAACCCGAGTCCTCGACGCGACGACAAGATCTCCTACATGGGAGCCCGGAGAACCCGTACCCGAAGGCCGCGGATGTGACAAGATCATCTCTCGGACGCCAATGTCGCCCACCCGGAACGCCAAGTACTCCTTCGAGGACGCCGAGTACTTCACCCCGGACACCGAGACCCTGGACGACAAGTTCTCCTTCCCGGACGCCGAGCTCGCCGAGAACCCGGATGCGACAAGATCTACCCTTTGATCGAGAATGTTTCTGCCGAGACCGATCCCGTCGAACCCTGAACCCTGAGACCGAACCCCTCGGACCCCCAAGATCGTCGAACCCTAATGTGTGAACCCAAACCCGAGACCTTATTTTATTAAATGATATATACTTGTTGCATATTAAATTGTCATACTCGCATGCATATCATTGGTTTGGGGGCCTTATGCCGATTCACCTAATAATTAAATATGGGGCCCATATGCGGGCAAATCTAGTCTTATATTGGCCTCATTTAAATTTGTGTAGCGAACCGGTAAGTTATCTTGCCCTGTTATTACAACATTTAATTTGCGGGGTAGATCAACAACTTGAAACATGCAATTAATTGTCGGGACCCCCGGTTCCGCTTAATATTGCCTAATTGCATTGCACCTTTGCCATGTCATACATCATACATGCATCATGCCCGATCTTCTGCCGTTATATTAAATAGTGCATCCGGTGTTTATTCTAGTGTTTTGCTTCTTCGCGTATTGGGCAGTTGAGTTGATGCGAGTGTCGACCCGATCTTCGGATGAACCTTCGACAATGTTTTCAGGCGAGCATCTCCCCCTTTCTACCTATCTTACTTTTATAGTATTTATTCCCTCCTGTTGATCTATTGCTATCTGTGTTGCGATGCTCTAGTTCTCGTACCCGTGAAATCCCTTGCAGCCTTATATTGCCTTGGACGCCATTGGTTATTCTTCAGGGCTCTTAGCCCCATTTGCATCTTTTCCGTAGTCGGACGCTGTATCATTTTCAAGGTGATTTGGATCTTTGTATTGTATATCTGTATCCTTGACTCTTTGAGTCGCTGCTGTATATATATCTGTTCTGTGGGTCCCATCGAGGACTGTTGTGTAATGTTATTACTTCGTTTTCCACCCGCACGAAAGTGCCTGGTGGGCACCTTTGAATCGTTTCTATGCGGGTTTGGCGGGAATCGCTGAAACTTGCATAGGGTCGATTCTGAGGGTGTTACAGAGTGGTATCAGAGCTCAGCAGTTGCGATACCCCACAAGTCCAGCCTGTAGGATAACCTAGCTAACGGCCGAAGTAGAGTGTCAAAACTATTTTGCAAAATCGGTTGGATAGTTCTGATTAGGTCTGATTTTACTCCTTACCCCTCTGCTGCTCTCCTCTCACCTCTGCGTGTTTTGAATCTACCCTCTTACCTTTTCTTCGAGTCCAGGATTTCTCGTGGTTGGGTTCCGTCGTACCTTCAGGGTTTTGCTTCCTCCTTTGGTAACGGTGTTGCTACATCTGGTCTTCATGCTATCCGAGGAATCCTTCGTCTGTGGTACCATTCCTTGTTCCTTCTCGTGCCTTCCGGTGTTTTCCGACGCGACGACATCATCTACGCCAGATCCGATGCAGAGTCTGCATCACTCCTCTGTTTCCGAACCTCGCTTGTCGAGATCTTCCGTCTGATTTCGAGAGTTGGTTGCATAATCCGCCTATTCGTGTGTAGAGTAATGGTTTGGGTGCGCGATGGACTGATCACCATCCGACTACTTTTATCATTCGCTCTGGTGCATCGAATCAGTGGATCCAGCAGTTTTACTCCGTCCACGGAAGTTAGGGGTGGCTTTATTTGTTGATACCTCTACCTTCGACCTTTGTCCCCGGAGTGTACTCTCGACGATCACGGACAACGACCTCTTGTTAGTGGTGTCGCGAGGATCTATACGAAGCGAGAAGATGCAGATCACCGACCTTCTTCCGGTACCATGAAGCGGATCTCGAGGGCGAGATCCATTGTTAGTGGTGTCGAATTGTGGCATCCCGCAAAACCACTACTAGAAAATCACGTTGCTTTTTGTGCATTGCATCATCATGACCGCAAGCTCATGTCATCATGCCACATTGCATTTGAGCATCGTCATCATCTTGCATTTGCTTGCATAAAACTATTTGCGGAAAACCTGTTTTTGTTTTCTAAAACGCCCCGTCTTTGTTCAAACGCAAAACCCGGGTCTCCGGATTATTTTGTTTTGTCTGCCACCGGTTTGCAAACGGTCCGTTTAAAACAAATAAAGTATTGAATTATTTTTAGGGGGCAGCCGAACCGGGCCGATCCGACCCAGTTGGCCACCCCCAGTACGAACCAGCCTGTCCTAAAACCCTAGTCTACCCAGTCCTATTCTACCCACCCTCCTCCACATCACCCCCACCATTCATAGCTCGCCACATAACCTGGCCCAATCCCCCCACCCAACCACCATCTGCCACCTCACCTCTCCCTCTCACCAGTTCCAGTCGCCTCCCCCTCTCTTTCTCCCCTCTCTCCCCGGGACCACTCCCCCACCTGCCTTTCTCCTGGTCAACCACCACCCCACCGACCCAGATCCCCACCCACCTGCCCGCGTGGCCCCACCCTACAGCTCCACGCGCGACCGCTCCCCCACCCGTCTCCTTCCTCTCTCCCTCACGCGCTCTCTCCCCTCTTCCTCCCTGCCCGCTCGCGTCTTCCCTCCCTCTTCCTGCTGCGGGCGAGCACCGCCACGCCGGCCCACGCTCGAGCGCCGCCGCCCAGGAAACCCCCCTCCCCCGCCGCCACCAGGTCACCTTCCGCCCGCCGCCTCCGGCCGCGTCGCCCTCGCCCCTCCGGCCGCTCGAGCCGGGCGCGCGCCACCGCCTCCTCTCTCTCGTCGTCGCCGGCCTCGCCCCGGCCTCCGCCCCGCCCTCTCCTCCTCGCCGCCGCCAGCGGGTCTCCTCCCGCCGCGAGCCTACCCCACCGCGTCCCCATCGGCCTCCGCCGCGCGCGTCGCCGCGGTCGTGGGCCGCCGGAGCCGCCCGTGGCCCTCTCCAGCCACCCGTCGAGCTCCCCGCCGCCGCGGTCAAGTGCGTCTGCCGCCCTGCAGGCCCCGCAGCCTCGCCCGGCCAACCTCCCCGCGGCAGAGCTCCGCGTCCTTTGTCCACAGCTCCGGCTCCAGGCCCTCCCGCCGTCCTGCGCGCACGCCGCCGCCGGCGAGCCGCCTCCGGCCAGAACCTCGCCGCCTCGCCTTCAGCCGCATCCGGCGCAGCCGCCGCGTCGCGACCTCCGCCGGGCTCTGCTCCCCGGTCGCCGTCAACCTCGGCCGCGAGCTCAACCTCGCCGAACCCCCGCCTCCTCGCCGGCCCCCTTCCTCCGCCGCCCCATCCTCTGCGGGCCCGCGTCGCCGACGGCGCCCCTCCTTCCTCCCCCTAGCGAGTCGACGCTGCCTCCCCTCGGCTCAAGCGCGTCCGCCGCCGGTCGCCTCCGCCCAGCGCCGCCCCGTCCTCGCTGCCCGCTTCCCCCGACGAGCTCTGCGCCGCCGCCGTGACCTCAACGTTGCTTCCGCCGTCTCCCCTATCCGCCTCCCCGCCGTTGCCTGCGGCTGTTGCTGCCTAGGTGCCTGTGTGTCTAAGAGCACACGCATCAGGCTTGTGCCCATGTGTGTCAGCTGCTTCTCCGTGCCTGATGCTCCCAAGCACGATCGTGCCTCTCTTCGGGTGTAGCCTCGCCATGTTTGTTTCCATCGGAACCGAAGGCCGGGACACCAAGTTCCGAGATTCAAAGACATCGAACCTCGACGAACCCCAATGGAACCTCAAGATCTTCCGGCGCCGAGATCCAAGATCGACTCCGAGGACCGATCCCTCAGCACGCCAAGATCTCCTTCACGGAACCCGAAGATCTTCTAAGGGGAAACATCAAGTAGTCCACCGACACCCGACCCCGAACCCGAGTCCTCGACGCGACGACAAGATCTCCTACATGGGAGCCCGGAGAACCCGTACCCGAAGGCCGCGGATGTGACAAGATCATCTCTCGGACGCCAATGTCACCCACCCGGAACGCCAAGTACTCCTTCGAGGACGCCGAGTACTTCACCCCGGACACCGAGACCCTGGACGACAAGTTCTCCTTCCCGGACGCCGAGCTCGCCGAGAACCCGGATGCGACAAGATCTACCCTTTGATCGAGAATGTTTCTGCCGAGACCGATCCCGTCGAACCCTGAACCCTGAGACCGAACCCCTCGGAGCCCCAAGATCGTCGAACCCTAATGTGTGAACCCAAACCCGAGACCTTATTTTATTAAATGATATATACTTGTTGCATATTAAATTGTCATACTCGCATGCATATCATTGGTTTGGGGGCCTTATGCCGATTCACCTAATAATTAAATATGGGGCCCATATGCGGGCAAATCTAGTCTTATATTGGCCTCATTTAAATTTGTGTAGCGAACCGGTAAGTTATCTTGCCCTGTTATTACAACATTTAATTTGCGGGGTAGATCAACAACTTGAAACATGCAATTAATTGTCGGGACCCCCGGTTCCGCTTAATATTGCCTAATTGCATTGCACCTTTGCCATGTCATACATCATACATGCATCATGCCCGATCTTCTGCCGTTATATTAAATAGTGCATCCGGTGTTTATTCTAGTGTTTTGCTTCTTCGCGTATTGGGCAGTTGAGTTGATGCGAGTGTCGACCCGATCTTCGGATGAACCTTCGACAATGTTTTCAGGCGAGCATCTCCCCCTTTCTACCTATCTTACTTTTATAGTATTTATTCCCTCCTGTTGATCTATTGCTATCTGTGTTGCGATGATCTAGTTCTCGTACCCGTGAAATCCCTTGCAGCCTTATATTGCCTTGGACGCCATTGGTTATTCTTCAGGGCTCTTAGCCCCATTTGCATCTTTTCCGTAGTCGGACGCTGTATCATTTTCAAGGTGATTTGGATCTTTGTATTGTATATCTGTATCCTTGACTCTTTGAGTCGCTACTGTATATATATCTGTTCTGTGGGTCCCATCGAGGACTGTTGTGTAATGTTATTACTTCGTTTTCCACCCGCACGAAAGTGCCTGGTGGGCACCTTTGAATCGTTTCTATGCGGGTTTGGCGGGAATCGCTGAAACTTGCATAGGGTCGATTATGAGGGTGTTACACTCATCCCTTAGGACCCAATCTATGCTTGTGATCATCAATCTCAAATCAAGAATCCAAACCTGGGTCTATCCTAAGCCACTAAGGTGATCATCTCCCCTCCTAATCAGACCAATCCATGGATAATCCCTTCTAATAGTTGCAACTCAGTGCAGACCCAATCCAAGCATAGATCCTATCTACTTAGTTAACACTTCAACATAATATCCTTGATCAAGTTAGCATCCTCTCAAAATCATCTACACTTTCACTCTGCCAAAATGGCTAAGTCTGGAATTCTTATCTAGATTCAATCTTTGGAGCTCTACCTATTCCAACCTATGCTCATTCTTGAGAATGTAATAGAACCATCTTGTAGTACATCATTAGTAATACCAAATACCACTCTTGCCCTTGGGTAAACCTTTCTTAATCCATCTCATCCATGATGGTTTTGTTGACCTCATGGTAATCTTTTCTGCAAAACTAGTTAACATGCCTACTTTTGCAGAAGCTCACATCTATATGCCACCTCCCCTTGACCAAATATTTGCATGGTTATGATCTACAAACCATGGACCATCAACCCCCACTTATCTTGTTCACATTGAAGCTTTGTGGTTCTTAAACCCACATGGTTTAGGAGGCTACCTGATGTATCTGCTATGGCAGCCTTATTTTCAACAAAGTTTGCCATCTCTTCTAGACCACCTCTAGTCCAAACAAGCTCAAACCTTGCCTCCATCATCATCTACTTAACTTATTATATCTATCCATATGTCCCTTGTATCAAGGTGAGCTCTGAGCTCCCTGATCCCACCATGTTTTGGTGGCATGAAAATAACAAAACCCTAGATTCCCAAAAATCTAGTCTCTTTCCTTTTCACCAAAATCCTTCAAAACCCAAGTGGAAAATTAGGTTTAAATAAATCCTGCATCATCTACCTTGGTTAGGATATTTTCCCAAATAATTCCCATAATTATTTGGAGCCAAAAACTATTTAAATTCTTTTTCTAGCAAAACCCTAAAACCCCTGTCTATAAAGACAAGTTTGTTTTTCTCCGAGTAACTTTGTCAACCCAATGCACATATGAGTTCTCTACCTCATACCCTATCTTCCAAACTCAAAAATAAATATTTTTGAGATTCTATATTATTTATTTTTGCCCTTTTTCTTAAATGGCAGAAGCAAGAAATAATTCCTTAAAAATACTTTCCCGTCTCAATAAATTCAAATAAAATTCTCCAATGTGTAATATGGTATTCAGAACCATCTCACATCAAAAACCAACCTTGTCTAATGTAAAAATATTACATTAGCTTCCATAATCTATTTCTACACTTTTTGAATAAATGATGTTAAATGGGCTTATAATCTTTAGAAAAATCCCAAATAATTCATAGGGTTATGAAATGACCCTATACACACACCAGTACCTTTTCTCACCTTTCCTAATACAAATTTTCAAACTTCCCTCGCAAAGCATCATATTGATCAATTATTGCAAACCCCTCAAACCTTGTTTCAAACCAACACCAAACCCCATCAAACCTTGCCAAGAACTCCTCCCCATCACCATGACACCCCCCCTGGTCGTGCACTATAGCCAAGTTACTGTAGGACACCCATGTGTTGTCTTTAGTGCTTGGAAGAGAGAGAGGGAGAGGGCTAGTTATTACAAGCTTTGAAAATACCTCCACCCCAGCCCTCCCATGTCCTCCTTGGTCGAGCTGCTGGTCCCACACACCTCTCAGCACCAACCCTCTTGCCCAATACCTGGCCAGTACCCCTCTTTCTTTGCCCTAGTGGACAAGGTCCACCATGGACCCCCTCCTCCTCAAATAAATTGGCCAGAGGCCACCAACCCTACTACCACTCCCTCATTTGCACCTCATAGCTCCTCAGAGCCTCCCCCTAAGCTCCCACTCGCCCCTTGCTCTCCTTCGCCCTAGACAGAGAGCTTCGGGCACAAACGGCTGCAAGGTAGGAGGAGGCCGTATGCCCTCCATACTGCTTCTCTCCCTCTCATTTTTGTTATGGTGTGACCCCCTCCTCTAGCCACATCTGACCCTCCTTCTTTTTCGACTTGCATGCGTCTCTAGGGAGAGCTCGGCGAGCCCCTGAGCGTTTCTCGCATGTGCCAACGCGTGGGACCTATCCTGGCGAGTACCCCCACCAAGACGCCCCTCATCCTGATCGCCTACGTCGACCGCGTCACCTACGACACTCTCCGATGCTCCTCGGAGCCCTGGTAAGCTGTTGAAAGAGCATTTTTCTATCCCTCTGATTTTGATGTTTGATAACAATACACTTATCAGTTTAATTGTGTGCTAAGTGTATCACAGGTTTGATAAGGGTATGGCACAAATATTGGCCTAACTATTCCCTTTGAAAAAAACCACTGTGTCAACTGGTAGTACCGGAAATATGTCCGGTACTACCGCTTGGCACCGGTACTACCGGTTGGTGCAGTGCAAGAGTGATAAGGATGGGTTTTATTCAATACCACTCAGTACTACCGAGCGGCACTACCGGTCCAACCGGTAGTACCGCTCTAGACAAGTGGTACTACCGCTTGGACACGGTCGTACCGCTCGGCAGTACCGGGCCGTTCTGAAGAAAAACCACCCCTCTCTATCTTGCCCTGCACCAAGCGTTACTTGGGACCGGTACTACCGCCCAGACCGGTAGCTTCATACGACCGGTACTACCGCTTGGGGGTAGTACCGCAAGGGAATACCGGGCAAGACTGGTGTTTGCTCGACCATTCAAGTCATCTCCGGTACCTGGTCCGGTACTGGACCGGTAGTACCGCTTGCCAGCGGTACTACCGCTTGAGTACCGGTACTACCGGTGCATTAATGGCTCCAACGGCCAGATTCCCTGGAGGGGTATAAATACCCCTCCACCTACCTTGGGACAAGTTGCTCATGCTCATTAAAGTCAAGACCACCATTGGAGCCACCAAATCTCAAGATCTCCTCATTTCACCACCCAAAGTCGTTGGTCTTTGGGGAATCGAAGGAGGAGGCCCCGATCTACTACTTCACCAAAAGAGATCTTCATTTCCCCCTCATTTCATTGAGGGCCCCTTTGCTCTAGTGTTTTATTGGAAACCCTAGTTCTTGTTTTGGTTCTTACAAGCTTGTCTTTAGTTGCTTTGATAACTTGCTTGTATTTGGGAGCCTCCGATTAAGTTGTGGATGTGTGCCCCAAACTTGTAAAGGTGCCGGCTTCCACCTTGAAGGTTGCCGATATAGTGGAAGGTGAATCGATCTCGTTGGGGTGAGATTCATCGGAGAACAAGGGAGGCCTTTCGTGGCGTTGGTGGTTTGAAACCACCCCCTCTCCAAACGTAGACGTACTTCCCCCAAAAGGAAGGAACTACGGGAAACAAATCCTTGTGTCTCCATGTCCAGCACTTTGGTTACTTCTATCCTTTACCGCACTTTACTTACTTATTCTTACCTTGTGTTGTGGTAGCTCTTGCATAAGTGTCATATAGGTAAATTCACCTTAGTTGCATTATCTAGAGAATTTACCTTATTGTCAAACCTTAATTTGAAAAAGAAGAAAATTTGAAGTAGCACCTATTCACCCCCCCTCTAGGTGCCCATATGATCCTTTCAGCTGTCCCGACCCGCTCCTATCGCCCGTGAGGGTTTCCTCTTCGCCCCGTCGGCCGCGGGAGGACGACGAGCAACTGCCGTCGGATCCTCTCTAATACGAAGGTCGCCCAGCGCCCTTACCCCTTTGCCCCAGTTGGGCCCCTTCCCGGTTAACGCCTACGCGCGCGCCTGTGAGCGCAGATGGGCTGGCCCAGCGATGCTGGCCCGATGGCCCGTTAGAGCTGGCCCGTCCCTTTTTTTAACCTTTAATAATTTTTTATAGATCTGAATATTAGTGCTTTGGTTTAAATGCAAATAAATACGAAAACAATCAAAAGGCCTAGATCTAAATTTCCTTGGATGCACTCATGTTCTCTCTAACATGCAGAACCATTTTTGTAACAAAATAATGAATAGATGATCTATGATAAATCATCTACTTGAATGTGTCCATTTCACAAATCAAATCTTCTAGAGAGTTTAGTATTTCCAAATGGAGCTAAACCAATTGGTAATGAAATCTATTAGCCATACCTTGCTTGTCCCACTGGCCCCACATAAAATTGCTTCCTAATTTACCTGTAGCAAAAATAATAAAACAGGGCATTTCTGCCTTTAGAAATTTCTCTAGGTCAAACCAAAAGAGGTTTTGATGTAATACCAACTCCCAGTAAACCTATATACCATTATGTACCAAAATACAGGAGCCCAAGATTTATTGAGCTTTTATTGAATTATGGTGAATTAAACATTTCTGTGCATGGTTTGTTCACCAATAAATTCACCATTTGAGTTTTGTAAATCCCAAAAGCGTGATTCTAATTTCTACAGAAAGGAAATATAAATACCTAACATGTGCCCTTTCAATTACATCAAAATCTTATGTAGTTTAAATCTGGTGAAAAAGGCAAATATCATATAATACTGCCTCTATGAATTTCTTGAGGGCATTCTGGTAATTGTTTTGAGATGATTCCAACTCTCAGTGAACCAGTCCATCAAATACTACCTAATCACCGAAGGAATTAATTTTTGGATCTCTAGAATTTGTCTGGTGAATTATTTCCTAAAACTAGAGTTTTATCCACTATAAAAATCATTATAAATCAATGGAAATTGATAAAATAGTGAAACCACTTTTGTTGGATTCATTTATCAATACCTATCTGATGGTATCATTTTTGCACAATATTATCATACGAACTTGACCTTGATCTAAAACCCCCTTTCTAATTAATTTTGGACTATCAATCTTAAATAAGTCAATCCATAAATGCAACCAAAGCATTTTCTTTGTATCCCCGTGCAAATTCTCAATTCTTACTGATATACAACTTGTTTGTTAATTTTTTTCTGTATGTATTGATGCTTGTATGCCTTGTCTTGATCGTGGTGTTGCTTGTTTGCATGTATGCTCGATAAAGGCGATAGTTGCGATTGTGTGCCGTCGAGAAGAAGGAAGCCTCGGAGCATTATTATCACTATCATTATTATTGGTTTCCTGGTATTCTAAAGAAGTCACAGGACATATCGTTGGTCACAGGCAAGCCACCTTCTTGATCATACGCCTTGTCCTATTATTTTATCTACGCATGTTTTATTTACCCGTTTATGCAAATTGCATCTTTTTACTCTATTATATTATGTGGGGAAAGTTTGGCTCCTCCAAACCATTACCCCTTAGTACCATTAGGTACAAGCCACTTTTATGATACCTACCTGCCCCTAGCATGATACATGGTGACTTAACACCATAACTCCTTAGAGACCCCATTTTAGCCGAAGCAAAAGTATAGGATGGGAAGACCCTAGGAAAAAGGTTTATAAAAGTGTTTTATGAGAAAACCTTGGAAGGCTTGGCCTACCAAGTGATGTTGAAAATGAGAAAGGTTTTTGGTTTACAAAATGGTTGGACAAATGATGGAGGAAAAATGTTTACGAAACCGCACCCGGTTCTTTGCAGTTTTGCTAGAACAATTAACCCATGCAACCACATTACTCTGGAATGGGACGGGGCTGGGCTGGAATTTTGTCCAGTCCGGTATAGGTGTCTCAGACTACAACGGGGGAGAACAAATCCCCAGAGGCTGGGCTTTCCCCTATAATGGCCCTCGTGAAACATCGGTCTGGGGAAGGTAAATACCGTCTAATGGCGGCCAGATGATACTATGAACCCCTCATTGAAAGCACACACCCTGCTAGGTGCAAAAACCGCTCTGGTTGGCTTGTGACTATATAGGGCGTCCCGGTTTTGAGGGGGTTAACCTCATAGGGTAGGCACTTCATGGTGGTGTCACGATAGATGCCATGGGTAGGCTTAAGTTGGGGGCGAATGAGTGCTTGTGGTCACCGGGGAGGGAGTGCACGGTCTTGCCATGAACGAAGAACAAGATGAACTCTCCACACTTTGGGATTTGATTGATACTTGGGAATTACATGTGATCCTTGAGCTGTATGGACTAGTGTTCTGGGCACTAGTTCCCTACTTCGTCCAACTTCCTTCTACTACTGCTATGCCCCTCCTTATATAGGTGGTGCTAGATAGGTTATACCCCTTTGGGTTCTAGGGTTACTGTTTGGATCCTGGTCCCTACTATGCGGGCCGGGTCATGGGCTTTCCCTAAGCCCAATGGTCCAGTCCATAAAGCTTGACAACTAATGGTCTTCTGGTACGTCGCCTCCTATTCCTTTTGGCACCATGCAGTAACTTTGTACGTCAACCCTTGCTTTGGGTGTCATCCGGCTCCTTTTGTGTCACCCGGCGTCGCCCTTCTCTTTTGACCACGCTTTACCATGGTCCCTCCTGAACCTCACTCGGAAAGGTGCCACGCGTCCTATCTGACTCGGCCCTTCCTCGGAAGACTCGGATCGTTGGTTCCTGCAAGATTAACAACTTTGTCTTATACGGGCCGACATAGTTCATATGTCGGCTGCACACGATTCTCTCTCCCGACAGTACTTACCCGGCCTGGTTCTTTCTTTACTCGGAGCTAACCAAGCTGGGCTATGTTTCACCCCTTGTGACCCTACCGGGGGTTTTCCCCCCGACATTAGTCCCCAAAGCTGGTGAGGTCTATAAGTTCAAGCTGTTAGGCGTCTCCAGGTTCCTTTAATGTGATTGGAACTTAATTTTTGTCTTTATTTGTCGCCTAGGTCACACTGTTTGGCGCAACCTTACACCTTGCCGAGTTTGTCTGACAGTTTTTAGATCCACTCTTTGACTTCTTGGCTCATTTTTGCCTCGTGACGAGTCACTTTGGCCAATTCCGAGTCATATTCGGCGTGCGTTAGTCACTGACAGCTGATAATCATGGTAA
Source organism: Avena atlantica (assembly GCA_910589765.1). Lineage (NCBI taxonomy): Eukaryota > Viridiplantae > Streptophyta > Magnoliopsida > Poales > Poaceae > Avena > Avena atlantica. The sequence continues at coordinate 76,255,038 of OU342734.1, forward strand.
CTTGCCTCAAATTTTGTTCCAAGCTCTGGCGGCACAGTGATGGCTGCGCAGTTATTCCCCATCATTGTGGCTGTCCCATCGGTATGCGCCCCTTGTCCTTCCTTTCGTGACATGGCAAGGGATTTTCCGTGTATTGTTTCCACGTAGCGTCCACTGATTGGCTTACTCGGCCGGGTACACGGCCACACGCAGGCCACACGGTGCAGAGGGATCCCATGGTTGGGGTTTTTACTGCCCTTAAGTAGGGGTGAGGGGGTTACAACTTCCCCCATGCCCGTTCAGGTTTCCCCTGCCTCTTTTCCTTCCTTGCGCCTGCGAAATCAAACCTCCCCCTTTGCGGTTCTTCCTTCTTCCTGTTCTTGCCCTGCGATTGCTCCATTTCTCTTCTCATTCCACAATGGGTCCCTATTCTTCCAAACCTCTTCCAACAGCGGAGGAGATTGAATCTAGGAGGATCATGGACGCACGCGACGGTGCTGATGGGGCGGAGGAGCAGGAGCTTCCCGCCGGCGAGCGCGGCGGCTAGGAGGGCTCAGAGGTCTCCACCGAGGAGGTCGAATGGCTCTGCTCCACCAGGCGCATCCCACTGCAGGTGGATTGCCGTCTTCCCACTGGTGAGATCTCTCCCAAACCCGATGCCAATGAGAGGGTGGTCTTCCTTTCTCACTTTGAGCGAGGTTTCGCTCTTCCAGTGAGCTCCTTCTTTTCTTCATTTCTGTCCACTTTCCATATCTAGACCCATCATCTTCCTGCCAACGCGATTGGCTCATTATCTTGCTTTATTTCCGCTTGCGAGGCCTACCTTGGGATTTGGCCTATAGTTCTTCTGTGGTCCAAGTACTTTAGTTTTAGGGTCCAAGTCGTTCCCCAGCCTGGTGCTCCTCGAGCCGAGAAGAGGCTGACTCGGTGCGGGGCCGCTAGCATCACACCCAGGAGAGAGACTCCATCTTTCCTCGGGTTACTGGCCTTGACTCTTGCAAGAAATGGCATAGGACTTTCTTCTATGTCAAAAATAGCGGGTCCACCGATAACATCCGACTCCCCCTTTCTCGGACGAGGTCCCCAGCAAGAAGCTCTGGAAGCTTGACCCGTGCGACCAAGATGCTACGGTGAACGAGGCTAATGTGATCCTGGAAAGGCTGCTGTCGCCGGATGAGAACCTTCATCTCGCCGACACAGACCTCATGTGCACCTTCATCTCACGCCGGGTAAGCCCTATCCAAGCTAGGAGCCACAAGATGTGCTTCATGAGTGGCTCCCACGACCCTACTCGGCACTCCACGAAGGAGCTCACCCATGATTCCATTGCTCGCAGAGTAAGCTCGATCTTCAAACTGAACTTGGCGGATGATTGGGCTTGGAGCTGCCCTCCATTTAGTCGGGTCAAGCCTGTCCCTTGGGTTAGTTTTCCGAGCTGTTTTCATTGTCGAGCCAGCTTTAGCTTGTTTGCCACTCTCAGTCTAGTTCTCTATACTTATTTTTTTTGTCTCTCGCAGAACCTCGTTCACCAGGTTGATGACAGTATTGTCCCTCCTTGCGGTTATAACGAGGATCGCTCTGACTCCGACGAAGTCGAGTTCGACCTGGAGTGCTTCATGCCCATCCAGCTGCTGCTTTAGCTTCGGGTAAGAGACAATCTCACAACCCTTACAAGATTGGTCTGACGATGATGAGGATGTTGATCGTACGATTTTGGAGGTACATGCCTTGTGACCTTAGCCTCCTAACTTATTCGAGTAAGCCTGTCATTTACTTATGCAACTGGCTAGGTACATGACACTCCTCCTCTCACCGTGGGCGGAGTCAGCAACATCCCCGCCGCCGAGCCGAAGAGACGCGGGGCCTCTTCTAGCACTCAACCGACAAAGAAGAGCAAGCCCACTCCCGTTGATCCTGCTTCTGCCATGCTGGATGAGACTCGCAAATCTGCTAGGCGCCGAGTCACACGCCGTGTAATGCGAGATCCGGTTGTCACCCGTTAAGCTTTCGTGTTGTGCTTACATTATATTTTTCCTTCTTATGCATTGCTATTATTTTCTTATGCGTGTCTTGTTATTTTTTAGTGCTGCGCCTCTGTCAGCTAGCCAGGCTGCTTCCAGCATCGCCTCGCTGCTAAGGCCCGCACCTGCTCCGATTGACTCTATGGTGCAGAACCCCATCCGAGTCGAGGCTCCCACTATTGAGGCTCATGCTTCTCAGTGTCAGTCAGACCCAGTGGTTCACCCGGCAGAGGCGACTCGGCCCAGCACCCCTGGTGCTGGCCAGGAACAACTTCCTGATCTTGGTGCCAGCAATGCTGGTGCCAAGAAGACCTTCACCACCAGTTCCTCTGGCATCAGCCCTCAAGCTGGTGCGAATGAACAACTTCCTGATTTTGGTGCCAGCAAAACTGCTGAGCCTAGTCAGTCGGCTCCACCTTCTTCTCCGAACAATCCTTCTCACTCTCTTCTTCTGTCAAAGAACCAGTCCCGGCCTACGGCTCCTGGTCCGGCTCGCTCTTCATCCGGCAAGACCACCTCCACCAAACAAACAACCTTGGTTTGTGCTCCGGGTACCGCTCCTCAGATATGGCCCCCCACATTTGCAACAATTCTCGTGCCAACGGGTAAACCGAGCGGGTCTGCGGATGCCGGGTCAGGTGATGGCTCTAAAGCTATTGCCCTTCATACTAGTGTAGCTGCCACCCGCGCCAATGTAGGAACTACCCTGAAAATGGGTCAAGTTCTTACTTGGACGCTCAGCGGGAATGACCTTGGTTCGGCTGAGCCTTATGCTTTGGCGTGGAATGCAGCGGGCGAGCAGGAGGTCAGCACCCATGCTGGCAAAAAACTGAAGCTGGGCCCCAAGGCCGTCTCTGACATGACCCAGCAAGCCATCACCTTAATGGCTCGCGCGGATGAAGTGAATGAGGTAAATGATTCTTCTACTCTTTTGTGTCAATGGGTATTATCGTTATACATATCACCCAGTCCCCGAGGTTACTGCCGAGTGAGGAACTTACTCGGCCGTCAGCTCTAAGCAATAACTTAGCCTTTAATTTCCTTAGCCAAGCTCATATGTTAGACTTTCGATCCCTAGTCCCCGAGGTTGCTGCCGAATGATAAACTTATTCGGCTGCAAGCTCTAAGCCATAACTTAGCCTTTTATTTCCTTATGCCAAGCTCATATGTTGGACTTTCGATCCCTAGTCCCCGAGGTTACTGCCGAATGAGAAAATTATTCGGCTGTAAGCTCTTAGATAGGAGTCATCCTTTATCTGTCTAGGAGCTTGATTTTTCCATTTATTCACTGTCTTTTTCCCTTTGCAGCTCACGCATAATGAGCGCACCAAGGTGCATCAAGCTCTCCTCCTAGAGCATCGCAAGCTCGAACTTGCGTATGAAAAGCTGCAAATTGACACCCAAGGCCAAGGTAACTTTCTTATTCGCCCTATCTTTATTCGGCGTATCTTCCTTCGATTCACTTTCTTAGTTTTTCTCGCTCTTTTCCCACAACCTCTGCCCAATCCACCATCGAGGCGCTCCACTCGCAGATCAGCGAGACGGAGAGCAAGTTTTTTGCCTTCCTCGTGCTGTTTTGTGTTCATGCCATTTTCCTGCCTAGGTCAAGATATTTCTGTCGCTGCTGATGAGTAGTTTGTTTTGAATAATCAGAGAATCACCAAGACGAACTCCAGAAGGAGCGAGATGAGGTGACTCGGCTGAAGAAGCTATTGGCCGACATGGAGCAGAAAAACTTGGCCGAGGTGAAGGGGCTGAAGGAAGAGCTTGCCGAGAAAGATGACCAGCACGCCGCCAGTGCCGAGAAAACCAGGGAGCTGCTCAAGGAGGCCGAGTCAGCGGTTAGACGGCGAACCTGGATCTGGACGCACTTCAAGCCAAGGCCAAGGCTTGGCAAACCAGACTCGGCACCATCAACTCTTTTCTCGGTAGTGAGTCCTTACTCTTTTTCACACTATGCTTTCTTGTTCTTGATCTTGTCCTATTTGTTTGCTAATATTCTCTTTTGTTTGCAGAGAATTTTCCCGAAGCGAATTTGTTTGCTATTCGGGCCATGAAGAAGATGAGAGCTGAGTCGGGTGCTCCAGCTGACGACAAGGTGACCAACGATGAGCATCTCGAAGCACTGTGGGAGCGCATCAATACCCTCAATTCTTGTGGCGTGGACTTGCTCAAATCGGCTATTCATGCGTTTCACATGCTCTGGCCGGATGAAGATGCACCTACACTCATTGAGCCCCTTGCTAAAAGATTGCTTCACACTGAGGACAGGCTGGATCAGTGGTGTGAGTCGGCCGACCGAGATGCAGCAGACAAGGCCCTCTCGTTCGTGCTTTCATGGTACGAGGACATCAATCTTGATGTTCTTTCTCGCATAAGGGGAGACGACAAGTGGCTGAATGACCCTGAGTTGATCAAGAGACGCCAGGAATGAGCCTACACCATGATCGATTACACCATGGTAAACGCTTGGTGTGACAGGCCCAACTTCCTTGACCTTGGCGACCCACTTGTCGAAGTTGCTGATGAAGAGGGTGCCGACAGCGAGGCCACCGAATCAGATGATCCCGAAGACTCGGCTACTGATGCCCTTGACTCAGCAGATGCTCCAACCGATGCTCCTAGATCCAAGGCTGCTCCTCCGAGTCCTGCTGCTTCTTAGACTGAATAGAACAAGTACTTGAACTTTTGATGAGATCCCCGGTATGTCGGGTACAAATGTAATATACATTGCACTTATGTTTGGTTATGTGTCTTTTGATAAGGTTTTAAATTTTTGTTATGTTCTGAGTGTGAATCATCCAAGGGCAAGTCCCCGAGTCTCATTTTGCTGTTTCACCTTTCCTCGACTTTGGCTCCTGTCTACCTCTTTTGGCGTTCGACATTAGAGCCTCAAAGTACTAAGGATATATGTCAACACCCGGATTTTTCAATCCTAGATGCCTGTTATGCCATACATCGCAATCCCAGGATTACCATTTTTGCGAGACATAACAGAATTGGATACCATAGTACATCATCCATTACAAACGATACATAAGTTCTAACACAAATAGGGATCTCATGATCCAGTTCTTAATACAACATCAAGCAGCGGAATACGTAATAATAACGATAGCGTAGGCGAAGCTCCATCTTCGGGGTCACAGGCAATGCTGACGATGGGAGATGATCCTAGTTGTCGTAACCTTCCTGGGGTCCATCTTCCAGGTACTCCTCTTCATAGTCTGGACATGGGAATAGCCAGGGACAAAGCCATGAGTACTCTTTAAGTACTCGCAAACTAATACTAACAGGTAAAGGGGTTTATTGGATAATAGGACACTAGACTCTAGGGTTGTTTTGCAAAAGCCAGATTTTTCTCTACTAAGTTCTAAAGCTAGTCACAATTTTTATAACTCCTAACTGGGATCTTGTAACTCATGTCACGACTCTGTTGTGGTCAAGTCATAGTCTTAATTCATTTCACGGGTCATTTTGAAAAGTCTGACGGGGGAACAGTATGGCCACTCCAACTGTCCATAACCGCGGACGCGGCTATTCGAATAGTTTTACACTCTGCAGAGATTGTACACTTTCACCAGAACATTCGATACATCCGTCAGGAACAAATCCTGAATTCACCATACTCAGTATGCGGATAATCAATCCTAACCTTTCAATTACACGCCCTAGTATAAGCACCTCTCCTGTGAGTTTGGCCTCCCAACCATGACCAATTGTCATCTTGGGTACTGCACAGGTGGACAATCTTCAAGGTAGCCTCAGCTCAGACCTTGGCCGTGAGGGAACTAATACTAAGGTACATAAGTTTCCAGTCAAGCCCTACCCAATATTCGGGTATTGTGGTTGTACGATAAAATTGGAATGGTATCGCATCCAGACAACCATCAGTTTATAAAGGGCTAAGGCTCATGCCTCAACATTTTCATCACCAAAATCATCAGGTGTTCGGAAACACATGTCCAAAACATTTCAATAGAATGATCCATCATTCCAAGGTTTTCATAACCAGTTTTCCACCAAGTATTCCCATCTAAGGTTGATCAAGTTTCATGCTTAGCACTAGCATCTACAGGTGGGGGTAGTACTCATGAGGGGTGATAACTAGTGGAGTTTCAACTGAGTACAACCTTATGTCTCAGGCTGAATGTCAATGTTTCTAACTTAGGCCAAATTTTATGCTCTTTATGCAACCTTCAACATCTTTCCAATATCTACCAGTCACTTAAGTAAACTCTAAGTAAGCTTTGATAAAGATATAAAGTACGAAGCTTGCACATAAAACTACGATTGGTTTATCAAGTGGGTATGATCACATATGCTTAAGGCAGATAGTAGTCATAGAACAAGTATGTGTTTGTTGCATCAGTAGGGTATCTTGCAAGTGTTAGCTTGCATAGGTCAACTTGATTAGTAAGTCTTGCATAGGTATAGTATCAGCTTGCATCAATATCAGTATAAGATTGCCTTGTGCAGAGCAGTGGTTGAAGTTCTCCTCGGCTTCTTCTTCGTAGTATCCTCCTTCCTCCTCGTATCCTTGGTCGGTACTAGCGTCTATGAATAAGTACGAGGTACACAATCACCAAACAATACTTAACTACTTGCCATCATCACCCACAAGTGTCCTATGGATGATCTAGCATCATCTCTAACATTACAAGGTTAAGGCTTGACTTAATTCCTTTTATTTTAGAAAAGTAATTTCTAGTCATTGAAAAACTACTTAAGATTTAATATTCTCCAAACCAAACATGGGATCATGTTGACACATGTCATCACCACATATTTTAGTCCATGGGAATATGATTTAAAGTAGTGTCACAATTTAATAAGGTTTTACCCTTTTATTTTAATTAAATAAAGTGGCTAGAAATGCCTATGTAGCATTCTTTTATTACTTGAACAATATTTCTGCAAGTATACTTATATATTTTTATATATTCTGAAAGGTATGGTTAAATGTGATTTTTGAGAGTTTGAATCAACTCAAAAGCTATTATGGTTTAAATTTGAAAAATGTTTGAATGCAGAAAAGCTTCTGCCTTGCTATTTTTACCATGGGTGATCTTTAGATCCAAATGAATTGAATCCAACGGGCTTGGATTCAGCATTCATAGACCTTTCTAACAAAATTAGTTTCATTCAATTTGATGCACTGAATCGATCTGGGTTGATTTTTGAAGTTGGGTACAGATGTGTGTTTGAAATGAAATAGAAGAAGTTTTAATTTGAATAACTGGGTTGCGCGGGAAAAGTTACTGGGCCGGCCTGCTAAGAGCAGTGCTCCCGCGGGCTGCTTAAGTGGGTGTCCCCACTCGTCAGTGAGACGGGGATGGGCGAAGCGGTATGGGGCAACGTGGATCGTTCGATGTAGTTCTAATCTAACGGCTGGGAGTCATCGTCGACGCGAGACAACGCCGACGAGAACGAAACCTAGCGCGGCCAGTGAGGGGTGCTGGGGGCTTACCGGGGTACAGGCGAGGGTCGGCGAGGCGGGCGAAGGACGAAGTCGACGACGGCGAATCTCCTGGTACCGGTGGCTTCTCCTGGGGCGGCTCTAATCCCTGGCTCCCTTCTTCTCCAGAGGCGACGGGCTCCGGTGAAATTCTGGCGGGGTGGTGCTCGCCTTGCTCTGAGAACGGTGTGGCAAGATCAGTGAGGAGAGGGTAGTAAGATGGTGTGAAGAAATCGTGCGGGGGTGGCCTCTATTTATAGTCGAGCGAGGGGACCATCGGGGCGCACGGTGAGCTCGTCGGGGGCGATGTTACAGGCGGCTAATGGCATGGGAAAGGGTAGGTGACGGTGCGGTGTCTCCTGGCGATGCTCAACGACATGGTCTCGAGGCATGGGGCGGTGTGGTTTGGTCTGGAACGGGCGGTGCTCTATGCGGCAGAGGCGGCGTCTTCGACGGCGGACGGTGGCTGTGCGGCACGGGGCGGCAAACGGGGATGTCTGGTGGTCTCCTGGGTTGATGGCGATCGTGTGTGCACGCGGTGAGGGCGGCGCGCGGTCTGTGGGCGCTGGTCGAGGGTCGTGCTCTGGCGCATGCTCGGCATGGTCTCTGGCGGTCTGGGCGCGGTTTGTGCGCGTGGTCCAGGGCTTGGCAACGCTCACGGTTGGGACAGGGAGTGGCGGTGGACGGTGGGCTGCCTCCCATACAAGGTTGGCACGGCTAGTTCTTCCTCTAGCCTGCTGTCCACAATGGGGTGGCAAGGGGGTGCTCGGCTATTCACCATTGATGGCAATGGCAAGCTCACAGGGGTGCTAGTCCTTAGTTAAACTTCCTAGATGATCTACTGAGCTAGGTGTGAGCTAACTAGGGAACAATTTAGGCAAGAATCACTGCTCACAATAGTGTTTGAGGTTTGTTTGATTTGTGTCTGCAACCTGTTTGATGAAATGGCCGCATGAATTCAAGTTTTGAATTTTGAAAAGATTTTTGGTGGGTTTGCTAGATTGGTGCTTGTGAGTCTGCAGATGCTTGGGTTTTGAAAGTTGAGCTTGTTTGAGTGGTTTTTGAAAAAGTGGGATCTTCCCATATGATAAAGATTCAATTTTGAATTGTCATTTAAACTATGCATTTGAAAGTTTCTGGATGATCACAAAGTGGGCCTTGATACTTTGTTATGAGTACATTCAAGGGGTGCAAAGATCCAGAAAAGTTTCTGTTAGGTTCTGAAAGTTTGAGACAGCCAAAGTAGGCACGGGAGTTAAATTGGCCAAAATGACCATTCATTTCATATATGTGTTTTGATTTAATTGTCTTTAGGAAAAGGGTGGGAAATGTTTTAGATGATGTTTATTTCACCTAAGAAACATTTTACAAGCAATGAAACAAACAAACCAACAAGGTGGTTTTAAAAGAATTCAAAATCATTGCCTACACATATGCATGCATTCATGATTTTATTTAGAAAAGTTTTGTTAACCCTAATTTTGATTATTAGAATTTGATGATCCAAGCTTAGTATTTTTGGGATGTTACAATGTAAGGGGTCCCTACCCAATATGGTAGATCCCTCCTGTGTTTTACAATGCTAGTCCCTGGATCAATAGCTAGCATCCACAGTTAAGATGTAATATCAAGATACAAGGGTCATATTATAACTTTATAACCAGGAATAACATAATTTTATTACATCATACATAGCTCATTTGGCTATTACGTTACATTGCAGCGGAATAAGTATAGTCATGGGTCCTTCATCTTTATAGTGCCACATGCAGATGTTGGTTGTAGACTTTGTAGTCCTAGTCAATCAAACAATCTTCATATAATAAAACAATCAACCTGCAACATTACAAGTTACAGCCACAAGGGTCAATACATTTTGAATTGTATTGGCAAGTTTCACTTTTATGTAAATATGAGTGGATCCTATCAATACATGCATATTTGGCTAAGTAGAGTTTAAGGTTTATTTGCATAAAGCAACATTTATCCTATCTTTTAAAAGTGGTTTTGGTCCTTTGTCAAATCTCTTTTCCAAGTTTCTTGAACTCCTTGGTAGAAACTCAAGTGTTCAAGTCCTTGTCAAAATCCCTTGAGCTACCTGGTAACCCCAAGTGCTTCAAGTTTTATCAAAATCTCATGAGTCCCTTGGTAACCCCAAGTACCTTATGCTCTTGAGCACCTTGGTGACCCCAAGTACATCAAGCTTTATCAAATCTCTTTGAATTCCTTGGTACCCCAAGTGCATCAAGTTTTTATATTAGAAGTTGGAATGTCGAGATCTCCCATGATTCAAACGTTAGTTGCTCAGTATTGTCCATAACCGGGGACACGGGTAAGTACTTAGATTTTATTAACTTCTGCAGAAGGAGTACACTTTACCCACATGACACAATCCCATCTTGTTGCCACCAGTGGCCTACTGGATTAGTGCTCACCAAGATGGAGTACTGGCAGACTGAGAGTGTGACGAAGTCTTTCCAAAAGGTCCTCCCATACATCATTGCTAGCTTGTCTTCAGCCCCCATGAAGCATTCCAGATCCCCATGTCCGGTAACTAAAGACAATGTATGGTTCTTCCTAATGTAGTTGACTAAGCCAGAGCCATAATAGCATGTGGTTGTACACGAAAGCCACAATTGGAGAAACATGTTCAATCTCTAGGTTTCCTAGGTGGTTTTCATTTGGAGCACAACACAAAGTGATTGCCATAGACATGGTTCCTTTTGTTGCCACCTTCTCCAAAACAATAAAGTGTCCACCACCTAGGTGTTTCATTGAGTCCTTGTTTTATTATGTAAAACACAAGTCCTTTTCTCAACCTTTGTAAAATCTCAACATGTATCTCTTCAAAACATAGCATGGCTAAGCATGTACAACTACAATATTTTTACTAAGGAGTGTATAGGAAATCCTATTAGGATTAGCATAGCATAAGTATAAAAATATTTTCATGCATGTTTACAAAATCCACTAAGTATAATGAAAATAGTAGGTCTTTTGTATGATAGTGTAACTTGCCTTTTTGGTAGGGAATGAGGTTTTACTCCTTGATTTTGCTAGTCTCAAACTTTGCTAATTTCACTACAATCATTCAAACAAGCATAGTATCAAGTAACACTCCAAACCAATATTCAAACAATATTTCACACACTTAAAGCAATGGATTCTAAGTCTTGCATAAGTATGCAAAGGTTGGTTTTATTGCAAGGATGGTCTCTACTAGGCTTATAAACTTTGTAAGGTCCACATTGGTCATCTACCAAAATGGCAAAGTTATTAGTTAGAGGGTTTTGCTCAAATTCATTTTAAAATCCATTTATCATTTCATGTGGTAAAAATTATTCTTTTTAAAGTAAAACTTTATATCTTTAAACAAGTGGGTTGCTCTTGGCAAGGCTTGGTGTTTTGGGTCAGTAAGTTTGGTTCATAACATTTTCCCAAAGTTTTTCTTGCAAAAACATTTCCATAATAAAATCAATGAGTTTACTTGGCTAGAAAATGGCTAAGTTAAATAATTCAACTTAAATTTCACAAAAATCATTTTTAACACTAAGGGTTGGTTCCTAGGGTCAGTAAGGTCACACAAATCCATCTTGCAAAAGATTTAATCCTAGAATCAATTTTAAACAATTTTTATGCTCTAAACAAGTACACAAATGTTTCTGTAAATTCAAACAAGCTAACAGTTACTATTTTCAAAACTAAGGCCGGGGTTAGCTAGGGCTTGTTCTCCTGATTTCATTGATATAAAATTTGCTAAATTTGGACGTGTGGTTCAAAAGATATAAGGGTTTGAAGTTTGTAAATAATTCTGATTTCAAATTCTACTTTCAATCTATCTGGTGACACGCGGCGGCTTCCTATTCGTCGGTACCGTTTCGCGCGGATCAGCGTTGCGGTGCGTTGTATTAAGTCCGATCGTGCGGTACTGAGCGCATACCTCTTCGGCGTTTAAGTGACCTAATCCTGTTCGTCTGATCTAGATCTAACGGACCTAAACAGATGGCCATTAACCGGCGGCGCTGCGTGGCTGTGCGCGGCGGCGACGGGCAGACGGCGGCGGCGCTAGCGAAGCAGGAAGCAAAGGAAGGTGGGGAAATGCTCACAGTGATCGCAGGAGTCTGGTGGAGCTCAACGTGTTGCTGTCTTGGCGAGGGGCGCACTGGAGCGGGCTTGATTGCTCGCCGGAGTGGAGCTGTGCCTCGGCTTTGCTCAGTCGTCGTCGAGGTCGGCACTAGGGATCACTCGAAGGCAAACAAAATGCACGGTCAGATGCGCCAAGACACGGCGAAGGTGGGTGCGTTAACGAGAGGGTTCGGGGCGGTCTGGTTCACCTGGGAGATGTCGCCGGAGAAGAAGCAGACATGGCGGCGCTCTGTGCTTGACGATGGCGAGGATTGGGGGGCGCCCAAAGACAAACAGGAAGTGTCGTTAGGTTCGTATGAGCTTGTAGATCATCATCGTGTTCTCGGGGAGGAGAGGGGCGACCAGAATTTACCAGTGGGGCTTGTCGGAGAAAGAGGCAGACGCGGCAGCGTCGGAGGTTTGTCGTAGTCGGGGTTCTGGCGCACCCGCAGGCGAACTGGGGGTACTAGGAGGTGCGTGAGGTCGAGATGAGTCCACTCGCGTGAAGTAGAGGCAGAGGGGTGGTCGGAGTTGGCCGGAATTTCTGCGACAGCTCGTCGGAGCAAAGGATGTTCGGGGAGGAAATGGAGCGGCCTGGAGGCGAGCTTTGGGGAGGAGTCTGAGGGGAAACGGAGGAGAGAGCGAGGCGATTAAAAGGCCGTGGTCGTGACGAGGATTTAACACGGCGTTAAGGCGAATTAAACGCGCGGAATCAAAGCCTGCAACGGCAGCGTCGTCTGGGGAGGCATGGTCGCGCGAGGAAGAAGAAGGAGGAGGCAGTGTGGGGTCCGCTGGCAGTGAAAGAAAAGAATAAGGGAAGGGGTCCACTTGTCATACACTGTATGGGTCAGAAACGAGGTGCGAATCGTTTTCTGCGGGGTAAGGAGCCGGGCTGGTTGGTGGGCTTAGTGGGCTGCCTGGGTTGGGTTGGCCCTTTTCCATTTTTTTTATTCTGTGTTCTTTTTCCATTTCTATTTTATTTCCTGATTTGAATTTCAGCCAACTATTCAAGCATTCAAAATAATTCAAACAATTTCAAACATTTGTAATGTGTTTTTGGTTCTGTTAAACAACATAAACCAATTATTAATTAAAATAATATTTCATAACCTTTTATTAATTAAATAAGAGGATCCTTTATTTATTTATTTAATATGTTTTGATTTATTTAATAAACTCCTTATTTGCATTCTAAACATTTTCCTAATCAATTCAGTAGGTTTTACTTGAAAATAAAGAATGCTTGGAACTAGTTTAAAAATAACATTTTGTTATATAGGGTCCATTAATAATTAAATGAATACATCCTATTTATTTCAATTCCCATAGGATTTGTTTTATTTATTTTGAAATCTAAAATAAACCAAAATATTCCAGTAAGTTTTATTTGAGTATATACTTTACCTGAAAAACTTATTTAAAATAATTTAATAAGTTTTGATATTCTAATTAGAATGGTAAAACCCTTTTATTTAAATAAATAGGGTATTAAATCTCTATTATTTTATTTAAACAATCCTTTATTATTTTTCAATAAACCTTTGCTACTTTATTTTAAAATAAAATGTTTTTAATTCCCAAAGTTTGGCCAAGGATTAATTTGGCTTTATAACATACTCTCTATTTATAAACTTCTATTTTATTTGAAAACAAATCTTTTCATTTGATTATTTTTTTTTTAATAATAATTTCCAATTGTTTCCCTTTATGAAATGTTTATCCTTTTAAATCCTTTTAGGATTTTATTTAATTTAAATGGGTTTGAGGTTCCATTTTAATTCAAAAAGTTTCTTCTGGTTCTGAAAATCAAACAAAGTTTTATTTTACTCATTTATTTTCACATTACAAGATTTGGAAAATCTTGGGATGTGACAGGCTACCACCCTTAAAATAAATCTCGTCCCGAGATTTGGGAAGGCTGGGGTACAATCAAGTTCAAAACAACTAGGGTTCTACCACCCTTAAAATTTTTCAAACAAAAATTACATACTGGCCTTCTTGGGTCCTGGAAATTTCTCTAAGTTTAAACTTTTGTTTTGTTCCTATGCTTGACTCATGGGCCAAGATTGAGTTTCTCCATAGGTTTGTTCAACTTGTTCTTCATCCTTTCTGGACAGTTGCTTGCATAGTGTCCTGGATTCTTGCAGTTGAAGCAATGAATGCCATTGAGTTCTTTACGTTGCTCTTGTGGACAAGTTGCTACAAAATGGCCTGGTTCTTTGCAGTTGTTGCACCACACTTGGTCAATCTCTTTATTCTTCTTGTTCTCTGGGCATCCACTGGAGTAGTGTCCCATTTCCTTACATCTACGACATTGTATAAGGCTCATGTCTTGCTTGGGTTTCTTGATTTTCTTTGATCCTTTGAATTGGGTTGTCTTGTTAGGGGGTAGAAGTGGTCCTTTTCCTTTGGTAGACTTGGATCCTTCCTGTTTCCTTTGTTCTACCATGGCATAAATGGGACATAGGTCAGGAGTATGATCACTTCCTTCACAAAGGTAGCAAGTAGCTTGAGAGGTGGGGCATTGTCCATCAGGATGATCTTCTTCACAATTGGGGCATTGTCCTTCATGCTCCTTGGAAGTATGATCCTTGTCTCCACATATAGTGCAAGCTGGGGCTCCATCTAGAATAATATTCTTGTCAGCCTTGTTATCATAGACTTCTTTGGGGTAGTTTTCCTCCATGCTGATCATTTGGTTGGTCACTTTAAGCATTAGTTGAGACTGCTCTTCCAAAAACCTTTGTAGTGCTGGATCCTTATCACTATTGTTGACTATGAACTGAGCTGTCAGTTGGTTCAACTGGTGTTGGGTTGCTATGAGCTCCTTCATGCTGTCAGCTTGGTTGGTGTTGATGTCATCAACCTTGGAGTCTTTTGGAGTTGTCATCTGTTGGGGTTGCAGGGAGGTTAGAATAGGCATGTTATTTTCTAAGGAAATATTTCTAATCACACACATTAGAATTCACACAAACAATGTGCATGCAATTACAAGCAAACATTTCACTCAAACAAGGTTCAGACACTTACTTAGTCGACAAAATATTTTTGTTACACCACATATGTTGGTGGTTTGACTTAACTAAATTATGGTGGTCCATCTATATGGTTCACTTGTGTTCTTCCTTCTTTCTTGGTTTCTTCCTCTTACATGAGACCATGGTTCCTTGAGAAAAACTCCATGGTCACAATACTTCAAAGTTGTTGATGGTTTCTTCTTATTTTGCATTCCCTCAGTCTCTAAATTCTTAAGTAAGATTTCCTTGTCTCACTTGTGGTCCTTAGTAGTTCCCATGTTGGAAGTTCTTGGGGAACATGCTGAAGATGTTGAAGTCATTAGAGCTGAAGATGTTGAAGTCATTAGAGTTGAAGATGTTGAAGTCATTAGAGTTGATGATGTTGAAGAGGTCCTTTGCACATGGTGTTGTCTTTGACCATGGGTAGGTTTTTCCATCAAGTTGAAATAGAGGAGGTGTAGAGTTAAACCAAAATGGTTGAGGAAAGAGTTTACAAGTGTTTTTGTAAATAAGTTTTTTTGAACAAATACAACTCCTATTTTTCTAAGGGTTTTTGTCCAATCCTAGGTTAACAATTCCTACAGGCAACACAATGCTCTGATACCATCTGTAAGGGGTCCCTACCCAATATGGTAGATCCCTCCTGTGTTTTACAATGCTAGTCCCTGGATCAATAGCTAGCATCCACAGTTAAGATGTAATATCAAGATACAAGGGTCATATTATAACTTTATAACCAGGAATAACATAATTTTATTACATCATACATAGCTCATTTGGCTATTACGTTACATTGCAGCGGAATAAGTATAGTCATGGGTCCTTCATCTTTATAGTGCCACAGGCAGATGTTGGTTGTAGAATTTGTAGTCCTAGTCAATCAAACAATCTTCATATAATAAAACAATCAACCTGCAACATTACAAGTTACAGCCACAAGGGTCAATACATTTTGAATTGTATTGGCAAGTTTCACTTTTATGTAAATATGAGTGGATCCTATCAATACATGCATATTTGGCTAAGTAGAGTTTAAGGTTTATTTGCATAAAGCAACATTTATCCTATCTTTTAAAAGTGGTTTTGGTCCTTTGTCAAATCTCTTTTCCAAGTTTCTTGAACTCCTTGGTAGAAACTCAAGTGTTCAAGTCCTTGTCAAAATCCCTTGAGCTACCTGGTAACCCCAAGTGCTTCAAGTTTTATCAAAATCTCATGAGTCCCTTGGTAACCCCAAGTACCTTATGCTCTTGAGCACCTTGGTGACCCCAAGTACATCAAGCTTTATCAAATCTCTTTGAATTCCTTGGTACCCCAAGTGCATCAAGTTTTTATATTAGAAGTTGGAATGTCGAGATCTCCCATGATTCAAACGTTAGTTGCTCAGTATTGTCCATAACCGGGGACACGGCTAAGTACTTAGATTTTATTAACTTCTGCAGAAGGAGTACACTTTACCCACATGACACAATCCCATCTTGTTGCCACCAGTGGCCTACTGGATTAGTGCTCACCAAGATGGAGTACTGGCAGACTGAGAGTGTGACGAAGTCTTTCCAAAAGGTCCTCCCATACATCATTGCTAGCTTGTCTTCAGCCCCCATGAAGCATTCCAGATCCCCATGTCCGGTAACTAAAGACAATGTATGGTTCTTCCTAATGTAGTTGACTAAGCCAGAGCCATAATAGCATGTGGTTGTACACGAAAGCCACAATTGGAGAAACATGTTCAATCTCTAGGTTTCCTAGGTGGTTTTCATTTGGAGCACAACACAAAGTGATTGCCATAGACATGGTTCCTTTTGTTGCTACCTTCTCCAAAACAATAAAGTGTCCACCACCTAGGTGTTTCATTGAGTCCTTGTTTTATTATGTAAAACACAAGTCCTTTTCTCAACCTTTGTAAAATCTCAACATGTATCTCTTCAAAACATAGCATGGCTAAGCATGTACAACTACAATATTTTTACTAAGGAGTGTATAGGAAATCCTATTAGGATTAGCATAGCATAAGTATAAAAATATTTTCATGCATGTTTACAAAATCCACTAAGTATAATGAAAATAGTAGGTCTTTTGTATGATAGTGTAACTTGCCTTTTTGGTAGGGAATGAGGTTTTACTCCTTGATTTTGCTAGTCTCAAACTTTGCTAATTTCACTACAATCATTCAAACAAGCATAGTATCAAGTAACACTCCAAACCAATATTCAAACAATATTTCACACACTCAAAGCAATGGATTCTAAGTCTTGCATAAGTATGCAAAGGTTGGTTTTATTGCAAGGATGGTCTCTACTAGGCTTATAAACTTTGTAAGGTCCACATTGGTCATCTACCAAAATGGCAAAGTTATTAGTTAGAGGGTTTTGCTCAAAATTCATTTTAAAATCCATTTATCATTTCATGTGGTAAAAATTATTCTTTTTAAAGTAAAACTTTATATCTTTAAACAAGTGGGTTGCTCTTGGCAAGGCTTGGTGTTTTGGGTCAGTAAGTTTGGTTCATAACATTTTCCCAAAGTTTTTCTTGCAAAAACATTTCCATAATAAAATCAATGAGTTTACTTGGCTAGAAAATGGCTAAGTTAAATAATTCAACTTAAATTTCACAAAAATCATTTTTAACACTAAGGGTTGGTTCCTAGGGTCAGTAAGGTCACACAAATCCATCTTGCAAAAGATTTAATCCTAGAATCAATTTTAAACAATTTTTATGCTCTAAACAAGTACACAAATGTTTCTGTAAATTCAAACAAGCTAACAGTTACTATTTTCAAAAATAAGGCCAGGGTTAGCTAGGGCTTGTTCTCCTGATTTCATTGATATAAAATTTGCTAAATTTGGACGTGTGGTTCAAAAGATATAAGGGTTTGAAGTTTGTAAATAATTCTGATTTCAAATTCTACTTTCAATCTGTCTGGTGACACGCGGCGGCTTCCTATTCGTCGGTACCGTTTCGCGCGGATCAGCGTTCCGGTGCGTTGGATTAAGTCCGATCGTGCGGTACTGAGCGCATACCTCTTCGGCGTTTAAGTGACCTAATCCTGTTCGTCTGATCTAGATCTAACGGACCTAAACAGATGGCCATTAACCGGCGGCGCTGCGTGGCTGTGCGCGGCGGCGACGGCCAGACGGCGGCGGCGCTAGCGAAGCAGGAAGCAAAGGAAGGTGGGGAAATGCTCACAGTGATCGCAGGAGTCTGGTGGAGCTCAACGTGTTGCTGTCTTGGCGAGGGGCGCACTGGAGCGGGCTTGATTGCTCGCCGGAGTGGAGCTGTGCCTCGGCTTTGCTCAGTCGTCGTCGAGGTCGGCACTAGGGATCACTCGAAGGCAAACAAAATGCACGGTCAGATGCGCCAAGACACGGCGAAGGTGGGTGCGTTAACGAGAGGGTTCGGGGCGGTCTGGTTCACCTGGGAGATGTCGCCGGAGAAGAAATAGACATGGCGGCGCTCTGTGCTTGACGATGGCGAGGATTGGGGGGCGCCCTAAGACAAACGGGAAGTGTCGTTAGGTTCGTATGAGCTTGTAGATCATCATCGTGTTCTCGGGGAGGAGAGGGGCGACCAGAATTTACCGGTGGGGCTTGTCGGAGAAAGAGGCAGACGCGGCGGCGTCGGAGGTTTGTCGTAGTCGGGGTTCTGGCGCACCCGCGGGCGAACTGGGGGTACTAGGAGGTGCGTGAGGTCGAGATGAGTCCACTCGCGTGAAGTAGAGGCAGAGGGGTGGTCGCAGTTGGCCGGAATTTCTGCGACAGCTCGTCGGAGCAAAGGATGTTCGGGGAGGAAATGGAGCGGCCTGGGGGCGAGCTTTGGGGAGGAGTCTGAGGGGAAACGGAGGAGAGAGCGAGGCGATTAAAAGGCCGTGGTCGTGACGAGGATTTAACGCGGCGTTAAGGCGAATTAAACGCGCGGAATCAAAGCCTGCAACGACAGCGTCGTTTGGGGAGGCATGGTCGCGCGAGGAAGAAGAAGGAGGAGGCAGTGTGGGGTCCGCTGGCAGTGAAAGAAAAGAATAAGGGAAGGGGTCCACTTGTCATACACTGTATGGGTCAGAAACGAGGTGCGAATCGTTTTCTGCGGGGTAAGGAGCTGGGCTAGTTGGTGGGCTTAGTGGGCTGCCTGGGTTGGGTTGGCCCTTTTCCATTTTTTTTATTCTGTGTTCTTTTTCCATTTATATTTTATTTCCTGATTTGAATTTCAGCCAACTATTCAAGCATTCAAAATAATTCAAACAATTTCAAACATTTGTAATGTGTTTTTGGTTCTGTTAAACAACATAAACCAATTATTAATTAAAATAATATTTCATAACCTTTTATTAATTAAATAAGAGGATCCTTTATTTATTTAATATGTTTTGATTTATTTAATAAACTCCTTATTTGCATTCTAAACATTTTCCTAATCAATTCAGTAGGTTTTACTTGAAAATAAAGAATGCTTGGAACTAGTTTAAAAATAACATTTTGTTATATAGGGTCCATTAATAATTAAATGAATACATCCTATTTATTTCAATTCCCATAGGATTTGTTTTATTTATTTTGAAATCTAAAATAAACCAAAATATTTCAGTAAGTTTTATTTGAGTATATACTTTACCTGAAAAACTTATTTAAAATAATTTAATAAGTTTTGATATTCTAATTAGAATGGTAAAACCCTTTTATTTAAATAAATAGGGTATTAAATCTCTATTATTTTATTTAAACAATCCTTTATTATTTTTCAATAAACCTTTGCTACTTTATTTTAAAATAAAATGTTTTTAATTCCCAAAGTTTGGCCAAGGATTAATTTGGCTTTATAACATACTCTCTATTTATAAACTTCTATTTTATTTGAAAACAAATCTTTTCATTTGATTGTTTTTTTTAATAATAATTTCCAATTGTTTCCCTTTATGAAATGTTTATCCTTTTAAATCCTTTTAGGATTTTATTTAATTTAAATGGGTTTGAGGTTCCATTTTAATTCAAAAAGTTTCTTCTGGTTCTGAAAATCAAACAAAGTTTTATTTTACTCATTTATTTTCACATTACAAGATTTGGAAAATCTTGGGATGTGACATACAAACCTTACCCCCTTAAACAAAATCTTGTCCCGAGATTTGAAAAAGGACGAAAAGATTACCTAGGATTTGAAGAGATCTGGAAACTCCGTCCTGATGTGATCTTCGCGCTCCCAGGTAGCTTCCTCTTCTGTGTGGTTGCTCCACTGAATCTTGAGAAACTTGATGCTCCGGGTTCGGGTAGTTCGAAAAGATTCTTCCAAAATGGGGATGGGTACTTCGGGATAGGTCAGGTCATCGTTTATCTCTATGGTCCGATGATCGATGTTCTTGAACACTTCGGTCTTCTCGGGGACTTCGAGACACTTGCGAAGTAACGAGATATGGAACACATTGTGCACAGCTGACATTTCTTCAGGTAGTTCCAATTGATACGATACTTCTCCTCGACGGTTCAGAATTTTGAAAGGTCCGATATATCAGGGGTCTAACTTTCCTTTGAGTTGGAAACGCTGCATTCCCTTCAATAGCGACACTTTCAGATAAACAAAATCTCCTATATTGAAGGCGAGGTCTCGACGTCTCCTGTCGGCATAACTCTTCTGTCGGGATTGGGCGGTCTTGAGGTGCTCACGAATCTTGTGAACCTTCTCTTCTGCTTCTCGTAGGATGTCGGGTTCGAAAATCTGACTCTCTCCTACTTTCGACCAGTTCAAAGGGGTGCGACACTTTCTTCCGTACATGAATTCAAAGGGGGCCATTTGAAAACTGGCTTGATAACTATTGTTGTATGAAAATTCTGCAAACGGCAGACAGTCTTCCCACTTGGATCCATATTCTAGCACGCATGCTCTAAGCATATCTTCGAGTATTTGATTTACTCGCTCCGTTTGTCCATCAGTCTGAGGATGATACGCGGCACTGAAATCTAGGCGGGTTCCTAAACCTTCTTGAACTTTCTTCCAGAATCTCGAGGTAAACTGAGTTCCTCGATCCGATACTATGTTCTTGGGGACTCCGTGCAAACTGACGATTCTAGCGATGTACAACTCTGCTAGCTTCGAACTCTGATAGGTGGTTTTGACGGGCAAGAAATGGGCGACTTTGGACAATTTGTCCACTATGACCCAAATAGAGTCATTTCCCCTACTAGAAGTAGGTAGTCCGGTGATAAAGTCCATGCCTACAGAATCCCATTTCCATTCCGGAATTTGCAAAGGTTGCAACAATCCAGCGGGTCTTTGATGTTCTGCCTTGACTCGCTGACATATATCACACTTGGCGATATAGCTTCCGATTTCCCTCTTCATCTTATGCCACCCAAATTGCTCTTTCAAATCTTGATACATCTTAGTTCCTCCGGGATGGATAGAATAAAGAGTATCATGAGCCTCCTTCAAGATAACTTCTTTCAACTCAGAATCTGCTGGTACACAAAGGCGTCCTTTGTACCACAGAACTCCTTCTTCGTCTTCGGTGAATCCGGGTACTTTGCCTGTACCGATAGGACGCTTGATTACGTCGATACTGGCATTTTCCTTCTACGCCTCTTTAATCTGACTAATCAAAGTGGGCTGAAGTTCTATGCTAGCCAAAAATCCTTCAATTACTAATTCCATTCGAAAATCTTCCATCTCTTTGTGCAAACTTGGTTGCTCCTTCAAAATCATGGAGTTCAAGCGGCACGGCAATCTGCTAAGGGCATCAGCTACCACGTTGGCTTTACCAGGGTGATAATGAATGTCCAGATCATAATCCTTGATTAGCTCAATCCATCTTCTCTGCCTCATATTCAACTCCTTCTGAGTGAATATATATTTTAGGCTCTTGTGATCTGAATAAATCTCACAACGATTTCCCATCAGGTAATGTCTCCATGTCTTCAGGGCTAGAACTACGGCTGCGAGTTCGAGGTCATGGGTTGGGTAGTTTTGCTCATGTTGCTTCAATTGTCTAGATAGATAAGATATAACTTTGCCTTCTTGCATTAGCACACATCCGAGACCAATCTTGGATGCGTCACAATAAACATCGAAGGGCTTCGTGATATCCGGCATGATCAAGATTGGGACTGAAATCAATCTCCTCTTGAGTTCTTGAAAACTCGCTTCACATTTGTCTGTCCATTCAAACTTCTTGTCCTTCTTCAGCAATTGGGTCATGGGTCTGGCGATACTCGAGAATCCTTCTACGAATTTGCGGTAATATCCCGCCAATCCGAGAAAAGCACGAACTTGGGTTTGAGTGGTTCGGGCTTGCCAATCTTCTACATCTTTCACTTTGGCAGGGTCAACGGCAATTCCTCTGGCTGATACAATGTGACCGAGGAATCCTACCTCCTGTAACCAGAATTCACATTTTCTAAACTTTGCATACGGCTAATGCTCTCTAAGGGTTCGAAGAATGGTCCTTAGGTGTAGCTCATGTTCTTCTTATGAGTTGGAAAAAATCAGAATGTCATCGATGAAAACAACGACAAACTTATCCACGAAGTCAATAAAAATATTATTCATGAGGTTCATGAAATAAGCGGGGGCATTGGTTAATCCAAAAGACATGACTGTATACTCATACAATCCATACTGGGTGGTAAAGGCAGTCTTTGGAATATCCTCTGCACGAATTTTGAGTTGATGATAGCCAGTCCTAAGATCAATCTTAGAAAACACTTTGGCACCGGTCAACTGATCAAACAAATCTTCTATCTTGGGCAAGGGGTACTTGTTCTTGATGGTGACATCATTCAATTTCCGATAATCCGTACACAAACGGTTACCTCCATCCTTCTTGTCCACAAACAAGACAGGTGATCTCCAAGGTGACGCACTTGGTTGAATCAATCAAATTTCCAACATGGAATCCAGTTGCTTCTTCAGTTCTTCTAGTTCTGACGGGTTCATACTATAGGGTCTCTGGGCTAGGGGTCCAGTTCCGGGGATTAGTTCGATGATAAACTCGATATCCCGATCTAGGGGCATACCGGGCAAAACATCTGGAAATACATCGGAGTTTTCACAGACTATTCGGACTTGGTCAATGGTAGGTTGGGCTATACTCTTATTGCACTTGAATTGGCGAGGTAAGGTTTCAGATATATGCTCGACTGATATTCCGGCGGTACTGGTCATAGTGATGGATTTCTTAGCACAGTCAATCAATCCCTTATGTTTGGACATCCAATTCATTCCTAGTACTACTTCCAAACCTTTAGTTCTGAGTACTATTAGATTAGCATAAAAATCTATGCCATGGATTCGGATACGGACAGCTTTGCAAATTTGCCTAGCCTTGGTTGTTGTGGGCTAGCTGGGCTATCTGTTGCAGAGTGGCTAGGTTGGCTTGACGTTCCGCTCTTTTAGCTTCGCGGTCAGAAGTCAACATTTGCAGAATCTGCAACATCAGATCCGGGGCTGAACCACTTCCTCCACGTGGCATCTGATGATTTATATAGATCATGATAAAAGAGGGAAATTTCTAAGGTTTTGGGTCTTTGAAAAGTTTTAAAGGTTTGACTCAGGTTTTTGGTCTAGCAACTTGCTTTTTCATTCATTCATTCACTCGATACAACGCACACCACTTCAAGGAAAAACAGATGGTTTTAAGAACCATTCTGGAATCTACGATACAGTGGGACCGACTACTACTCACTACGCTAGTGCTCAGTGCTACTACTCCTCGGAGTCTGTGGCTTCATCATCGATGAAGGCGAAATCATCCTCATCGGTGAAGAAGTCCATGGCCTGATCCTCCATAAAATCATCGTCATCGCTGAGATAGGAGTAAGGGTCTCCACGAAGATCCTCTCCGGCATTCTCGCTTTCCTCCAACTGCATGTCTCTCTCGTGGATGGTCTCCTCCAGAGATGAGATGCGGTGGCGAAGACGGGCAATAATGCGCTCCTTCTTGTCGAGCTGACGGCGGCGAGACTTGTGATCCTTTGCTAGCATGTCTATGGTCTGATCCTTCGTCTTGATGATGGCATACTTGTGGTTGCAATAGTCACGGCAGTTGTCCAACTCCTGCTGACGATCATACATCATAAAGCTAAGGTGGTCCAATTGAGTCTTCAGCTCGGGGTGGTATGGGGCTTCCAGTGGTTGTCCATTTGCATCACGCCTTGGCCAAAACTCAAAGCGAGTACCCTTGATCTGATTGATGCTCTGCCCACACAGACGGGAAAGAGCTTCCTGCATTGCTCTGGCAAGTCCATCGAGCCAGTTGTTTTCCCTCAAGGTAAACTGAATTCCCTCTGCAGTGGGAGGTTCAATCTTTCCTCGGAGACTTGCAACAATTAGCCACTGCAGATCTTCTCCTCCTTGATCATTGAGCTGAGCTCCGAAGAACTCGGGGTGCGGACGCTCCAGAAGTTCCGAAAGCTGATCCAGATCCCTCTCAAAGATAAGGTCTCCTCCATTCCCAAGTTGGTAAAACTTGCTGTACTCCATGTCCATCTATAAAAATAGAGGATGAGTAGATTAGCAGGGTGATCAAGTGTGTCAAAATTTTATGTATTTTGCAAGAGTTTTTGAGGAACATGAATTTTTAGGAAAGAATTAAAGAGATAAGAATGAGAATAAGTTTTTGTAAATATTTGTTTTCTTTGGTTTTGAAACTAAGTTTTTGGTTCAAACGTCTATTCTAACTAGGGTCTCCGTGGTCAGGATGGCTCTGATAACAACTTGTCAACACCCGGATTTTTCAATCCTAGATGCCTGTTATGCCATACATCGCAATCCCAGGATTACCATTTTTGCGAGACATAACAGAATTGGATACCATAGTACATCATTCATTACAAATGATACATAAGTTCTTACACAAATAGGGATCTCATGATCCAGTTCTTAATACAACATCAAGCTGCGGAATACGTAATAATAACGGTAGCGTAGGCGAAGCTCCATCTTCGGGGTCATAGGCAATGCTGGCGATGGGAGATGATCCTAGTTGTCGTAACCTTCCTGGGGTCCATCTTCCAGGTACTCCTCTTTAGTCTGGCCATGGGAATAGCCAGGGACAAAGCCATGAGTACTCTTTAAGTACTCGCAAACTAATACTAACAGATAAAGGGGTTTTTTTTGGATAATAGGACACTAGGCTCTAGGGTTGTTTTGCAAAAGCCAGAATTTTCTCTACTAAGTTCTAAAGCTAGTCACAATTTTTATAACTCCTAACTGGGATCTTGTAACTCATGTCACAACTCTATTGTGGTCAAGTCACAGTCTTAATTCATTTCACGGGTCATTTCGAAAAGTCTGACGGGGGAACAGTATGGCCACTCCAACTGTCCATAACCGCGGACGCGGCTATTCAAATAGTTTGACACTCTGTAGAGATTGTACACTTTCACCACAACATTCGATACATCCGTCAGGAACAAATCCTGAATTCACCATACTCAGTATGCGGATAATCAATCCTAACCTTTCAATTACACTCCCTAGTATAAGCACCTCTCCTGTGAGTTTGGCCTCCCAACCATGACCAATTGTCATCTTGGGTACTGCACAGGTGGACAATCTTCAAGGTAGCCTCAGCTCAGACCTTGGCCGTGAGGGAACTAATACTAAGGTACATAAGTTTCCAGTCAAGCCCTACCCAATATTCGGTTATTGTGGTTGTACGATAAAATTGGAATGGTATCGCATCCAGACAACCATCAGTTTTATAAAGGGCTAAGGCTCATGCCTCAACATTTTCATCACCAAAATCATCAGGTGTTCGGAAACACATGTCCAAAACATTTCAATAGAATGATCCATCATTCCAAGGTTTTCATAACCATTTTTCCACCAAGTATTCCCATCTAAGGTTGACCAAGTTTTATGCTTAGGATTAGCATCTACAGGTGGGGGTAGTACTCATGAGGGGTGGTAACTAGTGGAGTTTCAACTGAGTACAACCTTATGTCTCAGGCTGAATGTCAATGTTTCTAACTTAGGCCAAATTTTATGCTCTTTATGCAACCTTCAGCATCTTTCCAATATCTACCAGTCACTTAAGTAAACTCTAAGTAAGCTTTGATAAAGATATAAAGTAAGAAGCTTGCACATAAAACTAGGATTGGTTTATCAAGTGGGTATGATCACATATGCTCAAGGCATATAGTAGTCATAGAACAAGTATGGGTTTGTTGCATCAGTAGGGTATCTTGCAAGTGTTAGCTTGGATAGGTCAACTTGATTAGTAAGGCTTGCATAGGTATAGTATCAGCTTGCATCAATATCAGTATAAGCTTGCCTTGTGCAGAGCAGTGGTTGAAGTTCTCCTCGGCTTCTTCTTCATAGTATCCTCCTTCCTCCTCGTATCCTTGGTCGGTACTAGCGTCTATGAATAAGTACGAGGTACACAATCACCAAACAATAATTAACTACTTGCAATCATCACACACAAGTGTCCTATGGATGATCTAGCATCATCTCTAACATTACAATGTTAAGGCTTGAATTAATTCCTTTTATTTTAGAAAATTAATTTCTACTCATTGAAAAACTACTTAAGATTTAATATTCTCCAAACCAAACATGGGATCATGTTGACACATGTCATCACCACATATTTTAGTCCATGGGAATATGATTTAAAGTGGTGTCACAATTTAATAAGGTTTTACCCTTTTATTTTAATTAAATAAAGTGGCTAGAAATGCCTATGTAGCATTATTTTATTACTTGAACAATATTTCTGCAAGTATACCTATATATTTTTACATGTTATGAAAGGTATGGTTAAATGTGATTTTTGAGAGTTGGAATCAACTCAAAAGCTATTATGGTTTAAATTTGAAAAATGTTTGAATGCAGAAAAGCTTCTGCCTTGCTATTTTTACCATGTGTGATCTATAGATCCAAATGAATTGAATGCAACGGGCTTGGATTCAGCATTCACAGACCTTTCTAACAAAATTAGTTTCATTCAATTTGATGCACTGAATCGATCTGGGTTGATTTTTGAAGTTGGGTATAGAAGTGTGTTTGAAATGAAATAGAAAGAGTTTTAATTTGAATAACTGGGCTACGCGAGAAAAGTTACTGGGCCGGCCTGCTAAGCGCAGTGCTCCCGCGGGCTGCTTAAGTGGGTGTCCCCACTCGTCAGTGACACGGGGCTGGGCGAAGCGGTATGGGGCAACATGGATCGTTCGATCTAGTTCTAATCTAACGGCTGGGAGTCATCGTCGACGCGAGACAACGCCGGCGAGAACGAAACCTAGCGCGGCCAGTGAGGGGTGTTGGGGGATCACCGGGGTACGGGCGAGGGTCGGCGAGGGTCGGTGAGGCGGGCGAACGACGAACTCGACGACGGCGAATCTCCTGGTACCGGTGGCTTCTCCTGGGGCGGCTCCAATCGCTGGCTCCCTTCTTCTCCAGAGGCGGCGGGCTCCGGTGAAATTCTGGCGGGGTGGTGCTCGCCTTGCTCTGAGAACGGTGTGGCATGATCAGTGAGGAGAGGGGAGTGAGATGGTGTGAAGAAATCATGCGGGGGTGGCCTCTATTATAGTCGAGCGAGGGGACCGTTGGGGCGCACGGTGAGCTCGTCGGGGGCGATGTTACAGGCGGCTAATGGCATGGGCAAGGGTAGGGGACGGCGCGGTGTCTCATGGCGATGCTCAACGACATGGTCTCGAGGCATGGGCGGTGTGGTTTGGTCTGGAACGGGCGGTGCTCTGCGCGGCAGAGGCGGCGTCTTCGACGGCGGGCGGTGGCTGTGCGGCACGGGCGGCAAACGGGGATGTCTGGTGGTCTCCTGGGTTGATGGCGATCGTGTGTGCACGCGGTGAGGGCAGCGCGCGGTCTGTGGGCGCTGGTCGAGGGTCGTGCTCTAGCGCATGCTCGGCATGGTCTCTGGCGGTCTGGGCGCAGTTTGTGCGCGTGGTCCAGGGCTTGGCAACGCTCGCGGCTAGGACAGGGAGTGGCGGTGGACGGTGGGCTGCCTCCTAGACAAGGTTGGCACGGCTAGTTCTTCCTCTAGCATGTTGTCCACAATGGGGTGGCAAGGGGGTGCTCGGCTGGTCACCATTGATGGCAATGGAAAGCTCATAGGGGTGCTAGTCCTTAGTTAAACTTCCTAGATGATCTACTGAGCTAGGTGTGAGCTAACTAGGGAACAAGTTAGGCAAGAATCACTGCTCACAATAGTGTTTGATGTATGTTTGATTTGTGTCTGCAACCTGTTTGATGCAATGGCCGCATGAATTCAAGTTTTGAATTTTGAAAAGATTTTTGGTGGGTTTGCTAGATTGGTGCTGGTGATTCTGCAGATGCTTGTGTTTTGAAAGTTGAGCTTGTTTGAGTGGTTTTTGAAAAAGTGGCATCTTCCCATATGATAAAGATTCAATTTTGAATTGTCATTTAAACTATGCATTTGAAAGTTTCTGGATGATCACAAAGTGGGCCTTGATACTTTGTTATGAGTACATTCAAGGGGTGCAAAGATCCAGAAAAGTTTCTGTTAGGTTCTGAAAGTTTGAGACAGCCAAAGTAGGCATGGGAGTTAAATTGGCCAAAATGACCATTCATTTCATATATGTGTTTTGATTTACTTGTCTTTAGGAAAAGCGTGGGAAATGTTTTAGATGATGTTTATTTCACCTAAGAAACATTTTACAAGCAATGAAACAAACAAACAAACAAGGTGGTTTTAAAAGCATTCAAAATCAATGCCTACACATATGTATGCATTCATGATTTTATTTAGAAAAGTTTTTGTTAACCCTAATTTTGATGATTAGAATTTGATGATCCAAGCTTAGTATTTTTGGGATGTTACAATATAGTTAGCGGGTATGAAACCTAGATCACTTGGCCGAGCATCATTCAACACACAATACTTTCCTACAGTGGGTTAGACAAAGACATAGGGTCAACTCGCGTTTTTCCTTGTACTTATCCAGCATTCGTGTTTACTCGTCATGCATTCTTTCCCCTTGCTTTTAATGAAGCCGTGTTTTCGGATAACAGCATAGTCGAAGAGTTGATTTGTTCCGAGTAAACATTACTTGTTCCGAGATAAGCTTTGGGTGTCACGCCAGCCGACATAAAATAATTGAAAGGGAAAACATAAGGGGCAGTCCCCGAGTCAGTTTTTCGAGTCATACCATTTTATTATCAGAGCATAGCCAGCACAAGTGTCCGACATATGAGAGTTCAAGTGATACATGCATTGGTTCTCCTAAGTATAGAAGGGACGAAGCAGTGCCACATTCCATGGCCTTTTGGTCTCATCTCCTGATATGTCCACCTTGTTCTTTTGTGCTTCACGAGCATCTATGCGATAATATGAATCATTGTGCAATGCTTTGTTTACAATGAATGGACCTTCCCATGGGGTGATAATTTATGCATTCTCGATGTGTGCTGCACTAGCCTTAGCACCATATCCCCTTCTCGAAAAACACGAGGTTGAACTTTCCGGCTATGGTAGCGTCGGAGATTTTGCTGATATATAGCGGATCTGGATAATGCCAGTTCCCTTGCTTCTTCGAGTAAGTCGACTCCATCTTCTCGGGCCTCCTTTACCTCAGCTTTCGAGTATTGCCTTATCCTTAGCGAGTCATACTCTATGTCTGCAAGCAAAACTTCTTCTGCCCCATACACAAGAAAAATGGCATATAGCCTGTTGACTGATTCGGAGTTGTCCTTAGACTCCATAGCACTGAGGGTAGTTCCTCTATCCAACAACCAGGTGATCTCTGGAGTGGTTCCATTAAGCGGGGTTTTATCCCTGATAGAACTAAGCCATTAGCTCGTTCAACTTGTCCATTTGATTCAGGATGAGCGACTGATGCTACATCGAGTCTTATTCGGTTTTTTCCGCAGAAACGGGCAAAATATCCTTCAGCAAAGTTTGTGCCATTATCTGTGATTACACTATGTGGGTAACCATATCTTAAGATTATGTCCCTTAAGAATGTGACAGATGTTTTACCGTCCAATTTTTTGATGGGTTTCACTTCTATCCATTTGGTGAACTTATCAATCATCACCAAAATATGAGTCATGCCTCCCCTTGCTGGTTTGAATGGTACTACCATATCTAGGCACCATACTACAAATGTCCAAGTGATTGGTATAGTCTTTAATTCAGATGCTGGTAAATGTGACTTCGATGCATAATGTTGGCAACCATTGCATTTTCTGACTAGCTCTTGTGCCTGTGCCAATGCGCTTGGCCAATAAAATCCATGTCGGAACGCCTTGGCCACCAATGTTCTTGACGATGCATGGTGCCCACATTCCCCTTGATGAATATACAACAAAATCGCCCGGCCTTTCTCTGAGCTGATGCAACGCTGCAGTACACTCGTGAAACTTCTCTTGTATAGTTCCTTGTTGATAATGGTGTATGATTTTGCTCTTATTTGTGTTTGCCTTGCCAATATCTCATCATTCGGCAAAGTTCCATCTTTTAAGTAGTTTAATATTGGATGTGCCCATGTTGGTATTAGCGGCTCCGGGTCTGCTTCACCATCAATTTCCATTGGCTCCGCCGACATATGTTTTGCCGACATGACCTGAGGAGTACCCCGAGTGTGATTCGGCAACCCCTGAAGTGAGCGGGTCAGTCCCCGAGTGAGTCGAACCTGCCCCTGAGTCAATGTCCATTGGTGCAACGTTGACTCTTGTATTGCCGGGATAAATATGGACTCGGATTCTGGCAAGGGCTTGATTGATGGTTTTCTGAGATGTTCCAATGCTTTTCCTGGTGGTATTGCTTGCCTAGATGAACCTAGCTTGGATAATACATCTGCTGCTTCATTTTCTACTCTTGGGACATGGTGGAATTCACACCCGTCAACGCGTGGAAACTATATAATGCCATGTTTGCGTACAGCGCGTCCCAATGTCCAGACACTTGCTGAATCACCAAATCCGAATCGACAGAACACATGATCCTTTTGATGCCAATCTCTTTGGCCACTTTGATGCCGTGGAAAAGTGCTTCATACTCGGCAACGTTATTC
Organism: Avena atlantica; assembly: GCA_910589765.1. Lineage (NCBI taxonomy): Eukaryota > Viridiplantae > Streptophyta > Magnoliopsida > Poales > Poaceae > Avena > Avena atlantica. The sequence continues at coordinate 76,285,609 of OU342734.1, forward strand.
GAAGCAGCAAAATGAATTTGTAGCACATACTTGAGCTGATCCCTCTTTGGTGATGTGAGCACTATCCCGGCGCCCAGACCCATTTTCGTCTTGGACCCATCAAAATGCATTTTCCAGTAGTTCGGGTCTGGCAGTGGTGGTTCGTACTGCATTTCCATAGAATCTACGAAGAAGTCTGCAACAGCTTAAGATTTAATTGCATCTCGCCTATCATAATGTCGAGTATATGGTGCTAGCTCTATGGACCATTTTGCTACTCGGCCACTGGCATCTTTGCTGCCTAATATATCCGAGATAGGCGCTTCACATATGACCCAGATTGGGTGTTCTTGAAAATAGTGCTTCAGCTTTTTTGCTGCCATATACACCCCATACGTCATTTTTTGGTAATGGGGGTAGTTTTGCTTTGATATAGAGAGCACTTCGCTCAAATAATAACTGGCCTTTGGACTGATTTGCCCTCTTCTACAAGTTCGACCACTATGACTGCACTTATAACTCTGTTGGTTGCAGCGACATAGAGAAACATTGGCTCTTTTGATAATGGTGATGCTAATATTGGTGTTGTTGCCAACATTTTCTTGAGTTCATGGAAAGCGCTATCAGCTTGCTGTGTCCATGTGAATTTGTCTGATTTTTTCATCAGTTGATATAGCGGTAGGGCTTTTTCCCCTAGCCGACTAATAAATCTACTCAATGAAGCCAGGCATCCTGTGAACTTCTGGACATCGTTGAGGGTTTTTGGCAATTCCATTCTTTCGATGGCCCTGATTTATGTTGGGTTAGCCTCAATTCCTCGGCTGGATACAAGAAATCCGAGTAACTTGCCAGCCGGGTAACCAAACGTGGAATCTCCTTAAGTTTGCGAATGTTTGACGCAAGTCCTCAATTAGAGTGTGACTTTGCTTGGTTTTTATCACCACGTCATCGATGTATACTTGAACATTTTTGTCCAATTGATCTTGCAAGCATTTTTGCATGCATCTTTGATATGTTGCACCTGCATTTATCAATCCGAATGGCATGATACGATAGCAATAAGCCCCGTATGGGGTGATAAAAGCTGTCTTTATTTGATCATTCGGATTCAGTGGTATCTAATGGAATCCATAATACGCATCCACAAATGACAACAACACACACCCAGCTGTGGAATCTATGAATTGGTCGATCTGTGGTAGGGGAAATAGATTTTTTGGACACGCCTTAGGTTCGTGTAATTAATACACATGCGCCATACCACTGCCACATTCGGGTCATTTTTTTTCTTTTCGACCAAGACTAGATTTGATAACCAATCCGGGTGTAGTACTTCCATGATGAATCCAGCAGCCAAGATCCTGGCAATCTCGGCAGGTATTACTTTCCTCCTATCTTCGGCGAAGCGGCGGAGGGGTTGCTTCACCGACTTGGCATCTGGCCTTACATTAAGAGAGTGCTCAGCCAACTCCCTCGGAACTCCTTGCAAATCCTGTGTAGACCATGCAAAGATATCCCGATTCTCATGGAGGAAGCTGGTGAGCTCGCTTTCCTATTTGTCAATGAGGCCAGCCCCAATGGTAACTGTACGCTCTGGGAAAGTCTCATCCACCTGTACCTTCTTAGTTTCTTTGGTATCTTGAAATGACACATTGCCATGTGGGTTAGTGAGTGCCGGCATGGACATTTGTGCTGCTTTGGCCAATGCTGCCACCTCCAACATTTGATGCTTTTCCTGTGCTATGACCAGTGACTCGGCCAATGATGATACAGCTGAGGCACAAGCGATAGATCTTTTGTAATCTCCTTCAACTGTGATTACCCCACATGGGCCTGGCAGCTTCATTTTCAAGTAAGCAATGTGAGGAGTAGCCATAAAATTTGCCATAGCCGGCCTGCCGAGTAAGGCGTGATATGAGCTGACCAGATCAACCACTTCAAACTCTATGGCTTCAGTTCGACAATTTTCTCTGTTGCCGAATAGGACGTCGACCCAGATTTTGCCAATTGGCTCATAGGACAATCCCGGCACAATTCCATGGAAAGTTGTCTTATTCGGCTCCAGCATGTTCATGGTAATGCCTAATTTGAGCATGGTATCCTTGTCCATGATGTTGATGCTACTGCCATCGTCAATCAGTACCTTGGAAAACTTTACATTGATATCAGGGCCCATGAAAGTTGGATCCAAGACTAGAGCATAACCCCCTGGGGTTGGCATGATCTTGGGGTGATCCTTTATGCTCCAAGTTATTTCTTGCTCAGACCAATGCATGTACTTTGGAATTGCCGGCATTGTGGCATTCACTTCCATCATTCGTCTCTGCTGACTCTTTTTGTCATTCGACTTTGTGACGAAAACAACATAGCTCTGGTGATGTTCTCTGTACTCATTTCTAGTTCCATGGCCGACATGAGCGTCGTCACCTCTTGGGTTGTGCACCTGGTGCACATCTTCCCTTATTTATTGATTATGGTACCTAGGCTGTCTGTTTTCATATCTATTATCAGTTCCAGCAGCTTGAGCATTTCCTCTAGTGAGTGGCGGAGGTGGAGGCGGTGGTAGTTGCTTATTTTGCGAATCCACTCTATCTCCTTTCTGAAACCAAGTGCATTGTATTGTTGTGTGATTTGGTGGCTTACTCGGACTAGGCGTGTGAAACTTACACGGCTAGTCCAGCATCATCTCATAAGTATACTTATGTCTGTCCTGATACTTCTTTCTTTGTTCATATGGCTTTTTCCATCATTCTTCGGTATCCACTTTGTTGTCCACTTGTCCTTTGACGTTGTCTATTTCCAGCATCTGGATGATCCTGTCTCACTGCGGCAACCTGAGTCGAACCATATATGTAGTCTAGTCTTTCATCTCTTCTTTTGATTCTATATTCAGCTCTTTCCTGGCGCCTTTGCGATCCGGCTGTATCATAGATCTGAGTCTCAGTCATCCCGTCTGCCGACATGAGCAGCGGCTGAGTCAGATCTCCTAACGCATACGAATCAACAATTCTTATTGTTTCTACCAAACTTGCCGACATATCCCTCTGTAACCTTTGCCACATCACACCTCCATGTCTGCACCCTTGTGCAAACCAAGCGATTGCCTGTGACTCGATTACCCCTTCACAAGAGTTGCGCATTGTGCACCACCTTGTGAGGAACTCTCTGTCTATCTCATTCGGCCTTTGCTTGCACATTAATTGCTTGTTGTTGTGGGCGATTCGGCCTCTTGTAGGTGCTTGTGAAATTGCTCACAAAAGCGTCTTGAAAATCTATCTAGCTGTTGATGCTTCCGGGTGGCAAATTGTTCAGCCATACCCGAGCTGGTCCATCTAGCATTTGTGGTACAATCGTACTGCCCATCTCAAATTCCCCTGCGCGATTTTCATAGTTGTTCCATAATCTATGAGCCAATCCTATGGCTTTGTGCTTCCATCATATATTTTTGTTCCTCTGGCCAGCTGGAAATTTGGTACATGTGGCTCCTTCATGATCCTTGGGCCAAAGCATGGTTGACCCTGCGGACCTTGCGACTCGATCAGTTCTGCCATCTTTATTCGGTCAAGCTTCAGCCTCACATCATCCGGTCGAAGGTTCATGCCTCGGAGTCTAGCTCCCATTGTTGATATGCGTGATCCGGCAGTTCATATCCGTCGTTTACCATCGCCGAGTAACCATCATTGTACCTGTTCGCGTTCGGCTTAGCAGGCTATTGTGCTGCTTTTCCCGCGCTTTGCTGTCTTCTTTCGGGTTGATCTGGTGCGTTCGGCACTAGATTTTCTCCTCCTACCGAGTGAGCTCCACGCCTAGGTTGAGGCACAAAAATTTGCCCTCCATTGTCGTTTCTTTGCCCTGCTTGCCTTTCCCGGCCTGCATTTTCCTGGTTCTCATTTCCTTGGGCATTATTCCTTCTCATTCCATGTTGCATGCGTTGGGTTTCCCTGAGCCATTTCCGGGTCATAAGTGATCATCTGCTTGTTTATCCCTGAATCCACACTTTTTTCTTTTCTCGGTCTTGGCGCCGCTCCGGGTGAGGATGCTGTGTGACCTGCTAATCTTGACGGGACAAGAGTCGCCGAGTGAACCAGCTGTGACCTCCCGGCTATACCCGTATTCGCTATGTAGTATGCTTCATTCAGCATGCTAGCTTCTCTTACCAGTTCATTTACTCGCTCTTGTTGTATTTTCTTTGCTTCTCCCGTCAAGTGGGGTAATTCTGCCATTGCTGCTTCTGCGGCTCGCAGGTTAGTTGTTGTTGTATTGTATGTTGGCCGCATAGCTGTTTCATTGCTGTTCTCCGGCATTATTTTTGACGTAGCATCGGCAAACTCCTTGTTGAGATTTATTCCTCTCAATCTCGTCGCATCAAGACGGGTATTTGCGCCCTTGACTCGGTTTGCCGAGTTGAGCTCTCGAATTGTGATATCCACATCTTGTTGTAACTATGCTAACTCCTTGGCTTTCTCTAGAACCTTTATCCTGGCCTCCTCGAACTTGGTTGCACACGTGCCGGGTCAGTTTCTTGCGCAACTGGATCTACCAACTTATCTATCGCATCTTGCAGCTCTATTGCCCTTTTACTCCTTGCTATGTTTTCTGGCTTTTCCAGCGGTGCCTTTGCTGTTCTCGTGGCCTTTGGTGTCTCCTTATGATTTCCTCCTTCAGCATTCTCATTCACTACTGGAGCTATCTGTGGAGCTGCTGGATTAGGAGTTGTCATCATTACCTCCACGAAGACGAGTTGGTGAAGCTTCCCAGCGACAGGAACCGCTGGCGGATCCGGCACCAGGACGATGCGCTCTGGATATGCGCGCTCCACGCGCACAACGACGCAAACCTGGTGCTCGCCGAACTTGATGAAGCGACCACCCTTAGGGAACGGCTTAGTCCTGAAGCACCCCGCATTGTCGCTGACGAAGTTGAGCTCTCCAAACCTCTAGATGAGGCCGGAGTAGATGCGCTTGCCGGTCTTGGCGATGATGTTGCCCGTCCGGATGAAGACTCCATCACGCACCTGCTTCTGCCCCACGGTGGGCGCCAACTGTCGTTGTGGTGTCACGGCAGATGCCATGGGTAGGCCTAAGTTGGGGGCCAAATGGGTGCTTGTGGTCACCGGGGAGGGAGTGCACGGTCTTGCCATGCACGAAGAACAAGATGAACTCTCCACACTTTGGGATTTGATTGATACTTGGGAATTACAAGTGCTCCTTGAGCTGTATGGACTAGTGTTCTAGGCACTAGTTCCCTACTTCTTCCAACCTCCTTCTACTACTGCTATGCCCCTCATTATATAGGTGGTGCTAGATAGGTTATACCCCTTTGGGTTATAGGGTTACTATTTGGATCCTGGTCCCTACTATGCGGGTCGGGTCATGGGCTTGCCCTAAGCCCAATGGCCCAGTCCATAAATCTTGACAGGTGACGGTCTTCTGGTACATCGCCTCATGTTCCTTTTGGCGTCACGCAGTAACTTTGTACATCAGCCCTTGCTTTGGGCATCACCCGGCTCCTTTTGTGTCACCTGGCATCGCCCTTCTCTTTTGACCATGCTTTACCATGGTCCCTCCTGAACCTCACTCGGAAAGGTGCCACGCGCCCTATCTGACTCGGCCCTTCCTTGGAAGACTCGGCTCGTTGGTTCCTGCAAGATTAACAACTTTGTCTTATACGGGCCAACATAGTTCATATGTCGGCCGCACATGATTCTCTCTCCCGGCCGTACTTACCCGGCCTGGTTCTTTCTTTACTCGGAGCTACCCAAGCTGGGCTATGTTTCACCCCTTGTGACCCTACCGGGGGTTATCCCCCCCGACAAGACCCCATTTTAGCCGAAGCAAAAGTACAGGATGGGAAGACCCCAGGAAAAAGGTTTACAAAAATGTTTTATGAGAAAACCTTGGGAGGCTTGGCCTACCAAGTGATGTTGAAAATGAGAAAGGTTTTTGGTTTACAAAATGGTCAGACAAATGATGGAGGAAAAATATTTACGAAAATGCACCCGGTTCTTTGCAGTTTTTCTAGAACAATTAACCCATGCAACCACATTACTCTGGAATGGGATGGGGCTGGGCTGGAAGTTTGCACAATCCGGTATAGGTGTCTCGGACTACTTCGGGGGAGAATAAATCCCCAGAGGCTGGGCTTTCCCCTGTAATTGCCCTTGTTAAACATCGGTCTGGGGAAGGTAAATACCGTCTAATGGCGGTCAGATGATACTATGAACCCCTCATTGAAAGCGCACACCCTGCCAGGTGCAAAACGCGCTCCGGTTGGCTTGCGACTATATAGGGCGTCCCGGCTTTGAGGGGATTAACCTCATAGGGTAGGAACTTGTATCAGAGAGGTCATTCAGAAGGTCTTGACCGGTTATTTGACCCACGATCGGTGTAGATCAGGGACGGGTAATCAGATGGTGTGGGTAAAGTGTACAACCTCTGTAGAGTGTAAATCTATACGAATATCCAAGTCCTCTGTCATGGACGGTTGGGAAGGTTGTTGTAGAGCGGTGCTGGTGTTGTTTTCAAAAAGGACTTCGGAAAAGAAATGGCTTGGAAATGTTTTGACCATGAGATGGTTGGAAAAAGGGAGGAAGGAGTTTAGTCATTAGATGACCGGAAGGAAAAACAAATGGGTGACCCAAATCCTAGTGTTTTCTTAAAACTTTTAAAAAAGGTTTCCAAATGTTTTACATATGTTTTTCAACAAAGATATAGAGACATGCTATATCTACAAGAGAAACTAGTTTATAAAAGAACATCTCTTGGAGCCATCCTACCATAGCCATATTGCATATCCTTTATTATTTGTTCTCTTAAGGTGGTTTGCGAGTATATTCAAAGTACTCACCGACATTGTCCCTGGCTATTTACTTGGTCAGACTTTCAGAAGAAAGAGGAGCGATGGAGTTTGCTGACGTCTATGCGAGCTAGGTCGTCTTCCTAGTCAGTTGCATGTAGGTTAAGGCATGACATGGGCTATGCGCTTGAAGACTTTCGCTACTGATGTTGTATCGCCATAATGGCATAAATGTAAGTACTCATAATCATTAATTATGGATGTTGTAATGATAGTTGTCGGTTATGCTCACGGCTCACTGATCATGGGAACATGAATTGCAGGCATAACGGGTATTCTCGGACTGTAAATCTGGGGTGCCACAATCCCTCTCACAAAATATAAAGTTATAGAGTGTTCATCCTTAGTAGGCACCGTTGCCAAAGCTCATTGTTTCGAAGCACCACGTGATGATCGGGTGTGTTAGATTCTGCGAGTGTATACAACGGGAGCAAGCCATATTTGCTCATGTGGAAACTAAGGTTACATCTTGACGAGCCTAGCATGTACAGACATGGTCTCGAAACACGGATTACTGAAAGGTACAGCATGAGTCCTATAGATGATATGATGAACATGATGCTTGTTCTCCTTTGAAACTACATCGTGTCACGTGATGATCGGACTTGGTGTAGTGGATTTGGTTCTTGTGATCACTAAAACAATGTGAGGGATATTGTTTTGAGTGGGAGTTCAACGGTAATATGATTAAAAGTTGAACACTATTTATCATAAATTAAATAAAAGTGAATTTGCATAGTTGTTGTAGTCATTGGCATCCGTTTACCACCTTGTGCTTAGTTATAATTGAGATAATAGAACTATAGAATTCTGGTTAGTTACTTTACGAACTGGTATCGTATTGTTTTAAAGTGTTAATCTAAAGTTTAAAAGTCCTATTGCAAACTTTCAGTAAATTTCGGTTACTCCGTGAATTTTAATAATTGGTATTAAGTCAAGAGTAACAATTCCAATGTTAGTATATAAGTATCATGTTTGTCTCCATGATTCTTGATATTCAAAAGACTGTTTTAATATCAAGGTTATCGGGGAGGTGAAAGAATTGTTTCAGAAACCATCATGTGTGGAAGATATTGCAATATCTAAAATAAAGTTTTAGTTGCAACATGATGGAGTGTAATATGACAAAATTTATGTTCTCATATTTGATGAAAATTTACAAAAGGTTGGAGACACTAGTTGTCCTAATCCTCCAAAACGTATTGGAGAACAACATTATACTCGCGATTCACTGTTATAAGCTAAAGTAGCTTGATCATGAATAGTTCCATGATAAGGATGAATATTTGATGTAGGTAAAATGTTTACTACACTAAAAGATTACTAAAGATTGGAATTTGAAAGAACACCAAACATTTGATGATGGTGATCTACTTCAAGGTGCAAGTCCAAAGACATTGGTATTTAACTACATGCTTTGGACTATGTGTCATGAGTATGGCGCCACTGTTGATGTTGGTAGATTCTTTTGAAAGGATAAATAAATACTAAAAGAGAAATCTAAGAAATATTTGGCAGAAGAGAAAAGACTAGAATTGTTCAGCTTAGGTATATAGATGATATACATGTTATGACTATATTCTTTGCTTGTTAAACAATGTGGTTCTTAAGTATTTGATACTGAATTTGTTGGTATGCATCGTCATACGAAACAACACAATTCTTGAACTACAATGGCCTAAGTAACTAGAAAAATAATATGTGATGATATTCATTGAAAACAAAATAAAGAGTTATTATGTTTCTCGTTGAAATCAAAACTTACCTTCAAGATTTGTTTCAATAATTGTTATTTCGATCAGGTATTATGAGAACAAAAGGGTTGTTCAATTTTTTTTCGTAATCCATAAAATATGGATGATTTACAAATCTCTTTGGAGAAAGCACATCCATAAAACTAGCGCTAAAAATGTCGAAAGACATTGATTTAAAGATCACTTAGGAAGTGACATCGCCGTTTAAATTATATTGAAAATAAAACATGAAGACACTCCATGTGGATGGAATTTTGGAGTCTTTTAATTTTGATCAAATGACGCTTGTGAAACTTAATTAGAGATAATTAAAACTCCGTTCATAGGCCAAAATTGAACGAATGTCTAGCTTATTGGAACTTATACATATAGATGTATGAAGCCCATTATGTGTAGTCAAGAGCGATGGATTTCAAACCTCATATGCTTTCTCCGAAAATTTGAGTGAATATATGTATATTTAATTAATGAGGATGAAGTGTGAAACATTTGAAAAGTTCAAAGAGTTTCAATATGAAGTGCAAAATCAATATAACAAGAAAATAAATAATTTATGATAGGATCATAAAGAAAAATATTTGAGTTACAAGTTTAGCATAACACCTAAGATTTGAGGAATCGTTCCATGGATTTGCGTTTCCCGAAACACCATATGAGTATGGAATAATCGAGATATGCAATGAAACCTTGTTTGACATGGTAAGATCAAAGGTGTAATTCATAAAACTGCCATTATATTTTAAAGATTGCAATCTTTAGAGACTACCGCTTTTTCACTGAAAAGATCTCCGTCATGATCCGTTGAAATGACACCATATAAAGTTATGGTTTGGGATAAAACCCAAGTTGTCATTTCTTAAAAATTGGTATGTTATGCATAAGTTAGATGTTTAATACCAAAGTCGGATGAACATATCTTTGTATGTTATTTTGAATAATCGTTGATTATTCCTCCATAACACCGAAGACAAAAATGTTTGTTGATTAGAACGTCAAGTTTCTTTGAGAAGGAGTTTTCCGTGAAAACTTAAGTGGGAGGACAATAGAACTTTGATAATGTTAAATGAACCTTAGCTATATGTGCAAAGTTGCACAACGCTGAAAAGTGTTCCGGAGGCAGCAACAATGCTCATGGATCACGTGCCTCAAAGGTTGTGGTGATGGAGGTCTAAGTTCCTATTGAACCAAGTAGGTCGGGTAAACAATCAAATACCAAGATTTGAGGGTTGAATCATTATTTGACAATAATGAACCGACTACATGCAAAGAAGCGATGATGAGTCCTGACTCCGTCAAATGGCTTGAAGTCATAAAATCCGTGATAGTTCCATACACAAGAAATAAAGCTTTGAACTTGAAAGACCCTTTGGAAAGGTGCAAGACCTTACAGTAATCATGTTGGGAAAGAGTTCACAGCAATGTTCAAAGGTTGAGTATGACAAGATTTGATCTTTCATAGCAATATTTAGTCTAGACAGATTAATGTAGCAACCACTACATATAATTCTGTTATATGATAGTTGAACAATCAAAACAAAGTTCTTATAATAGAATTGTTACCTAGGACATGTACGTAACATGATCCAGAGGGTTTTGTTAATTCAAAAGGATTCTAAAGGTGTATGCAAACTTCAATGGTTGAAATAAGCATCGAGGAGTTGGAATCTTTACCGTGATGAAATTGTTAAAGAGTTTAATTTCATCGGAGACGATGCTTTCATTTGCAAGAAATTAAATGGGAGCGCTAAGACATATTTCTAATACATTATGGGGAAGACATATTGTTGGGTGGAAATGATGTATCTTTTATTAACACAGGTTAAGAATTTCATCTCGATAAAAGACTTAGGCAAAACCCGAATATTAGGCATCAATGTCTATAAGGATAGATTGAGGCGCTAATATGGTTGTGCCAAATGTACATAGATGAGATATTGAAAGACTTCAGTATGGAAATGACAAGAAAGTTTCTTGCCACACAGAAAGGATTAAATCGAAATTCAAGTGTATCGACGCTTGATAAGTGAAACAAATATTCGAGTATTTTTGATACTTGATGAATAAAACCACAAAGAGCATATTAATCATACTATGATATGTATACATCCAGATATGTCCTATGCTCTAAATGTTGTGAGCATATACCAGAATGATTCATAAGATGATATTTGGACGATAGTAAAGATATTCTTATGATCTTTTGGAAGAACTAAGAATATATTTGTAGAGGTGAAAAATAGATGGTTAGTTCATTGTAAAAGTACTACATTGATACTAGTTTTGTCACAAATTACAAATTAAGTTTATCTCAATCTAAACTAAGGGTGGCACAATATAATGGAAAGTAAGTTCCATAATGGATTTGGATGAGTTCCAAAGTTAAGAAATTGTGACAGATACTACAACAAAAGGCTAAGTATATGACTGCTATTATAGTATCAAAAGAGAGCATTTGTGTTAAGTAGTTTGCTATTAAACTAGGTGTGGTTCACAGCGGGATAGTAATATGAAGATATATTGTACGACAATATTATCAAACATGTTTTAACCCCAAGGAACTAAAGGTGTCACCAAAGGACCAAATTTATACAAACCATCTCATTAGAGATGAGTGATGCGTAGAGACGGGAAGACATGCAATTACACATGGACCTAAAAGAGTTGGATCCGAAGATCGGTTGATCACTAGCAATCGTGTAAATACAACACCAGAAAGCCATAGGTGCTGAATACAAAAAGTTCCGAAACTAGATTATTGTCTCTAGTGCAAGTGGGAGACTGTTGGAGATATGCCCAAGAGGCAATAATAAAGTGGTTATTATCATATCTTCGTACTTATGATAAATTGTTTACATACCATGATATAATTGTATTAACCAGAAACATTAATACTTGTGTGGTTTTTAAACATAAAAGAGTCCCTAGTAAAGCCTCTTGTTAAACTAGCTTGTTGGTCAATATACGATCATGGTTTCCCGGTCATGAACATTGAGAAGTTATTAACAACAAGGTCATATCATTAGGAGAATGATGTGATGGACATACTCCTATAGTTAAGTGTAGCATAAGATCAAGTCATTTAAATAGTTCACTTGCTATAAGCTTTCAAATACATAGTAACCTAAATCCTTCGACCATGAGATCATGTTAATCACCATCACCAGATGGATGCTTTGATGACATAAAACACCACTTCGTAACTAGGTGGTTATAAAGGTGGCATTGAGTGTTTGGAAAGTATGTGTTGAGGCACATGGATCAAGAGTGGGATTTGTCCATCCATATGACGGATAGATATACTCTGGGCCCTCTCGGTGGAATGTCACCCAATTGGCCTGCAAGCATGTGACTGGAACAAGGGATCACATATCACAGGAACGAGTAAAGAGTACTTATCAGTAACAAGGTTGAACTAGGTATACAGAGATACCGACGATCAAAACTCGGATAAGTAAAGTATCGCGAGACAAAGGGAAATTGGTATCATATGTAAATGGTTCATTCGATCAAGAAATAATCGTATAAATATGTGGGAGCCATATGAATTTCCAGATTCCTCTATTGGTTATTGATCGGAGAAGAGTTTCGGTCATGTCTGCATAATTCACGAACCGTAGGGAGACACACTTAAGGATTCGATGTTGTTTAGTAGATATGGAATATGAGTAAGAAGACCGAATGTTGTTCGGAGTCTCGGATGAGATCCAGGATATCAAGAGGAGATCCGGAATGGTCCAAAGAATAAGATTCATATAAGGAAAGTCCAATTCTAGAGTTCTGGAATGGTTTTAGTGTTTTCACCGGAATGTTCTAGAATGGTCTAGAAGGTCCACCGGACCGGAAGGGGAAGGGTACATGGATGTGTCATGGCAAAGTGGAATGGTTGCATCATGTCCTAGGTCACTTGGCTTGTCACTTGGAAGAGAGAAATCAAACTCTAATTTGAAAGTCAAAAAGGCAGCTTGAAAAAGTCAAATCCCAACATGGTTTTCGAGTTAGGGAGGGTTTCCACCTGGGCTGGGAACACCCTTAGACGCCCCCACCTATATAAGGAGGGGTGGGGGTGCACCCCCAAGGTATCCCCCTTGCCCTAGGCTCCCAAGACCCAATCCCTATGTCGCCGCTGCCCCCCAAGCCATCGGCGCCCTAGATCCCCTCTAAACCGGCGCTGCCATCTAGCCACCGGCTTCCCTCTTCCCTTGGCATATCAAACATAGATCGCCGAGGCCCTCTTCTACTCCACTATACTCGCTCCAGCTTAGGCGAAGCCCTGCGGGATCTCCCCTCTACTTCTGACACCACCTCGTCATGCTGCTGGAATCATGAGGAGAGAGCTACAACCTCCACTGCCGGCTGGAACAAGGGAGAGGAAGGTCTTCATCAAGTACCGTACGTGTGACCGACTGCAGGAGCACTTCCGGAATGCGGCGCTGAAAGGATCGTCTAAGTGATCTTGAGATTGGCAAGTGAACGCTACATCACCGAAGAGAATCTGCTCTTATTAACCGCTTTGGATCTTCGAGGGTTAGTACTCTATCGACTCGTTGCTACAATCTAGTAGATAGATATTGGCTTGTGTGTTCACATGATAGAATTTTTTTTCCATGCTATAAACCCCTAAAATATGTCGGAAGATTATAATAAGTTTCATGAAATCCTGCCCTTCAAAGTGAAAACTGACCCAAGCCTCTTGTTAAATGATGAAGATTCTCCATGGCTACAGCGCAGAAGAAAACCACAACACTAGATAGGGATGTTAGTGATCTATGTAATATATTAAACCTTTTATGTAATATCATATTGTGAATCATACTGTGAGTCAAATATTTTACCCAGATCCACATGCATGCGGGACTGAAGGGATTGCGGCAGGTTGGGGCAGGCAGCACTAATGATAGGGGTGAGTGTTGACATTATGTAGTGCGGCTTGTACCTTGTCCCGGATGGTGTCGCCAACCGGGACTAAAGATGAATTTTACTCCCGAATCGAGACACCAACCGGGACAAAACATGGGTCAGCACTAATGATAGGGGTGAGTGTCAACATTATGTCATGAGTGTCGACACTATGCCGTGCTGCTTGTACTATAAATAGGCATCCTTGTGAGTCCAGTCCTCCAGCGAGTTTGAGGGAGCTGCAAGATGGTGTGCGAGAGCAGGGACACCACAACGGCCAGTTTGAGGGAGATGCCGCCGGAGCCCATTCCTCCGGCATCTCCAACAAATTGGTCATAGAGGCACTCCCTAATATGTGAAATTAGTTAGCTCCCAGGCGTATTGATCTAGTTAGAGAAGTTACAAGCTGCAAGATGGTGTGCGAGAGCAGGGACACACTACGGTCAGTTTCACGAAGATGCCTCCGGAGCCCAGTCCTCCGGCATCTCCAAGAAACTGGTCATAGAGGCACTCCCTAATATGTGACCACGCACATTTGGAGATCAGATCTTAATGGTAAGTACGAATCGGGACACCATCTTCATATTTTGGGAAAGCCGTTCTATGAATCGGGACTAAAGGATCCCCTTTAGTCCCGGTCCAGCCACAAAACGGGACTAACACACTCAATATGGTTTACGGACAACACTGTGCAATCCCGGTCTAGCCACAAACCGGTACTAACACTCAATACCTTTATTAATATTAAAAAACCGAGGCTATGGAATCGGGACTAAAGCCCCCCCCCCTTTAGTTATGCTCATATCTAGGCCTATAGTACTCATCTTCAGGGTCGTCTTCGTCATCATCGTCATCATCGTGGTCGTTGCTAGGCACATGCGGCTGGATCCTTAGCCCAGCCATGGCATATTGTGGGGGCACATACCACTCCGGCCTCGGATTGACAATGCGTGTGGGAGGGGGATCCCGGATGACGATGCCGCTACACCCGCGACCTTCACCACCGCCACCCTTCTTATGGCTCTGTGGCGGCTGCGGGTACCGCAGGCGAGGATAGTCTCCCCGGTGATATATCGTATCACGCCAATGATAGTCTTGTTCGCCCACCACAGGCGACGACCGGCTTTGTTGTGGTTCACCGGGGGAGGGCTGTCACCCTCGTACCTAGTGATCTCCCTTTCCTGTCGGTTAGCAAAGAAGGCATTCCAGGTGTCATAGTTGTCAGGATCCCACTTGGGATCCATCCGCTGCTCCAGCGTGAGCTCGTTGTAGAAGTGGTTCGTGATGGCCGCCTGTCGTGCGGAACCTTGAGGGATAGAAGGGACAGGAACCCATCCAGCACTCAGCATCTAGCCGGCGGGCGGCCGGTAGCCCGGCGGGCAAGGGTAGCTGGAGGCTGTTGGAATTATGCCCTAGAGGCAATAATAAAGATGTTATTATTATAATTCTTGTTCATGATAAAGTTTATATTCCATGCTAGAATTGTATTAAGCGGAAACATTAATACTTGTGTGGTTTGTGAACAACACCGTGTCCCTAGTACGCCTCTATGGACTAGCTCATTGATCAATGATGGTTAAGGTTTCCTAACCATAGACATGAGTTGTCAATTGATAATGAGATCATATCATTGGAGAATGATATGATGGACAGACCCAAACTAAGCGAAGCAATTAGATCGTTTCATCGTGTTCATCTTTGCGAAGCTTTTCCTATGTCAAATATTGTATTCCTTAGACCATGAGATAATGCAACTCCCTGGTACCGGAAGAAAGCTTTGAGGTCATCAAACGTCATCCTATGAGAGGGTGATCATAAAGGTGTCTCTCAGGTGATCGAAAAGTATTTGTTGGGTTGTATGTATCGAGATGGAATTTGTCCCTCCCAAGTCGGAGAGATATACTTCGGGCCCACTCGGTAATCGATATCAACACCGCTTGCAAGCATGTGGTTAAGGAGTTAATCACAAAGTGATATCGGATTACGGAACGAGTAAAGTACTTGCTGTGAACGAGATTGAACTAGCTATGACGGTACCGACGATCGAATCTCGGGCAAGTAAAATATCGCGAGACGAAGGGAATATATATATGGGATTGATTGAATCCTGGCATCGTGGTTCATCCGATATGATCATCGATGAATGTGTGGGAGTCAATATGGGTGCCCAGACCCCGCTGTTGATTATTGATAGAAGATCATGTCTGCATATTCTCGAACCCGCAGGGTCACACACTTAACGTGTCTTGACGCTAGGATAGATTGGATAATTGGTTTATGAATTTTTGTTTGGAGTCTCGGATGGGATCCGGGACATCACGAGAGGTTCCAGAATGGTCCGGAGAATAAGATTCATATAAGGCAGTGCAGTTTTTGGAGTTCGGAATTGTTCCGGGTTAATCGGTATTGTACCGGAAGCTTCTAGAACCTTCCGGAAGGGGACCAACGTGGCCCCACCTTCCGGGAGGGCGCATGGGCCTATGAGGGAGTGTCCTGGCCGCATTGGGCCAGGGGCACAAGGCCCCATAGGGCCCAGCCGATCCTAGAGAGTTTAAATCGTTTAAACTAGAGATAGGGTTTCTAGAAGAGGGGAGAGTCCATGCCCCCACTCCTTATCCTTTGGGCTTGGGGGAGGGGTGGGGGCGCACCAACCCACACACCTCTCCTCCAAACCCTAGCCGCCTTGCTAGCTTTCCTCTCTCCCTCCCGACTGTTTGTAGGCGAAGCCCTACTGTAGAAATTCTCCACCATATACACCACGCCGTCGTGTTATAGATCCAATCTATCTCTCCACCATACTTGCTGGTCCGAGGAAGGAGGAGACATCGAGGTGCTGCACGTGTGCATGTCACGGAGGCACCGCCACTTGTGGTGCTAGATCGGATCGGATCGCGAGGAGGAGAAGCGAGTACGACTACATCACCCACGTTCCGACGAACGTTCCGCTGTGCGAATCTTCAAGGGTATGAAGATCTAATCCAATCTCTCTTGTTGATTGCATCTCCTAGATTAGATCTTGGCTTCCCCTCTGTTCGCATCCGTAGAAAATTTTGATTGACTATGCCGCGAAACCCTTCAGTGGTATCAGAGCTAGATCTATGCGTAGATGTGTTTCACGAGTAGAACGCAACGTGGTTGTTGCGGGTGTTGATGTTTTCTGTTGCAAGACTCTTGTTTGTGTTCTTCTTATGACGCGGGATAGTGAGATTGAAGCGGTCCAGGCCAACCTTACGCGACGTCGTTCGCGAGACCGGCTCCGCACTTGACGTGTGGCTTGTTCCACACATGCGGCCGGTGGATGTCAATTTCTCTCACTATAGTTGTCATGGGATTAACACCGGAGTTTGGCAACCATAATATCACCGTTGTGGCTTTCCGTAGGTAAGAATCGTTCTTAGCATCTACTCCCATAAAGCCACGTAAAACATGCAACAACAAAGTAGAGGCGTCTAACTTGTTTTTGCAGGAAGTGTTTTCTGTGATATGGTATGGCCCAAGATGTGATGTGTATATTGTATGCGATGATCATGTTTTGTAATGTTTCACGACTTGCATGTCGATGAGTACACAACCGGCAGGAGCCATATGGTTGTCTTTATAATTGTGTATGACCTGCGAGTCAACTTCTTATACGCCATGTAATAGCTTTACTTTATCGCTAAGTAGTTAGCAATAGTTGTAGTTGCTATTCGTGGTGGAGGCAATCATGGTGGAGTGATGGAGATCATGCCGGAACGCACAAGATGGAGATCATTGCGCGAGGATTGGCTATACCATGTCACATAAAGTTATATGCATGTGATGTTTATCCCTTTATGTATCTTATTATGCTTAGATCGCGACGGTAGCATTATAAGATGATTCCTCACTTAAAGATCAAGATAAAAACTGTGTTCTCCCCAAGTATGCACCGTTGCGAAAGTTCGTCGTGTCCAAGCATCACGTGATGATCGGGTGCTATAGACTCTACGCTCACATACAACGGGTGCAAGCCAGTTTTGCACACGCGGAAATACTTGGGTCTAGCTTGACGAGCCTAGCATGTACAGACATGGCCTCGGAACACAAGAACCTAAAGGTTAAGCATGATATGAATGATATGATCGACACTTTGTTGTCCACCATTGAAACCACATCTCTTCTCGTGATGATCGGATTAGGTGTGGTGAATTTGGATCGTGTTCACTAAACAACTTGAGGGATGTTGAATTTAGTGGGAGTTCATCTAGTAATTTGATTAAATTGAACTATTTATCATGAACATAGTCTAAATTGTACTTGCAAATACTGTAGATCACATGGCCAAGTCCAACTTCAACTTCAACGTTTTTGCTGAGAAGGAAAAGCTTAGAAACAATGGGTCTAACTTCACCAATTGGTTCCGCAATCTAAGAATCATTCTGTCTGGCGGACAAAAGGACTATGTCCTTGGGAAAGCGTTAGGTGACCCCCCTGCTGCAACTGCGCCGGCTGATGAGAAAGCTGTCTATCAGTCGCGCAAAGATGATTATGGTGTGATTAAGAGCACCATGTTGTTTGTTATGGAACCGGAGCTTCAAAATCGTTTTGAAGAGTATCCCGGGCCCTTCGAGATTCTCGAGGAGCTGAAAACCATGTTTCAGACTCAGGACCGTTCTGAGAGATATGAGATATCCGAGAAGTTCTTTAACTGCAAGATGGAGGAAGGGAGTTCCGTTAGTGAGCACGCCATAAAGATGTCGGGCTACACTCAACGTCTTGAGCAACTGGAATGCACGATTCCAGAGGAGCTCAAGATTGACACAGTTCTGCAATCACTCCCTCCCAGCTACAAAAGTTTTGTAGTGACTCATAATCAGATTGGTTCCACTGATATGATCACCGAGCTCTTCGCAAAGCTGAAGGCTGCAGAGGTGGACATCAAGAAGGATAATCATGTGTTGATGGTCAACAAGCCCTCCTTTAAGAAAGGTAAGGGAGCAAAGAAACCATTCAAGAAGGGCGGCGGCAAGCGCAATGCCCCTGCTGAGAAGAAGCTCAAGTCTGGTCCTAAGCCCGACACTGAGTGCTTCTATTGCAAGGACAAGGGTCACTGGAAGCGCAACTGTCCGAAGTACTTAGCGGACAAGAAGGCTGGCACCATCAAAGGTATATTTGATATACATGTTATTAATGTTTTCCTTACTAGCCCTCGTTGTAGTGCCTGGGTATTTGATACCGGTTCAGTTGCTAATATTTGTAACTCGAAACAGGAGCTACGGAATAGACGGCATGTAGAGGTCTCAACCTAATAATGTAGATTCCTCCTGTGTTTTACAATGCTAGTCCCTGGATCAATAGCTAGCATCCACAGTTAAGATGTAATATCAAGAAACAAAGGTCATAATATAACTTTATAACCAGGAATAACATAAGTTTATTACATCAAACATAGCTCATTTGGCTATTACATTACATTTGCAGCGGAATATTTATAAGTATGGGTCCATCATCTTCAAAGTGCCACAGGCAGATGTTGGTTGTAGACTTTGTAATCCTAATCAATCAATCTTCTCTAAAACAATCAAACCTGCAACATACAAGTTATAGCCACAAAGGGTCAATACATTTGAATTGTATTGGCAAGTGATACTATGGTAATATAGTGGAGTCTATCATCTATATGCATTTGGCCAAGTGGAGTTTGAGGCTTGCATTGCTCAAAATAGATTCTTCCTTAACTTTTGAAAATACTAAGTTTTTGCTTGACAAAATCATTTTTCTCAATCAAAGATTGAAGATCCTTTCCAAGGCATCTACCAATCAAAGATTTAAGATTTCAAACAACCCTTGTTCAATCCACAAGTTTTAACTTAGAAAGAATGATGAGATTCTTGATTGCTTCCATGTCTTGATGCTCAATTTGTCCTTTACCAGGGACATGGCTAAGTACTTAGATTTTACACTCTGCAGAGGTGGTGCACTTTCCCCACAAGACTTGGTTTCCCAAGACAAGATCTTTCATAAGCCTTCCCTTAGACCAAAATGGACGCGCTCCAACCTATCAAACACTACCACCCACTGTCCATATGGCTAAGTTCTTGCAACCTATATGATCATGGCAGAGCCCATATTGCCAAGTGGTTGCACTTGAAGCTTCTCAACATTTGACATCTCAAATCTCTTTATTCCTGGGTGGCCATCCACAAGTGAGATACACAATCCAAGTCCATGGCCTTGTGAACCACTCAACCATTCTCCACCAAGCTATTCCATTCCACCCAGGTGATTCATTAACTTAGTTGTTTTATTAGACAAAATGACAAGTCCTTAGACTTAGAATATTTTTCCATAGTGTGAATATATATTCCACCCATGTTTTCTATTAGCTAGGCTAAGCTTGGTAGTAGTAGGAATCTTAACTTAGGAAAATCCTACTAATGATTCATCTACTAGGTTTTACTATAGCAAGGTCTATACTTAGCAAAATCCATGCAAGTTTACTTAGCAAAATCACTAATGCATAGAGAAAGTAATGGGACAAAGAGTATGAAGCATCACTTGCCTTTTTGGTAGGGAATGGTGGTTCACTCCTTGATCTTTCTAGTATCACACTTCACAACAAATCAATCAAGCAAACACAAATTTAATTCACATTCCAAACCAAAGTCAAACAAACAATTCTTCACACACACAAAGTAATGGAATCTAAGTCATGCATGGGAGCATGCACAAGATAGTTTTATTTTGCAAAGGGGTCTCTATGGGGTTTCTAGACTTTGTAAGATCCAAATTGGTTATTTACCAATGTGGCAAGGTCATTAGCAAGAGGGTTTTGTCCAAAAACTAATTTTTAAATCCATTCATCATTTTATGTGGTGAAAAATGTTTTTATTAAGGCAAAACTCTTAAGTTGTTCACCAAATGAGTTGCTAATTTGCAAAACTTGGTGTTTTGAGTCAGTGGGTTTGATCAAACCATTTTCTTAAAGTTTCCTTTCCATAAACATTTTTATAACAAAAACCATTCTTTTTATTTGGCTAGAAAATGGCTAAGTCAAGTAATCCAACCTAAATCTTACCAAAATCATTTTCCAAACTATGGGTTGGTTCCTAGGGTCAATAAGGTCACAACAATTCAATTTGCAAAGGTTTTATTTCAAAATTATTTTCAATAAATAAATTACATTTCTATTTGACTAGAAATGGTTTTAAATTAAAGAATCATTTATTAATTTCTCCAAATACATTTTTGTGTCCACAAAGTGTTTCCTAGGGTCAGTAGGTTCAAATCAATCCAATTGCCAAAGATTTTAACCCTAAATTCAATTTAAAACAATTTTTACATTCTTAACAAGCATACAAATGTTTCTGCAATTTCAAACAAGCTAACAGCTACTATTTGCTAAACTAAGGGCATGGTTGGCTAGGGTTTGTTCTCCTGAATCCAACGACATAAAATTTGTAATTTTTGGACGTGTGGTTTGAAAGTTACAGAGGTTTGAAAATTGAATCTAGAACAGATTCAAATCTGTTTTTAAATCAAAACATGGCCACGCGTCACGTCGTGATTGGCCGAAACCGGTTCGTCTGGATCGCGTACTGTGGACCGCAGGATCTAGTTTGATCGCACGGCTTAGGGTGCGTACCCCTTCGCTATTAAGTGATTCTATCACGTCCACTCGATCGATATCGGACGGCTCCTATCTGATAGCCAAGAACTGGCGGCGCGAGGTCACCGACGTGCGGCGGTGCGGCCAGATGGCGGCGGTGCTGGCTAAGCAGGAAGCAAGGAAGTGTAAGGAGATGCTCACTAGGCTCAGGAGAACACGGAGAAGCTCAAGGTACTCGCGGTTGGTCAAGGGGCGCACTAGGGTTGCAGGAATTCCTCGTCGGAGTTGCGAACTGCGTCAGGTGGTCCTGGTTGTGGTCGGAGGCGACGCTGTCGATCACGAGAAGCCAAACGGAGGGCAGGATTAGGTGCGCAAGATCAAGGAGAAGATGCTAGCATGATCGAGAAGCAGAGGGGCGGTTGGTTTCTACCTGGGGAGCTCGCCGGAGAAGAAGACCGACGCGGCGGCGCTCAGAGCTTGTCGAAGACGGCGTTCTGGGGGGCCCGCGATTGAACGGAGAGCACAAACAGAAGCGCCAGGGAATGAGGAGTGTGTGTGCGTGGTTAACGAGACAAGGGGCGGCGTTGAGTCGCCGGAATTGGCAATGGAAGTCGTCGGAGACAGAGGAAGTACTGGGTCGAATTGTGGCAGCCTCGGGGCGGAGAAAGAGTGGCGACAGAGGGGAATGGAGGAGAGAGCGTGGGCGATTAAGACAGCGTGCTCGCGGTGAGAGATTAATGTTGCAATAAGGCGTATTCAATCGAAGAATCAATGGCAGCAACGGTGGCGAGGGGAGGAAGAACGGGTCGTGGGAGTGGGGAGGATGAACAGGGAAAACGGGTCCAGTTGTCAGTGGGGAAAGAAGTGAGCGAAGGGTCCACCAGTCATACTCTGTGTGGGTAAGGGAATTGGTGCCAACCGTTTTCTTCGGGGGAAATAAGCTGGGCTGGATTGGGCTGTGTTGGGCTAGTTGGGCCAGAAGGTGGGCTTTTCTATTTTTTTCTGTCTAAATCTTTTTCCATTTATAATTCTATTTTTCTGATTTGAATTTCATCCAACTATTCAAGCATTCAAATAATTCAAACAATTCAAACCATTGTAATGAGTTTTTGTTTCTGTTTGTTAACATAAACCAAATCTCAAAATAAAAATAAAAATTATATCTTTATTCATTTTTAAGATCTATTTTATAATTAAATAAAATAGCCCTTTAGTTATTTAATAAAATAGGGTTTGTTTTAATTAATAAAATCTTCATTTAAAATCCAAATATTTTCAAAACCAAATCAGTAGGTTTAATACAGAATAATTGGAAAAAAAAATTAAAGAAAAATACCCTTTTATTTTAGAGTCCATTATTAAATAAATACAATAGACTTCTTATTAAAATAGAATTTGTTTTATTGAGTTATTTATTTTGAAATCTAAAATAAATCCTAAACACTTTAGTAGGTTTTATTTGTGAATATCAAATAATTAGGAAACTTATTTAATAAGTTTTGATGTTTCAATTAAAATGGTAAAACCTCTTATTTAAATAAAGTTGGATATTAAATCCTTATTAATTTATTTAAATAAACTCTTGCTATTTTTATTCAAAACAAAATGTTTTAATTCAAAAGCTTGGCCAAGGATTAATTTGGTTTTATAAAATAATCTTTATTTATAAATCCATCTTTTCTTTTGAATACCAAATCTTTTATTAAAATATCCAAAATAGTAATTCCAAAATATTTTAATTTCCTTTTATTAAATGTTTAACTCTTTAATTTCCTTTAGGATTTTATTTAATTCAATTGGGTTTGATGTTCCCATTGATTTCAAAAAGTTTCTTCTGGCTCTGAAAATCAACAAAGTTTTATTTTATTCATTTATTTTCACATTACAAGATTTGGAAAATCTTGGGATGTGACACGGCAGCTTGCGAGGGATGAGGTGACGATGCGCGTTGGCAACGGATCAAGAGTTGATGTGATGGCCGTCGGCACGCTCTCCTTAGTTTTACCTTCGGGATTAGTTTTAAACCTTAATAAGTGTTATTATGTGCCTGCGTTGAGCATGAACATTATTTCTGGATCCTGTTTATTGCAAGACGGTTATTCATTTAAATCGGAGAATAATGGTTGTTCTATTTATATGAGTAACATCTTTTATGGTCATGCACCTCTTGTGAATGGTTTATTTCTTCTAAATCTCGAAAGGGATGAAACACACATCCATAACATTGAGGCTAAGAGATGCAAAGTAGATAGTGATAATACTACTTATTTGTGGCACTGTCGTCTAGGTCATATTGGTGTAAAGCGCATGAAGAAACTCCATTCTGATGGAATTTTGGAGTCTCTTGATTTTGAATCATTTGACACATGCGAACCATGCCTCATGGGCAAGATGATCAAAACCCCGTTCTCCGGTATGATGGAGCGAGCAACGGACTTGTTGGAAATCATACATACCGATGTATGCGGACCGTTGAGTGTTTCGACGCGCGGTGGATATCGCTATTTCCTCACTTTTACCGATGACTTAAGTAGATATGGGTATATCTATTTAATGAAACATAAATCTGAAACATTTGAAAAGTTCAAGGAATTTCAGAATGAAGTGGAGAACCATCGTAACAGAAAGATTAAGTTTCTATGATCCGATCGTGGAGGTGAATATTTGAGTTATGATTTTCTCACGCATCTTAAAGCAAGTGGAATCGTTTCACAACTCACGCCACCCGGAACACCACAGCGCAATGGTGTGTCTGAACGCCGGAATCGAACCCTATTAGATATGGTCCGATCAATGATGTCTCTTACTGATTTGACGTTATCATTTTGGGGTTATGCATTAGAAACCACTGCATTCACTTTAAATAGGGCTCCATCTAAATCCGTTGAGACGACACCATATGAACTGTGGTTTGGTGCTAAACCTAAGTTGTCGTTTCTTAAAGTTTGGGGATGCGAAGCTTACGTCAAGAAGTTGATGCCGGACAAGCTCGAACCCAAAGCGGAGAAATGCGTCTTCATAGGATACCCTAAGGAAACTATTGGGTATACCTTATATCACAGAACCGAAGGCAAAGTGTTTGTCGCAAAGAACGGTTCCTTTCTTGAGAAGGAGTTTCTCTCGAAAGAAGTGAGTGGGAGGAAAGTAGAGCTAGACGAGGTTATTGAACCTTCTCTTGAATTGGAGAGTAGCGCAGCACCTGAAATTGTTCCAGTGCCTCCTGCACCAACAATAGAGGAAGATAATGACAAGGATCATGAAACTTCGGACGATGCTGCTACTGAACGTCGCAGGTCAACAAGGTCGCGTGCCCCTCCTGAGTGGTACGGCAACCCGGTCTTGACTGTCTTGTTGGTAGAAGACAGTGAACCTACGAACTATGAGGAAGCGATGATGAGCCCAGACTCTGAGAAATGGCTAGAAGCCATGAAATCCGAATTGGGATCCATGAGCGAAAACCAAGTATGGACTTTGGTAGACCCTCCTAGAGACCGAAAGGCCGTTGAGTGCAAATGGATCTTCAAGAAGAAAACGGACGCGGATGGTAATGTTACCGTCTATAAAGCACGGCTTGTCGCGAAAGGTTTTCGACAAGTTCAAGGTGTTGACTACGATGAGACTTTCTCTCCCGTAGCGATGTTTAAGTCCATTCGGATTTTATTAGCAATTGCTGCGTTTCATGATTATGAAATATGGCAGATGGATGTCAAGACTGCGTTCCTCAATGGCAACATTGATGAAGAGTTGTATATGATGCAACCCGAAGGTTTTGTCGATCCTAAGGATGCTGATAAAGTATGCAAACTTCAGCATTCCATTTATGGACTGAAGCAAGCATCTCGGAGTTGGAACCTTCGTTTTGATCAAGTGATCAAGAGCTTTGGATTTGTTCCAAATTTCTATGAATCTTGCATCTACAAGAAAGTGAGTGGGAGCTCGGTGACGTTTCTGGTACTATATGTGGATGACATATTGATTATCGGAAATGACATCAACATGCTTAACGATGTGAAGAGTTATTTGAACAAGTGTTTCTCAATGAAAGACCTAGGTGAAGCTGCTTATATATTGGGCATCAAAATCTATAGAGATAGACAAAGACGCCTGATAGCATTAAGCCAGAGTACATACCTAGACAAAGTTCTGAAAAGGTTCAGAATGGATAAGGCAAAGAAAGGTTCAGTGCCTATGTTGTCAGGTAAGATATTGAGAAAGGCTTAGTGTCCAGCTACGGTAAATGATAGGGAAGCTATGAGCAAAGTGCCTTATGCCTCGGCCATAGGTTCCATCATGTATGCCATGCTGTGTACTAGACCGGATGTGTCCAATGCTCTTAGTTTGACGAGCAGATATCAAACTGATCCAGGAGTGGAACACTGGACAGCCGTGAAGAACATCCTAAAGTACCTAAATAGAACTAAAGAAATGTTCTTAGTCTATGGGGGTGATGAACAGCTTGTCGTAAAAGGTTACGTCGATGCTAGTTTCGACACCGACAAGGATGATTCCAAATCTCAGACAGGATACGTTTATATTTTGAATGGAGGAGCTGTGAGCTGGAGAAGCTGCAAGCAAAGCGTGATCGCGGGATCTACAGTAGAAGCGGAATACACGGCTGCTGCAGAAGCGTCAAGTGAAGGAGTTTGGATCAGAAACTTCATCACTGAGCTTGGTGTGGTTCCAAGTGCATTGGACCCACTGGAGATATTGTGTGACAACACTGGCGCCATAGCACTCGCTAAGGAACCAAGATATCATCCAAAGACCAAGCATATCAACCGCAAGTTTCATATAATCCGAGATTATATAGCAGATGGAGATCTGAAGATTAGCAAAGTACATACGGATCTGAATGTCGCAGATCCATTGACTAAACCTCTTCCACGTGTAAAACATGATCAACACCTCAGTGCCATGGGTGTGAGATTGTTGCCAGATGTAAACTAGATTATTGACTCTAGTGCAAGTGGGAGACTGTTGGAATTATGCCCTAGAGGCAATAATAAAGATGTTATTATTATAATTCTTGTTCATGATAAAGTTTATATTCCATGCTAGAATTGTATTAAGCGGAAACATTAATACTTGTGTGGTTTGTGAACAACACCGTGTCCCTAGTACGCCTCTATGGACTAGCTCATTGATCAATGATGGTTAAGGTTTCCTAACCATAGACATGAGTTGTCAATTGATAATGAGATCATATCATTGGAGAATGATATGATGGACAGACCCAAACTAAGCGAAGCAATTAGATCGTTTCATCGTGTTCATCTTTGCGAAGCTTTTCCTATGTCAAATATTATATTCCTTAGACCATGAGATAATGCAACTCCCTGGTACCGGAAGAAAGCTTTGAGGTCATCAAACGTCATCCTATGAGAGGGTGATCATAAAGGTGTCTCTCAGGTGATCGGAAAGTATTTGTTGGGTTGTATGTATCGAGATGGAATTTGTCCCTCCCTAGTCGGAGAGATATACTTCGGGCCCACTCGGTAATCGATATCAACACCGCTTGCAAGCATGTGGTTAAGGAGTTAATCACAAAGTGATATCGGATTACGGAACGAGTAAAGTACTTGCTGTGAACGAGATTGAACTAGGTATGACGGTACCGACGATCGAATCTTGGGCAAGTAAAATATCGCGAGACGAAGGGAATATATATATGGGATTGATTGAATCCTGGCATCGTGGTTCATCCGATATGATCATCGATGAATGTGTGGGAGTCAATATGGGTGCCCAGACCCCGCTGTTGATTATTGATAGAAGATCATGTCTGCATATTCTCGAACCCGCAGGGTCACACACTTAACGTGTCTTGACGCTAGGATAGATTGGATAATTGGTTTATGAATTTTTGTTTGGAGTCTCGGATGGGATCCGGGACATCACGAGAGGTTCCGGAATGGTCCAGAGAATAAGATTCATATAAGGCAGTGCAGTTTTTGGAGTTCGGAATTGTTCCGGGTTAATCGTATTGTACCGGAAGCTTCTAGAACCTTCCGGAAGGGGACCAACGTGGCCCCACCTTCCGGGAGGGGGCATGGGCCTATGAGGGAGTGTCCTGGCCGCATTGGGCCAGGGGCACAAGGCCCCATAGGGCCTAGCCGATCCTAGAGAGTTTAAATCGTTTAAACTAGAGATAGGGTTTCTAGAAGAGGGGAGAGTCCATGCCCCCCACTCCTTATCCTTTGGGCTTGGGGGAGGGGCTAGGGCTGCGCCCCCCATCTATATAAAGAGGGGTGGGGGCGCACCAACCCACACACCTCTCCTCCAAACCCTAGCCGCCTTGCTAGCTTTCCTCTCTCCCTCCCAACTGTTTGTAGGCGAAGCCCTGCTGCAGAAATTCTCCACCATATACACCACGCCGTCGTGTTGTAGATCCAATCTATCTCTCCACCATACTTGCTGGTCCGAGGAAGGAGGAGACGTCGAGGTGCTGCACGTGTGCATCTCACGGAGGCACCGCCACTTGTGGTGCTAGATCGGATCGGATCGCGAGGAGGAGAAGCGAGTACGACTACATCACCCACGTTCCGACGAACGTTCCGCTATGCGAATCTTCAAGGGTATGAAGATCTAATCCAATCTCTCTCGTTGATTGCATCTCCTAGATTAGATCTTGGCTTCCCCTCTGTTCGCATCCGTAGAAAAATTTGATTTACTATGTCGCGAAACCCTTCAGAGGCGCACAGCGCCTCGGTCTCCTCGAGGGTCAGAATGGCCCAGTAGGCGTTGTCCATTGTTGTGAGAGAGGAAGGTGTGGATGTGTGCATAACCATGGGGCGGTCGGCCTATATATAGATGGAAAGGGAGGGAAACATGGCGGGAAGCGGTGGGAAATGGCGGGAAATATCTTTAGTCCTGGTTAGTGGCTACAACCGGGACTAAAAGCTCAGTTCAGAGGGAAAGGGCGGGAAAAAATGGCGGTTAGCAGTGGTAAATGGCGGGAAATATCTTTAGTCCCGGTTAGTGTCTACAGTCGGGACTAAAACCTTAGTTCATAGGGAAAGGGCGGGGAAACTTAGCGGGAAGCGGTGGGAAATGACGAGAAATATCTTTAGTCCCTAGTAGTGGCTACAACCAGAACTAAATCTTCGGTCGGAGGGATTACTTATTCAAATTCAAGCACTTTTCATTTTCAAAGTTTAGTAAGATTCAAAAATATGCAAAATATAATAGTTAATGCATATTTAAATTGATAATGGCAAAATGGTTAATATTTGACTAGTTAAAATAATTATTTTATAAAATAGAAAATGGATTTGGATTACTTATTCAAATTTAATCACTTCTCATTTTGAAAGTTTAGTGAGATTCAAAAATATGCAAAACATAATATTTAATGCATTTTTAAATTGATAATGGTAAAATGGTTAATATTTGACTAGTTAAAATAATTATTTTATAAAACAGAAAATGGATTTGGATTACTTATTCAAATTTAAGAACTTTTCATTTTGAAAGTTTAGTGAGATTCAAAAATTAGCAAATTATAATAGTTAATGCATTTTTAAATTGATAATGGCAAAATGGTTAATAATTTGACTATTTAAAATAATTATTTTATAAAACAGAAAATGGATTTGGATTACTTATTCAAATTCAAGCACTTTAATGTTGAAAGTTTTCTCAAATTCATAAGTATGCAAAAAATGTATAATTTAAATGTTTTAAACAATATATTCAAAATTAAAAAAAAAGCAAAGTGCACGCTGGTTTTGGCCTAGCATGCGCAAATTTGGGCCTTTAGTCCCGGCTCAAATAACCATCCGGGACTAAAGGGTTGCCCAGTGATGAGCTCAAATCACTATAGAGCTTCGTTGGGAAACCCCAAGAGGAAGGTGTGATGAGCACAGTAGTAAGTTTTCCCTCAGTTATGAAACCAAGGTTATCGAACCAGTATGAGGAAGGAAAGAACTCCAAGGTGTTGCTAGAAACTTGGAATCCTGCACAACACAAACTCAATACTTTGCCCCAACTTACAATGAGGTTGTCAATCTCACTGGTTTGCTGAAAACAAAGGATTAAACATAGAGTGTGGAAGGTAATGGTGCTTGCAGAAAGTAAATGGTAACAGTCGATGATGTAACAATGGTAAAGATTGGACCGGGGTCCACAGTTCACTAGAGGTGTTCTCCTTAAGAAAGATAACAAAACATGTTGGGTGAACAAATCACAACAGGGCAATTGACAGGAATGAACAAGGCATAACAATGCAAATACTATACATTCAATATTCCTATGAGATTTGATTGGGCATTACAACAATATGCATAGACAGCCATCCAACTGCATCTATGACTAATAATCCAACTTCAGGTTATCATCTAAACCCCCTCCAGTATTAAGTTGCAAGCAACGGATAACTGTATTAAGCAATGTTTTGTAAAGTAAATAATACAATTGTTCCATGAAAAAATATTATTGTTTCCTCCCTAATGACAATAGCACATCTACAACCTTAGAGATTCCTGTCACTTCCCTAGATTACTAGAGGCATGAACCCACTATCGAGCATAAATACCCCCTCTTAGAGTCACTAGCATCTACTTGGCCAAGATAGCTACTAGCAACGGAGAGCATGCAAGATCACAAACAACACAGACATGGTAGAATCAATAATCAATAAGACATGCTAGAATTAATAACCAATCTGACCAAGTATCTCAATATCCATCGAATACCCGCAAACACAACATGCATGATTACAAGTAGATGATCTTGATAATGAACGGAGCTCACAAGATCTAAACATGATAGCGCAAAGGAGGAGAAACAACTATCTAGCTACTGTATGGACCCATTGTCCAAGGGTGAACTACTCACCCATCATACCGGAGGCTGACATGGTGATGAAGAAGGCTTCCGGGATGATCTCTCCCCTCCGGCAGGGTGCCGGGAAGAGCTTCAGATCCCCCCGAACTAGGGACGATGGTGGCAGCGGCTACGAACTGTTTAGTGTAGATCTGATCGGGTGCTTAGGGTTTTGGCATCGGAGGCTTTTATAGGCGAAGAGGCAAGGCAGGAGGGCGGCCAGGGGGCCCATACCCTGCCCTGGCACGGCCTAGGGTGGGCCCGCGCCTGTGGGGTGTGCCCGCCCTATGGCGCCCCTCCGTCTCTCCTCTGGACTCCGTGTTCTCCTCGGTGGAATATTAACTTTGGCTTTTTTTCCGTCCAATTCCGAGAATATTTACTTACTAGCTTTTCTGAAACCAAAAACAACAGAAAACAGGAAACTGGCACTGCGACATCTTGTTAATAGGTTAGTCCCAGAAAATGTATAAAAATACCTCAAAGTGTAGAGAAAGCATAGCAAAGTTGATATTAAACAAGCATGGAATATCAAAAATTATAGATATGTTTACGGCGTATCACCCAGCGCACGCGCAGCCAAAAATCTCCCCCTTCTAATCCCGGTGTGTGGCACCAGCCGGGACTAGATGCCCCTCTTTAGTCCAGGCTGGTGCCATGCACCGGGACTAGAGGGGGGTTATAAAAAGAGGCCTCCTCCCCCGGTGCATTCCACGCATCGGGACTTGGAGGACAAATCAATGAACCAGACGCCGCCAGGCTGCCCGATACACCTACGAGAAGCACCGTACCACCTTCGCGCCTTCCTCCACGCCGTCCTGCAGCCACCTCCGGGCCCGCGCCCCCCGTGCCCGCCTCTCCCTCCTTCGTGGAGACCCGCAGCTCCCCTCCACCGGCACACGTCCGGCCACCGCCTGCGCCACCCTCCTTCTCATTAGGTAATATTTTAGTGTAGGATTATTATTAGTTTAGGATATATAGTTTATTTTTATATAGTGTAGGATTATTATTAGTTTAGTGTAGGATATATAGTGTATTTTCTTATTATTAGAATTTTTATATGATTAGTATAGGATTCTGATTAGTTTAGTATATGATTATGATTAGTTTAGGATTATTTTAGTATATGTAATCTAGTATTATTTTAGTATATGATTATGATTAGTATAGGATTATGATTAGTATAGGATTATGATTAGTATAGGATTATTTTAGTATATATAGGAATTATTTTAAATTACTATGATTATATATGATTACTGTAGGATTATTTTAGTGTATATATTTTTATTGTAATATAATATTGTAAGTTTTTTAGGGTATGAGGTATATTATAATATTGTAAGTTTTGTATTGTAATATAATAGCATATATAGTATTTTTATTGTAATATTGTAAGACCCTCTTTGTAACCGGAGTTAGGGTTAGGGTTAGAGTGTTGGTGCTCTGTGGTGATCGGAGTTAGGGTTAGGGTGGTGGTTCTCGCGGGAAGCCGGAGTCGCCCGCCTCTCCCGCGGCCACCGCCACCGCCACCGGCTAACGGCCACCATCATCGGCACCGGCCACCGCCACCGGACCTCCTGGTTTAGGGTTTATTTCTATTATTTTGTATAGAAATATTTTGTATGAGAATATTTTTTGTTATGTTCAAATAAATATTGTGTGCATCTCGCATTTTGCCGAAACTATGGATCCACCCAGTCCAATCCACAGAGACCCATATTCAGAACACATTCTTGAGGATATGATTCACGATGTTGATCCATCCGGTGAGGGATCTCTCTAGAGGTATCTGAACTCATCCGGTGAGGGAGAGGAGATCAACCAACAAGAGGAAGAAGCCGACAACTCCAATGATGCAGAATCCCATGTACGCATAACGAAGACCGACAAGGTATATATATATATATACCTTGTATATATGTCCGATGATCACTAGATGTCCGGGAGTAGCTGTATGTACTGAGTTGTATATATATTATATTGACAAATGTTTCTTCTCTTAGGCCTCCACATCGAGCAAAAAATCCAAGCGTGGCCCAGCCAAAAAGTTGGATGCCCGTACTATTTTTGAAATTACGGTGGTCTCAGCACAAGGCGAACCATTGGAACCGAAAAAAGCAAAAATGTATTTATACAGCAATGCAGAGTTGTTGTTAGAGATCGCGTACCGATCACCATTCGAGAGTGGCATAAGCCCAAAGAGGCGGAAGCAAAGAGTGATATGTATTTCGATGAAAGGTACAAAGAGGGTGTTTTTAATGACCTCATGGCACATTTTAAGATGCCAGAATGTGAGACTGATATCGAGACGGCTGAAATGACAAAGAAAGTCAAGTAGTTTACTCTTAAGAAGATGGCCGAACTATTTAAGAACTGTAAGAAATCATTATGGCTAAAGTATCAGAAGGACAAGAAAACTCCAATATTCGAAGGCTATCTAGTGAAGTAGCAGGATTAGTGGGATGCATTTGTGGAGTATAGGAAGTTATGAGTTGCAAAGGAAAATTCAAAAAAACATGATAAATGCTGCGAAGAAAAAATATCACCATAACATGGGGCCAAAGGGCTACATGACTGCCATGCCAAAGTGGGATGCAAAAGAGAAAGAGCTGTCTGCTAAAGGGATCATTCCAGAACCAATTTGCGAAGAATGGGATTTGAGGGCAAGAAATTGGTTCCTTGGGCATGGGAGTGAGTATGACGAACTTACAGGGGACCTTGTTTGCAGTGACGGGCTTAGGGTACCCAGGAATACATGGCTGAAAGAGGTGAAAGAGATTAAAGATGGGACAAAAAAGTTCCATCCAGATAGAGAGAAAGACTTGCTAACCTTGGTCCTCGGCAATGACGAACACGGAGGACGAGTCCGGGGCCTTGACACTAGTTTCACGTGGGAGACTGGGTTTCCTAAGGACCAAGGTACTTATAGAAGCCGAGAAAGAGCAAAGAAGCGACAGGAGGAGGAGGAGGGAGACATTCAACCAGCTGCTAGCAAGATTTGATAAGCAATGGCAACAGATCGACGAACTTAGAGGAGTAGCGCACCTACAAGATACTCCAGTAGATATTACCGCCAACCCATCTCAGCGGAGAAGCAGCGTGGCTGAATTGGAGGTCCCGTCTGACAATGCAAGGATGATAGATGGCGGTCCCGGCTACCCCGTGGATGGAATAAAGGAACAGATATCTTGTGAGCTCCATCAGAAGGTGAAGAACATATCTGTCAAGGTGGCGATCGGATCTGCTTTACCTTGTCCACCTGACGCACGCTGGCATGGCCGTGAGATTCCAGCTGGCTACGATAAATTTGGGGTGGATGAAATCGTAACGGTGGGACTCAATGGAGCTTGACATACCTAGACCTGAAGGTGAGACGATACTCGGAGAAGTACTAGGTGGTATCGTTCTATGGGACAAGAACAACATCAAGTTCCTAGGCTCAGCCCCAAGGCATACCGCCTTCGAGTCGTCGCAGGTCACCTTCACCTCAATGACCTCCAAGAAGCCCACCCCATGATGACTACGACCACCACATCGCGAGTCCATCTCGATCTCCACCGCAGGTTCAGCAGTCTTCGTCACCCTCTAAGGACAATAAGCGAAAGCGTGCTCCGATAGTGATTACTAAACAACGCGGCATCCCAAAACGAAAAATGTCGCCCCTCCCAACAGTGCCTCATAAGAATATTCCCATCAGACCTTACGATCGTACTGACGCGGAAGCTACAGCGATAGCAAATGATGAAGTTGCGGCGCATTTTGAGAAGAAGAAACCCGAGCCCGCTCTAGTATACACCAAGAAGCAAAAGGCGTATGCAATTGAGTTTCTAAACACAAAATCGCAATATGATTTGCACCATAAGCTAGATGACTATCTACACACATTTTAGAAAGAAGTGACGAAGAGCAAATCTAGTAAATCAAGTGCAAGTGGGAAAAATCAGCAAGTACAGGTGTAAGCGGGAGCAAAATAGAAAGCAGTAAAAGATCAGACGTTCGCCTTCTCGGACAATAGGCCAAACAAATGATCACACTCCTCATGGTGTTTTCCAAAAACGTTCCCCAACCACTAGATATGGAAGCAGCTGTGGAGTTGGCGGCCAGTATGAAAGTTAGTATTGCTGAACTGTTAGGCTCCCAAGACGAGCTTCTACCCAAGGTTGTTGTAGCCCGTAGATATGTCAAAGCTAAGGATTTGGTCAGCCAAGAGAGGCTGAAAGAACTTCCAACACAAATTCGGAATATCCATCAATGGTACTCGACGGTCATAAAGCAGGAGAGAATGATGCTCATAGCCAAAGTCCCACGTGAGTACTACTTCAGACCAGAAGAGGTCCAGATTGAGTTTCCAAAACTATTCCAGTTATACCATCTCGACGTCCTGGACAAATCCATCCTCAGCTGCTATTGTCTGTAAGTTGTTGAATTCATTGTCTACATGTTCAGTTTTCAGTTGTTCAGTTCAGTACATGTAATTATCCTTATTATATCCTTTTATACTCTATTATTATGCAAAATGAAGATCCTGAAATGTAAAAGAATAAGAATCTATAATGTTGGATTCATTGACCAAGATAAAGTGCATAGAAACATGCTAACGTCAAACCCCTAGGAGACGGAGGAAAACATTCTAAGGTTTCTAATGGAGCAAAATTTCTCTGACCACATACTATTTCCTTACAATTTCAAGTGAAGGTCTTACTCTATTGTACACATTCACTTTTGATTAGTTGATGCTAAGTGTAATTGATGAGTTATTTATGTATATATAAATGTTTGCAGCTTCCACTGGATTCTGCTAGACATTCAACTTGATAAGGGAAGAGTTGATGTCATGGACCCATCAAAGAGAAACTTGGAAGATTTCCGCAGCATGCAGGACATGCTCCAGAAGTAAGTTTCGCGCTATATCGGTCTCTTTTGTTGATTTCCTAAGATATCAGGTAATGAATAACTCATTCATTCATTTTCTTCGCTGGGCAGGGTTTGGATCCGGTTCAAGCACGAGGTTACGGGTGTATTTAGTCAGAAGCTAACGTTTAAGGCGGTCTTGGTAAGTAGCACGTGATATGTCCGCGCATCTCTTTACTTCTAGTTTCAATACAATAATGATGCTGAATTATTATTTTGATTGAATTCTATTCTCGTAAAGTGCGCGAGGCAGCCACAGGGGTCAAATCTATGTGGATTCTACGTTTGCGAGTTCATTCGCACGTTTACCACTGAGCACAAATATTATATAGTCGACGCAAGCAATACATTGACACCATCATTTTATAACCGTCATGTTCTGTTATCATGATTGATATTCATATTGATCTCCTTTTTCTTATATAGTTCGAGAGAATACGGGATCAACTCCTACCAGAGCAACGCGTACTAGGAATTGCGGAGGAGCTGACATGATTTATTTTCAAAGAGATCGTAGACGATTCCGGAGAATTTAGTGTGAATAGGCGCTACTGATCTCCATGTAATCGAACAGACGGGCTCTAGTCCCGGTAATTATGATATCCATGTAACTATCAAAATTGTATATATTTGTATGCTCGATATTGTAATACAAGTTATCTTATATATACATGAACATGTACGATATGTGGTGGTGTAGAAATATTTAAAAACTATGTTGAAAAAAAAACAATTCAAAATGAATGCTCTGCCGCGACAGAGAAAGGGCACAAAATGCTTCTGCGGCAGAGAACCACTAGTCTCGGTCCTTAACACCAACTGGGACTAGTGGGGGTGCAACCGCAGCGCTCCATGGCGGCCACGTGGACAACCATTAGTCCCGGCTGGTGAGTGGGCCGGGACTAGTGGCTGGGCCTCAAGTCTCGCTTGGTTAGTCCCGGTTCTAAAACCAGGACTATAGGCCCTTACGGCCTGAGACTGGAGGCCCTGTTTCCACTAGTGTAGACATAGAATTCTACCCACACGCTCCTAAAAGTGCACCTGAGCTAGGGATGCTGGAGAACGTTGTTTCATGTGATCTGGTTGTGTGTTTGTTGGGTGAAGGGGGGTAGGGGATAGGAGTAGGAAAAATGGAACAACACTGACTCCTCTTTCATCTCTGTCACCACGTCAACTCACCCTCTCCCGACTCTATCAACCCATACCCCATCTTCGGCAGCGGTGGTTGAGGTATAGCTAGGTCAATTTCCCATATTAACAAAATTTCTCGCTTTATATACTTTATAGCAGAATGAAAAAAAACTAGACATATAGTCAACCTAACCTAGCTAGAGGGGCAAGAAGCTAGCTAATATAACCAATAAGCATAGACTAAAAGGGAAGATCAAAAAGTACATCCTAAGAAATATGCTATACTTAACACTTTTCATAACTGCATGGGCTTATAAAGCACTAAAAATGGAACTATTGACACTACCACTACTGTAATAAAAGAAGTGAAGAGGTAAGACAAATTTCTACAGGCTTGCCAAAATTGACTACATTCAATATAGAACGCACAGATGAACTTTGTCATACAAACAGATGCATACATAGTTGTGATTCATGCATTTCTTATTTTGGTCCGCAAGAGTGCTTTTCAACACTCTTTCCCAATGTTCGCATATGGTCTAGTGGTGGCCCGAGATCTAGAGAGGCGAGCAAGTTTGAACAACAACTACAATTGCAACCATATAGAGGTTGTCAACATGCTTTGAATAAGGAGATCCCCAATTTACCACCTTTGCAAGACGCTTAGGGAGAGGCATTTTATAGAATATAACATTCACACATCTATGGAAAAGCATCCCTCAATGTTTTCTCAAGTCATATGTCATAACCAGTGGTTTAAAACAATTCATGACACTTTTAAAAGATCCATAGAAACAATATTCTCATATTTCAAGAAAGTCTTGTATGCAATGTGAGTTGAGATGAGATGAGATCAAGGCACCAATTTGTCAAAAACCATCGAAGCTACGAGGAAGCCCAAGATGGTATCCATATTTCAATTTTAGCTTCATGCCATCACATGACTTTATTGTGTGAAACGTAATTGTTTATTCATCTCACCATAAGATTGCACTGAGATAATTGATGGTATTCATGTGACATCTAGAGTTCGAGATCAATGGCTTCAACATTCACAGGCAGAAAGAAATACACCAACAAAATGTACTTGATGTTGTTGATTTTGATTTCAAATTCACATATGGCTTAACTATCTAGGAAGGATTGGCCCATGGTGGAGGCATTCTTGCACATAACATTGTAAATCTCATGAGATAAGTGTCCATCAAGGTAAGTTCTACCTAGTAGATGCTATAAATCGATGTTGGCATGGATTTGTTCCACCCTCTATGCACTAGGTACCATATTAATGATTCCTCCTCAAGGACATGTCCTGATATTGCCAAAGAATTGCTCAATCTCACATACTCAAGCACTATAGTACATCCGAGAGAGAAACTGTTGCATTGAATAATATATTTAAGATCCTAGATCAGAAGAAGTTCCACCTTTTCACACTCAAGTTAAGCTTGTTCATGCATGCATCCTTCACAACTATATCTTAGGGTTTATTTTATATGATCATGTGTTGGTAAAGGATGATGTGATTGACACCACTCACTAAGGGCATGGTGTGGTAACACATGATAATGTTGATTGGGTAGGCAAGAGGGATGGATGGCATGAGGAGGTGTGGGAAAATAGACGTAACACAAGGATTTGAATAGGGAAGAGATGACAATGATGTCGTTCTTATGTGATGAACTC
Source organism: Avena atlantica (assembly GCA_910589765.1). Taxonomy (NCBI): domain Eukaryota; kingdom Viridiplantae; phylum Streptophyta; class Magnoliopsida; order Poales; family Poaceae; genus Avena; species Avena atlantica. Next base: position 76,323,214 of record OU342734.1, read on the forward strand.
CTCCTATTGGGGATATACTTTCTGGGTATACCCATAGGACTCACTGACCAGGGTGGCCCACCAACGGGTTAGAGCTTTGCTTCACGTGCGGCCCAGCCAGAGAAAGAAGAGGAGCCACTTCCGGCTATGACAAGGGCCGGAAGAGTTACCGACTTAGGCATGTAGTATTACTTGTAGTCCAAGCTATATCTAGTTACTGACTCTATAACGTAGCTGGATAGGTATCTCCTGTAACCCTAGGTCCCGGTGACTATATAAACTGGACCTATGGGAGCCTTTAGGGCACAACCAATCTAACAATACCACAACCTACTCGCACAAGAGAACCTCTCTTGTAATCCATTATAACATCTGTCTCTCCCCGATATATTACTGGGTTGCTAGCAGGAGTAGGATCCGATCACCATAGTCGGATCTGAACCTGGGTAAACTTGTGTTCATAATTCCCGGAACATCCGACGTCTCACACCCCATCTTCTCAACGTAGTCAGGACCCCCTATGGTGTACTTGTCGACAATACGACAGTTGGCGCCCACCGTGGGGCGGGTGACTTTCGGAGCTTTGTTACAGGCAGAATCTGCGCATGCAGGAATCGGCGAAACAATCTCTATGGGTCGCGTGGTCTATGCCAGTGATGTCCCTCTCGTTATTCTTGACGAGAATTGGATTCCGTCTAGTAATCCCATGACAACCTACACGATCATGTCCATCGGCGAGATCGATATCTACCTCGGTTTCGCTGAACCCGACCAACCCACCCTTGAGGTGAAGACCATGGAGGAAGAACAATCCGAATCTACTCTGTCCGTAGAGGCGGAAGAGTTCAAGATCCAGGAAAAACTCGAACCCACCCAGCCCATTCCTGCAGTGGAAGAACAATCCGGATCTAATCTCCCTGTTGAGATCGGATACACAGATAGGAATATATCCGCTTCAGATCCGGTCCCACCAATGACGTAGCAGAAAAATCACTCTTGAGGCACAGGATAAAGAAGATGACGAAACGCCCCTACATCGATTACGAAGCAATCGCTGACATAAAGGAAAGATTTGAGATGGCAGAGGCGAAAACCGAGTTGTGCCGCTACCTTCAGAACATGAACAATAAGAAGCACTGCTTAGTATACCACGTAAGCTCTAGATCCGACTCTGTCGATGCTGGAGTCGGAAACGATTCAGTTCTCAATGCAATCAAAGAAAATGCCGAATTACCTGGTTCCCCTCAGGAGTCAATACCGTCGCAGGAACTTCGATACTTCGAGAAGGAGATGGAGGAGTACGAAGAAGACTACGCCTCCAAACCAGCGCAAGGTGAGCCGAAGACACCTCCAAGTCCGTACGATAGCAAGGACAAAAACTACACCTCGCAAGACGACATGGACACCGGAGACTCGTCCGAGGTCCAGCAGCCAACCACTATGGAAAGTACCGATGGAAGTTTATCTCCCGGTACGAGACCGAAATCCTTCTTTTCCACCGGTACGCACGTTAAGGCTATTGGGTGGTCAAAGAAGAAGAAGAACAAAAATCTGACACTGGCAGAGCCGAACGTCGAGGAAACCAACGAAGACAAAGTTGACGAAGAGATTAAGATGGAGAATCGGGATGGAGATCTGATTAATCCCACACCAATCGACACGCCTGTGGATGGACACGTTGTCACAAAGGGTGCACGTGAAATTTACGGAGATGATCTTGTTGGCGTGTTGATGACGCCTCATTGGGAGACCCCAAGAGCAAGGTGTGATGAGCACAGTAGCAAGTTTTCCCTCAGTAAGAAACCGAGGTTATCGAACCAATAGGAGGAAGTAAACGACTTCAAAGGTGTAGCTAGCAACTTGGAGACCTGCACAACACAAACTCAAGACTTTTACCCAACGAACAGTGAGGTTGTCAATCTCACCGGTTGCTGTAACAAAGGATTAACTGTATGGTGTGGAAGGTAATAGTGGTTTGCAGCAAGTAAACAGTAACAGTAGAATATGTATCAATGGTAAAGATTGGACCGGGGTCCATAGTTCACTAGAGGTGTTCTCCTTAGATAAACAAACATGGCACGCTGGGTCAACAAATTACAACAGGGAAATTGACAGGACTGACAATGCAATACTAGACATTCATGATCCTATGAGATTCAATTGGGAAATACAACAAGATACATAGACCACCATCCAACTGCATATATGACTAGAAATCCACCTTTAGGTTATCATCTGAGCCCCCTCCAGTATTAAGTTGCAAGCAACAGATAACTGCTTTAAGCAAAGTGTGTAAGGTAAACAATCCACTTGTTCCATGAATAAGAGACCGTTGTTTCTCCCTAGTGGAAACAACACATCTACAACCTTAGAGATTTCTGTCACTTCCCTTAAATTAAATAGAGGCATGAACCCACTATCTAGCATAAATACCCCCTCTTGGAGTCACTAGCATCTACTTGGCTAAGATAGCTACTAGAAACGGAGAGCATGTAAGATCACCGACAACATAGACATGATAGTATCAATAAGACAAAACCATTAATCAATATGACATAGTAATCTCAATATCCATCGGATCCCCACAAACACAACATGCATGATTACAAATAGATGATCTTGATCATGAACGGAGCTCACAAGATCTAAACATGATAGCACAAAGGAGGAGATACAACCATCTAGATACTACATGGACCCGTAGTCCAAGGTGTAACTACTCACACTTCATACCGAAGGTTGGCATGATGAAGAAGAAGGCCTCCAGGATGATCTCTCCTCCGGCAGGGAGTCGGGAAGAGCTTCAGATCCCCCCGATCTAGGGACGATGGTGGCGGTGGCTACAAACGGTTTAGTGGAATATGGATCGGGTACTTAGGGTTTATGCATCGGGGGATCTTTATGGGCGAAGAGGCGAGGCAGGGGGCGGCCAGGGTGGTCACCCCCCAGACGCGGCTAGCCCTAGCCCGCGCCGCCAGGGGGTGTGGCCCCATGGTGCGTCCCCTCCGTCTCATACTATGGCTCCGTGTTCCCCATGGTAAAATGTTGAATTTGGCTTTTGTCCCGTACAATTCCGATAATATTGATTTTTTGCCTTTCTGGAACCAAAAACAGAAGAAAATAGGCAACTGGCACTGTGGCATCTTGTTAATAGGTTAGTACCAGAAAACATATGAAAACACCTCAAAGTGCATACAAAGCAAAGCAAAGTAGATACGAAACAAGCATGGAACATCAAAAATTATAGATACGTTTCTGACGTATCAAGCATCCCCAAGCTTAACTCCTTCTCGTCCTCGAGTAGGTAAGTGATAAAAAGAATAATTTTTGAGGTGACATGCACCATCAAAATCAAGACCAAACCATTTGCAAGCATTGAAAGCTGGGATCAAAGAACTCTAAACATGATCATGAAAGATGGAGTTCTAACAATAAGACAAAGTAACTATGCATGCAACATGAAAGGTTACAAACAAAGATCATGAATAACATGCATTGAAAAACGTTTGTTTCTTTCACATACAGGAAACATGGCATAGTGGCATTTAGCTTGTCCCTCATGGAGTAGCAAATACATGCATAGGACACCTTCAAAGTTCATAAGAGTGACTAGATACAAATAGCACAAGAACAAGTAATATCAACAATATGCATCAATCAATAAGTTTTGGGACAATGCACATAGAGCTAAGAATGGCAACTATGATGTGGAGGTCCCAACCTGATAAGGTGGAGATCCATGTGTTTACAGTGCTAGTCCCTGGATCGATTAGCTAGAACCCACAGTTTAAGATGTAATATCAAGAAACAAAGGTCATATTACAACTCATAACCAGGAATAAAATAGTTCATTACATCTTACATAGCTCATATGGCTATCTTATTACAAAGCAACAGATACAACTATAATGCATGGAGTCCTTCATCTTCATATGCCACAGGCATTTATGTTGGTTTTAGACTTGTAATCCCTACTCAACAACTTCACCAAAATCAAACAAACCTGCAACATAATAAGTTACAACCACAAGGGTCAATACATTTGAATTGTATTAGCAAGTGATATCATATTGATATGGATAATCTAACATCTACATGAATATATGGCTAAGTGGAGTTTTGGATGGCCTTTGCATAAAATAAGTTTTTCCTATCCTTTGTAAAATAGCTTTTATCTTTTCAAAACATTTCATCACACATGGCACACTAGATACACACCAGGTGCTTCCCTTGTTCACCCAACAAGTTTTAACTTAGAGAAATTGGGATGAGGAGATCCTTGATCATTTCAATGTCTTTGACGCTCAAAATGTCCATTACCGGGGACACGATTAAGTACTTAGGTTTTACCCTCTCGTGAGGTGGTGCACTTTCCCCACAAGACTCGACATGCATCGAGATGAGACTTTTCAGAAACAACCCCTCAGACCACCATGGACGCGTTCCATCCTATAATCACTACCACCAACTGTCCATCTCGCTGAGTTCTTGCAACCTAGTTGGTCAAGGCAGACCCCATATTCCATGTGGGTGCATTGGAAGCTTCTCAACACAAAACATCTCAAATCTCTTTGTTCCTGGGTGGCCATCCACAAGTGAGATACACCAGGGTAAACCATAGAAATCGGCCCTGAGTAACCACTCAACACAAACCAATCTTCCCATTCCACCTATGTGATTCATTCACATGTTGTTTTATTAATCAAAAACATAGTCATAGACTTTGTATAATACCATAACATGAATATTTCACCCTTGTATTCTAATAGCTAGGCTAAGCATACTAGCATATCATGTCTCTTAACTTAGGAAGATTCCTACCAAGATTTATTCTATAGGATCTAACATAGCATAGCAATATACAAAATAGTCCTATCATGCATACTACAAAAAAATTCACTAATGCAATATTGAAAAGATAGTACTTTTGATGACCAAAGTATCACTTGTTTTTAGTAGATAATCTAGGTACTCTCCTTGATCTTGCAATTGTCACACTCCTCAAAGTTTGCTACAATACATTCAAGCAAAGCACACATTCAAAACTAGCACTCAAACAATTCAAAGCACAAAACAATAAAAACAAAGAAATGCATGCAAGCATGCAAAAGGTTGTTTTATTAAAATTGGTTTCTAACAAGGCTCTAAACATTTAAAAACACCTACTGCTCTTTTATAAAAGTGGGAATTCATTTAAAATCAAGTTAGTGAAAATAGGCCTTTTAAATCATTTTTGTTTTACTAGAAATGCTTTTATTCAAAGGAATAATTTCTAGTGTTAACCAAATATATTTTTAAATTTAAATGTTAGTGTTTATGGTCAGAGGGTTCAAAACAAAACCATTTGCGAGAGGTTCCTCTCAAAAATATTTTTTAGAACAATTTTTATGTCCAAAATAGCCCTAAACAAATCAATGCATAAAAACCTAATTTTTTCGAATAAAATGACCAAACTAAGGCCACAGGTGCAAATTACACATTTTTTTGAATCCATAGACACCAACTTTGTAATTTTTGGACTAGCAGATCAAAAGTTATGATTTTTTCAAGTTTAAACATCTAATAGATCAAATTTCTAGATTTTAAAACAAACTCACAGACACGTGGCCTGTTCTGGTTGGTCGGTACCGTTTCATGCGGATCGATCAACACGAGCCGTAGGATCTAAGTGGAATTGCATGACGCAGATGGACTGATACCGTTTTCGTTTAAGTGTTCTGTCGTCGCCCTTAGATCTAGATCCTACGGTTCAAGGTGGACTAACCAAAGATGGGCGACACTGACTACTGCGCGTGGCGGCGGCGCGTCTGGTGGCGGTGGTCCAGCGAAACCAGGAGGCAAGGAAGGGGTGCAGGGTATTACCAAGTTCGCGGGGTCGTCGCGGTAGTCAAGGTGGTCTCCATTGACAAAGGGGCGCACGAGGTCGTCAGGGATTCCTCGCCGGAGTCGGGCACGCATGGGGGTCATTGGAGGCGGTGCTACGGAGCACGAGCAGGCGAATGGCGAGTATCAGAGGATGCACAAGACGATGGCGAGCACGATGGTTTGAACGAGAGGGCAAGGATGGTCGGGCTCAGCAGAATTTTCTCGCCGGAGTAGTGGCAGACGTCGGTTGTTTGAAGGGGAGGTCATTGCCGAGTGTCCGGGGATCGTACGAGCACACGGGGAATCCCGGAAGGTGCGCACGATGATGGCGATCAAACCTGAATGAACCAGGGGGAAAGGGGCGGTCGGAGTCCGCCGGAATCATTGCCGGAGCTCGTCGGTGGCCGCGGCGGTGTGGTTCGAATTAGGGGTAGCCTGGGGGCGCTCGGGTGCGGGAACTTGAGGGGAAATGGGGAGGGGCAGAGGGGTTTAAAATGGCATGTTCGGAGGAAAGATTAACTCTAGCAATCAAACGAATTCAATCAAATTTAATCGGCTAGAAATGGCAAGGAGGAAATGGGGGCGGGTTCATCGCGCGCGCAAAGCTGACCTGGCGGTGGGTTCTGGGCGTCTGGGAGGGTGCGGGTGTGTGCGTGGGTGCGAAAAGAAAGCAGGAGGAGAGAGGGTGTGACCCGGGTGGGCTGTTGCTGGGCCAGGTGGGGATGGGGTGCCGGGTTGGGTTCGTTTCCTCTTTTTTTCCTTCAAAACCTTTTTCTTTTTCTGTTTTCTGTTTTCTATTTTTTGTTTTTGCTCAAATCAATTGATTTAAACCTCTTTTTTATTTCAAATCTTTTCCAAAATTTCAGTAAGTTTTTATACCAATTATGAGTTGATGGATTTGTCCACTTTGGAACAATCCAAATATTTTCTTATGATTTAATATTCATTTTAAGTGAGGCATTTTGTCTTTATTTAAATAAAATTGAATATGTTTCATAAACCCCTATAATTTTATTTAAATAATCTTTTATTCTTTTATTTTATTTGAATTACTTTTATTCCATTTGCTTAGGGATTTGGCCAATGGTTTAAATTGCCTTTTAAATATTTCTTATTTATTTAATTCTTTCTTTATCTTATAAAATTCATATCTTTTTATTTATAGCTCCAAAAATAGTGATTATAATTTGTATAATTTTATTTAATAATTATTTATCTTTTTTAATCCTTTTAGGATTACTTTGCTCACAATTTAGTGTTGATTTTTGTTAGGAGCTTTATTAGTCTTGGAATTATTTCCATTTATCTTATTAAAATCATAAGTTTTTATCCATGACTCCAAATTGAGTGAAACCAATTCCCATGATTTTGTAATATTTTTGTTTACCATTTTTGGTCATTTAGAAATTTTTTTGTAAAATTTTATATGGAACAAGGACATAGTCTTAGAGTGATCTTGGAGATTATTTCTTTCATTAGGGTTTAGAGTTTTGGTTCAACTTTTCCATGTTCTTTAAATTCAAGATACATTCCATGCAGGGATGCATTTGACTTGTTTGAAAATTTGTTTATTGCCTTTTCATTCAAATTTTGTTCAAGTAGGGTTTTGATGTTTCCATTTAGAAGCAAAAAGTTTCTTTTCACCCTAAATTTCAACATTTGTTTCTTTTGTTTCTTTATTTTTCACATTTCAAAATTTGGAAAATTTTGGATGTGAAATATTCTCTCTTAACTCGTGTCTAAGGATAGAAGGTGGAGACTCAATACAATGGTGGAAGAAAGGCCCTTCATAAGGGAAGCAGGGATTTCAAGTTTCAAAAAGAGCTTCCAAAAATTATGGTACTTGTTAGATTTCGGCCCTCATTGCCCCTATCATAAGCATCTTGAAGTGATTAAGGTTAAAGTGAACAAACTATGGATTATATGCTTCACAAAGTATAAGTTGGCAATCTCATGTCCCTTGAATACGAGGGTTGCTCCTCATGCTACTCAAGTTTAGTTACTTGCCAGTTCTTATCATAGTAAGTACATATGTATCATAGAGAACCGCCAACGGGGTACCCCTTGCACATGATACAAGAGCTATCCCATAATCAAAATGACAAGGCAAGCAGACAATGAGCATCTCAGCAATCTTCTTATTTACCATGGGAATATGGTGCTTTTTCTCTCTTTCCTCTTTTCTCGTATTTTTTTTCTTTTTATCAATATTTTTTTCTATCTCTTTTTTTATAAGAACAATGCTTCATAGATGTCATTATGGTGATGCTGCAAGTTTCCACCATGATTAGGAATGGCTTAGGCTAGCGGCCCAGGCGTTTCTCTAACACACATACATAACTCCATGGACTTACAAGCTCCCCTTTTATTTCATACCGACAACATCCATAGACAAAAGAGCATGATATCGACTGTGTACAAAGTACAAGTGCAATGTTGAAAGTGTTCCCCATGACAACATGGTTCTGCTAATTCCAACATATAAGTGCAAGCATATAGAACATAGATGACACAATGGTTCAAGTTTATTAGGGGCAAGAAAAATAAAGTGTGCCATCAAGTTCGTGAGAGCTTTAATCTCTAAGTTTTCACGAGGTGTGATTCCATAGACCCCCACTCTAAAAAGTTGTAAACATCCCAAAGGATAGAATTGCCCATGTGCGTATTAGAGGAGGGAGAACGTGGGTAGCCCGCTGATGGGCCCAAAAGAACACACTCTAAATCATGTACACGGTGTTGCCACGTCAGCGGACACGTGCAAGTGTTGTATTCGAGTTAGACACTTAAATTTCAATGTTGCATGGGCAGAGTACCCGCATATACTGATGTGCTTCGGGCCTGTATGAGCTATGGCGGCAGTACATACACGGTCTAATTTTTTTAAATCCCTATCATGCCCCAACATGCGAAGTTGTATCGATCGATCCGAGCCATCAATCTAATATGTCTCCTTCTTTTCGTTCCTTTGGGGGTCTATTGAATCAGAAGTTTTCACATAACAAAATAAGTTTTAATTGGAAGATAGATGAAAACAAGAATATATTTGGAATGGTGTAACACACCATGCATAGAAATTTATAGTGGACGCTTTGGAATAACTTGGTTTCTTGGGAGTTGGATGCATGAGTAGAGCTTACTCATACAAGTGGAGGCCAGCAAAAGACTGGGAGCGACCAACTAAGAGAGCAATAATGGCCATAATCATGCAGAGTGAAAAAACATTACTAATCAAAGCATAAAGTAGTACTACAAGTCAAGGACTAAATGATCATAGAGGCTATGGTGACTTGTTCATAGTCATAACATGGTGTGATCATGTGCCAAGTCAACCCATACAAAACATCAAAGGAGAATACCACAATACTATGCTTTTGTATCCTAAAACAATGCACGATTCCTTCAAGGCACACTAAGCAATCCCAATTGTTTGGAACAAGTCATGATACAACAATAATCACTAAGCATAAGGTCAAAACAACATCTAGCATGACATGATAAAGTCCAAGTCACACTCAAAGCAAGATCCTCTTGTACTACTCAAGCAAGAACTTTCTACGCCTCTCCAACACCAATCAACTTATTTGAAACAACACAGCTAGAACGGGGGTCCAAACTACTTTATTCAAGAAAACTAAATGAAAACTAAGACGCTCCAAGAACAACACAACAGTGCATGAAGCAATAAAAACGAAGTGTCTAGAAAGACCTGAGCTTTTTATTGATGAAGAAGGGGATGCCTTGGGAATCCCCAAGCTTTGACGCTTGTACCTCTTGAATATTTCTTAGGTGACATGGGGTGGCATCCCCAATCTTGAGATTTTGTCCATTCTTCATCTCATTACATCATACTTTCTCTACACCTGAAAATTTTCCTTCATACAAAACTTCACACAATCTTCATTAGCAACATTAGTGTATTCAAAAGATAATAGACCTTTGGTTTAGCTTTAGAATAGGAAAACTTTCACTCAAAACACAATATACTGTATCAATTCCCTCAAAAATCTCAATTTCCCAAAAAGAACCCATAATGGAATCAATAAGAAGCAAATGCAAATAATGGCAGAAATCTGTCAAAACAGACCAACAGGTAGAAACCGATTTTTTCGAAGACCTTCTGTTACTCAAATCAAAAAGTATTGAACTAACAAAAGTTATCTAACATACTGGGAGATTTATTCAGAAAATATCAACTCAATACGACTTAGTGATATTCCTCACGAATGTTTACGGTGGAGCACAAAAATCTGTTTTGGGACAACAACTCCCCAAATCTTACTTCCCTCTCATTAGAGGTTATTCTTGGCACAAAAACAAATAAAAAGGATAAGTAGAGGTCATTACTGAAGTAATTACTTCCAAGACTCAAGAAAACTTTTGGATTATCTCCCAATAAGTACTTTTCTTTAACGCCTTTAAGTTAGGCATGGAAAGTTTGATAAGATGCTCACATAAGAAATATGAATTGAAGTAAAAGAGAGCATCAAGAAGAAAATTCAAAACATATTTAAGTCTAACCCACTTACTATGCATAGGAATCCTATAATAAAATAAATCAAATAAGCACATAGTAACAAGAAGGGGTAGATAAAACATGAGCAACTTCAAAACTTTCAGAACATAGAGAGGTCTTTCAGTACCATGAAAACTTCTACAACCATATTTTCTTCTCTCATAATAATTTTCCATGGCCCCATGAATAAAATAAAAATATAACTATCACACAAAACATGCTTTTCATGATATATAAACACATAGTTTTTATCAAGCTCAAAAATAGTGGGATTAGAACCAAACCCACTTTTAATAATTTTATAACAAGGTGACTGATCATTCAATATAGGACCATCATCTAGAGCTTTATCATAAACATTTTATAAGAAAAACTCTTTAGTACCATGCATTTCGAAGTTAGGCACAAATATAGGATTATCATAGATAACAGGAGCATAACTATTATCACAAGTTTTACCCATAGCAGATATTTCAAAAGAATCCATAGGAACATAACATTCATCCTCATTTGGTAAGCATGGGGGACAATCAAATAATGTAAGGGATAACGAGTTACTCTCATTAGAAGGTAGGCATGGGTAGATCCATTCTTCCTCCTTTTGTTCATCACTCTCCTCCACTTTTTCATCTAATGAGCTTCCAGTTTCAGCAATTTCTTCTTCCACAGGCTCCTGTAAAGAATTAGTAACTTCCATTTGTGGGAAGCATCTATTAAAATATTCCATAATATAACCATTTTCTTCCTTGTAATTATCAAAGCAAAATTTAAGTATATCATAAACCTCATATTCATAAGGTGAATCATCAGTATTTTCAAGCAAACTAGCAAGTTCAAATGCACCCTTGAAAGCAATAAATTCTTCAATTTGTTCCACATCAAAAAATCATAATTTCCTTTAACATAAGAAGATATGGTAACATTATCATTATACTCACATTTAAAAGGTAGGTGTTTATACCTCCTACAGCAACAAGATTTATCAAAGCAATAAGTAACATTATAAGTAGAGCACACGTCTCTAGCAATAGTATTCAACTTATCAATTTGTTCCCATAAGTGTTTCCCTATTTGTGACAAACGGTGTTCCTTATAATAATTCTTTTGTACTTCCGTGAACCCACCTTGCCAATAAGAACTAGTTTCAAAGAAACCATCCATTGATATAAAGTATGACCAAGCAAGGCCATAACAGACCAGCAACTAGAGCATGAACTAATTTTTTTGTGTTTTTTATAAGAGAAAGGAAACCAAACTAAACTCATTTTTTTGGAGTTTTTGATAAAAAGAGGCAAACAAAACCAAGAAAAAGAAACTAAGCAAAAGAAAAACAAAGTAAAGATAAAGGTTGTGAAGGACTCCCCTTGTGAAGACGTCCTTAGCCTCCCCGGAAACGGCGCCAGAAAAAGCTTGTCGGCGTGTTGATGGCGCCTTGTTGGGAGACCCCAAGAGCAAGGTGTGATGAGCACAGCAACAAGTTTTCTCTCAGTAAGAAACCGAGGTTATAGAACCAATAGGAGGAAGGAAACGACTTCAAAGGTGTTGCTAGCAACTTGGAGACCTACACAACACAAACTCAAGACTTTGCCCCCAACGAACAGTGAGGTTGTCAATCTCACCGGTTGCTGTAACAAAGGATTAAATTTATGGTGTGGAAGGTAATAGTGGTTTGCGGCAAGTAAACAGTAACAGTGGAATATGTATCAATCGTAAATATTGGACCGAGGTCCATAGTTCACTAGAGGTGTTCTCCTTAGATAAACAAACATGGCATGCTGGGTAAAAAAATTACAGCAGGGCAATTGACAGGACTAAGAAAGGCATAATAATGCAATACTAGACATTCGTGATCCTATGAGATTCGATTGGGAAATACAACAAGATACATAGACCGCCATCCAACTGCATCTATGACTAGAAATCCACCTTCAGGTTATCATCCGAACCCCCTCCAGTATTATGTTGCAAGCAACAGATAACTGCTTTAATCAAAGTGTGTAAGGTAAACAATCCACTTGTTCCATGAACAAGAGACCGTTGTTTTCTCCCTAGTGGCAACAAAACATCTACAACCTTAGAGATTTCTGTCACTTCCCTTAGATTAAATAGAGGCATGAACCCACTATCTAGCATAAATACCCCCTCTTGGAGTCACAAGCATCTACTTGGCCAAGATATCTACTAGAAACGAAGAGCATGCAAGATCACAAACAACATAAACATGATAGAATCAATAAGACAAAACCATTAATCAATCTGACATAGTAATATCAATATACATCGGATCCCTGGAAACACAACATGCATGATTACAAATAGATGATCTTTGATCATGAACGGAGCTCACAAGATCTAAACATGGTAGCACAAAGGAGGAGATACAACCATCTAACTACTCACAATTCATACCGGTGGCTGGCATGATGAAGAAGAAGGCCTCCGGGATGATCTCCCCTCTAGCAGGGTGCCAGGAAGAGCTTCAGATCCCCCCCGATCTAGGGACGATGGTGGCGGCGGCTATAGACGGTTTAGTGGAATATTGATCGTGTACTTAGGGTTTATACATTGGGGGTCTTTATAGGCGAAGTGGCGAGGCAGGGGGCGGTCAGGGTGGTCACACCCCCCCAGGCGCGGCTAGCCCTAGCCCGCGTTGCCAGGGGGTGTGGCCCCCTGGTGCCTCCCCTCCTCTCATACTCTGGCTCCGTGTTCCCCACGGTAAAATATTGACTTTGGCTTTTGTCCCCTTCAATTCCGAGAATATTAATTTTCTACCTTTCTGGAACCAAAAACAGAAGAAAATAGGCAACTAGCACTATGGAATCTTGTTAATAGGTTAGTACCAGAAAACATATAAAAACACATCAAAGTGTAGACAAAGCAAAGCAAAGTAGATACTAAACAAGCATGGAACATCAAAAATTATAGATACGTTTCTGACATATCAGCTCTCACAATACCAATCCCAACTGCTTTGGATCTTACTCCGGATGCGCTAGAGAAAAGGGTGAGGACCTGGAAAAGCACCGTTTGTTTTTACTCGAAGAGGCTGCGCGCATCGTCGATCTTAAATAGCAGTTAGACAGCGATCCTACCAAATATCAGTTTGAATTCAAGCAACTACCAAACAAGACAAGGGGAGGTCTGGTTCTTGCTAATAGGAACCTGGATATTCACAGAGATTTATTCGATGGTAAATCTAGAGAGAAGATCTGAGTCTATAGCACGCCTTAGGAGAAAGCTGCAGCAGCTCGGGCTATCCTGGCCAATAATCCGTCTCCCGAGCAAGTCCGGCAATGCGTTGTGTTGTTGGACAAAGGATTGAAACAACAGAAGATGGCCGCGTCATTCAGTGGCAAGATGGCCTCAAAGTCGGAATTTTGTCACACTGGCGTTAAACAAAGCACTGACAAGAGACCCCGCAGGGACATGGATCAATGCTATCGTCCCCGGGGAGAAGAAGAAAATTCAACGACCAGATCAAACGGTCATCATCGCAGGCCCGCACGTGACTGGGCGAGAGTTATTTCGGCTGTGTACGAAGATGCCATCAGGGCAATGGTACCTCTCCAGGGCCATCGTCGGTAGAACAACCGCTACAGAGAAGTCCCGGAAGTGCACTGCCAGCGAGAACAGGATCGGCTAAGAATGCCACCACCAAGCCGCCCGGCTGGTAACACCGGACGAAGAGATGATGCGGATTGTCCTGAATCAAGTAGGGACGGAGCCCGAAGAAACCAACCTCGGAGTCAGCATAATGAGGCTCCACCACCACCGCGTAGCCCATCCAGAAACAATCCACCAGGGCCAGCATCGCCTCCAGGCAGCGACCATGAAGGATCTCATCGCAGCCACGGAAGCGGGCGGAGGCGTCAATGGTGAGAGGAGAAGAAGAAATCCGACTCTGCCGCGCAGAAGCCGCGAGCCTACAAGGCGCAGATCTCTCTCACCAAACGTCACTCGCCATCGCATGAGAAGAAGACATATACGTGGGACCCAAGTGCTTTGGCCCACACATCCGTCAAACCAAATTTCCGGTTGACTTTGGTATCGCCAAACACATCCAACCCTATGATGGCGCGGCTCGTCCAGATACTTGGCTTCAAGATTTTTTCAGCCTTGCTGCATCGCCAAAGGACGAAACTGCCTGGTCGCAGTCTGATATCTCCCGCTTATGCCGAGGAAGACGGCTTGATCATGGCTCAATAAACTGCCAGAGAATTCAATTCATAACTGGTATGATATGCAAAGTGCGTTCTTTTCAAACTTCAAGGGAACATACAAGAGGCCCTGCACAGTCAAAGACTTGCAGCGTTGCACTCAAAGACCCGAAGAAACTTGCCAAGATTACCTTGGACGCTGGATCGACACAAAGAACTCTTGTGAGGGAGTAAACGAGCAAACTGCGATTGAGGCATTCATCATAGGGCTCCCAGTTGGATTATTAAGGCACAAGCTTAAGCGTGACCACGTAACTGATCTGGGAGAGATGATAGAAACATCAAGCAAGTATGCAGACGCATATGATGATTCAAAAGGGCTGCTAAATATTTTGGCCAATCCTAATGCGGCCAAACAGCTAAAACAACAAACTCAGAAGCGCAAGAACACCTTGGAAGATAAACCGGCTCCGGACAACATAGTTGTCAACACAACATTCAGATCCGGAGGACGAGGAGGGCGCGGAGGCAGCCGGGGTCGAGGACGCATAATTTCCTGAATCCAGGGCAGATGAGAGAAGCAACCCGGAAGAACCTACACCTGGGCCAACATTGCCAACAATCCCTATGTCCACCACCTGGATAGTAACGGAGGATCTACCCACACAAACTCCGAGTGTCGTTTCAATGATGACATTAAGAAAGACGAATCCGCTGGCTACAGGGCCAAGCGACGAAAAGGAAAGAAAAATTTTGAGAAAGGCAAGGAGCCTAAGGAAGATTTCGACATGGAAGAAGCGGACGCCGCACAGCCCAAGTCGGATGGAAACAAGGATTATCCCACAAAGAAATACACATACGTCTGCTTCCTTGGGACTCAGTCGGCTAAGGTCAAGAAGGCGGTTCTTCGTGAGCTCAATGCCACGGTTCCGGCTATCCCCCAGTTTCTGGATTGGTCGAATGTAACCATCACCTTTGACCGCTCAGATCATCCGAGGAAAACACATCGTCGGGTAAAGTACCCTATGGTCGTCAATCCTCTTATTAATGGCTATGAGTTCTCTAAAACCCTCATGGACGGTGGTAGCAGCATCAACATCCTCTACATCGAAACGCTCCACCGCATGAAGATCCACCAAATCCAATTGAGTTAAAGCAGTGTAACTTTTCATGGCATTGTACCAGGGAGACATGCGGATTCTTTGGGTGAGATCGCACTGGACATGACATTCGTAACCCAAGACAATTATCAGACCGAACCACTCTCTTTCGAGGTGGTACCATTCAAAAGTGCTTACCATGCCATCTTCGGGTGTCCGGCTTACTAGGCGTTCATGGCTCGCCCCTGTTACATTTACAACATGATAAACTTCCAGGTCCAAAGGGCATCATCACCATCCGGGGAAATCCGAAGAAAGCGCGGTAGTGCGACGAAGGATCTACTGCCTTTTTGTGGCATCCCGCAAAACCACTACTAGAAAATCGCGTTGAATTTGTGCATTGCATCGTCATCATCATATGTTGTTTGTCTAAAACTATTTTCGCAAAGCCTGTTTTGTTTTCTAAAACGCCCCGTCTTTTATTCAAATTCCAAAATCCGGGTCGCCGGAATCTTTTGTTTTGTCTGATATTGGTTTGCAAAGGCCTTGTTTGAAATAAATAAAAATATTTATTTATTATAGTGGGGGCAGTCGAACGGGCCGACCCGACCCGAACGACCACCCCCGTACAAACAGAACGGCCCACCCCATTAATCCTACAGCTACCAACTAACCTACCCAGCCCTCCCCTCCACCTCACCCCATCCTATCAGTGTTCGCCACGTCACCTTGCCCCCAACCCCCACCCAACCAGACACCGCCACCTCACCCCACCCCCACACACATCCTCCTCTCTCTCACCCTCCCTCTCTCTCTCCCAAACAGCCACCACACAGCCTGGCCCCACCCCCTTTTTCCCTCTGTCCCATGCGCCCCATCCCTACCCCTGGACCCCACCCCTGGCCCGCTCCTTCCCCTGGGACCCACCTTCCCCAACACCCGCCCCCACGCGCCGTTCCTCCCTCTCTCTCCCTGGCTCACCCCGCACGCCTCCCTCCTCTCCTCCTTCCTCCACCCCGGCGACCACACGCCGCCGGCGCCCCTCCCCTCACCCCGCCACCGCACGCTCCCCCACGCGCCTCCCCAGGTCCCTCTTCTCTCTCCGCGCCCTGCTCGCACCTCCCCTCTCTCCTCCGGCGACCGGCCCTCCCGGCGCGGCCCCCGCTCCCCACCTGCCCGCTCGACCGCCCCGCCCCTCTCCGCCTCGCTCCTCCGCGCGACCGACCCCGCCGCCTGCGGGCGCCGCCTCCAGCGCGCCGCCGTTCGCCAGGACCCCCGCGCGCCGGCTCCGGCCACCCCCTTCCGCCTCCGACCGCCGCGCTCCGAGCTCGTCGCCGCCACGCCTCCAGTCTCCCGCCTCGCGACCTCGACCCTCTGCCCTCCCTCCTCCCGGCCAGCCTCGCAGAGCCACCGCCGCTTCCCCTGGCGCCGCCGTCGCCGGCGGGCCCGCCTCGCCGAGCTCCGCCGTGCCTCCTCTCGCCCTTCTCCGGCGGGCCCCTCTGCTGGCGCGCCCGTTCCGTTCCCGAGCAGCCCCGAGCACCGTCGTCCGCGCCCCCGCTTCCGTGCTCGCCGGTGACCACATCCGCGCCAAGGCCTTCCGCAGCACCCGAGGCGCCTGCCTCCTGTTCGAAGCAAGGCCCAACGCGGCAAGGTTAGAAGCCTGCTTCTGCAGCAGCAGCAGCACCATCGTCGCCCTAAGCGCCCCTGTGACCCCAGACCCCCTCGACAAGGTCCTCCTCGACCATTGAACGGGCACCAAGTTCTCCCCCGGAACCGTCAAGACCGCCGTCACGGCCGACAAGATCTCCAGCATGGATAAGATGCCAGACCCCGAAGACCGATCCCGACGACCCACATGCGACAAGACCTTCGCCCCGAATGCGGAATCGAGAACCCGAACGCCAAGAACGCCGAAGCGGATACGACAAGTACTTCCCCCGGATCCGAAGACCGCGAATACGACAAGAACGACATCAAACCAAGTCCTTCCCGGAGTCCGAGCACGATCCCGTCGGAACCCAGATCCGTACCCTGAGACCGACCCCGAACCCCGGAACCCCAAGACCGTCGAGACCCCTCAATGTGTGAACCCCTTCCCGCAAACCCTATTTTATAAATGAAATATAACCTTGTCGCATATTAAATTGTCATTCATCTCGCATGCATCCTTGTCTGTGGTTTGGGGGCCTTATGCCGATTCACCTAATAATTAAATATGGGGCCCATATGCGGGCAAATCTAGTCTCATAGTGGCCTCATTTAAACTTGTGTAGCGAACCGGTGATATATTCTGCCTTGTTAAACAACACTTAAATTGCGGGGTAGCTAAACAACATGAACCACGTAATTAATTGTCGGAACCCCGGTTCCGCTTAATATGGCCTAATTGCATCGCATCTTTGCCATGTCATACATCATTCATGCATCATGCCGATCTTCTGCCGTTGTATTAAATAGTGCATCCGGTGTTTCTACTAGTGTTTTGCTTCTTCGCGGATAAGGCCGTTGAGTTGATGTGAGCTTCGCCCCGATCTTCGGTTGAACCTTCGGCAATGTTTTTAGGCGAGCATCTCCCCCTTTCTACCTATCTTACTTTTCTAGTATTTATTCCCTCCTGTTGATCTTTGCTATCTGTGTTGCGATGCTCTAGTTTCGTACCCGTGATATCCCTTGCAGGCTGCAGCCATATATAGCCTTGGACACATCCTATTACCTGTTGTTTGGTAGCTAGTTGGACCCGCGTGTCGTAGTCGCTTGCTCAAGTGTTTTGCTTGTCGTCAAGTACCACAATTGTTGGAGGATTGCCGCATGTTTAATGTTGGAGATGATCATGTCTTTAATTACTGTTTCACTTTAATTACTGTTTAACAACTAAAATTGAATTAAGCAGAGGCATCGGTGGGTGATAGGTAAGATTTGGTTTCCGACCGCCCACTTGTGTCCCGTAGGACCTGAGTTCTTGACACCTGTTCCGAGATCGAGCGCGCTAACCACAGGTGGGGAGATATGGGCCCCCCATTGATTATTACCTGATTTCAAAGTATTGTACTGGGGCCACAACTAGTTTGAGGTTTTATTTACGATCCTGTACTTATGCCATGCTTTACCGCTTTAATTAAATTGTGCGACAGATAGCACCTGTACTGTTTAGGATCGGGCCACGATTTCGCGGTGTCGACAGTCCCCGTTTGGGGATTTGCTGTCGTTCACAGCCGTCTACCCAAACCCTAAGTCCGTCTCGGAGACCGGCCGACTCCGTTGCGGGTGTCGACTTGGTGGGGTGGCCCCCATGTACTTGCTTTGGATCTGGGAACGTCGTCACTTAGGCCCCGCCGACATACCGATGGGTGTATGTTAACTGATCTGGCAAAAAGGGTCGAAGTGCCTGTGGATACTTTGGTGCACCCCTACAGGGTTTAATCTTTTCGAGAAGCCGTGTCCGCGGTTATGGACGACTTGGAGCACAGTGCTTGATCATAGACAACTATAACTAAAGTTTACTGTTATAAATTGACTTGTATCCGATTTGACTAGTAATCAGCTTCACTACAACGGAATGGCTAAATAAAAGTACCAACAACTGCTGGGTTTTGGGGTTATCTCATGCCAATTGTATCTGACTAGTAAGTGTTGCAACTATCATGGAATGGTTAACTAAAATTGCCCACTGCTTATTTCATCAGGATGATTATCTTTACCTGACTAGTAAATTGCCGCAACTATAACCGAATAAGTAAAACTGCCAACGGTGTGAGTTCCTCGGTCGACTTCCTCGTTTGGTATCGAGGGGGAAACACCAGGATGGGATTGTTTGGTGTTAGTATCAGGTTGGATCCGAATAGGTCTCTCTTACCCCTCTCTGATAGCCGCCAGTTGTATCGAGTCTCTATAGGTTGTTCAGTGCATGCTGCCGCTGCCGCTTCAGTCCACCATACCTATGTAGGCGAGGACCGCCGAATTCTAGCCTCGCCGTGTACTGGCCTCAGTACTGACGCTCCTCTTTTTCCTTTGACTTTGTCGGCACCCCTTTTGTTTAAGCAGGTTTTGAGAGCGACGCCGTTAGCAGGGTTACCCTTCCGGCTTGGCCTGGGCAGGGTTATGGACGTCATTGGTTATTCTTCAGGGCTCTTAGCCCCATTTGCATCTTGTCCGTAGTCGGACGCTGTATCGTTTTACAGGTGATTTGGATATTTGTATTGTATATCTGTATTCTTGACTCATCGAGTCGCTGTTATATATATATATCTGTTCTGTGGGTCCCATCGAGGACTGTTGTGTAATGTTATTACTTCGTTTTCCACCCGCACGAAAGTGCCTGGTGGGCACCTTCGAATCGTTTCTATGCGGGTTTGGCGAGTTTCGCTAAAACTTGCATAGGGCCGATTCTGAGGGTGTTACAGAGTGGTATCAGAGCTCAGCAGTTGCGATACCCCACAAGTCCAGCCTGTAGGATAACCTAGCTAACGGCCGAAGTAGAGTGTCAAAACTATTTTGCAAAACCGGTTAGATAGATCTGGTTAGGTCTGCTTTTACTCCTCACCCTATGCTGTTCTCCTCTTACCTCTACGTGTTTTGAATCCGCTCTCGTCTTTATCTTTGAGTCCAGGAATTCTCGTGGTTGGGTTTCCGTCGTACCTTTAGGGTTTCGCTTCCTCCTTTGGTAACGGTGTTGCTACATCTGATCTTCATGCGATCCGAGGAATCCTTCGTCTGTGGTACCATCCTTTGTTCCTTGTTTGATCCTTCCGGTGTTTTCCGACGCGACGACATCATCCATGCTGGATCTGATGCAGAGTCTGCATCACTCCTTGGTTTCCGAACCTCGCTTGTCGAGATCTTCAGTCTGAATTCTGAGGGTTGGTTGCATAATCTGTTATTCGTGTACATAGTAATGCTTTGAGTGCGGGATGGAGTCGCGACCATACCACTACTCTTATCATTTGCTTTGTATATTGAATGGTGGATCGATACAATTTTACTCCGTCCACGGAAGTTAGTGGTGGCTTTATTTGTTTATGCCTCTACCTTCGACCTTTTGTCCCGGAGTGTCCTCTCGACGATCACGGACAACGACCTCTTGTTAGTGGTGTCGCGAAGATCTACATGAAGCGAGAAGACGCAGATCGCCGACCTTCTTTCCGGTACCATGAGGCGGATCTCGAGGGCGAGATCCATTGTTAGTGGTGTCGAATTGTGGCATCCCGCAAAACCACTACTAGAAAATCGCGTTGAATTTGTGCATTGCATCGTCATCATCATATGTTGTTTGTCTAAAACTATTTTCGCAAAGCCTGTTTTGTTTTCTAAAACGCCCCGTCTTTTATTCAAACGCCAAAATCCGGGTCGCCGGAATATTTTGTTTTGTCTGATATTGGTTTGCAAAGGCCTTGTTTGAAATAAATAAAAATATTTATTTATTATAGTGGGGGCAGTCGAACGGGCCGACCCGACCCGAACGACCACCCCCGTACAAACAGAACGGCCCACCCCATTAATCCTACAGCTACCAACTAACCTACCCAGCCCTCCCCTCCACCTCACCCCATCCTATCAGTGTTCGTCACGTCACCTTGCCCCCAACCCCCACCCAACCAAACACCGCCACCTCACCCCACCCCCACACACATCCTCCTCTCTCTCACCCTCCCTCTCTCTCTCCCAAACAGCCACCACACAGCCTGGCCCCACCCCCTTTTTCCCTCTGTCCCATGCGCCCCATCCCCACCCCTGGACCCCACCCCTGGCCCGCTCCTTCCCCTGGGCCCCACCTTCCCCAACACCCGCCCCCACGCGCCGTTCCTCCCTCTCTCTCCCTGGCTCACCCAGCACGCCTCCCTCCTCTCCTCCTTCCTCCACCCCGGCGACCACACGCCGCCGGCGCCCCTCCCCTCACCCCGCCACCGCACGCTCCCCCACGCGCCTCCCCAGGTCCCTCTTCTCTCTCCGCGCCCTGCTCGCACCTCCCCTCTCTCCTCCGGCGACCGGCCCTCCCGGCGCGGCCCCCGCTCCCCACCTGCCCGCTCGACCGCCCCGCCCCTCTCCGCCTCGCTCCTCCGCGCGGCCGACCCCGCCGCCTGCGGGCGCCGCCTCCAGCGCACCGCCGTTCGCCAGGACCCCCGCGCGCCGGATTCGGCCACCCCCTTCCGCCTCCGACCGCCGCGCTCCGAGCTCGTCGCCGCCACGCCTCCAGTCTCCCGCCTCGCGACCTCGACCCTCTGTCCTCCCTCCTCCCGGCCAGCCTCGCAGAGCCACCGCCGCTTCCCCTGGCGCCGCCGTCGCCGGCGGGCCCGCCTCGCCGAGCTCCGCCGCGCCTCCTCTCGCCCTTCTCCGGCGGGCCCCTCTGCTGGCGCGCCCGTTCTGTCCCCGAGAAGCCCCGAGCACCATCGGCCCCGCCCCCGCTTCCGTGCTCGCCGGTGACCACATCCGCGCCAAGGCCTTCCGCAGCACCCGAGGCGCCTGCCTCCTGTTCGAAGCAAGGCCCAACGCGGCAAGGCTAGAAGCCTGCTTCTGCAGCAGCAGCAGCACCATCGTCGCCCTAAGCGCCCCTGTGACCCCAGACCCCCTCGACAAGGTCCTCCTCGACCATTGAACGGGCACCAAGTTCTCCCCCGGAACCGTCAAGACCACCGTCACGGCCGACAAGATCTCCAGCATGGATAAGATGCTAGACCCCGAAGACCGATCCCGGCGACCCACATGCGACAAGACCTTCGCCCCGAATGCGGAATCGAGAACCCGAACGGCAAGAACACCGAGGCGGATACGACAAGTACTTCCCCCGGATCCGAAGACCGCGAATACGACAAGAACGACATCAAACCAAGTCCTTCCCGGAGTCCGAGCACGATCCCGTCGGAACCCAGATCCGTACCCTGAGACCGACCCCGAACCCCGGAACCCCAAGACCGTCGAGACCCCTCAATGTGTGAACCCCTTCCCGCAAACCCTATTTTATAAATGAAATATAACCTTGTCGCATATTAAATTGTCATTCATCTCGCATGCATCCTTGTCTGTGGTTTGGGGGCCTTATGCCGATTCACCTAATAATTAAATATGGGGCCCATATGCGGGCAAATCTAGTCTCATAGTGGCCTCATTTAAACTTGTGTAGCGAACCGGTGATATATTCTGCCTTGTTAAACAACACTTAAATTGCGGGGTAGCTAAACAACATGAACCACGTAATTAATTGTCGGAACCCCGGTTCCGCTTAATATGGCCTAATTGCATCGCATCTTTGCCATGTCATACATCATTCATGCATCATGCCGATCTTCTGCCGTTGTATTAAATAGTGCATCCGGTGTTTCTACTAGTGTTTTGCTTCTTCGCGGATAAGGCCATTGAGTTGATGTGAGCTTCGCCCCGATCTTCGGTTGAACCAACGGCAATGTTTTCAGGCGAGCATCTCCCCCTTTCTACCTATCTTACTTTTCTAGTATTTATTCCCTCCTGTTGATCTTTGCTATCTGTGTTGCGATGCTCTAGTTTCGTACCCGTGATATCCCTTGCAGCCATATATAGCCTTGGACACATCCTATTACCTGTTGTTTGGTAGCTAGTTGGACCCGCGTGTCGTAGTCGCTTGCTCAAGTGTTTTGCTTGTCGTCAAGTACCACAATTGTTGGAGGATTGCCGCATGTTTAATGTTGGAGATGATCATGTCTTTAATTACTGTTTAACAACTAAAATTGAATTAAGCAGAGGCATCGGTGGGTGATAGGTAAGATTTGGTTTCCGACCGCCCACTTGTGTCCCGTAGGACCCGAGTTCTTGA
Organism: Avena atlantica; assembly: GCA_910589765.1. Taxonomy (NCBI): domain Eukaryota; kingdom Viridiplantae; phylum Streptophyta; class Magnoliopsida; order Poales; family Poaceae; genus Avena; species Avena atlantica. Next base: position 76,346,608 of record OU342734.1, read on the forward strand.
CACCTGTTCCGAGATCGAGCGCGCTAACCACAGGTGGGGAGATATGGGCCCCCCATTGATTATTACCTGATTTCAAAGTATTGTACTGGGGCCACAACTAGTTTGAGGTTTTATTTACGATCCTGTACTTATGCCATGCTTTACCGCTTTAATTAAATTGTGCGACAGATAGCACCTGTACTGTTTAGGATCGGGCCACGATTTCGCGGTGTCGACAGTCCCCGTTTGGGGATTTGCTGTCGTTCACAGCCGTCTACCCAAACCCTAAGTCCGTCTCGGAGACCGGCCGACTCCGTTGCGGGTGTCGACTTGGTGGGGTGGCCCCCATGTACTTGCTTTGGATCTGGGAACGTCGTGACTTAGGCCCCACCGACATACCGATGGGTGTATGTTAACTGATCTGGCAAAAAGGGTCGAAGTGCCTGTGGATACTTTGGTGCACCCCTGCAGGGTTTAATATTTTCGAGAAGCCGTGTCCACGGTTATGGACGACTTGGAGCACAGTGCTTGATCATAGACAACTATAACTAAAGTTTACTGTTATAAATTGACTTGTATCCGATTTGACTAGTAATCAGCTTCACTACAACGGAATGGCTAAATAAAAGTACCAACAACTGCTGGGTTTTGGGGTTATCTCATGCCAATTGTATCTGACTAGTAAGTGTTGCAACTATCATGGAATGGTTAACTAAAATTGCCCACTGCTTATTTCATCAGGATGATTATCTTTACCTGACTAGTAAATTGCCGCAACTATAACCGAATAAGTAAAACTGCCAACGGTGTGAGTTCCTCGGTCGACTTCCTCGTTTGGTATCGAGGGGGAAACACCAGGATGGGATATTTTGGTGTTAGTATCAGGTTGGATCCGAATAGGTCTCTCTTACCCCTCTCTGATAGCCGCCAGTTGTATCGAGTCTCTATAGGTTGTTCAGTGCATGCTGCCGCTGCCGCTTCAGTCCACCATACCTATGTAGGCGAGGACCGCCGAATTCTAGCCTCGCCGTGTACTGGCCTCAGTACTGACGCTCCTCTTTTTCCTTTGCCTTTGTCGGCACCCCTTTTGTTTAAGCAGGTTTTGAGAGCGACGCCGTTAGCAGGGTTACCCTTCCGGCTTGGCCTGGGCAGGGTTATGGACGCCATTGGTTATTCTTCAGGGCTCTTAGCCCCATTTGCATATTGTCCGTAGTCGGACGCTGTATCGTTTTACAGGTGATTTGGATCTTTGTATTGTATATCTGTATTCTTGACTCATAGAGTCGCTGTTATATATATATATCTGTTCTGTGGGTCCCATCGAGGACTGTTGTGTAATATTATTACTTCGTTTTCCACCCGCACGAAAGTGCCTGGTGGGCACCTTCGAATCGTTTCTATGCGGGTTTGGCGAGTTTCGCTAAAACTTGCATAGGGCCGATTCTGAGGGTGTTACACTTTGTTGAAGACGTGCTACACGCCCAGGACTACCAGGATATCAAGAACACTATTGAATTGAGGATGTGTGTTGATTATACCGCTTTGAACAAAGCCTGTACAAAAGACCTGTTCCCTTTGCAAAGAATCGATTAAGTTATCGACTCAATGGCAGGATCGGAATTACTCTATTTCCTCGACGCATATTCCGGATATCACCAAATACACATGAAAAAATCATATCAAATCAAGACGTCTTTCGTCACTCCTTTCGGAACCTTCTACTACAAAACTATGCCTTTTGGCTTAAAAATGCAGGAGCAACATATCAACGTATTATGCAACATTGTCTTAACGCTCAAATCGGACACAACGTCCATGTATACATAGATGACATAGCATTTATGTCCAAAAAGAAGGAAACTTTATTTTCTGACTTAGAGCAAACATTTGCTAGCCTATGAAAATTCAATATGATGCTAAATCCGAAGAAGTGTTCCTTTGGAATTCCAGCCAGAAAATTGTTAGGTTTCATCGTGTATAAAAGAGGCATAGAGGTGAACCGAGACAAAATTAAGGCTATAATCAACATTACCAGGCCGACTTGCCTGAAGGACATGCAACGCCTCACTGGTTGCATCGTAGCAGTGAGTCAGTTCGTCAGCCGGCTCGGAGATAGAGCCGCACCTTCGTACAAACTCTTGAAGAAAACCGACAAATTTGTCTGGACCCAGGAAGCCGATATTGTCCTACAAAGTTTGAAAGACCTATTTTAAAATCCACCAGTTCTCACAGCGCTAGAGCCTCGGGATCCTATGTTACTTTACATTGCAGTGACTAACAAAGTCATAAGTATGGTAACAGTAGTGGAGTGTGAGGAGGAAGGCCATGAGCATAAGGTGCAGCATCCAACTTACTACCTGAGTGAGGTTCTAACAGAATCGAAACAGCGGTATCCACACCATCAAAAGATAGCCCATGGAGTGTTCTTTGCATCCATAAAGCTACGGCACTACTTTCAAGAGCACAAGATCACAGTGGTGAGTACTGCTCCCCTGCGAGATATAGTCAATAATCACGACGCCATAGGATGTGTCGCAAAGTGGGGAATAGAGCTTGCAGCTTCCGACATTGAGTACAAGCCATGTACATCAATCAAGTCCCAAATACTTGCCGATTTCGTCGTTGATTGAATAGACACGGCAGAAAATACAAGTCCTCCAGACTCGTAATTTTGGACCCTTCACTTTGACGGATCAAAAGCACGAGGAGGCTCGGGGGCTGGCGTGGTGCTCAAGTCACCCCAAGGAGACAAGTTGTTCTATGTGTTACAAATACACTTCACGACAACCAATAATATTGCCGAGTATGAAGCATTATTACATGGAATACGCATGGCCAAAAACATTGGCGTAAAAAGACTCATGTGATACGGAGAATCGGATTTAATTACTCAGCAAGTATCCAACATCTGCAATGCAAATAAACACATGGCAGCCTACAAAGCTATTGTGGATGAATTATCTAAATCGTTTGAGGGTTTTGAGGTTCAACACATCCCTCGAGCAGAAAATGAGGAAGCAGATGCTTTATCAAGCATAGGCTCTGCACGGATACAACTCCCGTATGGCGCTTTTTTAGAGCATTTAAAGGTCCCTTCCATCACTGGAGTTGATGAGGAATATCCGACGAAATCCAACTCACCTTTAATAAAAGTTTTGGCTGTAATTCCCAGCTAGAAAAAACCCTATCTGGATTTCCTGATAGACGGAAAATTACCCGAAGACGAAGTCTTGAGCCGGCAGATCATCCGACGAGGAAAATCCTATATAATAAAAAATGGTGAGCTCTATTATCGGAGTGGTTTTGGGGGTTTTCAACGATGTTTCTCTCTGGAAGGAGTGGAAATCTTGCAAGAAATCCACGAAGGCGAGTGTGGTCACCACGCTGCAGCAAAATTTTTTGTGGCAAAAGCTTTTAGACACGGATTCTTTTGTCTTACAGCTAAGGCGGATGCCGATAAACTGGTCAAATCATGCAAAGGCGACTGAGCTGGAGGAAGCTCGGACTTAGAGTCCACCTCTTCATTGTCTGGCGCCTCCGCATACTTCTCAGGTAGAGGGGGCATCATCCCAGCTACCTTGAGGGCCTGGAAAACAATGACAGAAGATCAATAACATTGCAAGATGAACAAGACAACACTCGAAAAAAGCGCTACACGCTCGAATAAATATCACCTGAGAAACGACTTTCTTGGCACTAAAAGGAGAAGTCAACGACTTCCCCGGGAGATCCTCACTGGCCTTAGCTTTCAGCAGGGGCCGCAGGGCCCTATCCAGATCACCCGAAGACAGTTCTTCGGATGAAACTCTTGACGGTTCGATGGGGCTGGCATAGAGGAACATGGGGTGCACCCTCGCTTGGTGTGGCTGTACCTGGCACTTGAGGAAGGTGCGGATGATTTTGACACCATTGACCTCTTTGCCTGGCACCAGCTAGAGAGCCTCCACTCGCTGATAGAGCCCCTCTATCTCTTCGGATTCACCCTCCAAGATGTGGTTCTTCCATGATCTCTTACGGATGATCTGCTGAGTAGAGTCGAAAAGGGCAATCCCATAGTGATGACCGTCCAGCTTAATGTCACGGATGTAAAACCACTTCCGACGCCATTGTTGGACGGACTCGCAGATAGAAAAGGAGAAGAATTGGATGGAAGAATGAATGAAAATGATGCAGCCACCGAGCGGATAGACTCCGCCAGTGCTGGACTGCCTCTTCAAGGAATATAACTTCCGAAAGAGACCAAAGTGTGGTTCTATCCCGAGCCAGCACTCGCAAAGGGTGATAAAACAGACGATATAAAGAAGAGAATTGGGAGACAAATGATGCAACTGAATCCCATAGCAAAAAAGAAGCCCACGAAGGAATTAGTGAGCAGGAAGATAAAGACCACAGATGACGAAGGCTAAAAACATCACCCGAAACCCTTCGGGTGGGCGAGGGATTACCTCATAACCGCGGAGGATGGCGTCCTCCTTGTTCTGAGGGATCAACCCAGCGTCACGCAACTTGCGTAGATCAGCATCGCACATCTCCGTGCGCCTCCACCCACCGTCGGTGATGCGGGCAGCAGCAGCAACAACCTTCTTTCCGCCGCCGTCGGCGCTCGAACTGGCTCCAGCGGTGGTCTTCTTCGGCTTCCCCATCATGCGGCGGCGAGGGCGGTGATGCATGTGGAGAAAAGCAGAAGCAAAGGTACAAAAAATTTCTAGTGCGCACTGAAGGAAAGCAAAGCTCACGAAAATGGAGGCAATGGCGACGAGCAAATGACGAAGGGTAAAAGAAAACTACTATTTATCTATGGTATAAAAGGAGAAAGACGATGCATACTAGACATTGATCCAGAAGCCCTAGCGCGCACGCTCAATATAACCATACATGTGTCAGCACAACAACGAACCGTCGCCAGCACGCCGTCCACTACGCACGGAAACCGAGGAGACGCCGTAATTTTCGCCACGTCTGCGCGTGACTAGTCAACTTCAAGTCAGGCGGTGGGACCCACGATCGTTTCGTCGCGTCATTTCTGCCACCGCACATGGTTGAGATCATCAATCGTCATCACTGACGTCATCAAGACCAAGCTAACAACGACTGGATGTTTTCGGCTGATCAATCAAGTACTTACTCGAATCTACGATTCGAGTAACTACTCGGGGGCTACTCCTATCAGGAGCGCTGACCGCGTACCTGAGACATGATTAAGACACTACACCCCGCAACTATCTTCGAGTCCTACGTCGAGTCTATGAATCCACAACGGACTCGGGGGCTACTCCCATAGGGAGGATTGGTTCGACATCCGAAAAAATTGTGTCCTTCGGACCTAAGCTAAAAATAACTGAACTAAAGTCTCTGATCTAGTCTACGACTCGAACAGACACTCGGGGGATACTACCATAGGGAGCGCTGGCCGCGCACCCTATGAACTCTTCGAATGCGATCCTTCGGATCAAACACGACAAAATCCTTTTGACAACTTTTCCCAAACCAACACTAAGTGAGAAGCAATCTCCTTGGCCACCCGAAACACCTCCGCGGTGATAAAATTTTGGATGATGTGTATACGACACAAAGATAAGCCCTACAGATCTCATCTGATGGCCTGGTAACGCACCTGACTACGCTCTGCTAGTAAATCTCCGTGTCAGCATATACGATGAAAAATCCTAACGGACGTGTTGGGTACATTACCTGAAAACCACTGGGATTCAAATCTTGTAAGACCTTAACAGCCTGAGTCGAATTACACCAGCAATCATTCCGAATTCGAGTATGGGGACTCGAGTTTGATGAAGATCGTGTTGTTTTTTCTATGACAGTTAACTGACCCTGATCCGTCGGGAGAGTCAGGCACATGCATCAACAATCCCTATGAACTAAACATTTTCCTCCTAGTGAAACAGGTTCAACTTAATAGCATCCGAAAGATTAAAGAGTCTCCAGCTGAAACTACGATTCGACTGAACACTCGGGGGCTACTGACATGGTTATACCCCACGGGTACACAACATTGGTATACCTGGTCCATCCCAAGGAAAGGCCCACGACAATACACGCGGCCTGTGGAGATTTTGGGTGGCCCAAGCCCATGATGTCTTCGGATCCTTGGAGAGCAAGACTAGAGTAGATAAAATTTCAAAGGGTGCAAACCCTAATCTGTAACCGAATCGACCTAAGCCCGAGACCTGCCTATCTATATAAATTCTAGGAGGGCACGGAAAGAAGGATCTCTCTCAACTCATCGCATACGCACCCCCATGCCAGATTGCATCTACGCACCCTTGTTACCTTCGGTTCCGCCGTAGTCAAGAGCAGACAAGCAGGAGTAGGGTTTTCCCTCCGGGGGCCTGAACCTGGGTAAACCTCGTGTCCCGCATTGCTTGTCTGTTAACTGTTCCACGATCTCCAGCATCTCCATCTTCTCCAAAACCCAAGCCCATAACAATGGGCATTGACGAAATCAACCCTCGTCATCTTCAGGGAGACATCCGGAACTTTTTGTTACACTCTCTCCTTGATCTAAAAATGCATGCGGGTCTTGTAATCCTTCGTCGAAATACGATGCGGGATGACACGTAGGTTGTCCTTCTTGTCGTCGGTGATTGTGTGCATGAGGCAATCTCCATGATGCTGCAGAGGCTGGATCCGACGATCCAACCAGTAGTGGATCAAGTCAGATCCATGGAGGCCCTTATGTTTTATTAGAAATTCAATCCACCTTTTCGCGAGGATCAAGATATCTGAAAGTTCCGGCGCTTCCACGTCCCATGATTCCTGGTGGGGAGCGGCACCGCCGACGAAGGCGGGAATACCTTCCGCCTTTTCAGGAGCCCGAATATCCTTGTTGTAAAAGAAGGTTCCGGCCCAACATTTTACAGATTCACTAGCGTTAATCCTAGGATAAACTCGGTTTCTCCTAAGGACTAAGCTAAGAGTGTCGATGGTGTAAGGAACACCAGCGCTGATGGAGTTCTTTCGGGTACCATAGTAGTACCGGAAAAGGGTGAGACTTGGCCTAATGCCAAGAAACTCCTCGCTCAAAGTTATGTGAGCACTAAACTCTAGCAGGGAGTTGGGAGGAAGATTGTGAAGCTACACACCGTAATATTTGAGGAACTTGATGAAGAATTCCGACGGTGGGAGGCTGAGGCCATGGTCAACGTCGTTGCCGAACAACACGCGCTCGCCGTCGCCCGGTGTGGGACTGGCGTCTCCAGCGGCGCTCCGCCATTCACCGGCGATGAGGTAGCCCTCGTCCTCCATGACCTGGAGCTCGGCATCGTCCATGACGCTCGGGACCCAAAGGCCCCGCATCTTCCTTTCGTCCGCCGCTATCGTTCTCGCTGTCGCCGCCCCAGAGCTAGATGTTGTTGCCATTGCGCTTGGGGAAGATGAAAGATTGGAGGTTGGGGTTTTCTCGCAGCGCGTAGATGAGAATGGATGCGGAGAGCTCGAGGAGTACGAGGAGGCAATAAGTGAAACGGTGGAGAGATGAATCTAGGGGAGAAGGGTTTCCTCTCTCTTTTATTTACCTTTGCGCCAAGATTTGCGTTCAAATCGGTGATTTGCACCACGCGTATAGGAGAGAGGGAGGTGGCTTCCTCGCGACTCCTCCACCCCCTCGATTCTCGCGTGAGCATTAAAACGGTGCTTTGTTCCGTAGGGAGCGGACCCACCAACATTCGTGTTGACAAGACTCTCGTCAGTGACAAGACCTGGTCTAAAAATTTGTCAGACAGCACACCGCTGTTTAAAATCCGGCTCATGTTTCAAACTGAGCAAGGAAGAGACTAAAGGTCAGAACAAAACATATTCGACTCAGATGACTCAGAATCCTACACTACTGAAATAAGTTTTAGGGAACCCTTCAAGATTCTCAAGACGAAAAAACCATCAAGCTAGACGATTTATCCGACTTTGGATCTTGGAGACTTTCGGGAGCTACTGTTGGGGATATACTTTCCGGGTATACCCACATGACTCACTGACCAGGGTGGTCCACCAACGGGTTAGAGCTTTGCTTCACGGGTGGCCCAGTCAGAGAAAGAAGAGGAGCCACTTCTGGCTACGACAAGTTCCAGAAGAGTTACCGACTTAGGCCTATAGTATTACTTGTAGTCCAAGTTGTATCTAGTTAGTGACTCTGTAACGTAGTCGGATAGGTCTCTCCTATAACCCTAGGTCCCGGTGACTATACAAACCGGTCCTATGGGAGCCTTTAGGGCACAACCAATCTAACAACACCACAACCTACTCGCACAAGCGAACCTCTCTTATAATTCATTGTAACATCCGGCTCTCGCCGATATACTGGGTTGCTAGTAGAAGTAGGATCCAATCACCGCAGTCGGATCTGAACCTGGGTAAACTTGTGTTCACCGTTCCCGGAATATCCGATGTCTCACACCCTATCTTCTCAACACCATCAGGACCCCCTATGGTGTATTTGTCGACAATACAACGACGCCTCCTTGGTCGCCGTTGATGAAATTCATCCTTATATGACTATAATGATAAGTTGTCGTTTGTTTCATAGGAATATAAATTTTTAACTTCGTACTCCCAGACACGCTACTAATTTTGGTTGCTCGTAGGTTACTATCTTATTAGATATATGTGTGGTGGTGTAGTTTGTTGGTAAGGTCATGTGGCCACAAACATAGGATGCAAGCAATCAAACATGGTGTCGTTACATCTTGAGAGCATCTTTTCCTTGCGCCAAACATTGAGTATCAAATGACCACTTTAGAGCATCTCGGATACATGCAGCATACCGGAAAACTCGTTTGGGGTACACCCTAAACATGTTTTGCGGTATGAATTTTATCTGCCTATGAATTGGTGCTACAAATTTAAGAAAAATCACTGGCGCTAAATTTTCACTACGGTCGTGATCCGACAAATAATTTTTAAGCTAGATAGTTCGATACATTGCTATCACGCAAAAAAAAACTAGCTAGATAGTTGGATGGTCTAACCCTAACCCTAGATCTAACCTTAACCGTACTCCTTGTACCGAGGTAATGGTCGATGATGGAGCACTCTGCCAGAGCGAGCTCCTCCCATGCCGCATCGAGGTGTTGGCATTCGGTATCAACATCGGGATTCGCCGTTGCTTCGGCTTCGCGGGCATAGAATATCTTCCTAGCTTTGCAAATGCGGAAGACTGTAGAAAGGATGTGCTCGCCAAACACATAGAATTTGTGTCGTCCTATCTGGCCCTGCTCTAGAACACGGCACCACGAGCATACGCATCCTATCAACACCAATCCGGGTAGCGATTTGTCTCCTGTGGGATGTACTATGTAGCTCCCCGCCTCCGCGTCATAAGTGTGATTCTTCTCGTTCTCGATGAATATCGCGCAACTCGTTTCAGTGGGTGAGTCAGAAGGCGCCACAACTTTTGGGCAAACTTAAAGTGAACCACAAATGCTCCCTCCTTGATTTTGTTCTTAATATGTTCTAAATACTGTGCAATGAAGATCAACTATTGGTCATGGTTTCTAATAGTGGTATTACCGGGTAAACCATTAGACATAGAACTTAAGATTTAATGTTATGTATACCTTGTTAAAACATATTTTTTTGGTGGCATACGAGGTTGTCGCCGACTTGCTGGATATTAAAGCTCCATGACTCCAATCTCTAATGAGTGTTATGGGAGTAGTTATTTGTACCAGAGTCGATACCTTTTTCAAAACGGAGACATTGCTCTGGTCTCTGCACCGATTGATGCATGCGTCTTTTTATTAATTTGTTATCGTTTTGATCTTATAAAATATTACATTATGGATCATACAGTGTCATATATCAACCATTTTAAAAAAAGATAACATGAAGTGATGCCGTCTCAACATGCTATCTTCCAATAAAAAATGTCAGTTGCATTGGCTGTATAAATTTCGTGCAACCATTTCTAGTTGGTTGTACACAATATTCATTGTCTGATGCTTTTCTGCTGGCTGCAGATAGAACCGCGTACGAATCTAATGGGTAGGCATAGATATAACTTTCATATAGAAAGATGATTTTGCATTGTTAAAAATACAATCATTATGATATGTTCCATATGCTTCATTATAAAGCACAAATTTCTACTCGAGTTTGTACTTTATATTTTTTCACTACACCCCTTAATCAATTGCCAAAAAGATTCATGATGTTATTTGGAGGTATTATGTTGAACAATACGCCATAAAATTTGTACCGGAGTCGATATAATGCTCCTTGTTTTGCTCTACCAGAATGCCATGGCCGTGCAATGTTACCACGTTGGCTCCGGAGCTATTACCGCGAGAGTGTGCTGGCTGCAACCCATTTCTCTGTTTTTTCAAATTATTCCCATCATCGAGTGGCAATCGGCGCTGAATACAGGAGTACATGTTTAACGATACTCTGCGGCAACAAGCTCTGACACATTCGATCTTAATGTCGTGGATGAAAAAGGTTAGATTGCTCCAGTTCAGTCCTCCGGCCTGATCTATATGTGGAAAGAAAAGGCAAAATGACCCATTAAATGCAAGATCCACTCACCCACCACAAACTGGATCTAAATCGATGCCTGATTTGAACTGCATCCATCCACCACGGAATGGCAGATTGGCAACGAAATGGAGGGGAACATCATCAACTCTCTCTCTCTCTCTCTCTCTCTCTCTCTCTCTCTCTCTCTCTCTCTCTCTCTCTCTCTCTCTCTCTCTCTGTGGGCCACCGAGGGCAGCATAGCACGTGGTTGCCGAGAGGCGATGAACTGCTGGCCCAGCTGCAGCTGCCAGCTGAATCCTGAAATCCACAAGCAGGCAGGCAGGCAGGGATAACTTCTCCCTGCAACTCCATGATTAACTAGTGAAGAAATTATATACATATACTCCGATCTACTCCTACAGTAGCACTCTCTCACTTAGCTGTTGCTAGCTGTCTCCTTTCCGCCCATCATGTGACCTCCATCCTTGTTCCTACCTAGCTGCTGCCTTTATCCCTTTTTAAAATCTGTCAGACTTCTTCTAACTAACTAACTAACTAGCTCAGACTAGTTAGTTAAATGTCACCCTTAACATGGCCAGTTACATCTCTCCCCCTTAAGCTCTGAACATACAATGTCATCTCATTATTTCTTGCAAGCAACAAAACATTTGTATTACCAGGAGTTAATTACTCCTAGCAGCAAAGTTGGCGACTTTATGTAAGCATTGACATGAGATGAAATTATTGGCATTGTAGTACGTATTGCTACCACTAACCACCATATCTCTTGGATCTAATCTGATTGATGCGGCGTAGTCCTAAACACATGCAGCATGATGCCACGAATAATGGCCATCAAATCACCAACTTATAGCGTGCATCCACACTGCTGCTACTAATGCAGCGTGCCCCCACCATGCATGTGATGTGCACCTACACACTTGCACGATATATACGCATCTCCACCTACACTCTCTCTCTACACTTGTAGCCCAGATACACATACTCCTCCATCTATAGCGCCGTAGTGCTGGCTAGCTAGCTATAGCTTCTACGGGGGGCGACCGGAGGACACAGCAGTAGCGCGAGATAAATGGCGCACCTTCCGCCGAGAGCGCCCACCGCGGCGGGGCAGGACTGGTCGTCGGCCGGCGACTTCCTGGGGTTCGCGGCCGCGAGGCGGGGCGCGCACCGCCGCTCGGCCAGCGACTCGGCGGCGTTCCTCGAGGCCGTCCCCATGGACGACGTCCTCAGCGGCGGAGGCGGCGGCGGAGGAGACGAGTTCGACAGGCTCGACGACGAGCAGCTCATGTCCATGTTCTCCGACGTCGACGCGCCGGCCGTCTCGTCCGACGGTGGGGGGTTCATGGACATGGGGGACGCGGAGGAGGGGACGGCCGGGGCGCGCGCCACGGACGGCTTCGGTGACCCCAAGAGGGTCAAGAGGTCAGCTACATTTGCTAGCCAACTTAAATTTTGCGCGTTTTATTTTACCAGGGTAAAACAGTAGAAACACACATATGCTTTGCTTTTATGACATGGTTACATCGATTTGGTTGCTCAAATCTTGGAGTATCTCTAGAGCGTAAAAAATAATGTAACTTCCTGAATTACGAGTAGCTGTTTCAAAGCTACAACCCTGCATATTAGTACTAGTTACTACTGCCTCGCAGAGTAACAGTTAAAAGTCATTTTAGAAGCGGGAAAATTTACCATAAAATCTACAAAACTGAAATTTCTAAAGATTTCCTTAAACACAACTCCTACAGCGAGAGAGCACATAAATGTAGGGTACGATAGTTCACATGCGACCCCCAGAAATAAGATTAGAGTACATTTTAAATCTGCATCTGTAACTCTGAGAGCAAATTCAGCATTCAGGTCTAAATATAACTCAAAATGTGCATTCTCTCTTGTCAAAACTTTACCCATACTGTATGCATGAGTAAGCTGAACGTACTACCAAACACCGGAAATCTGATAGCAAACTGGTTCGGTACTTCTCTTTCAGGATATTAGCGAACAGGCAGTCAGCACAGAGGTCAAGAGTTCGGAAGTTGCATTACATCTCCGAGCTTGAACGCAGCGTCACCGGTCTACAGGTAACCACTTCGCTTCTCTCTCATAAACACTGACCACAACGAAAAACTGCAGAAAAAACTCATGTCTTGATTCCTGCCGGAATTGACATTTCTTGTGGATTTCCTGCGCAAGTATTTCATTTCAAACAAATAGTCCCTAATTTTGTGTGTGAAGAATCAACTAGCAGTGGTATTCTTGAAACAGAGTATTTAGGTATTACTTGAGGCAGTTTAAGGACAACACAAACAGAGAAACTAACTTACCAGAAAAGAACCAAATTTTGATTGGTCGTTTACTCGGTGCAGATGGAGGTGTCAGCACTGTCCCCTCGCGTGGCCTTCCTGGATCACCAGCGGTCATTACTGACCGTCGGCAACAGCCATCTCAGGCAAAGAATTGCCGCCCTCGCACAAGACAAGATCTTCAAAGATGGTACCTAACCTTCCTGTCTATTTTGTCCAGTTTCTGCATTTCTCTAGAAATGGACTCTGGTTTCAGTTTCACACACCAACCATCACACTAAACACTTCAGTAATTCGAAAGAAAATGCACGATTCTACATGTGTATGCAAACCAAATTACTTACCAGGGGAAATAAACATTCTGCAAAACGTTTTTTTATTATGTCTCTAGTTAAGCATAGTCTTGAGCTTATTTGCTTATACTCACCAGAAAGATGTAATGCAGCTCATCAAGAGGCGCTCAAGGAGGAGATCGAGAGGCTACGGCAGCTGTACCACCAGCAGCAGATCAAGGCCACAGGCGGCGCTGACATCGCCACGGCCGCCTCAATGCAGGCCAAGCAAGAGCTCCTCGTGTGCGAGGGAGCAGCAATGCGATAGCCTGGCGTGGCGCGACAAGCTTTTTGTTGCTGGTTTTTTCTTTTCTTTTGGCGATTCATCGTGTGGAAAGACACGGCTGTTAGTAGATTATTTTGTGCAGTTCGATACGTTCATTGTTTTATTTTTGTATGTGGTTGTTTGCTCACCCAGCGAAAATTGTGCTGGGATGGGAATTTGCTGTGGATGTATTGTTTGGACATTTGTGTTGGTAAACATGTTCTCGAGACTGTTTCTAAGTTTCTTGCATTTCTGCCATCCCGAGAGACTGGGATTCTTGCAAACTTTCACTAGACTATATACAGCAGCTGAGTATGAATGCAGGAGCAAGAATTGGATTCGGTGGGTAGCGACTGGGCACAACTAAGCTTGGCTCCTGCCTGCCCCTAGTATGTCCTATTGTGCACATTTGTCTTTCAATTCTCTGTCCTTGTCCACTATTTTTTACAGGAAATTCGCACTCATGGTTATCAAAATTCATTATGTTTTTGACCAAGTTGTTCATGTTTGATTTTTCATTTCTTACATACATGAACACAAGTTGTGATTACTAATGTCATTTTTTGCTTAGTATCTTAGCTTTGTTTCCGTGTTACTACCTCCATTTAAACCTGGGCATGGAAACCAGACCGGGCCCGAAAAAGCCTGACGGCCAGGCTTTTTTGGCCCATGGGCTGCTCCTGGGACTTGAAAATACGGCCCGGTGGGCATCTCGGGCCGGGCCTGGGACTCGGAAAGAAAGAAATTAAGGAAGGCCCGCCCGATGGCCGGGTATTTTCTTCATGTTTTGGTTGGTTCTGGGAAAGAAATTTTGTCCCGATAGTCAGACCCGGCCGTGCTCAGGCCTAGGTTTTGCGCAGCGGTTTTTTTCCGGCCCGACCAAAAAAATGCCAGCTATACCTCCATTTCAGTGAATAAGATTTATAATTAGCAAAGCCAAAAGGATAAGGCATATAGAAAAGATACCAACGTCTACGATATAAAATAGATACTCACTCTTTTTCTAAATTAGATGTCTGGATGTCTATATTCGCATATATCTTATCGTGTTTTAGAGTATAGATAAATATAAATTTTGACGATATACTTTTTGGGATGGAGGAAGAACAGATGAAAATATATTTTATTTTGAATCTGTTGTCATTTATTTGATACTATAACTAGTTAAATGTCAAGACGTTGCTACGGGTTTTTAATTTCTTTTGCAGACGCAAATTTAAATATAAGACATGTGGATAATTTCAAATAGTGTGGATGATATATACGAAAGAAGACATCTTGTTAATCAACTTTTGAAAGGTAGGCAAAACCATCCAACCATGGAAATAACATGCAGTTTAAGTCGATCAAACTACAAATCATGTTCTTAATTCTTTATACACAAAATATTTTTCTGAATTATCGATCTTCCTCTCTTTCTCAAGACATGACAAGGATGTATATGTCATCACTTCTCTGTTCGTCATTGTGCCTCACCTCTTGTCACCATTGTGCTTCACCTCTTATCGCCATTGTGATTTAAGGTGACTTCACTCAGACTACACCGGCATTGTACGTAGTCTCTCTTTTACACACATGATATTACTATGGGATGATAAAAATATGCATTGAAGCAATCATCAAAAAATCTTTATGTTTTGTGGGCATGCCCATGTGTTTGCCATAGGTGCATAACATTTTTTTTCCTTTCACACATGTAAGCATAGTGCACATTAACATTGCCAATGATTTGAAGATTCGAACAAAGACAGCGTTAGGATTCCTCCTCATCTTGTCACCGGAGCTACGAATGGAGGAACTTACACTTCTAGCAACCACTGGCGGCATTGTGAGGGAACTATGATCACCTCCTCTGTCGTGAGATCAGGGGAAGGAGAAAGTAAACCGTTCTCTCTCTTTTCGACACACGGGATGGATATCAAAATTATCTTCTCCCATCCAGATGTACAGGCCGCTGCAATTCCTACTCAAGGCGGTTGTCAACATTTGGCACTAAATGTTGTACTCACTCTAATTCATAATAAGTATCGCTTATTTTGTACTAAGCTAGTATAAACTTTATAATAAATGGACGACACTTATTATGGATGAGAGGGAGTAGCAATTACGATCTTTTTGTATAGCTGCAAGTTGAGTGAGCTTCTTAAATATACGTATAGTTCATGCAATTTCATATGTCAAACGGTCTTCTAATATAATTTGAATGATAATGGAATCATGCAAGAATATTGTTTTATGGACACCAAGTTACCTGTATGCTTAACTAATTACTGCCACACTTCAATGCATAATTAACATGTAAACAAGCAAGCCAGGAATCTGACAATGGTCTGAAGAACAACACCACACATATGTATTGACAAAAGAATCATAAATCTAATATACTGTATATAATTGGTAATATCCACCAAGATATATAACCTGATGTGCGTGTTCCATCATCTAACCAAAGAGAATGCGAGTAGCAAGTGTGGTTAGAAAGAAGACAAATAGGACACATATGAATTCTCTTCTCCCTCTTGGCCATGCCCATCGGCACCACCGTGAAGCTACTTGTGGCGGACTCCATGGTCAGTAGTGCCTGCGACCCTCTACAGCAGCATCGCAAAGGTTGCCGCTACCTACCCATTATTATAGTAAAGATTCATCCTCCAACCTCTACAAACAATGAAATAAGTTAGGAAGAAGAAGTGGCCATTATGAAAGGATAGATATGTCGCCTAGAGGAGGGTGAATAGGCAATTTCAAAACTACTAGGGGGATATGCGCGCTTCGCCAATTCTTTGCCTCCTATGCATCTCAATGTTTCCACTCTTGAGGCCTTATGAGTTCATTTGCAAATTCTTGTGGTTCTTGATAATTCGAATGCATACCCAGTGTTGCTATTCCCTTATTATTTGCTTTTAATCCAATGGGGATGTCTTGAATACCTATTTTTGTGTATCTAAGTACATGTCACATTCATTGCATGACTTACACAATCAAAATCTATGCCTTTTACCCCTTTTCGGAGTGCTTCCTCTTGTTTATGTGTGTTCTGCGAAACTTTTGGCGCCATCGGATCTGGCTCTGGAAATTTTCTGTCTCTGCCGAACTGGGTTCCTGACTCCCATTTCGGCGACAACAGGAAATTTCTGGCGTCCACTGGAAATTTCTAGCGACAAAGCCGGTGATGCCAAACTTATCACCGGAACAACCCTCCTATATATTTTCTTCTCCCTCATGCGCATGGGTAGTAGTTGCTTATTTTCCCCTCCTCTTCCCCATGCTCCCAGCCACCATGGCCGCCGCCTCTTGCCCCTCCACCCTTCCCTAGCCTCTTCCCCCACCCAAACTCCCCCAATCTCCATAGAAATCATAGATCGGGCCTTTGGCAAGCTTTTCACCGAAGCTTTTATTGTTTCTTGGACCGCATTGGCAGATCGTGGATTTTCTCCAAGTTCTCCCTTGAGGCTCCTCCCTTTGCGAAGGTGTGGCTCGGAGAACCATGTCGGGTAATCTTGTTTTCCTCTCTCCCTAATCCTTGTTCACTCTTCTAGATGTACTCCATGCCCATGTATGTTGTAGATCTAGAGTTTGAGCTTGGTTAGTCCTTGTGCCCTTGGTGATCTCTCACATCACCTCCTGGTTTCCCTTACTCGCTAAATTAGGTTTGTACAAGTTGTTTGAGTCATGGGTGTGGATATTTTGAGACTTGCACGCTTTTCAGCGACCCTTCCGGTGACGCCGGGAATCACACCGAAAAGTTCCGGTCGCCAGCGAATTTTTTTGGTCCCCGTCGAAACCCTAGTCTGTCTAGCATTTCGGTTGGCTGCCAAAAAATTCCGGTCGCCGCAGGAAATTTCCGGTGAGATTCCCGGTTCGCCGAAACAGCCGTCAAAAAAATTTCGGTCCCATTTCCGGCGCCACTGGATCTGGCACCGAAACTTTCTGTCTCCAACTGTCCTTTTCACCCATGCACTTGTACCAACCCAATTCTTGATGGGTTCCTTTTCCATGACGTGTACTCTCATTTTTTTCCTTCTCTCTATTCTTCTTGTTCTTTTTGCAGAGTCTAAGGAAAGTGAGCACAAATGTATAGCGGGGTCTGAGGCACAGTTTGATGGCAAGAAAATAAAGCTTCTCCCTCCACCAACAAGGGGCCGTTCTAGTGACCGTCTCTCCACCAAGCAAGCTCAGAAAGCCGAGGCTCCAACCAATGGCTCTCGAGCAGGAGGGAATGCCTCTGCCTCTAAAAAGAAAGTCAGTGCCAACAGAAAGTCTCAAGCTGAGAAGGGAAAGAGCATTGTTCCCTCTATTGAGTATGGTGTCCCACTTGACACTCACTATGTGAAGAACATGTAGGGTTCTCAACATAGAAAACAAAAAAATTCCTACGATGGGAAGAACTAAGTACGAAGATCTATCTACTAGATACAAGCAACGGGTGGATATACATCCATAGAGAACATACCCTTCTAGACCGACAAAGTTTAATGAGGTTATACTCATGGATGATGAAGATGAACGCTTGCCTATCTCAAGATCGAGAAGAAGTCCAGCGCCGCAAATCAGCAACGTATCCGTGCTCGCACACATGTTCAAGCCGCTGAACAACCTCCGCCTCCTCGCTCCAGCGATTCAGCGAAAGCAACAACTCTTTCCAAATGAAAATCCACTAGGAACATGTATCTCGCTAGTCCGAGACCATGGGGAATAAACTAGAGGGGAGAGAGATCCTTCACGAGGAGATGTGAGTGTGAGAGAGGGAGTAGGGGGTCTTTTATAGGAGGAGAGGGCACCCCAAGGGGTGTGGCCAGCGGCCATGGTGGCCGCCCCCATCCCTTCCTCCATTCATATGAGTGGATCTCCCACTCACCAAAAGTCCCTCTATATTCTCCACTAAAAAACCCCACTCAAATTCCCATTAAGTTTCCACAAAATTTAATGTAATCTCTCTTTAAATAAAACTTCTTTTATTTATTTATTCAGAATTTTGTCAATTACATTAATTAACAAACATTCACATAAAACCCCTTGCTAGTATCCAATTTCACATGTAGAAACAATTTAAGCAATTTCATCCAAAACAATTCCGGTGTCTAGTGAAATAATTTATGCGCTTTATAATTCTTTCGTCTAGAACATATTTGTTCCAAATGGTGTCAGTGTCTATCAAGTGTGTCACCCTACGGTTCGCGAATAATGCGGACATGATCGAGACCCCTCTTGGATCAATAATCAGAAGCGGGACCTGGAGATCCATACTGACTCCCACACATTCAGCGATGACTTCTTGTGATCGTGAGAACCTTTTACGCTAGTAACTTAATCCCTTTGTCTCGCTATATATTACATGTCTGAGATTCGATCATCGGTATCTCCATACCTAGTTTGATCCCGTTACCGACATGTACTATTTTGTTGCTCCCGTGATATAACATTCTAGTGATCACATCACTTGCTTGCAAGATAATTAATGTGATATCACCGAGGGGGCCCAGAGTACATCTATCTGTCATCGGGATGGACAAATTCCACTCTTGATCCATGAGACTCTACATAACACCTTTGTAGCACTGAACCCACCTTTGTAGTCACCCTGTTATGGTGTGACGTTTGATGTTATCAAGATACTTTTCTAGTGTTAGTGATTGACATGATCTCATGGTCTAAGGAGTAGGATTACTTCGTATGATGTTATAGAAATATAAACACAATGAATTTGATCATAATGATATACTTCGGATGAATGTTCATCACATCATTCTAATAATGTTGTGACCTCGTTATTAACAACAGCTAATGTCCATGATTAGGAAACCTTGATCATCTTGTTAATCAACGAGCTAGTTTATAAAAGAGGCATAACTAGGAACTTTCTGTTTGTTTATTAAACACAAATGTACTAACGTTTCCGTATTAAACATCTATTATATACTTGGAATATACATAATAACAACTTTATTATTGCCTCTCAGAGCATATTCCCTTAAGAACATTCATGAGTGGATGAGGCTTAGGCGGATCAATCCTTATCGCTTCCATCAATGCACCTATACCGACACTAACCAAGAGTTATGGAATCAAACCCAATGCTGTTTTGTGATGATTTATATACCCAAAAGGATCTCTTGAAGAGAGGATTCTATCTTCCCCCAAGGCTCTCAATGAGGCTCACTATCGGCTGAAGGGAATATTCCCTAGAGTCAAATATAAGATGACATATTTCATAAAGTTTATGATTAAGTTTTATATCATGCTATAACCGTATTGATAGGAAAACATCAATACACGTGTGATGTATAAACAACCAGTAGTTCCCGATGAAACTCTAGTTACTGGTTCATTGGTCAACGAATGATCATAGGTTTCCTGATCATGTTGGTGTCGTGACCCCTAATTGACAATGAGGTCATTTCATTGGGGAATGAGATGGTTAACATACCCTATCTATAGAATCGTATCACGATAATGTCACAGAGTTAAGGTTCGATGATTAGGAAACATAGTGACTCTTTCCTTAGACCGTGAGACCATATCAAATCACTATCTCCTGAGGTTGCTTTGATGGCACATAACGTCACTCGGTGAAATGGTGATCATAAAGGTGTCATTGGGTATCCGGAGAAACAGGTTGAGGAGACTGCATCAAGAGCGGGATTTGTCCATCCGCATGACGGAAGATAATCTGGCCCACTCGGATAAGTTATATCTATAAGCTACGCAGCGTGCGACTAGGTCATGGGGATACCACTTATCAGATCGAGTAAAGAAGGTGTTGTCGGTAACGAGGTTGAACACTGACATGGGGATGTCACTTGATCAAAACCTCGCACAATATAGTATACCAGATACAAAAGGAATAGGACACAGTGTTTATAGTTCAACAACAAATATCGTTGAGTACATAGGTGGTCATTATGGGCATCTAGGTCCCGTTGTTGATCATTGATCATAGAGTAGTCTTGACCATGTTTGTAGTATTCTCGAACTGTTGGGTAGCACGCTTAAGGGCTTGACGAGGCTTAGAGATCGTTAATGACTAGTTTGAATCACTGAAAAAGTGAGAAGAGAGAGACCAGAAAAGTTCTGAAAAGATTCGAAGGTGTCCGAAGAAAGGATAAAGGAAAAAGGAAAAAGGACAAGAAAAGGGTTTTTAGATAAATGGTTATTTAAATATATTTATTGTATATTTATTATGAATTAATATATTGTAAAATAATATTTAAATAAATATTTATAAAATTCTTCCTAAAAGTTAGGCAAAATCCCGTAGCGATTTTACCTAAAAAGAAACTGACGTAAAAAGGCAAAAGGGGCTGTTTTTGAAATAGCCCACGTGGGCAGCATATAGTATGCGTCGCATGTGGGCGGCCGCCACTCTGCGTTGCGCTCCATAGCAGCAGCTATCGCTGGTTGGCCGCAGCTAGGATGGCCCACCTCGGAGCCGCCTCGACTGGCTGCTGCACGGGCGAGTGCCAGCACACGCGGGCCGCCAGGCCGGCCCATCTGGTCCAGGCACTGGGCGCCGCCGCGGGCAGCTCTGCCTCGCGGTTAGCCACCTGGCCGGCCCACCCGGGGCCCTCTCCCCTCCACCACCTCAACCCTGATGGGCCACACGCGGGTGGGCAGTGATGACCCACAAGTATAGGGGTGTATCGTAGTACTTTCGATAAAAAGGAGTGTCGATCCCAAGAAGGAGCAGAAGGTGCTGAACAATGGTATGGAGCAGGAAATCCCTGTGAATACTTAGCAAACGGATTTTTAGTGGTTTTCTGATAAGGCAACAAAACAAAGAGCAAATAACAGAAGTAACGAATAAACGGAGCAAGTGCCCCAATCCTTTCTTAGCAAAGGACAAGCCGGTGGAAATATTTATAAGGTCCAAACATTCTTGAGGACACATGAGAATTCTGTCAAGTGCTTTCGCTTCAAATAGCCGAGTACTCTTCGCTGGTGTTGTAAGTGTTGTGTGGGTGAACCTGTGCTAACATACCGCCCTTCCTAGGACTAATACATACTTGTGATTAAACCCCCTACAAACATCCGTAACTACATGAAAGTAATTAAGATATAAATTTAACCATAGCCTTAAACTCTGAGATCTTACGATCCCTTGTGCAAAGGTGTCCTAACGGGGGTTCAGGTTTCTGTCACTCCGGCAACCCCACAATTAGTAGCCAAATACACAATGCATTCCCCTCGGCCCATAAATGGTGAAGTGTCATGTAGTCGACGTTCACATGACACCACTAGAAGAATAGCACCACAACTTAAATACTAAACCATTGAATAATATCTCATCACAGATTCACTACTAACAACATGACTTCTACCCTGTCCTCAAGAACTAAACGAACTACTCACAAGACATCATATGGATCAAGATCAAAGATGATATGGTAATGGATAACAATATGAACATAAAGAATAATCCAATGGTTCCACTCACAAGCATCAACTACAATAGTAATTAACACCAGGATAGTTTCCCCTAAGAACTAAAGCAATATCCAACACAATTGTTACAGTGAGACGGAGTGGTGATGATGGTGCTGGTAGAGATGATGGTGTGGTGGTGATGATCCCGACGAAGCCTAGCTTGATGCCGGTGTTGATGGCGACGGTCTCCCCTCTCCGGGAAGGAATTCCCCCGGCAGAAATCTGTCTACCGGAGAGATATTTCTCTCTCGGTGTTTTCCGCCTCCAGAGGCGGCAGAAATCTATCTGTGGTCGCTCCCCGAGCCTTCGGGTATCGAAGGGAAGATATAGGAGAAGGGGCAGAGTCGGAGGCCGGGTAGGTGGGCCACACCTGCCCTAGGCGCGGGGTCAGGTGGGCCCGCGCCTAGGGGGTGTGGGCCCCCTGAGGCCCCACTTCGTCCCTCCTTCTGGCTTCCTTCGTCTTCTAGTAAAATAATATGTTTCCATATTTTTCTGGTATTTTTCTGATCTTTGCGAAATTGCACCGAAATGCCTTCTTTTCCATCAGAATCGAGACTCCCGCAGTCCATCCTCCAAGAATCATCCAACATGCATAAACAGATGAAAATCCATAAGTAATACCTCATAATAAGACAAATATCAGTGAACAGAGGTAAATTATGATATAGAATGGTGATGCAAATTGGACGTATCAACTCCCCCAAGCTTAGACTTCGCTTGTCCCCAAGCGAATACTGAGATCATTAAACATGTCCACAGGTTTATGGAGTGAAGTGTCGATAAAAGAATACGAACAAGAAGCATCACACTTACCGTTGCACAACTCATAGAAGAAAGCAAGTCGCCATTATATAACTTAGCGTGCAACCAAGTACAACAGTCACAATAGAGATGCATAAAGATACATCATAATTGGAATTGGCAAACTTGTTCTTGGTCAGAGAACACCTGGCAAACAGTTTCACAAAAGCTTTTTGTAGAGTTTCAAAACAGGAACACTCTTTGCTCAAAAAGGTTTTTCACAAGTGAAGGCTTTCAAAGTAATACTCAATAGATAAGAGTTCTGTGCAAACAACGAAGATAAAGAACATGATTGAATAAATCACCATATGAACGCTTGAAACACAACAACTCAAAATCTTGCTGGAGATAGAGAGGAAGTAGGTTTACTGACTCAACTGGTAACTAGGAGAAAGGTTCCTTCTTAGAGGGTAGCGGGGATTACAAGTCATAAAGAGCTTTCAAAAGATTATGGTACTTACTAGCTTTGAGCCCTCATTGCCCCTATCATAAGCATCTTGAGATGATTAAGGTTAAAGTGAACAAAGATGGAGTATATGCTTGACGAAATATAAGTTGGCAATCTCATGTCCCTTGAATACGAGGGCCACTACTCATGCTACTCAACTTTGGGCCTAGGTAAGTTCTTATAATTGTAAGTATTTGCATATCATTGAGAACCGCCAACGGGTACCCCTTGTACATGGTACATGAGCTTTCCCATAACCAAAATGACAAGGCAAGCAGACAATGAGCATCTCAACGATCTTTTTATTTACTATGTACATAGCTTTTTTATTGAGGATGCTTCATAGATGACTCACTATGGTGGTGCTGCAAGTTTCCACCATGATTAAGCATGGCTTCGGCTAGCGGCCCAGGCGTTTCTCTAACACAGGATACAAACTCCATGGACTGACAAGTTCTCTCTTTATTTCACACTGTTGACATCCATAGACAAAAGAGCACGATATCAACTGTGTACAGAGTACAAGTGCAATGTTGAAAACGTTCCCCATGACAGCACGGTTCTGCTAATTCCAACGTATAGATGCAAGCATATACAACTTCGATGTTCACAATGGTTCAAGTCTATTAGAGGCAAGTAAATAAGGTGTGCCATCAAGTTCGTGAGAGCTTTACTAACTAGTTTTCTCATAACAAAATACTTTTTTAATTCGAAAGGTAGATGAAGCTTGAGAATTTGCTTGGAATAGCAAAAGCTACTAGGTAGATATGGTGGACACAAGTGGAAAAAGTTTGGTTCAAAGGATTTTGGAAATATGAGAAGTATGACTTCTCAAAACAGGTTTTTGGCTAGCAAGGCTAGGTAGCAAGCAAGAGAGTTGAAAGAAACAAGAAAACATACAAGTAATAAAGCCAAACATGCAATCTTCCTTGAAGACACAACATAATCTTAAATAAACAATACTAAGCTTATGAGCCAACAAGAAAGAAAACAAATGATACAAAATACATGTAAGCTTTTTCTTTCTTTTTCTCTTTCATAGTAATGCTACTGACCAGAGCCCGGTTTGCCAAAACCAATTTAGATCCACTTGATGATCCCAAAGTGGTGCCAATACTGATTAACAAGATCCATCACATAATAGAGATTGCAAACTAAAATAAGAAGTGCAAAAAGTAAAAGATGAGACTTCTCATTAATATTCCAATAAAGTCACTCACACCAAGGGATACATAGATAACCAACTAAAGGAGAGATACTTCCACATGCAAACCAAACTATAAGATAACCTCTCTACCATAGATATGAATCCACTAAAAAGGTAAAAGATAAAAGATAATGGTGGTGATACCGCGACACTCCCCCAAGCTTGGAACAAGCCAAGGGGATGCCAAACCTGATGACGAATTACTCCTTCGGTGGTGGTGGTGTTTTCTTGTCACAGGTCAGAAAATCTTCCAGCATCTTACGAAGCCTGTTATTCTCCTCTTGAAGCATATCCACCTTCACCCTCGAAGCACGGTACTTATCACAAAACTTGTTGGTGGTTCGAAGGGCTTCTGCTGCCTCAGGGCAGTATCTGAGTTCTAGACCGAACGCTATGATTCCCTGCATGTGATGAGAGAAAGCATCTGCAGTGTTAATTGCTCCTACAAAAGTAGGTTTCCTTCCCCTTGTTCCTGTGGTGGTTTGTTCTTCCAACTCTATCTCCATGGGCTTCTTGCCTTTGTCGTTGGCAGAGGCCATGGTGCTCTAAACTTGAGAAGATTTCCTGACAGAAACAGATTGAAACGAAAACACGACGAGAACATAATGCATGAACCTCGGGGGATCTGGGGGTTATATATTACGAAGTTTCAATGCATAAGGAAGGTTTTGACACGGAAACGAGGCGGAACAGAGTTCGAGGGTTGAACACCCCCCTCAGGCGCGGCCAGGCTGGGCCCACGCCTGGGGTGGGTTTGTCCACCCCAGGCTTCGTTTCCTCTTCATTTTCGTCTCATGAATTCCCTTATGTATTAAAAACATCAAAAATATAAAAAGATTGGGGTTTCACGAACCTTCTGTTTTCACCACTTTTACATATTCAAATACGAACTCTGCAGATTCCTTTTCTCTTTCTCCTGAAATTTCCTTCTTACAAAAACCCTTGCACAAACTCAATGACAACATTAGTTTAAGCAAAAACAATAAACCTTTGGTACACACTTCAACTAAAAACCCATCAAGACAAAAGCTTCTATAAGAGGCAAATGCAAATGATGATAGAAATCTGTCAAAACAGACCAACAGGTAAAGATTGATTTTTCTGAAGACCTTCTCTTGCTCAAATAAAAAAGTGCAGAACTAATGAAAGTTGGTTAACAACTTGGAGAACAAACTCAGAAAAATGCAGCTTCATCCGAAGTACTGAGCTTCCTCACAAATTTTTACAATATAGCACAAAAATCTGTCCCAGGACAGCCACTTTTCACAACTCCTCTACTTCACAAAAGTAGTTGAACTTGACACAAAGACCAAAACAAAAAGGATAAGGAGCGGTTATCACAGAGGTAATAACTTCCAAGACTCGACAAAACTCTTCGGTTATCTCCCAACAATTACTTTTCTTTAATGCCTTTAAGTTAGGCTTGAAACTTCCAAAGATGCTCACATAGGATATATATATTTGAAATGAAAGAGAGCATCAAGAAGCAAATAACCAACACACTTGAGCCTAACCCACTTCCTATGCATGGGGGTATCATGAGAAAACGAATTGTTGAAACAAAAGGCCACAAGCATAGGAAGACAAAACAGATGCAACTTTAAAGCTTTCAATATAAAACGGGGAAACTTAACATCATTCAGATGCATAAAACCATGTTTCCCTCTCTCAAAATAACTTTCAGTAGCACTTTGAATAAAGTTGACAATATAACTATCACTGGAAACAACTTTATCATCAGAATAAGCATACTTACAGTCACCAAAAAGAGGTCCAAGGTCATAGAACGGAACAATAGAAGCAAGTTGTTCCACCCTGAAATCTTTATTAGGCAAGCTATTTCCACAAGGAGCTTTAGCAAATTTGGAAAAGTTAAACTCATAAGAATCTCCATCAAACTTAGTTAAAACTTTTTCCTTCTTACAATCAATAATAGCTCCACAAGTGTTCAAGAAAGGTCTACCAAAAATGATAGGACAAGTTTTGCTAGTTGCTGAATTAAGCACTAGAAAATCAGCAGGATACTTAATCTTACCACAGAGAACCTCCACATCTCTTACAATGCCAATGGGGCAAATGGTCTCCGTATTAGCAAGGTGGATAATCACATCAATGTCCTCAAGATCACAAGGACAAATATCATGCATAATTTTCCTGTAAAGCTCATAAGGAATAGCACTAGAACTAGCACCAATATCACATAAACCATAGTAGCAATGATCACCAATTTTAACAGAAAGCACAGGGACACTATCTTTTCTAGCCTTACTAGGACGAGAGATAATATTAGAAGCGTCTTCACAGAAGACAATGTGCTCATCCTCTATATTTCTAGTGACAGTGTCTTTCACAATAGCTACCACAGGTTCATTACTCAAATGCTTACCAGGCTCCACAGTTTTCATTGTACCTTTGTTATTTGCACTAATAATCATAGAATACTCCATTACCTTAGCTAGGAAAGGCATTTTCTCAACACGAGGTTCAGGCACAATATGATTAGTAGTACAAACTTGAGTACTTCTAACTGGAGCATGACTAACAACATCTTTATAAGGAGCATGGTACTTATTCCACTTCTTCTTGGGAATTTCTATGTTAGAGGCAAAGGCCTTAAAACAGTTGGCAATACTTTGGGAATCAAGACCAAACTCATAATTAATATCACGCGAGTCGTCAGTTCCCATAAAAGATCTAATGCATTCATAATCATAGTTTATACCTGACTTTCTTCCTTTGTCATCCTCCCAAGCTTCAGTGTTATCATGAATACGGTCTAGAAGATCCCATTTAGCTTCTTCCTTCATATGTGTGAATGATCCAGCACAAGAAGCATCTAGTATATCTTTATCATGAAGAGAAAGCCCAGCATAAAAGCTATTGAGAATAATATTGTTAGGGAGTTCATGAATAGGACATTTAAGCATTAGTAACTTCAATCTCCCCCAAGATTGAGTTGTACTCTCTCCATCAAGAGGCCAAAAGTTATATATAAGATTTCTATCCTTATGAAGTTCACTGGGAGGATAAAATTTAGAGTAAAATAGAGATGCCATCTCCTCCCATTCCATGGATTGTCCATTCTTCAGCACCTTATACCATTCTTCAACTCTCCCTTTCAAGGATATGGAGAGTAACTTCTTATTCACCTGTTCAGCTGTGATACCTACACACTTAAACAACCCGCATAATTCATGGATAAAAAGCAAGTGATCACCAGGATGGACAGTTTCATCCCCAAAATAATAATTAGCCATAACATGATTAAAAATACTTGTAGGTATCTTAAAAGGATCTATCTCAACAGGAGGTGGTTCATCTACTACCCTAGCAATGGTAGTAGTTTTCCCAAATAGAAAACCAAGTGGGTTATCCATATTGGAAACAAAGTAACAAGCAGTAACAAAAGCAATACTCATAGTAAAAGTTTCCCTTACCAGTTCCACTCTTCAATAGCGCTTCACTCCCCGGCAACGATGCCAGAAAATAGTCTTGATAACCCACAAGTATAGGGGGTGTATCGTAGTACTTTTGATAAATAGGAGTGTCGATCCCAACGAGGAGCAGAAGGTGCTGAACAGTGGTATGGAGCCAGAAATTGATGTCTACGCACTTATATTCTTGTAGACAGTTGTTGGGCCTCCAAGTGCAGAGGTTTGTAGAACAACATCAAGTTTCCCTTAAGTGGATTACCCAAGGTTTATCATACTCAGGGAGGAAGTGGTCAAAGGTATTCCCTCTCAAGCAACCCTGCAATCAAGATACAAGAAGTCTCTTGTGTCCCCAACACACCCAATATAGGTGCACTAGTTCGACGAAGTGATAGTGAAATACAAGTGGTAACGGTGCCAGAAAAGAGCTTGACGGTGAGGTAAAGACTAAAGCAAGCAAACATGCAACAGATCTATATGCAAACAGTGTTTCAGTGCTTATAAACAAGGCCTAGGGATCATACTTTCACTAGTGAACACTCTCTCATATAAATATCTTCTCTTCATGATACTACTCTTAACTACTCTCCGGTTGGACATTCTAATCCATGGTAGGGCCTTTCCCAATCTAGATAACCCCACACTGTCACCTTGAGCGCTAGATGGTTCCAACAAACACCACAATTTCATAGAGACATCCAACTCCAAATATAACTTATAAAAAATATTCAATCTAGCCAAAGTGCCACACACGGTATGCATGCTGTCACTTTCACACACGTGGAGAAAAGCATAGATCTATTAAAGCACAAAGAGTATTTATCTAGACTCAAACCTAAGTGCCACCATGGCGTGCACGCTGTCACTTTCACACACATGGGGAGAGCACAGATCTAATGAAGCACTTGAGTAGCAAGGTAGATCTACTTGATTACAAAGCTCATGACCACAAGATCATGCATAGAGAGAGAGATGAACACATAGCTACCGGTAGAGCCCTTAGCCTCGAGGAAGAACTACTCCCTCCTTATCATGGGAATCAGAAACAGTGATGAAGATGGCGATGGATATCAATGGAGATGGCTCCGGGGGCACTTCCCCGTCCCGGCAGGCTGCCAGAACAGAGACTTTCTGTCCCCCGAATCTCCCCTTCGGTGGCAGCGACGCTATGGAGGTTTTCGTGGATTTCTTCTGGATGCCCTAGGGTTTTTGGGTCGGAGGCTTCTTATAGCCGAAGGGGCGAGACCGGGAGGCGGCCAGGGCCACCAAACCCTAGCCAGGCGTGGGGCCACCTGCCCTTGAGCCTGGGGTGGGTCTGGCCCCCCTGGCTGGCCCTCCCCGGCTCTCCTCTGGACTTCTTGTTCCCCACGGAAAGTAATTGACTTTGACGTTTGTCCCGTCCAATTCCAAGAATATTTCTTTACTAACTTTGCTGAAACCAAAAACAGGAGAAAACAGGTATCTGACACTGTTGCAACTTGTTAATAGGTTAGTACCAGAAAACATGTAAAAAGCACCTCAAAGTGTAGACAAGCAAAGCAAAGTCGATACAAAACAAGCATGGAACATCAAAAATTATAGATACGTTTCCAACATATGAGAAATCCCTGTGAATACTTAGCAAACGGATTTTTAGTGGTTTTCTGACAAGGCAACAAAACAAAGAGCAAGTAATAGAAGTAACAAACAAACGGAGCAAGTGACCCAATCCTTTCTTAGCAAAGGACAAGCCGGTGGAAATACTTATAAGGACCAAACGTTCTCGAGGACACATGGGAATTCTATCAAATGCTTTCGCTTCAAATAGTTGAGTACTCTTCGCTGGTGTTGTAAGTGTTGTGTGGGTGAACCTGTGCTAACATACTGCCCTTCCTAGGACTAATACATACTTGTGATTAAACCCCCTAGAAACATCCTTAACTACGGGAAAGTAATTAAGATATAAATCTAACCACGACCTTAAAATCTGAGATCCTACGCTCCCTTGTGCAAAGGTGTCGTAACGGGGGTTCAGGTTTCTGTCACTTCGGCAACCCCACAATTAGTAGCCAAACACACAATGCATTCCCCTAGGCCCATAAATGGTGAAGTGTCATGTAGTCGACGTTCACATGACACCACTAGAAGAATAGCACCACAACTTAAATACTAAACCACTGAATAATATCTCATCATAGATTCACTACTAACAACATGACTTCTCCCATGTCCTCAAGAACTAAACGAACTACTCACAAGACATCATATGGATCAAGGTCAAAGATGACATGGTAATGGATAACAATATGAACATAAACAATAATCTAATGGTTCCGCTCACAAGCATCAACTACAATAGTAATTAACACCGGGAAAGTTTCCCCTAAGAACTAAAGCAATATCCAACACAATTGTTACAGCGGGACGGAATGGTGATGATGGTGCTAGTGGAGATGATGGTGTGGATGATGATGATGATCCCGATGAAGCCTAGCTTGATGACGGTGTTGATGGCGACGGTGACCCCTCTCCGGGAAGGAATTCCCCCGGCAAAAATCTATTTGCCGGAGAGATCTTTCTCTCTTGGTGTTTTCCGCCCCCCTAGAGGCAGCGGAAATCTATCGGTGGTCGCTCCCCGAGCCTTAGGGTTTCGAAGGGAAGATATAGGCGAAGGGGCGGAGTTGGAGGCCGGCCAGGTGGGCCACACCTGAACTAGACGCGGGGTCAGGTGGGCCCGCGCCTAGGGGGTGTGGGCCCCCTGAGGCCCCACTTCGTCCCTCCTTCTGGCTTTCTTCGTCTTCTAGTAAAATAATAGGTTTCCATATTTTCCTAGTATTTCTCTGATCTTTGCGAAATTGCACCGAAACGCCTTCTTTTCCATCAGAATCCAGACTCCGGCAGTCCATCCTCCAAGAATCATCCAAAATGCATAAACAGATGAAAATCCATAAGTAATACCTCATAATAAGACAAATATCAATGAATAGACGTAAATTATGATATAGAATGGTGATGCAAATTGGGCGTATCAGGCAGGCGGCCCACCCGACCGGTGATACGCTGGAAACGTATCTATAATTTCGGATGCTCCATGCTTATTTTGTATCTACTTTGCTTTACTTGTCCACACTTTGAGGTGCTTTTTACATGTTTTCTGGTACTAACCTATTAACAAGTTGCAACAGTGCCAGATGCCTGTTTTCTGTTGTTTTTGGCTTCAGAATAGTTAGTAAATAAATATTCTCGGAATTTGACGGGACAAAGGAAAACGTCAATTACTTTTCGTGGGGAACAAGAAGTCTAGAGGAGAGCCGGAGGGGCCAGCCAGGGGGGCCAGACCCACCCAGGCGTGGGGGAAGGTGGCCCCACGCCTGGCTAGGGTTTGGTGGCCCTGGACACCTCTCGGTCTCGCCCCTTCACCTATAAGAAGCCCCCGATGCAGAAACCCAGAGTACCCGATCATAAATCCACGAAACCGTCTCTAGCCGCCGCCACCATCGTCCCTAGATCGGGGGGAGCTGAAGTTCTTCCCGGCACCCTGCCAGAGGGGAGATCATCCCGGAGGCCTTTTCTCGGGTATGATGCGTGAGTAGTTCCACCTTGTGAGCTCCGTTCATGATCAATATCTAATCTATTTGTAATCATGCATGTTGTGTTTGCAGGGATCCGATGGATATTGATATTATTATGTTGGTTTGATTAATGGTTTTATCTTTATGATTCTATCATGTCTGTGTTGTTTGTGATCTTGCATGCTATCCATTGTTAGTAGCTATCTTGGCCAAGTAGTTGCTAGTGACTCCAAGAGGGGGTATTTATGATCAATAGTGGGTTTATGCCTCTAGTTTCCAAGGGAAGTGACAATAATCTCTTCGGTTGTAGATGTGTTGTTGCTACTAGGGAGAAAACAACGGTCTCTTGTTCATGGAACATGTGGACTGTTTGCCTTACACACTTTGCTTAAAGAAGTTGTCTGTTGCTTGCAACTTAATACTGGAGGGGGTTCGAATGATAACCTGAAGGTGGACTTCTAGTCATAGATGAAGTTGGATTGCGGTCTATGTATATTGTTGTATTGCCCAATCAGCCTCATAGGATCTTTCTGACTAGTAATTTCATTGTTATGCCTTGCTCAGTTCCTGTCAATTGCCCCACTTTAATTTGTTTACCCTTCATGCCATGTTGTTTATCTAAGGAGAGCACCTCTAGTGAACTATGGACCCGGTCCAATCTTTACCATTGATACATCTTCCACTGTTACCTGTTTACTTGCTGCAAACCACCATTACCTTCCACACCATATGTTTAATCCTTTGTTAAAGCAAACCAGTGAGCTTGACAACCTCACTGATTCATTGGGGCAAAGTCTTGAGTTTGTGTTATGTAGGTCTCCGCGTTGCTTGCAACACCTGTATGACGTTTCCTTCCTCCTACTGGTTTAATAACCTCGGTTTCTTACTGAGGGAAACTTGTTGCTGTGCTCCTTCATACCTTGCTCTTGGGGTTTCCAACGAAGCGTCCCACGACAAGTACTGGGTGCCATCAAGCTATTTTCTGGCGCCGTTGCCAGGGAGGATAAGGACGTCTTCACTAGGAGAGGCATTCACTTCCTTCCTCTTTACTTTGTTTTTAGTTTGCTTTGTTTCTTTTTCTTGGTTTTGTTTGCCTCTTTTCAAAAAACCCAAAAAAATAGTCTAGTTTGGTTTGCTTGCCTTATTCAAAAACACAAAAAAATAGTTCCTGCTCTAGTTGCTGCCATGTCAGGGTCTGCCTTTATTTCCCCTATGGTAGAAATCTCCACTTTTAAGCAAAAAAGTGAAGAAATTTTCTAGGAAGCTTGGTCTAGAATCTCTACTTTCCAGAGGGAAACTGAGCCTGAGGTAAGCCTCAGCTTGGTAATTGATAGTTTGCACCGCGGTATTGCTCTTTGTTATAGATATGCTTTGGATGTTGTGGCTGAAAAAGATTTTTTTCTTTGTACTGAGGATGAAGCTTATGATTCTATAAGGAAATTAATCATGATCTATGGTACACCTGGCAAGTCTGATTCCTCTTTCACAAGTATTTTTGCTAGGTTGAACCATCTTGAGACCAGTATTGCTGCCATGAATAGTTGCTATCACACTCTTAGGGCTTAGCATGATTATATTCCCATAAATTATGATCCTTCAAATTGGTTTCCCAAAATTAAAGTCTCAATAAACACTACACTTTTTGATGCTCGCTGTGATATCATGTCTGAATTTTGTCTCATGCCTAAAGATATTTTTGATTCCTTGGGTCTTTGGGGGATTATTGAAGGAGGAGAGGAAATTTCTCTTACCAACAATGCCACTATATTTCCCATTGGAATAGATGAAGGTGTATTTACAAAAATCTCAGGGAAAATGGTGTCTACTGATTATCTTGTTATTGAATGTGTAGGCAAAGGACAGATCACACTTGAAAGATCTCTACTGAAACACCTTGGGGCAGTAATAGATGTGGGATAAGGCATCATGCACTTTACTCCCCCGATAAGCAATCATATATTCCCGAAGAAGAAAAAGAAAGTTAAGAAAAGAAGGAACAAGAGGGGAAATTCCTCATTTGAAAATACTTGATTCTTCTTGCTTCTTTTGCCTAACTTCAAGGCGTTAAAGAAAAGTACTTGTTGGGAGATAACCCAAGAGTTTCCTTGAGTCTTGGAAGTTATTAATTCTGTAATAACCTCTCCTTATCCTTTTTGTTTGCTTTTTGTGCCAAGAATGACCTCTAATGAGAGGGAAGTAATATTTGGGGAGTTGCTGTCCCGAAACA
Organism: Avena atlantica; assembly: GCA_910589765.1. Lineage (NCBI taxonomy): Eukaryota > Viridiplantae > Streptophyta > Magnoliopsida > Poales > Poaceae > Avena > Avena atlantica. The sequence continues at coordinate 76,380,061 of OU342734.1, forward strand.
GATTTCTGTCCTCCACCAAAAACATTCATGAGAAGGCTCTGTAACTCAGCTTGAGCTCAAAATTTACACATAAATCCCGCAGTATGTTAGATAACTTCCGTTAGTTCAACACTTTTTGATTTGAGAAACCGAAGATGTTTGAAAAAATCGGTTTCTACCTGCTAGTCTGTTTTGACAAATTTCTGCCATTATTTGCATTTGCTTCTTATTGATTCCTTTTTGAGTTCTTTTTAGGTAAATTGAGCTTATTGAAGGAGTTACTATAGTAGCTTGTGTTTTTAGTGAAAATCCTTGCTATTCCAAAGCTTTACCAGTGGTCTAATATATTTTGAATAAGCTAATGTTGCTAATGAAGATTGTGTGAAGTTTTGTATGAAGGAAAATTTTCAGGTGTGGAGAGAGAATGATGCAATGAGATGAAGAATGGAAAAAAGCTCAAGCTTGGGGATGCCACCATGGTGTCACCCCAAGAAATATCCAAGAGGTACAAGCGTCAAAGCTTGGGGATGCCCAAGGCATCCCCTTCTTCATCAATAAAAAGCTTAGGTATCTCTAGACACTTCATTTTTATTGTTTCATGCACAATTGTGTTGTTCTTGGAGCATCTTAGTTTTTTTTTGCTTTGCTTAGGTTGTTTAGTTTGCTTGAATAAAGTAGTTTGTACCCCCGTCTTGCTGTGTTGTTTTGCAAATAAGTTTGCTTGGTGTTTGGAAGGGAGTAGTAAGTTCTTGCTTGAAATGCAAGAGGAGCTTGCATTGACTGTGACTTAGACTTTAGCATGACATGCTAGGTGTTGTTTTAGCATTATGCTTAGTGATTATTGCTGTAGCATGTCTTGTTCCAAACAATTGGGATTGCTTAGTGTGCCTTGAAGAAATTATGCGTTTGTTTTAGCATGCAAAAGCATAGTATTGTGGTATTCTCCTTTGATGTTTTGCTTGGGTTGACTTGGTACATGCTCACACCATGTTATGACTCTCACAAGTCACCATTAGCCTCTATGATCATTTATTCCTTGACTTGTAGTACCCCTCTTTGCTTTGATTAGTTTGCTTTGTTGCATTGCATGATTATGGCCATTATTGCTCTCTTAGTTGGTTGCTCCCAGTCTTTTGCTAGCCTCTGATTGTATGAGTAAGTTCTACTCATGCTTCGAACTCCCAAGAAACCAAGTTATTCCAAAGTGTCCACTATAAACTCCTATGCATGTGTTTTACACCATTCCAAGTATATTCTTGTTTTCATCTATCTTCCAATTAAAAACTATTTTTTATGTGAAAACTTAGTGATTAAATCCCTCACGAACTTGATGGCACACTTTATTCTTTGCCACTAATAAACTTGAACCATTGTGACAACTTTGTTGTATATGCTTGCACTTATAAGTTGGAATTAGCAGAACCGTGCTGTCACGGGGAACGTTTTCAACATTGCACTTGTACCTTGTTGTACTCTGTTGATATCATGTTCTTTTGTCTATGGATGTTACCGGTGTGAAATAAAGAGGGAACTTGTAAGTCCATGGAGTATGTATCCTGTGTTAGAGAAACGCCTGGACCTCTAGCCTAAATATTGGTGATATGCTATGTGGGTATCCTCATAGCATGTCTCCTATCTGGATAACCCGGGTGGCCCACAGTTGGTAGCATGGATCATGGCCTGCTGGGCGGCCCAGTTAGATGGATCCAGAAGGGAGGCCCATGCCGGATAAAGGAAGGCTACGGTTGGAGTCACCGACGTACCGGGAGCCTTGGAGTGCAAGATACACAAGACTAGTAATAGACGGTGTAGGACTTTGTAACCTGTCCGGCTAGTTCTCTTCCCTGTAACCCTAGGACCTGGCGGCTATATAAGTCGGGCCTATGGGAGCCTTTAGGGCACAACCTAGTATCGATTCATACAACCTCGGACAGCGAACCAATCTCTATAACTCGGCGTATTGCCCTTATAGTGATTTATAGCAGGAGTAGGATTCCGCCACCGATGTGGGATCTGAACCTGGGTAAGCTGTGTTACCTCGTACCCGTCAACCGTCTGCCTTCCTCCACGTCTCTAAACACGCACTGTGAGGACCCCTCCGTGGTGTACTCGTCGGCAATACCACGACAGTTGGCGCCCACCATGGGGCAAGAGGCGCTTCAGGCTCTTCAGCGGGCGAGGACCGAGATCTTCGCAGGAATCGGCAAAACTGTAGCCATCGGTCGCGTTCTCTTCTCCGGCAACGTTCCGATCATCCCTCCCGACGAGTTCTGGATCCCGGCGAAGATGAACCCTACGCGGTGTTCGATCGTTCCTATCGGAGACATCCACCTATTCATTGGCGAAATCGACTCGGGCACTAGTTCCCTGGGAGTTGGAGGAGCATCAAGGCCCGCACGGACCGCCTACGGGCAGGATTTGTTCGCGAAAGGATCGATGTCAGATCTCTCTTCGGAGTTTGCCGGCAAAGATCAGAAAAATTCAAGGCCCACCCAAACCGCCCCTATGCAGGATATAAAGGTGGAAGATCACTGCAAATCCGCCAGCTTCGCCTGTGTGTCTGGACAGCAGAGATCCAAGTTCGTCGGAGTGGTTACCATCTTTGATCTGGCGCGCTGCGTTCAGAGAGAAGGCGAAAGCCCCCATGATTACCTGGCCAGGTGGCTCCGTATACGAGCCGATCTGGCCCACTACCCCGATGATAACGCTTTGTATCACTTCGTGGAAGGACTGGACCGTGGCACGCTTCTCCGGCATTCTTTAAGACGGCAGCAAGTAACAGGACGCCTTACCCTTGAAGAGATGGTGAGCATCGTCAACAACTACGTGGAGGCTGACGCAGCAGCCCAGAAAGCGCTTGTGCTCATCGACGGAGAACCTCCGATTCAGTCACCGCCACCACTGCCTCCGGCCGCCATCGTCGCAGCTGCACCGCCACCTCCAGTCATCGTCGTTGTTGTTGCACCTCCACCGCCCGTCATCGAGGATGTCCTGGCACCCTCCGACTCTGTTATTGACGCGCTTTATGCTGACTTCAGTGCAGATTAAGAGGAGATAGATTTCAGTCCAGAAGAGCTAGACTCCGCTATGCAGGAGATGGAGGAGGAGTACACGCGCGACGAGCAAGCCAACAATGTCATCACGTCTCGAGGGGTGTTCATCACCATTGGGACGACGATGGATGAAGATCAACCCGGACGAGCTACGCCTACAGCGTTGGTAAAGGGGAAGGGGCCACTTATTGCTGCTGACGATGATCGCGCAAAGGTCATGCCTCCTCCGCCTAACCCAGTACAGCAGCCGCAGGAACTCGGCACCGGCCCGAGCAACAACAACACCGCAAATTTTCCACCTCCAGCATCTACGTCTGCAGCAGCCCGAGTTACTCCAGCTGATAGAGTGATGTACGACAATCTCCTCGTCGAGCCACTAACCGTTGCTCATATCCGGAACGTGACCCAGCCTTACGAGAAGCGCCAACAGCTGCTGGAGGAAGCACAGGCCATCACGGAGCAAGGCGCTAAGCTAGATCGAGATCTGGTCAACGCGCAGAAGTCCATAGAGATAGCTAGAGCAATGGAGGCCGAGTATAAGACTTTGCTGCAGCAGTAGAAGGCCAAAAAAGCTCCGGCTCGCGTCATCAACAATCCTGGTGTACGGCGCAACCTAGGATGGGCTCTCTCGAAGCCGGCACAAGCCAAGCCATACATTAACAGTGAAGGCAAGCAGGTGATGCCCACACCACTCCTTAACCTCGCCGTCGCCAAGACCCTTCTGGAGCAGGATACATCGTCGGAGGCAGTGGAACAGGTCTATGACCTAGTGGCCAAGGCGGTGAAGCAGCAGGAAAAATCCACCTCTCAGAGGCTTGAGTCCGACCCAGCGCTTTGCCAGTCTAGCCAGTACAAGCCGCCAAGGGACAGATCTCCTCTTGATGTCGGGTCCCAGACGGGTTCATCAGAACGAAAGGCGGAGGGATGCGCACAACAGGAAGGATGCCATCCCCATATCCTCTGACAACAGAGAAAAGGCCCGACCTCGTCGCCCATCGCCACCGCCCCGGTCCCCCCTACATCGCGAAGATTACAAGGCTCACCATCGTATGGATATGCCCCCACCAAAGCAGTGCGGCATCGTCATCCGCGACAACACAGAGCAGACCCGTCATGACGGAGAGCGCAACCAAGAACACAGGAGCAGGTCACACCATGACCCTCCGCGTCCGACAAGCAACCGTGCCAGACGTGAGGCGTCGCAGGAGGGTAACAGGAAGAAGGATAACCCACCTCCACCTCCGCCTCCGTCACCACCAAGCAGTCACCATGGCGGAGGAGGCCCGCGTCGTTCATGCAGCCCATCCCCTGTTGACAAGAAGAATAAGAACCTGCAACCGTAAGATACACGTTCGCGGATCGATAAGATCCACGAGGCCCGGGAAGGACCATACCTAGGACCATGTTGCTTTGGACCTGCAATACGGTCCGCAACCTAACCTAAAGGTTTCTGGATTGACAAGACCATCAAGCCCTATGACGGCACCGCCAAGCCAGCCACATGGTTGCAGGACTATGGAAACGCAGTGGAGATTGCCGGAGGCAACCCCAACGTCGTCGTCAAGTACCTCCCATTAATGTTGGCGGGCACGACCCGTCAATGGATCGACGACTTGCCGGAGAAATCTATCTACAGCTGGTTGGACATGCAAGAAGCGTTCACCAAGAACTTTGAGGGTACATACAAGCGTCCCTGCACTGTGGGCAATCTACAGCGGTGCGTGCAAGAGAAAGACGAGACATTTCGCGCCTACCTCTCCCTCTGGCTAGACATGAAGAATTCCTGCGCAGGAGTGCACGCTCAGACCGCCATGGCCGCCTTCATCGATGGGTTGGAAAGGGGCACGTTTCTCCGACATAAGCTGAAGCGCTTGTAGGACAATCACCAGCTTGACCTGAATCAGATGATTCAGTTGGCTAGTGAGTTCGCAGCTGCCGACGACAATGCTCGCGGCTCCTTGCCGGCAACGACCGTTCCAACTCGAGCTCGGAGGAACAACAGTACAAAGCGGAAAACCGCTCTAGAAGAAAAGCAATCTACCGACATGGTCGCTATGACTTTAGCAGGACGAGGTGATGGCGGACAACGTGGCCAAGGAAGAGGAGTTGGTCGTGGGTAGCAACGAGGAAGTGAAACTACCTCGGCGCCGCTCCGCGTTCCCCAAACCTACGAGGAGTACCGTGATATGTCGTGCCTCATACACCTCGACGTCAACGGCAATGCCACCCATACCAATCGACACTGAAAGTTCATCAACGACCTCAAGGAAGACCCGGAGTTCGGCTACAAGCAAAGTCGGAAGAACGGATTGCGAGGCAAGGTCAAGGGGAAGAAGAAGGAGGAGGAGTCTGAGGATTCAAGTGACATGGACAAGGACGTTGACCCCAAGAACGCCGCCAAGAGCGACGACGAGGGAAAGAACCCCTTCGCGAAGAAGGCTCCAGTCTACCACACTTTCCTTGGCACCCCCACCATCCGACAACAGAAGACCTCTCTGAGGATCCTGATGGTACTCTCCCCCTAGTTCCCCAGTACCTGCGCTGGTCAGAGGTTCCAATTACTTGGGACAGGACGGACCACCCAGACCTTATACCTACGGAGAACCAGTACGCCATGGTCATCAACCCCTTGATTGACGGTGTCGAGTTCACCAAGTGTATGGTGGATAGTGGAAGCAGCATTAACATCATGTACCTGGATACACTGCAGAAGATGAAGTTGACGGAGGCAAAACTAAGGCGGACCAACACCATCTTCCACGGCGTAGTTCCTTGTCGGGAGGCTCGGTCCCTTGGGTGCATTACACTTCAGGTCGCCTTTGGCGATGTTAACAATTACCGCCAAGAGCGCATGACCTTCGAGGTGGTCCCCTTCAAGAGCGTGTACCATGTCATATTCGTACGCGACATATTCCACTCATTCATGGCCAAGCCATGCTTTGTCTACAACAAACTCAAGATACCCGGACCAAACGGTGTCATCACCGTATCCGGAAGCTTTACCAAGGCAAGGGACTGTGAGATCAATGAAGCAGCCGTTGCACAAGTTGTCCTCTATAGCGAAGAATTCATAGAGATCCAAAGCAAGGTCGATGACTTAGAGATGCGCGCGTCGAAGAAGCAGATCTTCGACTCCGCTCCTGCGTTCAAGGCCACCATCGAGACCAAGCCGGTGGAACTTGTGGTAGGCGATGCCTCCAAGGTCACCGCCATTGGGATGAACCTGGATCCCAAATAGGAAAGCACGCTCGTCGTGTTCCTCCGTGAGAATAGGGACATCTTTGCCTAGCAACCTGCCGACATGAAAGGTGTACCTAGGGAACTTGCCGAGCAGAGCCTAAACATTGATCCAAAATCCAAACCAGTGAAACAACCTCTACGACGCTTTGGAGATGAGAAGAGACGCGCCATTGGCAAAGAGATAGCTAGGTTACTTAAGGCTAGATTTATCTGAGAAGTCCTTCACACCCAATGGGTGGCCAATCCTATACTTGTCCCCAAAAAGGGAACCAATGAATTAAGAATGTGCGTTGATTACACCGGCTTGAACAAAGCATGTCCCAAATATCCGTTTGCTTTGTCTCGCATTGACCAAGTCATTGACTCGACGGCTGGCTCGGAAATTTTGTGTTTTCTTGATGCATACTCAGGATACCACCAGATCAAGATGAGGAAGTCGGACCAATTGGCCACTTCATTCACTACCCCATACGGCACGTTTTGCTATGTTACGATGCCCTTTGGGCTGAAAAACACAGGTGCTATGTACCAGCGGACAATGCAATGTTGCCTTCACGACCAAATTGGTCGGAACGTTCATGCCTATATGGACGATATCGCGGTGATGTCTAAAAATTCAAATGACTTAATCTCCGACTTAAAATAAACCTTTGATAATCTCCGGAAATACAACATGATGCTTAACCCTAAGAAGTGCGTCTTCGGGGTACCAGCCGGCAAATTGTTGAGCTTCATCGTTTCCCACCGCGGAATCGAGGTCAACCCAGAGAAAATCAAGGCCATATTAAACATAAACCGTCTGACATGCCTAAAGGACATTCAACGACTAACAGGTTGTGTTGCAGCAGTTAGTCGGTTCGTCAGCCAACTTGGAGAGAAGGCCCTGCCGCTGTACAAGTTGCTGAAGAAGGCGGACAAATTCACATGGACGGACGAGGCATACGCGGCATTGAAGCAGCTCAAGAAGATTCTTTCCTCAGCATCCATCCTTGCAGCGCCCGAGCCTGGCGAGCCCCTGTTAATCTACATGGCGGCAACCAACCGGGTAATCAACATCGTCATTGTGGTAGAGTGGAAGGAACCAGGCTATGAGCACAGATTTCAACGACCAGTTTACTACGTGAGCGAGGTCTTGACGGAGTCCAAGCAGCGTTACCCGCACTACCAGAAGATAGCTTATGGAGTATTCCTTGCTTTTCGGAAGCTGAGGCATTACTTTCAGGAGCATCCAATCACATTGGTGAGCAAGACTCCACTGTTCGACATAATCAACAACATCGGCGCTACAGGAAGGGTCGCAAAGTGGGGCATTGAACTTGCCGCCTTCGAGATCACTTACAAGAGACGCGACGCTATCAAGTCACAAGCCTTGGAGGATTTTGTTGCAGATTGGACGGAGATGCCAGATGCTACTCCGTTGCCGGAACCAGAGTACTGGGTGATGCACTTTGACAGATCAAAGCTGCTCAACGGCTCGGGAGCTGGTGTATTGCTACAGTCACCAACAGGAGACAAGCTACACTACGTTCTGCAGATCCACTTCGAGGCTACAAACAACATGACGGAGTATGAAGCACTCATTCACGGATTACGTGTAGCCAAGGATATTGGCATCAAGCGCATAGTTTGCTATGGATATTCCGACTTGGTTGCCCAGCAGGTGGCTGGCACCTGGAATGCGCAGAACCCTATGATGGCGGCATATCGAGACGAAGTGGACGAGATAGCCAAGAGCTTCTTGGGCTACGAAGTCAAGTATGTGCCTAGGGAGCAAAATGAGGCGGCTGGTCTGCTGTCTAAGCTAGGATCAAGGCGCAAGCAAATTCCGCCAGGAGTTTTTCTAGAGCACCTACGCACACCATCTGTGAAGGGAGCCGACATCGACAACCCGGATAGAGCTGACTCTTTCGTCAACATGGTGACCAAGGTCCCTCTGGCTTGGACAAAACCGTTCATGGAATATCTTGAACACGGAATTTTGCCCGACGACGATGTCGAAAGACGGCAAATAGTACGACGAGCAAAGGTTTATACCATAATCAATGGGAAACTCTATAAAAGGAGCACTACTGGTGTATACCTAAAGTGTGTTTCCCAGCTAGAAGGTATGGAAATCCTACACAAAATCCATCTCGAAGATTGCGGGCATCACGCCGCTCCTCGATCGTTGATCGCGAAAGCCCAAGGATTCTACTGGCTGACCGCGAAGGCGGACGCCGACAAGCTGGTTGAGACATGCATGGGATGCCAGTATTATGCCCGACAACCACATGTTCCTGCTGAAGAATTGCGAACAATACCAATAACTTGGCCGTTTGCAGTCTAGGGGCTAGACATGGTGGGACCGTTACAGACGACACCTTGTGGGTTTACGCATATGCTTGTAGCAGTTGATAAATTCACAAAATGGATAGAAGCTAAACCCATTAGAAAGCTTGATGGGGCAACTGCCCTCAGGTTTGTCCGGGATCTAGTGAAGGGTTTCGCGGCATAGTAAATCAAAATTTTCTACGGAGCGAACAGAGGGAAAGCCAAGATCTAATCTAGGAGATGCAAACAACGAGAGAGATTGGATTAGATCTTCATACCCTTGAAGATTCGCACAGCGGAACGTTCGTCGGAACGTGGGTGATGTAGTCGTACTCGCTTCTCCTCCTCGCGATCCGATCCGATCTAGCACCACAAGTGGCGGTGCCTCCGTGAGATGCACACGTGTAGCACCTCGACGTCTCCTCCTTCGTCGGACCAGCGAGTATGGTGGAGAGATAGATTGGATCTACAGCACGACGGCGTGGTGTATATGGTGGAGAATTTCTGTTGCAGGGCTTCGCCTACAAACAGTCGGGAGGGAGAGAGGAAGGTAGCAAGGCTGCTAGGGCTTGGAGGAAGGTGTGTGGGGGGGGAGGGGGCGCACCACCCCTCTATATATAGAGGGGGGGCGGCCAGCCCTTGCCCCTCCTCCAAGCCTATCTCTAGTTTAAACAATTTAAACTCTCCCTTATCTAGAAATCCTATCTCTAGTTTAAACGATTTAAACTCTCCCTTATCTAGAAATTCTATCCCGAGATTTAAACGAGTCAAATCTCTCTAGAATCGGCTGGGCCCTATGGGGCCTTGTGCCCCTGGCCCAATGTGGCCAGGACACTCCCTCATAGGCCCATGCCCCCTCCCGGAAGGTGGGGCCACGTTGGTCCCCTTCGGAAGGTTCTAGAAGCTTCTGGTACAATACCGATTAACCCGGAACAATTCCGAACTCCAAAAACTGCACTGCCTTATATGAATCTTATTCTCCGGACCATTCCGGAACCTCTCGTGATATCCCGGATCCCATCCGAGACTCCGAACAAAAATTCATAAACCAATTATCCAATCTATCCTAGCGTCGAGATACGTTAAGTGTGTGACCCTGCGGGTTCGAGAATATGCAGACATGATCTTCTATCAATAATCAACAGCGGGGTCTGGGCACCCATATTGACTCCCACACATTCATCGATGATCATATCGGATGAACCACGATGCCAGGATTCAATCAATCCCATATATATATTCCCTTTGTCTCGCGATATTTTACTTGCCCGAGATTCGATCGTCGGTACCGTCATACCTAGTTCAATCTCGTTCACAGCAAGTACTTTACTCGTTCCGTAATCCGATATCACTTTGTGATTAACTCCTTAACCACATGCTTGCAAGCGGTGTTGATATCGATTACCGAGTGGGCCCGAAGTATATCTCTCCGACTTGGGAGGGACAAATTCCATCTCGATACATACAACCCAACAGATACTTTCCGATCACCTGAGAGACACCTTTATGATCACCCTCTCATAGGATGACGTTTGATGACCTCAAAGCTTTCTTCCGATACCAGGGAGTTGCATTATCTCATGGTCTAAGGAATACAATATTTGACATAGGAAAAGCTTCGCAAAGACGAACACGATGACACGATCTAATTGCTCTGCTTTGTTTGGGTCTATCCACCATATCATTCTCCCAATGATATGATCTCATTATCAATTGAAAACTCATGTCTATGGTTAGGAAACCTTAACCATCATTGATCAATGAGCTAGTCCATAGAGGCGTACTAGGGACACGGTGTTGTTTACAAACCACACAAGTATTAAAGTTTCCGCTTAATACAATTCTAGCATGGAACATAAACTTTATCATGAACAAGAATTATAATAATAACATCTTTATTATTGCCTCTAGGGCATAATTCCAACAGTCTCCCACTTGCACTAGAGTCAATAATCTAGTTTACATCTGGCAACAATCTCACACCCATGGCACTGAGGTGTTGATCATGTTTTACACGTGGAAGAGGTTTAGTCAATGGATCTGCGACATTCAGATCCGTATGTACTTTGCTAATCTTCAGATCTCCATCTGCTATATAATCTCGGATTATATGAAACTTGCGGTTGATATGCTTGGTCTTTGGATGATATCTTGGTTCCTTAGCGAGTGCTATGGCGCCAGTGTTGTCACACAATATCTCCAGTGGGTCCAATGCACTTGGAACCACGCCAAGCTCAGTGATGAAGTTTCTGATCCAAACTCCTTCACTTGACGCTTCTGCAGCAGCCATGTATTCCGCTTCTACTGTAGATCCCGCGATCACGCTTTGCTTGCAGCTTATCCAGCTCACAGCTCCTCCATTCAAAATATAAACGTATCCTGTCTGAGATTTAGAATCATCCTTGTCGGTGTCGAAACTAGCATCGACGTAACCTTTTACGACAAGCTGTTCATCACCCCCATAGACTAAGAACATTTCTTTAGTTCTATTTAGGTACTTTAGGATGTTCTTCACGGCTGCCCAGTGTTCCACTCCTGGATCACTTTGATATCTGCTCGTCAAACTAAGAGCATTGGACACATCCGGTCTAGTACACAGCATGGCATACATGATGGAACCTATGGCCGAGGCATAAGGCACTTTGCTCATAGCTTCCCTATCATTTACCGTAGCTGGACACTGAGCCTTGCTCAATATCTTACCTGACAACATAGGCACTGAACCTTTCTTTTCCTTATCCATTCTGAACCTTTTCAGAACTTTGTCTAGGTATGTACTCTGGCTTAAAGCTATCAGGCGTCTTTGTCTATCTCTATAGATCTTGATGCCCAATATATAAGCAGCTTCACCTAGGTCTTTCATTGAAAAACACTTGTTCAAATAACTCTTCACATCGTTAAGCATGTTGATGTCATTTCCGATAATCAATATGTCATCCACATACAGTACCAGAAACGTCACCGAGCTCCCACTCACTTTCTTGTAGATGCAAGCTTCGTAGCAATTTGGAACAAATCCAAAGCTCTTGATCACTTGATCAAAACGAAGGTTCCAACTCCGAGATGCTTGCTTCAGTCCATAAATGGAACACTGAAGTTTGCATACTTTACTAGCATCCTTAGGATCGACAAAACCCTCGGGTTGCATCATATACAACTCTTCATCAATGTTGCCATTGAGGAAAGCAGTCTTGACATCCATCTGCCATATTTCATAATCATGAAACGCAGCAATTGCTAATAAAATCCGAATGGACTTAAACATCGCTACGGGAGAGAAAGTCTCATCGTAGTCAACACCTTGAACTTGTCGAAAACCTTTTGCGACAAGCCGTGCTTTATAGACGGTAACATTACCATCCGCGTCCGTTTTCTTCTTGAATATCCATTTGCACTCAACGGCCTTTCGGTCACTAGGAGGATCCACCAAAGTCCATACTTGGTTTTCGCTCATGGATCCCAACTCGGATTTCATGGCTTCCAGCCATTTCTCAGAGTCTGGGCTCATCATCGCTTCCTCATAGTTCGTAGGTTCACTGTCTTCTACCAACAAGACAGTCAAGACAGGGTTGCCGTACCACTCAGGAGGGGCACGCGACCTTGTCGACCTGCGACGTTCAGTAGCAGCATCGTCCGAAGCTTCATGATCCTTGTCATTAGCTTCCTCTATTGTTGGTGCAGGCGGCACTGGAACAATTCCAGGTGCTGCGCTACTCTCCAATTCAAGAGAAGGTTCAATAACCTCGTCTGGCTCTACTTTCCTCCCACTCACTTCTTTCGAGAGAAACTCCTTCTCAAGAAAGGAACCGTTCTTTGAGACAAACACTTTGCCTTCGGTTCTGTGATAGAAGGTATACCCAATAGTTTCCTTAGGGTATCCTATGAAGACGCATTTCTCCGCTTTGGGTTCGAGCTTGTCCGGCATCAACTTCTTGACGTAAGCTTCGCATCCCCAAACTTTAAGAAACAACAACTTAGGTTTAGCACCAAACCACAGTTCATACGGTGTCGTCTCAACGGATTTAGATGGATCCCTATTTAAAGTGAATGCAGCGGTTTCTAATGCATAACCCCAAAATGATAACGGCAAATCAGTAAGAGACATCATCGATCGGACCATATCTAATAGGGTTCGATTCTGGCGTTCAGACACACCATTGCGCTGTGGTGTTCCGGGTGGCGTGAGTTGCGAAACAATTCCGCTTGCTTTAAGATGCGTGAGAAAATCATAACTCAAATATTCGCCCCCACGATCGGATCGTAGAAACTTAATCTTTCTGTTACGATGGTTCTCCACTTCATTCTGAAATTCTTTGAACTTTTCAAACGTTTTAGATTTATGTTTCATTAAATAGATATACCCATATCTACTTAAGTCATCGGTAAAAGTGAGGAAATAGCGATATCCACCGCGCGTCGAAACACTCATCGGTCCGCATACATCGGTATGTATGATTTCCAACAAGTCTGTTGCTCGCTCCATCATACCGGAGAACGGGGTTTTGATCATCTTGCCCATGAGGCATGGTTCGCATGTGTCAAATGATTCAAAATCAAGAGACTCCAAAATTCCATCAGAATGGAGTTTCTTCATGCGCTTTACTCCAATATGACCTAGACGACAGTGCCACAAATAAGTAGTATTATCACTATCTACTTTGCATCTCTTAGCCTCAATGTTATGGATGTGTGTTTCATCCCTTTCGAGATTTAGAAGAAATAAACCATTCACAAGAGGTGCATGACCATAAAAGATGTTACTCATATAAATAGAACAACCATTATTCTCCGATTTAAATGAATAACCGTCTTGCAATAAACACGATCCGGAAATGATGTTCATGCTCAACGCAGGCACATAATAACATTTATTAAGGTTTAGAACTAATCCCGAAGGTAAAACTAAGGAGAGCGTGCCGACGACCATCACATCAACTCTTGATCCGTTGCCAACGCGCATCGTCACCTCATCCCTCGCAAGCCGCCGTCTATTCCGTAGCTCCTGTTTCGAGTTACAAATATTAGCAACTGAACCGGTATCAAATACCCAGGCACTACAACGAGGGCTAGTAAGGAAAACATCAATAACATGTATATCAAATATACCTTTGATGGTGCCAGCCTTCTTGTCCGCTAAGTACTTCGGACAGTTGCGCTTCCAGTGACCCTTGTCCTTGCAATAGAAGCACTCAGTGTCCGGCTTGGGACCAGACCTGAGCTTCTTCTCAGCAGGGGCATTGCGCTTGCCGCCGCCCTTCTTGAAGGGCTTCTTTGCTCCCTTACCTTTCTTAAAGGAGGGCTTGTTGACCATCAACACATGATTATCCTTCTTGATATCCACTTCCGCAGCCTTCAGCTTTGCGAAGAGCTCGGTGATCGTATCAGTGGAACCAATCTGATTATGAGTCACTACAAAACTTTTGTAGCTGGGAGGGAGTGATTGCAGAACCCTGTCAATCTTGAGCTCCTCTGGAATCGTGCATTCCAGTTGCTCCAGGCGTTGAGTGTAGCCCGACATCTTTATGGAGTGCTCACTAACGGAACTCCCTTCCTCCATCTTGCAGTTAAAGAACTTCTCAGAGATCTCATATCTCTCAGAACGGGCTTGAGTCTGAAACATGGTTTTCAGCTCCTCGAGAATCTCAAAGGGCCCGGGATAGGTTTCAAAACGATTTTGAAGCTCCGGTTCCATAGCAAACAACATGGTGCTCTTAATCACACCATAATCATCTTTGCGCGACTGATAGACAGCTTTCTCATCAGCCGGCGCAGTTGCAGCAGGGGGGTTACCTAACGCTTTCTCAAGGACATAGTCCTTTTGTCCGCCAGACAGAATGATTCTTAGATTGCGGAACCAGTTGGTGAAGTTAGACCCATTGTTTCTAAGCTTTTCTTTCTCAGCAAAAACGTTGAAGTTGAAGTTGGACTTGGCCATGTGATCTACAGTATTTGCAAGTACAATTTAGACTATGTTCATGATAAGTAGTTCAACTTAATCAAATTACTAGATGGACTCCCACTAAATTCAACATCCCTCAAGTTGTTTAGTGAACACGATCCAAATTCACCACACCTAATCCGATCATCACGAGAAGAGATGTGGTTTCAATGGTGGACAACAAATGTCGATCATATCATTCATATAACTCATGCTTAACCTTTCGGTTCTTGTGTTCCGAGGCCATGTATGTACATGCTAGGCTCGTCAAGCTAGACCCAAGTATTTCCGCGTGTGCAAAACTGGCTTGCACCCGTTGTATGTGAGCGTAGAGTCTATAGCACCCGATCATCACGTGATGCTTGGACACGACGAACTTTCGCAATGGTGCATACTTGGGGAGAACACAGTTTTTATCTTGATCTTTAAGTGAGGAATCATCTTATAATGCTACCGTCGCGATCTAAGCATGATAAGATACATAAAAGGATAAACATCACATGCATATAACTTTATGTGACATGGTATAGCCTATCTTCGCGCAATGATCTCCATCTTGTGCAATCCGGCATGATCTCCATCACTCCACCATGATTGCCTCCACCACGAATAGCAACTACAACTATTGCTAACTACTTAGCGATAAAGTAAAGCTATTACATGGCGTATAAGAAGTTGACTCGCAGGTCATACACAATTATAAAGACAACCATATGGCTCCTGCCGGTTGTGTACTCATCGACATGCAAGTCGTGAAACATTACAAAACATGATCATCGCATACAATATACACATCACATCTTGGGCCATACCATATCACAGAAAACACTCCCTGCAAAAACAAGTTAGACGCCTCTACTTTGTTGTTGCATGTTTTACGTGGCTTATGGGAGTAGATGCTAAGAACGATTCTTACCTACGGAAAGCCAAAACGGTGATATTATGGTTGCCAAACTCCGGTGTTAATCCCATGACAACTATAGTGAGAGAAACTGACATCCACCAGCCGCATGTGTGGAACAAGCCACACGTCAAGTGCGGAGCCGGTCTCGCGAACGACGTCGCGTAAGGTTGGCTTGGACCGCTTCAATCTCACTATCCCGCGTCATAAGAAGAACACAAACAAGAGGCTTGCAATAGAAAACATCAACGTCCGCAACAACCATGTTGCGTTCTACTCGTGAAACACATCTACGCATAGATCTAGCTCTGATACCACTGAAGGGTTTCGCGGCATAGTAAATCAAAATTTTCTACGGAGCGAACAGAGGGAAAGCCAAGATCTAATCTAGGAGATGCAAACAACGAGAGAGATTGGATTAGATCTTCATACCCTTGAAGATTCGCACAGCGGAACATTCGTCGGAACATGGGTGATGTAGTCGTACTCGCTTCTCCTCCTCGCGATCCGATCCGATCTAGCACCACAAGTGGCGGTGCCTCCGTGAGATGCACACGTGTAGCACCTCGACGTCTCCTCCTTCCTCGGACCAGCGAGTATGGTGGAGAGATAGATTGGATCTACAGCACGACGGCGTGGTGTATATGGTGGAGAATTTCTGTTGTAGGGCTTCGCCTACAAACAGTCGGGAGGGAGAGAGGAAGGTAGCAAGGCTGCTAGGGCTTGGAGGAAGGTGTGTGGGGGGAGGGGGCGCACCACCCCTCTATATATAGAGGGGGGGCGGCCAGCCCTTGCCCCTCCTCCAAGCCTATCTCTAGTTTAAACAATTTAAACTCTCCCTTATCTAGAAATCCTATCTCTAGTTTAAACAATTTAAACTCTCCCTTATCTAGAAATTCTATCCCGAGATTTAAACGAGTCAAATCTCTCTAGAATCGGCTGGGCCCTATGGGGCCTTGTGCCCCTGGCCCAATGCGGCCAGGACACTCCCTCATAGGCCCATGCCCCCTCCCGGAAGGTGGGGCCACGTTGGTCCCCTTCGGAAGGTTCTAGAAGCTTCCGGTACAATACCGATTAACCCGGAACAATTCCGAACTCCAAAAACTGCACTGCCTTATATGAATCTTATTCTCCGGACCATTCCGGAACCTCTCGTGATATCCCGGATCCCATCCGAGACTCCGAACAAAAATTCATAAACCAATTATCCAATCTATCCTAGCATCGAGATACGTTAAGTGTGTGACCCTGCGGGTTCGAGAATATGCAGACATGATCTTCTATCAATAATCAACAGCGGGGTCTGGGCACCCATATTGACTCCCACACATTCATCGATGATCATATCGGATGAACCACGATGCCAGGATTCAATCAATCCCATATATATATTCCCTTCGTCTCGCGATATTTTACTTGCCCGAGATTCGATCGTCGGTACCGTCATACCTAGTTCAATCTCGTTCACAGCAAGTACTTTACTCGTTCCGTAATCCGATATCACTTTGTGATTAACTCCTTAACCACATGCTTGCAAGCGGTGTTGATATCGATTACCGAGTGGGCCCGAAGTATATCTCTCCGACTTGGGAGGGACAAATTCCATCTCGATACATACAACCCAACAGATACTTTCCGATCACCTGAGAGACACCTTTATGATCACCCTCTCATAGGATGACGTTTGATGACCTCAAAGCTTTCTTCCGATACCAGGGAGTTGCATTATCTCATGGTCTAAGGAATACAATATTTGACATAGGAAAAGCTTCGCAAAGACGAACACGATGACACGATCTAATTGCTCTGCTTTGTTTGGGTCTATCCACCATATCATTCTCCCAATGATATGATCTCATTATCAATTGACAACTCATGTCTATGGTTAGGAAACCTTAACCATCATTGATCAATGAGCTAGTCCATAGAGGCGTACTAGGGACACGGTGTTGTTTACAAACCACACAAGTATTAAAGTTTCCGCTTAATACAATTCTAGCATGGAACATAAACTTTATCATGAACAAGAATTATAATAATAACATCTTTATTATTGCCTCTAGGGCATAATTCCAACATCTAGTGGTGAGATTTGGTCTCCCACATAGCATTATCACCTCCCACATAGCATTATCACCGACAACGGCAGCAATTCGTCACTCGGATAAGTGGAGGCTTATTGTTGGGAGAAAGGCATCCGACTTGATCTTGCATCTGTGGCACACCTATAGTCCAATGGTTAGGTTGAGCGAGCTAATGGATTAATTCTGCAGGGAATCAAGCCACGTCTTGAGGCATCGCTACATAGAGCAGTTGGAGCCTGGGCGGAAGAATTTCCGTCTGTGCTGTGGAGTTTACGAACTACACCCAACAGATCCACCGGCTACACCCCTTACTTCATGGTATATGGAGCAGAAGCCATACTACCTTCCAACATCCTTCACGATGCACCAAGAGTTGCCGCCTACGATGAAGATGACGCTAAAGAATCCATACGCCTAGATGTGGACCTTCTCGAGGAGGAGAGCGTTTTGGCATGCCAAAGATACGCCATCTACCAGCAGAATCTATGCAGCTACCATAGTCGCCGCGTTAGGCATAGCTCGTTTAAAGAGGGGGATTTGGTGCTCTGACTTAAGCAGAAGAAGTCACACAAATTATCCCCGCCATGGGAAGGACCGTTCATCATAAGCAAGGCGCTACTCAATGGGTCTTACTACCTCGTTGACAATCGTGAACTGAAGGATAGACCCAACGAGGATCATAAGAGTAAGCGACGTGACCCGGATGATGACTACCCGGAGCTTGATCGGCCATGGAACATAGCACAGCTACGTCCTTTTTACACTTAGCATTTTCTATCTAATTGTGTACCTCTTATATGATCAATGAAATAAAGCTCTTTGGTTCACTCATATTTCTGAGTCTTTTACCTCCTTTAGTGTTCATTTTTGGATCATGTAAAACCTTTTATGCACAAGCTTTGCGATTGCACTTGTGAAAATTCCGCCTACGGGCGTTAGCTTAAGTTTTCCGGTCTACACGTTCTTTGTTGTTTTTATGTGGATTCTGGAGTAGTGACTTTCGACACTTATTGTCGGCAATTTTGTGCTTAGGTTCTTGACGGTGCCATTGGGCATCATCACCTGAGTGCATGGTTCCGACAACGAGTCTTCGGACTCACGAAAGGTCAAGCATAAGAACCAAAGTAATGGATAAGCCAGCACTTGCTTAAAAATATATACATGTTGGAAACTAGTTCTTGAGCAGCAGGAAATAACAAACCATTGTTTTTCGCCTTAAGTTACATAAACAAGTTTTTTCCGCATATGCACCAAAGATGAAACAAATATTACAAAGTTGTTATTCATACCTTTGGCGCAGGTGACTTGGAAGCAGCATCATCACCAACCGGAGAACCACCCTCAAAGTCGGCGATGTGGTGGGACTCAGAGGAACCTTGGTTGCCACTGTCGTATGGTGTTCATTGGCACAAAGACGTTGACATCTACCAACTCGGCAACTTTGGTGTCATATCCCGCGAGCGACGATAAGATGGATTCATGGTTAATCTCTTTGCCATCATCGTCTATGTCGGGAATGCCAGAGGTCACCGTGTCGATGTCGGCATCTTTGTAGTGTGCCTTCACCATTGATAGCACCATCCTTGCACCAGCCCTTGCACATGAAGCTTTCCAGCTTGTGATACGCTCGGGGGCTCGGCGTAGAATCTCCGAGTTCTTCACCTCGGAGTCTGATGCCTTGATATTTATTTGGAGGGGTTTGGCGATCTCCTTGGCTTGCACGATGGAGGTGTTGATCAAGTTGCTGGCAAGAACCATGCATTCCTTGGCTGGAGGGGGCGATCGGGTTAAACCCATAGGAGCTGCAAATTCCGACAAGGAACGCAAGAGTTCAACAATTCAAAATACCCAGACTACAGAAATCTAATATGGAGAAAACTTACTGAAGATGCTGGCCTCAGCTTGCTAGAGGGTGTCTGCCAAGGATTCTTTCTCTTGTTGGAGGAGCTTATACGCCTCGCTATGGCGTTGATTCTGCTCATCGGCAGCTTGCTTCTGATCTTTTAAGATCGTAATATCCTCCTTCAAGCGATTGATTTCCTCGGTGGCGGAGTCCTGCAGGGCCTTCATCGACTCCTCATGCATTTTTAGCATGTCCTTCCTCTCCTGCTTAAGAATTTTGTTCTCGCTATCCAGCTCTTGAATGTGCTTGGATTGCTCAACAATATTCTTGGCCTTGGCGATGGTTTTTGCAAGACGGAGAAAGCAAAGTACACAGTGATTACTCGAAGAATATGGGCACAATACCAAGGCGGAATGCGAAAAAGAAAACAGACGCTTGCTCTTGGTGATCTGTTCCTTCAAGAAGGCAGTTTTACCCTTTTCAGCTTCCAAGTATGCGCGCATCTTCTGGTACTTGTCATTGGCCATGCCCCTCTGAGCACTCTCGTTCTGTCGAAAAAAGGTCAAAGTTAAAACGATTGTTTGGTCTGCTTGGAGCATCTAGCTGGAAATTTTCCACCTAGACGCTCGGGGGCTACGGCGAGATTTTTTGACTTAGAAATATGCTTAGCTTTTCTTTAAGCACCTAGTCGGAACTAATTCAGTTCTCGATTAAAAGCTTGGGGGCTACAGTATAAAGTTTTTAACTCGGATATATGCTTAGCTTTTCTTTAAGCATCTAGTCGGAACTAATTCAGTTACAACTAGAAGCTTGGGGGCTACAATATGGAAATTTGTAAACACTGCGTATGCTACTCTTAAAGCATCTAGTCGGAATATTTCATTCCACCTATATGCTTGGGGGCTACAGTGAGAGGTTTTCTAACTTAGTCACTCTTATAGCATATAGATGCAAAAACCTATGGTTTTTCCGTCTACATCCTCGGGGCTATAGTGGGATACTCATATGAAATGCAAAAGGCAAATAAAACTTACAAGTGCGATGATCTTGAGGTTTGTAGCACTCTCGGCCAGCAGCTTGCCAAAGGATTCGCTGTTTCCTTGCAAGATTTCTGCTTGTCAATGGAGCTCCTCTAGACCGCACGTCGGAGATGTCGGTGCCGCACCAGGGACCAAAGCAGTGCTACCCGGTGTAAGTACCGGATAGACTATCTTTGGGTAGGCTATGGTTTTCTTGGGTGCGGGAGCGCCGCCAACGACAGAGGTACCTGCTTCCACCATCGCCTTACCGCCACCGATGGCATCCCTAGCCGGAGCTTTAGCCATTTGGTGGGCGGCACTCTCCTGCGTCGCCTGCTCGCTGATGACGGCAACCTCGGTAGAGGCACCTGAGTCCACTTCCATGGCGGAAGGTCCAGATGCCTCCTTAGCTTGTGAGCTTGTCGGGGTAGACGAAGGCTTGACGGAGGGAGTGGTAGGGGCGATGGCAGGAGATGCATCGCGACGTAGCATGTCCTTCATGGTTCTAGAAGCCCCTAATTTGGAGGTCTTCTTGAGGCTGGTCGTGGCTTTCTTCCTGAAACGTGCAAAATGCATAAGTACAGGAGAAAGACAGATAAATAGACAATGTCGGAGGAAGATAAGCTTACACAAGTGGGGGTGCTTTGGAAAAGGGGATCCCAGTAACTTTTCTCTTTTCCGCCTCTAGGGCGGCGGTAGTCTTCTTGGAGGCTCCACCCTCCGTCTTCTTATTCTTGCCTCCGTCGGTAGCGTCAGAGGTGGGGCTCTTTCGCTTTCACGCCAATGGAGCATCGTCGTCGGACACGATCATGACTTCCTTCATCTTTGGATCGTAGATTTGGGCAGCCAGGTTGTCCTCCTCTAGATCGCTAAGCTGTTAAGTGATAAGTCACCGTGTTAGATGAGATGACATTTGCAAGACGGAAGAACTGGAGTATACAGAAAATAAATACCTACCTTTGGCCACTTGCCGTCTACGAACAAGTCGTAGGTGATGGTGAAGCCAGAGGAATGTCTGGGCCGTAGAAGTACGTCCGTTGCCAATTTTTGCAGGACTCGTGGCCGACGATGTCGGGGAACCGCCGGCCAGGTCGGATCTTGAAGCTTATGGTGCCGCAATTACTAAGTTCTTCCTTACTAGCTCCGGCTTCACGTTTGACGGTGAAGAAGTACATGAAGAGGTCTAGCCTAGGCTTTATCCCTAAGTAACCCTCGCAGAGCGCCACGTAGTTGCTAAGCGCTAAGATACTGTTGGGAGAAAGATTCTGGGGCTGGACTCTATAGTGGTTTAAGATGGAGAGGAAGAAGTTGGAGATGGGAAGGGAGACGCCGCGTACCAGTTGGGCTTTGAGGTACACCTTTTATCTGGCTTGGGGAGAAGGTGTCACCTCGCCGGCCGGCGCCGCCCGCCAGGTGAGCCCCTCCGTCGCAGGAAGGTAGCCCTCGGCGATCAGCTCTTGGATGTCACGGTTGGTGATATCTGAGCCGCTCCAGTCGCCTTTATGCGAATCTAGCTCCTCCTCCAACGGCTCCAGCGCCGCCAGATTGTGGTCGCCGCCGGTGGACTCAATCACCGCCGAGGCGGGGATGACCAAGCCCTCTGGGGCACGACGATGGAGCTCGCCGGCTTCGCCGCGACTTTGCTCGACGCCGCCATGGAAGGAGAGGTGCTGCTGCTGGCCATGGAGAGAGGTTGGATGTGACTGGTGTGGATTGAGGCTAGGGTTTTTTGCGAGTTCGGCGTGGAGAGCTCGAGGAGGCACGCGCTGGAGGAAGAAGATGATGCGAGGAGATAATGAGGTAAAAAGTGGAAACTCCACCACAGTTACTATTTATCATCTCCGCCGTCAAGATTCGTACAGCTTGATCGGATGGTTACCGTGTAGACGACGTGTTCGCGAACGTGCGTGGAAATTTCGCCACGTCTCCAACCGTCGCCGCCAACGGTTCGTATCGCTCGCGCGGGAAAATCGGACATGATTGCGTTCTCTGCATGTGTGAGTTACAAGGCGTCGCTAACCTAAGCCTACGTCGTCCTAGCTGACATAGGCAGATGAGCCATCACATCAGAAGATTCCGGCATGGACAGATCCAGTCCGGCTACGGAAAAGTACGATGGAAGATTCAGCATTTCTCCGTCTTACATATTGAAGGCGGAGAAAATCTTGCAGGGTTCTTTGGGAGGACTACAAGATATTGCTTGACGATTTACCGACATCCATCTAGACGGAGCATTCCACGCGAAGAGGCAAGACGGCGCAAGATCTCAGAGTTCTCCAGGGGCTACTGTTGGGGATATGCTATATGGGTATCCTCATAGCATGTCTCCTTTCCGGATAACCCGGGTGGCCCACAGTTGGTAGCATGGCCCATGGCCTGCTGGGCGGCCCAGTTAGATGGATCCAGAAGGGAGGCCCATGCAGGATAAAGGAAGGCTACGGTTGGAGTCACCGACGTACCCGGAGCCTTGGAGTGCAAGATACACAAGACTAGTAATAGACGGCGTAGGACTCTGTAACCTGTCCGTCTAGGACTTTTCCCTGTAACCCTAGGACCTGGCGGCTATATAAGTTAGGCCTATGGGAGCCTTTAGGGCACAACCTAGTATCGATTCATACAACCTCGCACAGCGAACCAATCTTTGTAACTCTGTGTATTTCCCTTATAGTGATTTATAGCAGGAGTAGGATTTCGCCACCGTTGTGGGATCTGAACCTGGGTAAGCTGTGTTACCTCGTACCCTTCAACCGTACGCCTTCCCCCACGTCTCTAAACACGCACTGTGAGGACCCCTCCATAGCATACTCGTCGGCAATACCACGACACTAAGCGATGCCTAATCATGGTGGAAACTTGCAGCATCACCATAATGAGCTATCTATGAAGCATTCTCAATAAAAAGCTATGCATATGGTAAATAAAAAGATTGCTGAGATTCTCATTGTCTGCTTGCCTTGTCATTTTGGTTATGGGAAATCTCCTATACCATGTGCAAGGGGTACCACGTTGGCGGTTCTCAATGATATGCAGATACTTATAGTGACAAGAACTTACCTGGACCCAAAGTTGAGTACGCATGAGGTGTGGCCCTCGTATTCAAGGGGCATGAGATTGCCAACTTATACTTCGTCAAGCATATACTCCAGCTTTGCCACTTTAACCTTAACCACTTAAAGATGCTTATGATAGGGGCAATGAGGGCTGAAAGCTAACAAATACCATAATTTTTGGAAGCTCTTTTTGAAACTTGTAATCCCTGCTTCCTTTACAAAAAGGCCTTTCTTCCACCATTATTGAGTCTCCACCTTCTACCTTTAGGCACCATTAAGAGAGCATAGTTTTCATTTTGTGTGCAGTGTTCCAAAGCTTATTAATTGATGCATATTGTGTTATTACTTGTTCTTGTGCTACTTGTTTCTAGTAACCCTTGTGAACTTTGAAGGTGTCCTATGCATCTATTTGCTACTCTATGAGGGACAAGCTGATTACCACTATGCTATGTTTTCTGCATGTGAAACAAACAAGCATTTTTCAATGCATGTTATTCATGATCTTTGTTTGTAGCTTGTCATGTTACATGCATAGTTACTATGTCCTATTGTTAGAACTCCATATTTCATGCACATGTTTAGAGTTCTTTGATCCCAGTTTCAATGCTTGCAAATGGTTGGATCTTTATTGTGAGGGTGCATGTCACCTCAAAAATTATTATTTTTATCACTTACCTACTCGAGGACGAGCAGGGGTTAAGCTTGGGGATGTTGATACGTCGTAAACGTATCTATAATTTTAATGCTCCATGCTTGTTTTGTATCTACTTTGCTTTACTTGTCCACACTTTGAGGTGATTTTTACATGTTTTCTGGTACTAACCTATTAACAAGTTGCAACAGTGCCAGATGCCTGTTTTCTGCTGTTTTTGGTTTCAGAAAAGTTAGTAAAGAAATATTCTCGGAATTGGACAGGACAAAGGAAAAAGTCAATTACTTTCCCTGGGGAACAAGAAGTCCAAAGGAGAGCCGAAGGGGCCAGCCAGGGGGGCCACACCCACCCCAGGCGCGGGGGCATGTGGGCCCGCGTCTAGCTAGGGTTTGGTGGCCCTGGACGTCTCCCGGTCTCGCCCCTTCGCCTATAAGAATCCCCCGATGCAGAAACACTGAGTACCCGATCAGAAATCCATGAAACCGTCTATAGCCGCCACCATCGTTCCTAGATCGGGGGGATCTGAAGTTCTTCCCGGCACCCTGCCGGAGGGGAGATCTGTGGCATCCCGCAAAACCACTACTAGAAAATCGCGTTGTTTTTGTGCATTGCATCATCCTGACCGCATGCTCATGTCATCATGCCACATTGCATTTGAGCATAGTCATCGTCTTGCATTTGCTTGCACCAAACTATTTTCAGAAAAACCTGTTCTTGTTTTCTCAACGCCCCATCTTTATTCAAACGCAAAACCCGGGTCACCGGATTATTTTTGTTTTGTTGCTATCAAGTTGCAAAAGCTTTATTTTAAACCAACAAAATATTAAATTATTTTAGTGGGGGCAGTCGAACGGGCCGATTCGACCCGAACGACCACCCCCAGGAATTAAAACGGCCCACCCATAATCCTAAAGCTACCAGTCCTATTCTACCCACCCCACCTCCACCTCACCCCACCCAATAGCTGTTCGCCACCTCATCTCCCCTCTACCCCCCAACCAATCGAACACTGCCACCTCATCCCCCAACCCTCTCTCCCTCCACCCCACACACCCTGGCCACCCCAACCACCCACGCAGCCTCTCTACCCTCCCTCTCTGCAGCCGGGCCCCACCCTCTCTGGTCCCACCCACCGACAGCCACCTCCCCAGATCCCACCCACCGACACACACCCACCCCGCGGGCCCCATCCCACCGGTCCCACCCCTGGCCCGCGCCCCGTCTCCCACCTCCCGTTCTTCCCTTCCTCCCCCAAGCTTCTCCACCCCGCGCGCGCACCCGCCCTCTCCTGGCTGCGCCGGCAGCCGCGGCGCCCCGCCTCACCCTCTGCGCCCTCCGGCCGCCCCGCACCTGCCTCTCCCCGCCGCCTCGGGTCCCCCGCCACCCGCTCCTGGCTCGTCGTCCGCCTCCCTCCCCTCTGTGTCGCCGCGCCCCACCTCCGCCTCCGGCCCCACCTCCTCGCCCGTCTCAGGCAGACCTTTTCTCGCCGGCGCCCGCGCGATCCCCTCCGGCCAAGCTCGACGTCGCCCCTCCGCGTCCTCCCTCGCCCGCGATGCGCCGCTCCCGCGTCCTGCCTCCTCTCTGGCAACCGCCACCGCCGCAGGAACCCCCCTCGCCCCGTGTGCTCCTGCCGCCGGACCCCACCTCGCGGGCACCCGCCGCCGTCGGCCACGCCCGTCCTTCCCCGCCTCGCCGGCCCGGCCGCCCCCGTCCCTCCTCGATCCCCTCCGCCCCGCTGGCCAGGTCGCCCTCCCCGCCCTCTCGCGCGGTTCCCCCAAGCACCGCCCGTCGAGCTCGCTCTTCCGCCGCGCAAGCCGCCTCAGGCCCCTTCGGCGCCACTCGCCACCATCTCTCGCGCGCCCCGAGCCCCGCGAGCGCCGCCGGCTCGCCAAGCGCCGCCATGGCCTGTCCGAGCGCCGGTCCGCCTCTGTCGCGTGTGCAGCGCCGCCGCTGCCGCCTTTCTGCTTGCCTGTCCCGCTCTCCGAGCCGCTGCATGCAGGCACCAGTGCAAGAGCAAGAGAATCGGTGCCGACCCAGCCGTTCTGCTTCCTCTGCACTGCATCGACACGTTTGTGCAACCAGCAGTTCGTCGGTACCTGTGCTCCATCCAGAGGTTGTTCAAGTGCTACTTCACCTAATTCCTCTATGTTCTGAAGAAGACGGATTGAACCGAAGATCTGGCTTCCACTTGTTCTACGATGACGCATACTTCCGCTACTTCGACAACACTTCAAAGCCGGAGCTCGAAGTTCTTTGTCATGGAACAAATACGCCAAGGACTTCGTCACCACCGAGACCCCGAAGCCGATCCCGGTGATACAAGGGCCACGCCAGGACCCGAGCCTGAAGATCGCCAGGATCCGCCGGCGCCGTACCCAAGACCGACATCACCACCGAGAACTCCAACAAGGAAGCCAAGGTCGTTTAAACGGAACGCCAAGTTCGCCACCTGGGACGCCATGACCGCCTACACGGACCCGAAGACCACGGCGACTACAAGATCGACACCGACCAGAGCAGGCCCAATGCGCCCCCGACGCCAACCAAGTCCGGCTACCTGGTTGCGACAAGACCTTCCTCCCGTACCGTACCGAACCCGTTTCCGCCGAGACCGCTTCCGTCGAACCCTGAACCCCGAGGCCGGACCTCGAACCCCGGAACCAAGATCTGCCGAACCCTAATGTGTGAACCCAAACCCGAGACCTTATTTTTATAAATGCTAATACAACTTGTCGCATATTAATTGTTCATGCATGCATCCTTGTCAGGTGGTTTGGGGGCCTTATGCCGATTCACCTTATAATTAAATATGGGGCCCATATGCGGGAAAATCTAGTCTCATATCGGCCTCATTTAAACTGATGTAGCGAACCGGTGCTATATTTTGGCCATGTTAATACAACATTTAAATTGCGGGGGTTCTAAACAACTTGCACCATATGTTTAAGGTCGGGACCCCGGTTCCACTTAATATGACCTAATCGCATCGCACCCTTGCCATGTCATGCATCATGCATGCATCATGCCCGATCTTTTGCCGTAGTACTAAATATTGCACCCGGTGTTTATTCTAGTGTTTTGCTTCTTCGCGGATAAGGCCATTGAGTTGATGTGAGCTTCGCCCCGATCTTCGGATGAACCTTCGACAATGTTTTCAGGCGAGCATCTCCCCCTTTCTACCTATCTTACTTTTATAGTATTTATTCCCTCCTGTTGATCTAGTGCTATCTGTGTTGCGTTGCTCTAGTTTTCGTACCCGTGATATCCCTTGCAGCCCTATATTGCCATGGCCACCTACTATTACCTGTTGTTTGGTAGATAGTTGGACTTGCGCGTCGTAGTCGCTTGCTCAGGTGCTGTTGCGCGTCGCCATGTACCACAGTTGTTGGAGTATTGCCACATGTCTGATGTTGGAGATGATCTCGGCTTTATTTATCGTTCACTTTAATTCCTGTTTAACAACTAAAATTGAAGTAAGTAAGCAGAGGCATCGGTGGGTGATAGATAATATTTGGTTTCCGACCGCCCACTTGTGTCCCGTAAGACCCCGAGTACTTGATACCTGTTCCTTGATTTATCGCGCTATCCACATATGGGGAATTATGGGCCCCCCTTAGCCAGAGCTTGATTCAGTCTTATTTCTTGGGGCCACAAACTAGTTTGAGGTTTTATTTACGATCCTGTACCTATGCCATGCTACTGCTTTATTTACGATTGTGCGAGGAGCACACTGTACTGTTTAGGATCGGGACACGATTCCGCGGTGTCGACAAGCTCAGTTTTGGGTTCCCAGTCGTTCACAGCCGTCCACCCAAACCTCGGGTCCGTCTCGGAGCTAGCTTACTTCGTTGCGGGTGTACTCCAAGGGGTGGCCCCCTGAAATATTTCTGAATCCTGTGATTGCTCTGTCGTGAAAGCCTCGTTGGGTTTTGATTTGGTTTTTCCGAGGTCGATCGTGTGTGTGTTGCTATTTGTGCACCCCGGCCGGGTTAAAACTTTCTGAAAGCCGTGTCCGCGGTTATGGACGACTTGGAGCACAGTATCTCGATCATAGACAACTATAACTAAAGTTTATTGTTATAAATTGACTTGTATCTGATATGACTAGTAATCAGCTTCAACTACAACGGAATGGCTAAATAAAACTGCCCACAATTGCTTGCTTGAGTTGTCGCTTGCGACCATTGTACCTGACTAGTAAATATTGCAACCATAACGGAATGGCTAATAAAAGTACCAACAACTGCTGGGTTTTGGGTTATCTCATGCTAATTGTATCTGATTAGTAAGTGTCGCAACTACAACGGATTGGTTAATTAAAAGTGCCCACTGCTTAATTTATCAGGATGCTTATCTATACTTGACTAGTAATTGCTGCAACGATAACCGAATAAATAAAAATGCCAACTGTGTGAGTTCCTCGGTTGCCTTCCTCGATCGGTGTCGAGGGGGAAACACCAGGATGGGTTTGTTTGGTGGTAGTATCAGGTTGATTCCGAATAGGTCTTTCTCATCCCTCTCTGATAACCGCCAGTTGTATCGAGTCTCTATAGGTTGTTTAGTGCATGCTGCCGCTGCCGCTCAGTCCACCATACCTAGGTAGGCGAGGACCGCCAAATTCTAGCCTCGCCGTGTACTGGCCTCAGTACTGACGCTCCTCTTTTTCCTTTGCCCTTTGTCGGCACCCCTTTTGTTTTAGCAGGTTTTGAGATCGACGTCGTTAGCAGGGTTACCCTTCTGGCTTGGCCTGGGCAGGGTTATGGACGCCATTGGTTATTCTTCAGGGCTCTTAGCCCCATTTGCATCTTGTGCGTAGTCGGACGTTGTATCATTTTCAAGGTGATTTGGATCTTTGTATTGTATATCTGTATTCTTGACTCTTTGAGTCGCTGTTATATATATCTGTTCTGTGGGTCCCATCGAGGACTGTTGTGTAATGTTATTACTTCGTTTTCCACCCGCACGAAAGTGCCTGGTGGGCACCTTTGAATCGTTTCTATGCGGGTTTGGCGAGTTTCGCTAAAACTTGCATAGGGTCGATTCTGAGGGTGTTACAGAGTGGTATCAGAGCTCAGCAGTTGCGATACCCCACAAGTCCAGCCTGTAGGATAACCTAGCTAACGGCCACTGTAGAGTGTCAAAACTATTTTGCAAAATCGGTTGGATAGTTCTGATTAGGTCTGATTTTATTCCTTACCCCTCTGCTATTCTCCTCTTACCTTTGCGTGTTTTGAATCCGGTCTCTTCTCTTTCTTCGAGTCCAGGATTTCTCGTGGTTGGGTTCCGTCGTACCTTCAGGGTTTCCCTTCCTCCTTTGATAACGGTGTTCTACCATCCGAACTTCATGCTATCTGAGTGCTCCTTTATCTGTGGTACCATTCTTTGTTCTTTGTTTGTGCTTTCCGGTGTTTTCCGACGCGACGACATCCTCTACGCCAGATCCGATGCAGAGTCTGCATCACTCCTTTGTTTCCGAACCTCGATTGTCGAGATCTTCAGTCTGATTCCGAGAGTTGGTTGCATAATCCGTCTATTCGTGTGTAGAGTAATGGTTTGGGTGCACGATGGACTGATCACCATCCGACTACTCTTATCATTCGCTCTTGTACATCGAATCAGTGGATCCAGCAATTTTACTCCGTCCACGGAAGCTAGAGGTGGCTTTATTTGTTGATACCTCTACCTTCGACCCTTTTGTTCCCGGAGTGTTCTCCCGACGATCACTGACAACGACCTCTTGTTAGTGGTGTCGCGAGGATCTGCACGAAGCGAGAAGACGCAGTTCGCCGACCTTCCTTCCGGTACCATGAGGCGGATCTCGAGGGGGAGATCCATTGTTAGTGGTGTCGAATTGTGGCATCCCGCAAAACCACTACTAGAAAATCGCGTTGTTTTTGTGCATTGCATCATCCTGACCGCATGCTCATGTCATCATGCCACATTGCATTTGAGCATAGTCACCGTCTTGCATTTGCTTGCACCAAACTATTTTCGGAAAAACTTGTTCTTGTTTTCTCAACGCCCCATCTTTATTCAAACGCAAAACCCGGGTCACCGGATTATTTTTGTTTTGTTGCTATCAAGTTGCAAAAGCTTTATTTTAAACCAACAAAATATGAAATTATTTTAGTGGGGGCAGTCGAACGGGCCGATTCGACCCGAACGACCACCCCCAGGAATTAAAACGGCCCACCCATAATCCTAAAGCTACCAGTCCTATTCTACCCACCCCACCTCCACCTCACCCCACCCAATAGCTGTTCGCCACCTCATCTCCCCTCTACCCCCAACCAATCGAACACTGCCACCTCATCCCCCCAACCCTCTCTCCCTCCACCCCACACACCCTGGCCACCCCAACCACCCACGCAGCCTCTCTACCCTCCCTCTCTGCAGCCGGGCCCCACCCTCTCTGGTCCCACCCACCGACAGCCACCTCCCCAGATCCCACCCACCGACACACACCCACCCCGCGGGCCCCATCCCACCGGTCCCACCCCTGGCCCGCGCCCCGTCTCCCACCTCCCGTTCTTCCCTTCCTCCCCCAAGCTTCTCCACCCCGCGCGCGCACCCGCCCTCCCCTGGCTGCGCCGACAGCCGCGGCGCCCCGCCTCACCCTCTGCGCCCTCCGGCCGCCCCGCACCTGCCTCTCCCCGCCGCCTCGGGTCCCCCGCCACCCGCGCCTGGCTCGCCATCCGCCTCCCTCCCCTCTGCGTCGCCGCGCCCCACCTCCGCCTCCGGCCCCACCTCCTCGCCCGTCTCAGGCAGACCTTCTCTCGCCGGCGCCCGCGCGATCCCCTCCGGCCAAGCTCGACGTCGCCCCTCCGCGTCCGCCCTCGCCCGCGATGCGCCGCTCCCGCGTCCTGCCTCCTCTCTGGCAACCGCCGCCGCCGCAGGAACCCCCATCGCCTCGCGTGCTCCTGCCGCCGGACCCCACCTCGCGGGCACCCGCCGCCGTCGGCCACGCTCGTCCTTCCCCGCCTCGCCGGCCCGGCCGCCCCCGTCCCTCCTCGATCCCCTCCGCCCTGCTGGCCAGGTCGCCCTCCCCGCCCTCTCGCGCGGTTCCCCCAAGCGCCGCCCGTCGAGCTCCCTCTGCCGCCGCGCAAGCCGCCTCAGGCCCCTTCGGCGCCGCTCGCCACCATCTCTCGCGCGCCCCGAGCCCCGCGAGCGCCGCCGGCTCGCCAAGCGCCGCCATGGCCTGTCTGAGCGCCGGTCCGCCTCTGTCGCGTGTGCAGCGCCGCCGCTGCTGCCTTTCTGCTTGCCTATCCCGCTCTCCGAGCCGCTGCATGCAGGCACCAGTGCAAGAGCAAGAGAATCGGTGCCGACCCAGCCGTTCTGCTTCCTCTGCACTGTGTCGACACGTTTGTGCAACCAGCAGTTCGTCGGTACCTGTGCTCCATCCAGAGGTTGTTCAAGTGCTACTTCACCTAATTCCTCTATGTTCTGAAGAAGACGGATTGAACCGAAGATCTGGCTTCCACTTGTTCTACGATGACGCATACTTCCGCTACTTCGACAACACTTCAAAGCCGGAGCTCGAAGTTCTTTGTCATGGAACAAATACGCCAAGGACTTCGTCACCACCGAGACCCCGAAGACGATCCCGATGATACAAGGGCCACGCTAGGACCCGAGCCTGAAGATCGCCAGGATCCGCCGGCGCCGTACCCAAGACCGACATCGCCACCGATAACTCCAACAAGGACGCCAAGGTCGTTTAAACGGAACGCCAAGTTCGCCACCTGGGACGCCATGACCGCCTACACAGACCCGAAGACCACGGCGACTACAAGATCGACACCGACCAGAGCGGGCCCGATGCGCCCCCGACGCCAACCAAGTCCAGCTACCTGGTTGCGACAAGACCTTCCTCCCGTACCGAATCCGTTTCCGCCGAGACCGTTTCCGTCGAACCCTGAACCCCGAGGCCGGACCTCGAACCCCGGAACCAAGATCTGCCGAACCCTAATGTGTGAACCCAAACCCGAGACCTTATTTTTATAAATGCTAATACAACTTGTCGCATATTAATTGTTCATGCATGCATCCTTGTCAGGTGGTTTGGGGGCCTTATGCCGATTCACCTTATAATTAAATATGGGGCCCATATGCGGGCAAATCTAGTCTCATATCGGCCTCATTTAAACTGATGTAGCGAACCGGTGCTATATTTTGGCCATGTTAATACAACATTTAAATTGCGGGAGTTCTAAACAACTTGCACCATATGTTTAAGGTCGGGACCCCGGTTCCACTTAATATGACCTAATCGCATCGCACCCTTGCCATGTCATGCATCATGCATGCATCATGCCCGATCTTTTGCCGTAGTACTAAATATTGCACCCGGTGTTTATTCTAGTGTTTTGCTTCTTCGCGGATAAGGCCGTTGAGTTGATGTGAGCTTCGCCCCGATCTTCGGATGAACCTTCGACAATGTTTTCAGGCGAGCATCTCCCCCTTTCTACCTATCTTACTTTTATAGTATTTATTCCCTCCTGTTGATCTATTGCTATCTGTGTTGCGTTGCTCTAGTTTTCGTACCCGTGATATCCCTTGCAGCCCTATATTGCCATGGCCACCTACTATTACCTGTTGTTTGGTAGATAGTTGGACTTGCGCGTCGTAGTCGCTTGCTCAGGTGCTGTTGCGCGTCGCCATGTACCACAGTTGTTGGAGTATTGCCACATGTCTGATGTTGGAGATGATCTCGGCTTTATTTATCGTTCACTTTAATTCCTGTTTAACAACTAAAATTGAAGTAAGTAAGCAGAGGCATCGGTGGGTGATAGATAATATTTGGTTTCCGACCGCCCACTTGTGTCCCGTAAGACCCCGAGTACTTGATACCTGTTCCTTGATTTATCGCGCTATCCACATACGGGGAATTATGGGCCCCCCTTAGCCAGAGCTTGATTCAGTCTTATTTCTTGGGGCCACAAACTAGTTTGAGGTTTTATTTACGATCCTGTACCTATGCCATGCTACTGCTTTATTTACGATTGTGCGAGGAGCACACTGTACTGTTTAGGATCGGGACACGATTCCGCGGTGTCGACAAGCTCAGTTTTGGGTTCCCAGTCGTTCACAGCCGTCCACCCAAACCTCGGGTCCATCTCGGAGCTAGCTTACTTTGTTGCGGGTGTACTCCAAGGGGTGGCCCCCTGAAATATTTCTGAATCCTGTGATTGCTCTGTCGTGAAAGCCTCGTTGGGTTTTGATTTGGTTTTTCCGAGGTCGATCGTGTGTGTGTTGCTATTTGTGCACCCCGGCCGGGTTAAAACTTTCTGAAAGCCGTGTCCGCGGTTATGGACAACTTGGAGCACAGTATCTCGATCATAGACAACTATAACTAAAGTTTACTGTTATAAATTGACTTGTATCTGATATGACTAGTAATCAGCTTCAACTACAACGGAATGGCTAAATAAAACTGCCCACAATTGCTTGCTTGAGTTGTCGCTTGCGACCATTGTACCTGACTAGTAAATATTGCAACCATAACGGAATGGCTAATAAAAGTACCAACAACTGCTGGGTTTTGGGTTATCTCATGCTAATTGTATCTGATTAGTAAGTGTCGCAACTACAACGGATTGGTTAATTAAAAGTGCCCACTGCTTAATTTATCAGGATGCTTATCTATACTTGACTAGTAATTGCTGCAACGATAACCGAATAAATAAAAATGCCAACTGTGTGAGTTCCTCGGTTGCCTTCCTCGATCGGTGTCGAGGGGGAAACACCAGGATGGGTTTGTTTGGTGGTAGTATCAGGTTGGTTCCGAATAGGTCTTTCTCATCCCTCTCTGATAACCGCCAGTTGTATCGAGTCTCTATAGGTTGTTTAGTGCATGCTGCCGCTGCCGATCAGTCCACCATACCTAGGTAGGCGAGGACCGCCGAATTCTAGCCTCGCCGTGTACTGGCCTCAGTACTGACGCTCCTCTTTTTCCTTTTCCCTTTGTCGGCACCCCTTTTGTTTTAGCAGGTTTTGAGATCGACGTCGTTAGCAGGGTTACCCTTCTGGCTTGGCCTGGGCAGGGTTATGGACGCCACTGGTTATTCTTCAGGGCTCTTAGCCCCATTTGCATCTTGTCCGTAGTCGGACGCTGTATCATTTTCAAGGTGATTTGGATCTTTGTATTGTATATCTGTATTCTTGACTCTTTGAGTCGCTGTTATATATATATCTGTTCTGTGGGTCCCATCGAGGACTGTTGTGTAATGTTATTACTTCGTTTTCCACCCGCAGGAAAGTGCCTGGTGGGCACCTTTGAATCGTTTCTATGCGGGTTTGGCGAGTTTCGCTAAAACTTGCATAGGGTCGATTCTGAGGGTGTTACAAGATCATCCTGGAGGCCTTCTCTCCGGTATGATGCGTGAGTAGTTCCACATTGGACTATGGTTCCATGTAGTAGTTAGATGGTTGTATCTCCTCCTTTGTGCTTTCATGTATAGATCTTGTGAGCTCCATTCATGATCAAGATCTAATCTATTTGTAATCATGCATGTTGTGTTTGCGAGGATCCGATGGATATTGAGATTATTATGTTGGTTTGATTAATGGTTTTATCTTTATGATTCTATCATGTCTGTGTTTTTTGTGATCTTGCATGCTCTCCGTTGTTAGTAGCTTTCTTGGCCAAGCAGTTGCTAGTGACTCCAAGAGGGGGTATTTATGCTCGATAGTGGGTTCATGCCTCTAGTTTCCAAGGGAAGTGACAATAATCTCTTCGGTTGTAGATGTGTTGTTGCTACTATTGAGAAAACAACAGTCTCTTGTTCATGGAACATGTGGACTGTTTCCCTTACACACTTTGCTTAAAGCAGTTGTCTGTTGCTTGCAACTTAATACTGGAGGGGGTTCGGATGATAACCTTAAGGTGGACTTCTAGTCATAGATGCAGTTGGATGGCGGTCTATGTATATTGTTGTATTGCACAATCAGCCTCATAGGATCTTTCTGACTAGTCATTGCATTGTTATGCCTTGCTCAGTTCCTGCCAATTTCCCCGCTGTAATTTGTTTACCCTTCATGCCATGTTTTTTATCTAAGGAGAGCATCTCTAGTGAACTATGGACTCTGGTCCAATCTTTACCATTGATACATATTCCACCGTCACCTGTTTACTTGCTGCAAACCATCATTATCTTCCACACCATACGTTTAATCCTTTGTTACAACAAACCGGTGAGCTTGACAACCTCACTGATTCGTTGGGGCAGAGTCTTTAGTTTGTGTTGTGCAGGTCTGCGCATTGTTTGCAACACCTGTGTGACGTTTCCTTCCTCCTACTGGTTCGATAACCTCGGTTTCTTACTGAGGGAAACTTGCTTTTGTGCTGCTTCATACCTTGCTCTTGGGGTTTCCAACAAAGCGTCCCACGACAAGTACTGGGCGCCATCAACCGGCGGAGGGTTTCCCCTTTTTTCCTTTACTTGTTTAGTCCCACATGGGAACCCTAAGGTGGAGGGACCCCCTCCCTGCGCCTATATAAAGTGGTGCCTATGGGAGAATTAAAACACAACAATTTCCACCTGCAAATAAATAAAAGGTATGTGTTGCCTATCCTCTCTCTCTCTCTCTTGCGACCGCGGCCCCCTTGTCAGGGTTGTGCGAGCACGGAGTTCTTCACCGTGGAGCTCCGTCGCGCTGCGGGATTCAGATCCGGGAGATCTACTTCCGCAATATTGGCTGGATCAGAGAGAAGCGGGGTCATCATCAAGCATCATACGTCTGTGACTCCCTCTGGTGGTATCGTGCTTTCAGTGCTAGGAGTTTTCGTGGATCTGCAGGACCTCGAGGTCAGCGTCAGGGCGTCTTCTTCATCCACGTCCCTTGCAATACGTTAACCGCGTTCGGTCTTCAAAGGTATGAATACCGTATCCCCTCATGTTATTGCATTACTAGTAGATAGATCTTGGGCTTCCAGGGTTTGCCGTGTAGTAATTTTTTTGATTTTCTGCACCGAACCCCAACATCGGCAACATGTCAATGGGTATTTTCGTTTTGTTGATGAATCCCTGCGGAAGATGGATTTATTCAATCTCACTACCATCAACGAGGTGCTTCATCCTAAGCTTCTTCCTCAGATTCATTGTACGGTGTTCTTTCACTCGGATGTTGAGCGCTCTATCACTTGGACGATGGGAACTTCCCCATACACCATCACTTTTGCTCAATTCTATGATGCTTTGGGCTCTGGGATGGCAAGGCTGAGGGTTTTTGCATTCACTCGGAGAAGAACGTGAATTCCACTAACATTTCTCATTGTTATCCTAAGGATCTAGTCATGCCTCCCCCAGTCTCTCTGGCATGTACTACTACTACTACTACTACTACTATGCTCTCGTCAAGCTCTTCCGATTCAACCTTGTGAGTAAGGCAGGTGATGATGCGAATGCACATGGCTATCATCGCAACTTGTTGTACTATTGTCACCCCGATAGGTTGCGCAAGATCAATGTCTCTGACTTTATTTATCGTGAGATTCAGTGGGCCATCGAGAAGCACATGACCCCCAATTAATGTCAGTTAATTCACAGTATACTCAATACCTTCACTAACCAGTCCATGACCAGAGGACAGGGTGTGCTAATGGAGATTTTTGATATTCCTTTTCGTGGCCATCTTGTGTATCTTCCGTGCATGATGCCCCTCTGAGCGTAGGACCAAAGCCATTCTTGATCCTCAACTTCGGGGTTCTGGTTCCCGTTCCTCGAGCCGTGTTTCTCCCCCTCGCAAGAGAGGTCTTGCCAAATTCTTCATTGCTCTCTTTGATGTATGTTGTAGCTCCTATGATGTTGCACACAAGAGTCTTGAGATCAGCCAAGAGAATTGGAGGCTCCAAAATGCCTTTCTAGAAGAAAGCGGTATGCCAGTTCCTCATGATGGCATTGAATTGGCTCCAGTTCCCTATCTGAACCATGTCATGCCTCCCATCCACGACGACATGTACCAGGGATATGACTTCTATCAATTTGCCAGATTTTAGCCTCACCGCACTTCAACCTTTGCCTGTACTGGTGATGATGATGATGATAATGATGAGGAGGAGGATGCTGACGATGATGATGGTGATGGTGAAAGGATACGAATGTCGCCTAGAGGGGGGTGAATAGGTGATTAAAACTTTTCCTAGAGTGGCTCAAAAAAGGCGGAATAAAACTAGTGTTTACTTTTTTAAGAACAACCTAGAAACAACTAAGGTTCACCTATGTGCACCAACAACTTATGCTAAGAAATACAAGCAACAAAGTGATAGCAATATATATAGTACTTCAAGCTCGAAGGCTATCACAATGTAAAGAGCATAAGTAAAGAGCTCGGGTAGAGAGATAACCAAGGCACGCGGGGACACCGATGTTTTACCGAGTTCCTCCCAACATGGAGTACGTCTCGTTTGGAGAGGGGGTGGTATCAAACCACCAACGCCACAAAATGCCTCCCTTATTCTTCGGTGAATCTCACCCCAATGGGATCGATCCACGCTTCCACTATCGGTGCACTTGTCGGTGGCAACCGGAACCTCTCACAAGGTTGGGGCACAACTCCACAACTTAATTGGAGGCTCCCAACAAATGCCACAAAAGGACTCAACAAATGCCACCAAGGCCACAATGCCACCAAGGCCACAAAACCGTCTAGGGTTCCAAGAACCCAAGAGGGACAAGCTCCAATGAGCAATTCAAACCAAATCCTCCGAGGAGAACTCAAACCGATGCAACAAATGCAAATGGTAAGAACACCACAAAGATGCTCAAATCCCTCACTCCCAAGTTCCAACAAAGCTACTAAAGCTATTGGGGGAACAAGAGAGGAGGAATCAAAGAGAGACACAAAATCCCCCAAAATCTAGATCCCCAAAGATACACTCACAAAGAGATGTTTTTGTTTGGTCAAAACATAGATCTAGATCTCCTCCAACAACCCCTCAAATATATGCAAGAATCAATGGAGGGGTGTGTAGAAATCAAGCTTAAAGAGTAGAGCAAATGGGCGCAAAGCTTGGACAAGAAAAGGAGGAAGAAGTCACACTAAATGAAAATGGACAAAAAACTTATATAGGGCTAGCCAAAATATGGCCGTTGGGGTATTTTTCTGGACGGTCCGGTAGTTCCGGAATTAACCGGTAGTACCGGACCCAACCCAAAAAAATAGCAACAGCACGAGTTGGGGAGAGAGAGAAAAAGAAGCAGCGTCACAGTGCAGCGCGCGGGGCCCAGCAGCATGCGCAGCGCCGCAGTAGCAGTGCGCGCGCGCGGTCGCTTGCGGCAAAGCAGCGCAGCAGGGGGCCATCAGGGGCATGCAGGTGGGGGCCGCTTGCGGCAGCAGCTGCAGGCAGTGCGGTAGCAGCGCATGCAGCAGGCAGCGCGACAGCAGCGGCTCGGCAGACGCGCGCGGGCGCGCAGCAGCTAGCAACGCAGCGGCGCGGTGGGGCCCAGCGTGCAGCGACCTAGCAGGCGCGCGGGTGGGCGGCATGCGGGTGAGAAGCGGCGCGCGCAGATCCAGCAAAACAGATCTGGATCTAGGCAAATTTCTGGGCCGACCGATAGTACCGGCCCACCCGGGCGGTACTACCGGGCCAGACCGGTACATCCGGTGCGTGTACCGGGCCAGACAGAAAATGGGTTGCGCGCACCAGGCCCGAGCGGTACTGGGCTGCGGTAGTACCGATCGGCCCAGTTTTTCTTTTTCTTTTTCATTTAAAACGGCAAATATTCAAACAGTCATAACTTTTAAACGGTAGCTCCGATTAACCCGATTCAAAATGCGTTGGATAGAGGACGACAAGGGCTTCCCAATAAATATTGATTATCACCAAGTGAGAAAGTATCAAGTAGAATAATGTGATATACCTCACTTGGTGAGAAACCGAAAAGCCGCATAAATCAAAATCGCAACAAGATACAAATGGAAGATCCGATTTTGATGAACAAGAGCTTGTTATGGAGATTACCACAAGCTCTATATCCTCACATGGATAAGACCAAATAACAACCAAATGCGATGATGCAAGTATGCAAAGGTTTGAGCTCTCTCCGAACGATGTGACCGAATTACTCATACGAGAGCCCCTCTTGATAGTACGGTTATCTATCCTAAACCCGGTCTCACACACACAACGTGAGACCGGCAAAAGGGAAAACCTATCAATATTATACCTTTGCCTTGAGCATTCCACTTGAGCTCGATGTAGACGATCTTGCCCTTCTCAAGATGGAACGCCTTTCTTAATTCCTCATCATCGACCTTGCATATTGAGCTTGCACGATAAAACTTCTTTGCATTTCATCGACCTTGAAGCCAACACATGCTCCAAGCGATGCCAATGGACAAATCCTACAAGTATAACTTAATACACACATTAGTCCATAAAGATTGTCATTAATTACCAAAACCACACATGGGGCCCAACATGTTCTTTCAGATGGCGAGGACGCCTAAGATGCTGCGACCGCTCGTTCTCATGATGACTCGCACTTCCTGTTTTGAGTGCTAGCATCGTCTACTCTCTTGTTGCTTTTTGGTGTTCCGATGCCAAAGGGGGAGAGGAGAGTAGAGACTATTTAGGACACGGGTTCCTTTCCGGGGTTTTCCAGGGTTCACCATTTGCACAAGCCTCGCCTTGCTACTCTATTTGGTTCTTATGGCTTGTGTGACTATTATTTTATATTCCTGTCGAACTTCTTTTCTATTTGTGTGTTGTGTGTTGGACAAGGGTGTATTATTTAAGTACTTGGATATCCTTATGCCATCATGCTTACTTATCTCTAGATATACATGCCTTTAACTTGTCTATATCTTACTTGTTTCCTAAAGATATTGCGGGCTCTCCACACTCCGATTGTAGCACTTTGCATTCCAAAAGCAAATTCAACCAAGTGCATACATTATGGGGGAGTTCAACCAACATATCTA
This sequence comes from Avena atlantica, assembly GCA_910589765.1. NCBI lineage: Eukaryota > Viridiplantae > Streptophyta > Magnoliopsida > Poales > Poaceae > Avena > Avena atlantica. The sequence goes on from OU342734.1 coordinate 76,420,054, forward strand.
TGGGAACACCGTTTTTAAGCTCATCATAATATCCTATTGTGACTCTAGCTCGGTTTGTCATCATTAATCAAAAAGGGGGAGATTCTAAGGGCAAAATGCACTTATCCATTATTTTGGTTATTGTTGACACCGAAGCTAGAGTCTGTACTAATGTGTTGCTCTAGTTCTTACATAGGTTATAGCTCATAAGAGATGATGAGAGGTGGTGTGAGACCCCCCATTCACTAAGAAAAAGAAGAAGCCGGTGTTTTTGTTACATTTCTCGTCATTTATATTGGGTGTCCTTTAGAAATCACCGCACTATTAAGAGGGCTGGTCTCGATGAGCACGTTGGGGATGCAAAACCTCAAATACACATCCAGTACCTATCAGCTAACACACTGATGGCGCCCGGTTTTGACGTGGGAGCGCTTCGTTGGAAACCCCAAGAGCAAGGTGTGAAGAGCACAACAGCAAGCCTTCCCTCAATAAGAAACTGAGGTTATCGGACTAGTAGGAGGAAGGAAACATCTCAAAGGTGTTGCAAGCAACGTGGAAACCTGCACAACACAAACTCAAGACTTTCCCCAATGAACAGTGAGGTTGTCAAGCTCACCCATTTGCTGAAAACAAAGGATTAACTGTATGGTGTGGAAGGTGATGATGGTTTGCAACAAGTAAACAGTGGAGGATGTATCAATGGTAAAGATTGGACCGGGTCCATAGTTCACTAGAGGTGTTCTCCTTAGATAAACAAACATGGCATGAAGGGTAAACAAATTGCAGTAGGACAATTGACAGGACTGAGCAAGGCATAACAATGCAATACTAGACAAAAAGATCCTATGATATTTGATTGGGCAGTACAACAATATACATAGACCGCCATACAACTGCATCTATAAATAGAAGTCCACCTTCAGGTTATTATCCGAACCCCCTCCAGTATTAAGTTGCAAGCAACAAACAGCTGCTTTAAGCAAAGTATGTAAGGTAAACAATCCACTTGTTCCATGAACAAGAGACCGTTGTTTTCTCCCTAGTGGCAACAAAACATCTACTACCTAAGAGATTTCTGTCACTTCCCTTGTAAAAGAGAGGCATGAACCCACTATCGAGCATAAATACCCCCTCTTGGAGTCACTAGCAACTACTTGGCCAAGATAGCTACTAACAACGTATAGCATGCAAGATCACAAACAACACAGACATGCTAGAATCAATAAGACAAAACTATTAATCAATCTGACATAGTAATCTCAATATCCATCAGATCCCCGCAAACACAACATGCATGATTACAAATAGATTAGATCTTGATCATGAACGGAGCTCACAAGATCTAGACATGAAAGCACAAGGAGGAGATACAACCACCTAGCTACTACATGGACCCGTAGTCCAAGGTGGAACTACTCAAGCTTCATACCAGAGGCTGGCATGATGAAGAAGAAGGCCTCCAGAATGATCTCCCCTTCGGCAGGGTGCCGGGAAGAGCTTTAGATCCCCCCGATCTAGGGACGATGGTGGCGGCGGCTACAGACAGTTTTGTGGAATTTTGATCGAGGGTTTCTTATAGGCGAAGAGATGAGTCTGGGAGGCCACCAGGGCGGCTGCACCCCCCAGGCGTGAGGTGGGCCCACCCACGCGGCTAGGGGGTGTGGCCCCCTGGTGAGCCTCCTCCGTCTCGTATTCTGGTTTTTGTGTTGCCCACGGTAAAATATTGACTTTGGCTTTTGTCCCATCCAATTCTGAGAATATTGATTTTCTGCCTTTTTGGAATCAAAAACAGAAAAAAACAGGCAACTAGCACTGTGGCAACTTGTTAATAGGTTAGTACCAGAAAACATATAAAAACACCTCAAAGTGTAAACAAAGCAAAGCAAAGTTGATACTAAACAAGCATGGAACACCAAAAAATTTAGATACGTTTCCGACGTATCAAGCATCCCCAAGCTTAACTCCTGCTCGTCCTCGAGTAGGTAAGTGATAAAAACAATAATTTTGAGGTGACATGCACCATCAAAATCAAGATCAAACCATTTTCAAGCATTGAAAGCTGGGATTAAAGAACTCTAAACATGTGCTTGAAAGATGGAGTTCTAACAATAAGACAAAGTAACTATGCATGCAACATGAAAGGCTACAAACAAAGATCATGAATAACATGCATTGAAAAACGTTTGTTTGTTTCACATACAGAAAACATGGCATGGTGGCATTCAGCTTGTCCCTCATACTGTAGCAAATAGATGCATAGGACACCTTCAAAGTTCATAAGAGTGACTAGATACAAATAGCACAAGAACAAACAATATCACAACATGCATCAGTCAATAAGTTTTGGGACACTTGAAAGAACATTTCATAATCCCTAGTGTTTTGTGTGTTAGATAACAATATCAAGGATTATTTAATGTGTGTTGAAGTGCTGCAGATATCTATCTTAAAAAGGGAAAAGAAACTGCCTTTGGGGGCGGATAATCCACCCCTACCCCCAGAGAGGGGGCGGATCTTCCTTTGGACTTTCTGGCTCTAGGGCAGACTTTCTCCCCAGGCCGGATAGTCCGCCCCTTGAGGGTGCGGATAATCCGCCCCCTCGAGGAATTTCACCAAGTCAAGACCTGGGTCGCTCTCTGTATGGGGTGCGGAGTTTTCCCTGGAGTTTCCGTCCGCCCCCTCTCTGGGGGTTGCGCCTTGGTAAACTTGAAGTGATCCTAGGGGGCGGATTATCTGGCCAGGCTAGAAAATCCGGCCGAAAATCCGCCCCCTCTCCGGGGGTTGCGCTCTTCTGGAAATGGGGTGGGGCGAATTATCCGCCCCCCCAAAGGCAGTTTATTTTCCCTTTTTAAGATAGATATCTGCAGCACTTCAACACACATTAAATAATCCTTGATATTGTTATCTAACACACAAAACACTAGGGATTATGAAATGTTCTTTCAGTCTCCCCCCTTTTTGGTGTTAGATGACAATACTAGGATTTGCAATAAAACCTACTAACAGCACCTTAAGGAAATGAAAGCGGCTCCCCCTAAATGTGTGCATATTTATAATTTTCATTTGAATACAAATGCACACACTAAAGATCAAGCCACTTTCAAAACAAAGACAAGTAAAACAAGGTTAGTTAGGAAATGAAGTCATACCACCGGGATGTGAAAATAGCCAAAGTGAATAATGAAATTATTAGGCTCCAAGCACATCCCACAATATTAATGTAAGCAATAGATAATACCATATGTCCATATGCCATCAATAAATAAATCCAGAATTCCATATGTGTAGATCCACACGATAAATCCAGAATTCCAGAGAACCATACATAGTATTACACGACAGAGTCTTATACAAACCAAGCACAAATAACAAATAAGTTCATGCTAAAAAGGGCACAAGCAAGCAAATAAAACGAATGAAAACGCAAGTGCTTGCGCCCGACCCATGCAAATCCGTGACCTAATAAAACTACTTCTCCCCCTTTGGCATCAAAACGCCAAAAAGGAAGAAGAGCGATGCTAGCGCCCCAGAAGATCGCTCCTCCTCGTCCTCGTCCTCATCGTAGTCATCCCCGTCCCCTTCCTCGTCATCATACTCCTCATCATCAGCAACTGGGGGAGTGGGCACCCTCGGCGGTGGAGGAAACAAGTGACTCTCGAGCTCGCCATAGTTGAACCTATAACTGTTCCACTATGCATAGGGCTCCGGAGCTGTAGGAGCAGGAGGATGGCCAGTGGCACCTGACACATGGTGAAGAATAAGCTGCTAAGTGTGAGCCATCTCATGGCTCCTCCGGTACTCCTCATATTGGCCCTTGTGAGTATCTATGCCCATGCAGAGAATGTGCCGCTGGAACCAATTGAGATGCTTGACCTCACGAGCCATTGGGGACTCAGCGAGACGACGACCACTAGCCCTTGCATCACGCATAAAGGACTCAAAGGCAGTGTAAGGGCGAGAGGTCTTCTGAGCCTTGTTGTAGATCTTCTTTGATTTGTGTAAACCATCCAAATCAGTGCCAAAGTCCTCATGTGGCAGCATATGCTTGATGAGCATCATAATAAAAGGAGCATATGGGATGGAGAGCCGGTTGAGCATCGCATCAGTCATCTCATGATAGATAAAGTCCATCACATCCAACTTATAACATGTAGACGAGCCAGCATTGGTGGCACACTCGTGAGCAAAGGCAAGTAGGGGAACCAGGTTACCGCGGATCTTATCATTGTTTCCTCCACTTGGAGTAATGTTGTCCCGAAAGATGCCAACAAGGGTGGCATACAAAGGCGAGAGGCCAGCGAAGGTACCAACAATGCCATTAGGTGTCATACAAGGAGCAAGCACAGTGTCCTTGGATGGCCTGAGCGGAGAAATAATGCGGTGTCCTGAAGCTGTGTCCCAGCCGTGAAAAGTATACCCAAGAACCTGACCAAAGGTGCGGGAATCAGACTGAATCATTTTTGTCCCTGTCATCCACTTCGTTGTGTGAAGCTCATCTCCGCAGATCACAAGTGTTGAGAAAAAATGCTTCACCACCTTGGAATCATAGTGACACTGTACAGTCATAAGGTGATGAAGCCCCATCTTGTTAGTCACATCCAAAGCTTCATAGAGTCTTGCCTTAGATTGGGCCTCAGTCATATTCAGAGGATGCATAGGACGTATCTTGAGAGGAACATATACATCATCATGGATAGACCTAAAGTGAGAGCACCAAAACATGGAATCCTCTGGCTCACCATCACTGTCAGCATCTGCATAGTAATCTGTTTGGCGCATGGATGAGTACTCAACGCTGTAGATAGCCTTGTAGTTAGGCCGAGACTGCTTGCCCTTGCCCTGCCCTTGTGAGATGCAACCCACTTGGCTTTCTTTGCTTCCTCTGCTATATGTTCAGATTTTCTTGCTAACCGGCGGACCTCAGTTTCGTCAACAAACATTCCCTCTGCAGTGGGCCTGAGATAACAGGCACGGGGACGACGCTTGTAGGTCTTAGGAGCGCATGAACCACCTGTGAAAAGCATGGGAGAGGGAGCATGGGGATAAGCACACACACACAAGTCCAAGAGGCATATTAGAAATAGTAGGAGAACAATCCATGGGCCAGAGGTGTGCAATCAAGCGCTTCATATCCTCTCCATTCATTTGGAGAATCACCGATCTAGTATTTCTTGCAAATATCTAGATCCTTGCTTTTGTTTATATTGATAAACATTGTTCTTGTGACAGCTTGTTGTCATTATGGGAGCCCCCAATTCAGTTGTGGGTGTGTGCCCCGGTAGAGTTGTAAAGGCACCGGTTTCTGCCTCGAAGGGTACCAATAGTGGAGAAGGTTGATCAGGCCTTTCATGGCGAGATCCATCGGAGAATAGGGTGAGGCCTATTGTGGCGTGGTGGTCTTAGAACCGCCCTCTCCTCCAACGCAGATGTACTTCCCTTAACAAGGAAGGAACTGCGGTAAAAAAAATCCCTGTGTCTCCACATGCTCCACTACGGTTTCCTCGCTCCTCTCTTTACGTGCTTAGTAGCTAGGTTTGCATATAGGAAAATTCTCGTAGTTTCATATCTAGAGAATTTACTTTATGCCAAGCCTAAAATTGAAAAAAAACTAAAAATTGAGTAGCACCTATTCACCCTCCCTCTAGGTGCCCATACGATCCATTTCAACACTGCACATAGAACTAAGAATGGCAACTATGCTCTCTTAATGGTGCCTAAAGGTAGAAGGTGGAGACTCAATATAATAATGGAAGAAAGGCCCTTCAAAGGGAAGCAGGGATTTCAAGGTTCAAAAAGAGCTTCCAAAAATTATGGTACTTGTTAGCTTACAGCCCTCATTGCCCCTATCATAAGCATCTTGAAGTGATTAAGGTTAAAGTAAACAAACTATGGAGTATGTGCTTGACAAAGTATAAGTTGGCAATCTCATGTCCCTTGAATACGAGGGCCGCACCTCATGCTACTCAACTTCAGTCACCTGTAACTTCTTGTCATAGTAAGTACATGTGTATCATAGAGAACCGCCAACGGGGTACCCCTTGCACATGGTACAGGAGCTATCCCATAACCAAAATGACAAGGCAAGCAGACAATGAGCATCTTAGCGATATTTTTATTTACTATATGCATAGTTTTTTACTGAGGATGCTTCACAGATTGCTCATTGTGGTGATGTTGCAAGCTTCCACCATGATTAGGCATGGCTTAGGCTAGCGGCCTAGGCATTTCTCTAACACAAAATACATAACTCCATGGACTTATAAGCTCCCTCTTTATTTCACACCGGCGACATCCATACACAAAAGAGCATGATATCAACTTTGTACAAAGTACAAGTACAATGTTGAAAACGTTCCCCATAATAGCATGGTTATGTTAATTCCAACATATAAGTGCAAGCATATACAACTTAGATGACACAATGGTTCAAGTTTATTAGGGTCAAAGAATATAAAGTGTGCCATCAAGTTCGTGAGGGTTTTAATCACTAAGTTTTCACATAACAAAATACTTTTTAATTGGAAGATAGCTGAAAACAAGAATATACTTGGAATGGTGTAACACACCATGCATAGGAATTTATAGTGGACACTTTGGAATAACTTGGTTTCTTGGGAGTTGGAAGCATGAGTAGAGCTTACTCATACAAGTGGAGGCTAGCAAAAGACTGGGAGCAACCAACTAAGAGAGCAATAATGGCCATAATCATGAATAGCGACAAAACATTACTAATCAAAGCATAGAGGGGTACTACAAGTCAATGACTAAATGATTATAGAGGCTATGGTGACTTGTTCATAGTCATAACATGGTGTTAGCATGTGCCAACTCAAGACAAACAAAACATCAAATAATAATACCACAATGCTATGCTTTTGTATGCTAAAACAACACATGATTCCTTCAAGGCACACTAAGAAATCCCAAATGTTTGGAACAAGACATGCTACAGCAATAAGCATAAGGTCAAAACAACACCTAGCATGTCATGCAAAAGTCTAAGTCACAGTCAATGCAAGCTCCTCTTGCACTTTCAAGCAAGAACTTTCTACTCCTTTCCAACACCAATCAACTTATTTGAAACAACACATCGAGAACGGGGGTCCAAACTACTTTATTCAAGCAAACTAAACAACTAAGCAAAGCAAACGAAAACTAAGACTCTCCAATAACAACACAACAGTGCATGAAACAATAAAAATGAAGTGTCTAGAAATACCTGAGCTTTTTATTGATGAAGGGGATGCCTTGGGCATCCCCAAGCTTTGACGCTTGTACGTCTTGGATATTTCTTGGGGTGACACCGGGGTGGCATCCCCAAGATTGAGCTTTTGTCCATACTTCATCTTATTACATCATTCTCTCTCTACACCTGAAATTTTTCCTTCATACAAAACTTCACACAATCTTCATTAGCAACATTAGTGTATTCAAAAGATAATAGACCCTTGGGTTTCGCTTTGGAACAGCAAAATTTTTCACTAAAAACACAAGCTACTATAGCAACTCCTTAAAAAGCTCAATTCCCCAAAAGAGAACTCAAAAAGGAATCAATAAGAAGCAAATGCAAATAATTCGGCAGAAATCTGTCAAAACAGACCAGCATGTAGAAACCGATTTTTTCAAAGACCTTCTGTTGCTCAAATAAAAAAGTGTTGAATTAACGAAAGTTAGCTAACATACTAGGGGATTTATTATTACATTTTCAACTCAATCCGACTTACATAGACTCCTCACAAATTTTTATGGTGGAGGACAGAAATCTGTTTCGGGATAGCAACTCCCCAAATCTTACTTCCCACTCATTAGAGGTCATTCTTGGCACAAAAAGCAAACAAAAAAGATAAGGAGAGGTCATTACTGAAGTAATAAATTCCAAGACTCAAGGAAACTATTGGGTTATCTCCCGACAAGTACTTTTCTTTAACGCCTTTAAGTTAGGCACAAGAAGCAAGAAATCAAGTATTTTCAAAAGAAGAATTAAGATCAGTACTTGCAAAGTCTTCAACTATGAAAGGTATCTCATCCAAATGAGTTTTGGCGGATCCCTTCTCATCTCTCTTTGGTTTACTACTTTCATCAAAAGGATTTTCAGGAACAATCCAATCAAAATTCTTTTCAAAGGCCTCATGCATCCCAACAAGCTTAAAGGGTATAGGTATCTTAAATTCCTCTCTAGGCTTGGTTTTATCTGAAGCACCCACAACATCTACACATGAGCCTAGCATATTAAAACGCTCAAATACCTTTTTGGCTTCCTTAGCAACATCATGGAACTCTTTGAGTAAAGTTTTAAGAATAAATTCTCTCCTCTTAGCATTCTTTTCTTCTTTTAGTTTTAGGGACAAAATTTGCAGCATGGGGTTAAGTCTAACAAACCTAGCCTCCAACATATGAACTAAAGAAGATGCGGCAATTTCATAATTAGGAGCAAGCTCTGCTATAGATTTATCCTCAATATCCTCATGCTTGTGTGGCATCCCGCAAAACCACTACTAGAAAATCGCGTTGTTTTGTGCATTGCATCGTCATCATCATGCATTGTTTGTCTGAAACTATTTTCAAAACGCCTAGTTTTGTTTTCTAAATAGCCCCCGTCTTAATTCAAATTAAAACATCGATCTGGTCAGATCTATTATTTGTCTAAAAAGTATTTCCAAAATGTTTTACAAATAAAATTAAAACTTTAAGAATCTTTTGTCCGGAGAGGCAGTCCGACCGGTCAGGCCAGAAGCCCAATCGGTCCAGACTACCTACAAACGGTCCACCTAAAATCCTAAAACTACCCAACCTAACCTACCCAGCCCCTCTCCACATCACCCCAACCAATAGCCGGTCGCCACCTCATCCTCCCTCTCCCCCCAACCACTCCCACGCTGCCACCTCATTCCCACCCCCTCTCTCTCCCCACAGCCCCTCTCAACTCACCCCTCTCTCTCACACACACTCAGCACACCCCACTCACTGCCAGCCTGGCCCGCCCCTGCCCCGGTCCCACCTTGCCCCACCTCTTCTCCCCTGGTCAAACCACATCCCACGCCACGGGCCCCACCCGCAGCCCACCTTCCCTGGGCAGACCCTCCCCACAGCCAGACCCGCTCCACCCCCCCCCCGTGGCCCCCACCTACCCGCTCCCTCCCCAACCTCCTCTCTCCGCGCGTGACTACGTCCTTCCCCTACCCCGACGCCGCCTTCTCCTCCACCTCCGGCCACCGCTCCCCGCCGGCGCCCCGCCTCCTTCCCCCTCGTCTGCCGCCGCCCCGCCCTTCGCCTCCGCACCTCCATGCGCCACCGCGGCCCCCTCCAACCTCCTCCGCGTGCACCCTCCGACCCCGCGCCCTCCTTCCCTGTCGCGGCCTCCCGCCTCTCCCCTCTCCGGCGCGCCCTCCCCGCCCTCCGGCGAGCGCGCCTGCGCCTCCCCACCGCCTCGGCCTCCCTCTACCACCGCCCATCGCCGCCGGCTCGCGCCCCCACCCCTTCCTCCTCTGCTCCGGCCTGCCGCGCCGCCGTCGACCTCGTCCAGCCGCCCTCGCCCCCTGGTCGGCCTCCGTGGACGCTGTCCGCGCGCCATGGCCGCGACCGCGAAGCTCCAGCCCGGGCCAGCGCCGCCCGCCTCCGGCCGGGCCCGCGCAACCCCGCCGCCTCCTCCGCTTCGTCCTCGCCGGCCGGCCTCCCCCGCCTCCCAGGACGCCCACGCCGCGTCGACCCCGCCTGCGTCCCCGTCCTCGCCTCGTCTGCGGCCGCCCGCCGGCCTCGGGCCTCCGCCTTCCGAGCTCTCCTCGCGTCCTGCCACCTCTGGCCCGCGAGGCTCTGCCCCTGCTGCCTGCTCCGGCCCGCCAGCGTGCCGCCCCGAGCTCCACCCTGCGCCCGCTGCTCCGGCCGCAGCCCACGTCGGCCCGGCCTCGCCATGCGCCTCCTCTACCCTTTGTCTCTGCACCGACCCAGGCCGAGCACCCCGTCTGCCGCCTGCCACCGTTGCCGGACAAGCTTCCCCGCCTCCTCGTCGCTGCCTCCCCATGCTCCTCCGGCTAATGCGAGCGTCGTCGAGCCTGCGACCCTAGCGGCCGTCCTGACCAAGCCATGTTCTCGCTGTTGTTTCGCTTCTCACTCGTCAAGTTAGTCAGATCCAAGCACCCTGGGTACCCTGCCTCCAGCAAGAGATGTAGGTCGACAAGACCCACGCTGGTATTCTTGATGATCTACCACAGCGTAACCGCACCATGAGCTTCGACCCAAGTCCGTCACCGACACCCGAATCCTCGACCAAGAAATTCCAAGGCCTCCATCACGGATGCGACAAGATCTCCCACCTGGACCCGAAGACCGTACCTTCGCGGAACAAGTTCGCGGCCAACGACCAAAGTCGAAACCCCAAGGTCGTCAGCACGGACTCGGAGGATCCCCGGACGATGAGCCCCTCATCTCGGACGCCAAGTTTGACGAGCACCCGGACGCCAAGGTCGCCAATGCGAATACGACAAGTACTTCATCCCGAACGCCGTGACCGTCAACATGGCCCGACCACCGCGGATGCGCCAAGATCTACCCCGTTACCCGAGAACGATTCCGCCGAGAACGAATCCGTCGAACCCTGAACCCCGAGGCCGAACCCCGAACCCCGGAACCAAGATCTGCCGAACCCTAATGTGTGACCCCTTTTCTCGAGCCCTATTTTATAAACGTAATAACAAATTGATGCATATTAAATTGTTCATGCATGCATATTGTCATGTGGTTTGGGGGCCTTATGCCGATTCACCTTATAATTAAATATGGGGCCCATATGCGGGCAAATCTAGTCTTATATTGGCCTCATTTAAATTTGTGTAGCGAACCGGTGCCATTTTCTGCCATGTTAAGACAACATTTAAATTGCGGGGGTTCTAAATAACTTGAACCGTTTAATTAATTGTCGGGGCCCCGGTTCCGCTTAATATTGCCTATTTGCATCGCATCTTTGACATGCCATTCATCATGCATGCATCATGCCGATCTTTTGCCGTAGTATTAAATATTGCATCCGGTGTTTATTCTAGTGTTTTGGTTCTTCGCGGATAAGGCCGTTGAGTTGATGCGAGTGTCGACCCGATCTTCGGTTGAACCTTCGGCAATGTTTTCAGGCGAGCATCTCCCCCTTTCTACCTATCTTACTTTTATAGTATTTATTCCCTCCTGTTGATCTATTGCTATCTGTGTTGCGATGCTCTAGTTTCCGTATCCGTGATATCCCGTGCAGCCTTATATTGCCTTGGACACATCCTATAACCTGTTGTTTGGTAGATAGTTGGACTTGCGCGTCGTCGTCGCTTGCTCAAGTGATGTTGCGTGTCGTCAAGTGCCACAGTTGTTGGTGTATTGCCGCATGTTGATGTTGGAGATGATCATGGCTTTACTTATCGTTCACTTTCATTCCTGTTTAACAACTAAAATTGAAGTAAGTAAGCAGAGGCATCGGTGGGTGATAGATAATATTTGGTTTCCGACCGCCCACTTGTGTCCCGTAGGACCCCGAGTACTTGATACCTGTTCCTTGATTTATCGCGCTATCCACATACGGGGAATTATGGGACCCCCCTTAGCCAGAGCTTGATTCATTCTTATTTCTTGGGGCCACAAACTAGTTTGAGGTTTTATTTACGATCCTGTACTTATGCCATGCTTTACTGCTTTATTTACGATTGTGCGAGGAGCACACTGTATTGTTTAGGATAGTGGCACGATTTCGCGGTGTCGACAAGCCCAGTTTTGGGTTCCCAGTCGTTCACAGCCGTCCCCACAACCTTGAGTCCGTCTCGGAGCCGGCCGGCTTCGTTGCGGGTCTACTTTAAGGGGTGGCCCCCTGAAATATTTCTGAATCCTGTGATTGCTTTGTCGCGAAAGCCTCGTTGGGTTTTGATTTGGTTTTTCCGAGGTCGATCGTGTGTGTGTTGCTATTTGTGCACCCCGGCCGGGTTAAAACTTTCTGAAAGCCGTGTCCGCAGTTATGGACGACTTGGAGCACAGTATCTCGATCATAGACAACTATAACTAAAGTAGTGCTATAAATTTGACTTTATAATGACTAGTAATCAGCTTCATCATAATGGAATGGCTAAATAATACTGCCCACAACTGCTTGTCTGGATTGTCGCTTGCGACCATTGTATTTGACTAGTAAGTATTGCAACTATAACGGAATGGCTAATAAAAGTACCAACAACTGCTGGGTTTTGGGTTATCTCATGCTAATTGTATCTGATTAGTAAGTGTCGCAACTACAACGGAATGGTTAACTAAAAGTGCCCACTGCTTATTTTATCAGGATGATTATCTATACCTGACTAGTAATTGCTGCAACGATAACTGAATAAATAAAACTGCCAACCGTGTGAGTTCCTCGGTTGACATCCTCGTTTGGTCTCGAGGGGGAATACCAGGATGGGATTGTTTGGTGTTAGCATCAGGTTGGTTATGGATAGGTCTTCCTTACCCCTCTCTGATAGCCGCCAGTTGAATCGAGTCTCTATAGGGTGTTCAGTGCATGCTGCCGCTGCCGCTTCAGTCCACAATACCTATGTAGGCGAGGACCGCCGAATTCTAGCCTCGCCGTGTACTGGCCTCAGTACTGACGCTCCTCTTTTTCCTTTGCCCTTTGTCGGCACCCCTTTTGTTTAAGCAGGTTTTGAGATCGACGTCGTTAGCAGGGTTACCCTTCCGGCTTGGCCTGGGCAGGGTTATGGACGCCATTGGTTATTCTTCAGGGCTCTTAGCCCCATTTGCATCTTGTCCGTAGTCGGACGCTCTATCATTTTCAAGGTGATTTGGATCTTTGTATATTATATTTGTATTCTTGACTCATTGAGTCGCTGTTGTATATATATCTGTTATGTGGGTCCCATCGAGGACTGTTGTGTAATGTTATTACTTCGTTTTCCACCCGCACGAAAGTGCCTGGTGGGCACCTTTGAATCGTTTCTATGCGGGTTTGGCGGGTTTCGCTAAAACTTGCATAGGGTCGATTCTGAGGGTGTTACAGCTTGCTAACATGATTAAAGAATTCTTCAATATTATCTTTCCCAATTATGGAGCCACTCCCTATCGAAAGGTTCTCCAGGGCGAACTTGGGGAACAACATGGTGAGATAGAGCAAGGTGGCAACTAAAGTGGGAACTAATTTTTTGTGTGTTTTTTATAAGAAAAAGCAAACCAAACTAGACTAATTTTTTTGGAGTTTTTGATAAAAAGAGGCAAACAAAACCAAGCAAAAAAAACTAAGCAAACTAAAAACAAAGTAAAGAGAAAGGTTGAGGAGGACTCCCCTCGTGAAGACGTCCTTAGCCTCCCGGCAACGGCTCCAGAAAATCTTGATGGCGCCCGGTGTTGACGTGAGAGCTCTTCCCTCAGTAAGAAACCGAGGTTATCGAACTAGTAGGAGGAAGAAAACGTCTCAAAGGTGTTGCAAGCAACGTGGAAACCTGCACAACACAAACTCAAGACTTTTCCCCAACGAATAGTGAGGTTGTCAAGCTCACCGGTTTGCTGAAAACAAAGGATTAACTGTATGGTGTGGAAGGTGATGATGGTTTGCAGCAAGTAAATAGTGGAGAATGTATCAATGGTAAATATTGGACCGGGGTCCATAGTTTACTAGAGGTGTTCTCCTTAGATAAACAAACATGGCATGAAGGGTAAACAAATTACAGCAGGATAATTGACAGGACCGAGCAAGGCATAACAATGCAATACTAGACAAAAAGATCCTATGAGATTCGGTTAGACAATACAACAATATATATAGACCGCCATCCAACTGCATCTATGACTAGAAGTCCACCTTCATGTCATCATCCGAACCCCCTCCAGTATTAAGTTGCAAGCAACAAACAACTGCTTTAAGCAAAGTGTGTAAGGTAAACAATCCACTTGTTCCATGAACAAGAGACCGTTGTTTTCTCCCTAGTGGCAACAACACATCTACTACCGAAGAGATTTATGTCACTTCCCTTGATTAAATAGAGGCATGAACCCACTATCGAGCATAAATACCCCCTCTTGGAGTCACTAGCAACTACTTGGCCAAGATAGCTACTAACAACGAAGAGCGTGCAAGATCACAAACAACACAAACATGATAGAATCAATAAGACAAAACCATTAATCAATATGACATAGTAATCTCAATATCCATTAGATCCCAACAAACACAACATGCATGGTTACAAATAGATTAGATCTTGATCATGAACGGAGCTCACAAGATCTAGACATGAAAGCACAAGGAGGAGATACAACTATCGAGCTACTACATGGACCCGTAGTCCAAGGTGGAACTACTCACGCTTCATACTGGAGGCTAGAATGATGAAGAAGAAGGCCTCTGAGATGATCTCCCGTCCGGCAGGGTGCCGGGAAGAGCTTCAGATCCCCCGATCTAGGGACGATGGTGGCGGCGGCTACAAACGGTTTCGTGGAATTTTGTTTGGGGGTTTCTTATAGGCGAAGAGGCGAGGCTGGGAGGCCACGAGGGCGGATGCACCCCCCAGGCACGGGGTGGGCCCACCCGCGTCCAGGGGGTGTGGCCCCCTGGTGATCCTCCCCCGTCTCGTATTTTGGCTTCGTGTTGCCCACGGTAAAATATTGACTTTGGCTTTTGTTCCGTCCAATTCCAAGAATATTGATTTTATGCCTTTCTGGAACCAAAAACAGAAGAAAACAGACAACTGACATTGTGGCAACTTGTTAATAGGTTAGTACCAGAAAACATATAAAAACACCTCAAAGTGTAGACAAAGTAAAGCAAAGTTGATACTAAACAAGCATAGAAAATAAAAAATTATAGATACCTTTTCCGACGTATCACACACCCACCTGAGATGAGCCAAGTGTCTAGTTAGAAAATAGCTCGAGTAAGGGTTTCTATGAAACCATCAAGAAATCGGGCGCCGCCAAAAATCTCACCGGAAAAGTCCGATGGCCACTGGAAATTTCCGGTGCACGCCGAATCACAACTCTATCTAGTGGTTCGGCTGAGCACCGAAATTTCCGGCGGTCAGCATAAATTTCCGGCGAGGTTTTGGTTCACCGGGTCTGGCGCCGGATAATCCGGTGGAAGGTTACGGTTAGCCGAGTCTGCCGCCGAAAATTTCTGGCACAGAATCCGGCGTCACCGAAACTTATCGTCGGTTCCTTCGTAGTCACCCCAAAACGGCTAGTCTTCCACCTAGACTATATATACCCACTTTCTTCTCCATTGAGATATTAGGCATTCTATTCAGATTCAACCTTGAGCTCTCTCTCTCACCGTTGTTGAAACACCAAAAGCTTCAGGCTCTCCCATTCTACCCAACCAAATCCAAATCTCTTTGGTAGAAAGGAAGAGGAGGTCCCGATCTATGTTTCCACCAAGCCTTGAGTTCACCGAGTTTGCTTATTACTCTTTGTTTTTGGGAAACTCTAGGCAGCTAGGGTCGCCCAGAGGCATTCATCTTGTAATTTGCCCCGTGAAAAGTTTGTGAGGGTTTGAAGACTACCTTAAAGTCTACCACGAGTAAGTGAGCTATTTCTTCATGGAATAGGCTCAGAGACGAAGGTGAGCCTTAGTGGCATTGGAGAATTCTTCGTGGAACCTCACACCTCTCCATCGTGACGTAGCCCCTTCCCAAAGGGAGTGAACACGAGAATACATCTTCGTCTCCACGTGCTTTGATTATTCCTAAACCGGATCTCTTACTTGTGTTGCTTACTTTATGATAGCTTTCGTGCTTCAAGTATCTTGTATGATTATTTAGGTTGTCTCACCTAGTTTGCATTTAGGCACACTTATATTCCGTAAAGCCTAAAACTTGCAAAATATTATAAAGAAATTTGTAGAAATCTATTCAACCTCCCTAGGTTAACCATCTTATCTTTTTATTTGTGAAATGAATGCATCTAAACAATTTTTATGTATAAATTAACCTATACACGAAATAACATCTACTCCCTCCGTTTGAAAATATAAGATGTTTTAGGTAGATGTATCTAGACATCTTTTAGTGCGACACACCTAAAATATCTTATATTTTCAAACGGAGGAAGTACATACATTCGTTACATAAAGCTAAAATATCTTATATTTCTAAACTGAGGGAGTAAATGTTACGAGAAAAATACTTTATTCATAGGTAAATATACTCCCTCATACCCATATTAATGATTTAGATTTGTTAAAATTTAAATGAATCTATATATTAAATAGTGTCTAGATTTAGATAAATATGAGTCAATTAATATGGGTTTGGAGGGAGGAACATTTTTTTAACTGCAAGTAACTTCAAAATAAAAGTAATATATTTTATTATTGTGATTCCCAGCGGCCAAACAACATAATTGCAAGTTCTGTCTTCTGTAGGTGAGATGCCGGGTAGAATCGATGCCCCCGTTCAGCTAAAGCAACCACACGGCCCCAACAACGGAAGAAATGGTAGTAAATACTCCCTTCGTTTTATTTTAAAATATAAGATGTTTTAATTTTTGTAACGACGCGGATTTACTAAACAAAGGCTTAGCTACGCATAGACTTAAGACCGTTGGATAAAGAGATCACATGTAATGCTAGTTTAGATGGTAGTGGCTGACTCTTGAAAGGAGTAATGGTTTCTAACGGCGTTTGCACCACACCGTGTGTACATGCATGCAATGCCTAGGAGATCGAGCAAACCCTAATTTTTTAGCTCGCTGTTTGGCAAAGAAACTTTTAGCATCTAAAATAGAAAGATAAAGTGAACAAGCTTAAAATAAGTTCTGCATGCAAACGTTTCCTGCTATGCATCACGTGACTCTTAGCGTAGACAAGGATTACAAGGGTACCAGAAAATATTTCGCAATTATTTATCTATCAGTGAAGACATAAGAGATGGCATTCTACTTACTGATAGATAAGTGACTTGGTTAGGGTTTAGTTTGGTTAGTGTTTACCGCATGTAGTATATTAGGGTTTGCCTCACCTAAATAAATTTTGATAAGCTTTGTTTTGCTAGGGCTTCATGCATGCATTGAAGGAATTGGGTTTAACGCAATGAAACAAGGCTTAGTTTGGTTAGGGTTTACCGTATGTAGTATATAAGGGTTTGCCTCACCTAAATGAAATTTGATAAGCTTTGTTTTGCTAGGGCTTCATGCATGCATCAAAGGAATTGGGTTCAACGCAATGAAATAAGGCTTAGTTTGGTTAGGGTTTACCGCATGTAGTATATTAGGGTTTGCCTCACCTAAATGAAATTTGATAAGCTTTGTTTTGCTAGGGCTTCATGCATTCATCAAAGAAACACTAACGGCGTTACTACTGAGCCAACGTCCTGGGTCTGGAAACATGTGCTCCCTATATTAAAAGAGAAGATAATTAACAGTGGATACGCTATGCGCACATATTCCCTATATCTTGTGTATATATTCGAAGTGAACCATATACTAAAATACGTCTAGATATATTTGTTTTATAAAACTAAAATATCATATATTATAAATTGAAGGTAGTAATATAAATAAATCTATATAATAAAAGATATATATATATATTAAACACAACCTAAAACATTTTATATTTTTAAACGGATGGAGTACATGTCAAACGATCGTAGTGATGTCTCGCCGGCTCGCCGCTGCCCGCTGGCCACCTAGGGGTTTCATCGTGCGACGGCACCGCTGCATCGGGCAATTTAAAAATACCGAAGAAGCGAAAGAGGAGGCGTTGCCGCTCCACACCTGTTGTCTCGTCACGACTCGTGTCGTCAGGCCGGCACACCTGCTTTTTTCTGAGATGAGAGGAAAACCGCGTCATCCCTTTCCGACCCCACTTGATTCTGCGCGTCCCCTAGATAACAGAATGCACCAGATTTCCTCCACGGAACGCTACATTCCAGAACAACCAAGAAAGATACTAACGGACCACGCTTTCGTCCCACGCGTCGGCCTACCAATCGTCGCACGCCAAGGCCGAACGATTTGCATCATCTCGCGACCTATCCACGTAGCCGTTGCTGCCACATCCCGCGCGCCGGCGCAGGCCGTCGTACACCAGCGAGGCCCCGAGAATCCGGGCCGGACCACCACGGTCACACCCATATCTGTCGCGACCGCGTCCGCGACCGCGCGCCTCCTTTAATTGCCCCAGCGCTCACACCGCCGCGGCCGCATCATTCGCTCGCGTTCCACTCCCTCGCTCACACGATGCCGCCGCCGCCGCGCCTACTCCTCGTCCTCCTCCTCGCGGTCCTCGTCGGCGCCGTCTCGGCCCATGGGCGCATCCTCCTCGCCTTCGACGGCCTCCCGCGGAGCGCCGACTCTACCGCTCTCCGCCTCCCGTCGGAGTCGGAGGGGCAGCGGCCGTTGCCGCGGGCGGGCGGGGCGGAGCAGGGGTGCGAGATGACGTACGGGTTCCTGCCGTGCACGGAGACGGCGGCGGGAAACCTCTTCCTCGCCCTGGCCTACGGCTTCCTCATGTTCAAGTCCGCCACGTACCTCTCCGCCGGCAGCGAGCTGCTGCTCGAGATCCTCGGCCCAGGGATCGTCGGCGGCCTATTCCTCCCCATCCTCGGAGCGCTCCCTGACGCCCTGCTTATCCTCGGTGCGTTCCCTGCCAGCCCTTCTTCACCATCATGTTTGTGTCATCTCGTGATGGTCCTTCGCTTTTCTTTTCTTAGAGAGTGGATGACCCTTCGCCTGTTGCACCCGTGTCATGACTGATCACTCCTCTTAGTTTTCTGATCGTTTCTGCGTAGTTATGCATTTGCTTATGTACCATTTCTTGGTATTTCTGCAGTTGTTTGAGTCGTTAAACTCCTTTATTTTAAAAAGAGCGGTTGAGCTTTCGATAGCTGACACACGAGAATATAAGTTTCTTTATTTTTAGATTGCTCACCACATGTGCCATGTGGTATAAGTTGACTACCTTGACGACTCAAAGTTCAGTTGTGGACTGATTCGACTGAAACGTTAACCGTGGTGCTTCAATTTGCTTACTAGCTAGATGAACTGGTTGTCACAATTTTAATTACTCGTCCTGCAGGTGCTTTACTGCTTGTGAAATTGTGTGATACTGCAACAGTTAGATGAATAGTACTCCCTCTGTCCCAAATTAATTGATGCAGATTTGTCTTGATATGACGTCTTTTAGTGTATATATACATGTGAATCTAGACAAACGCGTGTCTTAGATTAATTTGGATGGATGGAATAGTGTAATACAATAGTACAAACTTAATACACTTTCGAATGATCATGCCTTGTAGCTTGAAATCTACCAAGGCAATACTCAACTAATAACTGTTTTATTGCCTTTCTTGTTATCCAGCTGATCTGAGCTTTTCATAAGAGTGCTTTTAATATTCATAAAATCATATTCTTTGTGTCCCACTTCTACAAACACTAAAGTTCTATTTTGCATGCATAACGTGTATATTCTGTGTATTTCAGTTTCTGGCCTCTCTGGCTCTAAGGAGGTTGCTCAAAGTCAGGTTTTGATCGGAATGGGCCTGCTTGCGGGATCGACGGTCATGCTTTTAACCATCCTTTGGGGATCTTGTGTTGTTGTTGGTAAATGCGATCTCTCAGAGAATTCAACTACAGTTGATTCTCAAGATACGAAAGCCTTCAGTCTTTTTGGTAGGTCAACTCATTTCTCAAATTCCACTCTGAGGTCTTACCTGAGAAAATGCCATTAAATTCAGCTGACATTCTGGACTTCCAAGAAAATCGTTGAACAATCTTACCAGCTAATTAATTCATATATTTAGTTTCATTCCGGTACTCCACATCACCACAATAGTTTAGATAGGGTCTTCAATTCTTTTGTTTGGACTCAAGGGTTAGGCTTCATGAAACTCAATGCATTTGTTGAATCACGCAGGATAACAAATTCTGATTTTGTTCTGTTCTAACTGTTCCATGAACATTAATTTCAACATTATATCAGTATCATGGCTGCTAGTAGTTATCTTCTGCAGCGTAGTTAATTAGTTTCCATGGTTTGTATCAGTACAAACAATCGTATCTTTCTGATATTTTGCTAAATAACATCTGTACTGTTGCAGGCTCTGGTGTTTCCACTGATCTTCAGACCAGCTATGCAGCAAGAATCATGGCAATATCAGTTCTTCCATTTATTGTTGTTCAGATCCCGTCAATTTTGAAGCTCCAATCTGGTCATCGGTTAACTCTAATGCTTGGGTTTATAGTTGCTGTGCTACTTCTACTCACTTATTGTCTATATCAGGTATGTCCTGGCCTCAGGAAAAAAGTGAACTCTGTGTTTCACCTTCTCTGCTTCATGACAAATTATGGTCCTCCAACTGCAACCTCTGCAAGTTCATGTATGGAAGTGTGCATCTGGAGCTAGTTCGTGTACTGCGGGTGCATTTTACTTTTTAATAATTATATTTCTCAGTAGTATTTGTATGTACAGTTGTCTGAAAAAGGTATGAATATTTCGACACTTTATGAAATCTAGAAGGTCATGTCTTTTAACAAGAATAAATGGTGCCGATCTACCATCCATCTGAAATCTTGTGGCATATGTTCATTTACGTCTCTTTTAACAAGAATAAATGCTGCTGATCTACCACCCATTCTAAAATCTTGTGGCACATGTTCATATAGTGTTGCTAATTTTCCAAGGGTGAAATTGCACATTACTTACTATTGATTACGATCATATTTCTCTGTTGAACAATGCTCGCATCGTCGACAAACAGATCTTTCAGCCATGGATCCAGAGGAGAAAATTAGAATATTCAAGACTGAAGCATGTAATGTCGGGACTTCTGAAACATGCTCAGATGCATACTTTTGGTCGCCTTATGGATGGTGATGGCAGCCCAAATGTTCATGTCATAGAGAAGTATGCACTGGTCTGCAGTTTGTCTTTTACCTATTTTTCATCCAAGAAAACTCTTCTAAATGATATCCTAAAACTGGCAGGTTATTTCACAAAATTGATCTGGATAATGATGGAAGGATAGAGCGTGGTGAACTACAAGCTTTCATCGTTGGTATCAATTTTGAAGATATTGACTTGGATAGTAACCTAGCAGTGGATCAAGTCATGGCTGACTTTGATAGATCTCAGAATAATCTCATTGAAAAGGGGGAATTTATTGATGGGGTCCTTAGATGGCTGGAAGAAGCTAAGCGTGCAGTCGTTACTTCTGGTGTCTACTCGAAAAAGTTCATGGAGGATTTTCACACTGTAAGTCTAAGCCACATGTTTGTGCAGTCATTTTTTCCATAGAGATAAACTGCGTCATCCTTGAATTGTGCAGACAACAAGGGACGAACATAATGCGCTGCTTGAAAAGGATGAAGATGATGGCGAATCTATTGAAAATCCAACCTGGACCTGTTCTAAGGCCGTTGCACTTTTGCTTCTCGGAACTGCAATGGCAGCGGCATTTGCAGATCCACTTGTTGATGCTGTGCACAACTTTTCAAGTGCAACGAGTATACCTTCTTTTTTCATTTCCTTCATTGCGATGCCCTTGGCTACCAATTCCAGTGAGGCTGTATCAGCAATTATCTTTGCAAGCAGAAAGAAGCAACGTACTTTGTCTCTAACATTCTCTGAGGTATGTCTGCTGCATGCTTTATGTTTACTGTTGACTATTGGAGATACCTTGGTCTCAATGTTTTTCCCATTTTTCTCTAAACTTTCTTGTATTTGTTTCTGCTATACCGTTGTCTTAGTTATTTGATACCTTTATATATTGCAAGGTATTTTCTGGAAGAAATTAGAAATTATTTTTTCAAAGAAGTGATAGTTGTTATAGACTGTGTACTTGAGCTTCATTGGCGCTTTGCTGTTACAGTGGATTCTCATATTCTTGATTTTAGCAGCAGCTTTTAGATACATAAGAGTGTTATGCTACATTCTTCTTTTTTCTTCATCGAACAGCAAATAAATATTTATTCCATTCAAAGACATAGATAGAATGTGAGAGGACAATCTTTAGATTTTAGATACATAGAAGCTTCAAAAACATGGTACTATAATTTTCCAAACAGTTTAAAATATACACACGACACAACACATCCCACGAATGCTCAAACTGAGTGTTAGAAGGCCGCAAAACACATGTGTTGATGGTATTAAGTGCTTGACCATGCAAAAATATGGTATTGAGCGCTTGAGCTCCTAGTAGGTTGAGTGCAGTTTGCTAGAAGTTGGTTTTTTTTTTTTTTGGAATTGCTAGAAGTTGGTTGAAATAGCATATCTCTCGTAATTGAAAATTCTACTCCAATGAGATAATTCAAAATCTGATTGACTGAATGATTTTTGGCATCACTATATACAAGTCACTGTCGACTCTTTTTGCAAAATCTGATTGATTGAATGGTTTTGGCATCACTACATATAAGTCACTGTTTGGCCTTTGCATGAATATACGATGCATATAAAAGACTGGCCACATGAAAATGATTTTTAAGCTGTCACACTTTTTCTAGGATATACGTACGAAAAGGGCACCAACGGTCATTGGGTTTTCCCTCGAGCTCTCGTTTGTCGGTAGCTAGGATTTTCAATTGGACATGCAGCCATGGACATAGTCATGCTTAAATACCACAAAAATGAAAATCTACGTATGTACTAGCGACTAAGAGACATCATACTGGCTGCTCTCGTTGGTTCAAGCAGATTTTATGAATTTCAAAGATAGGTGACTGTCATAAGACTGGACTGTCGTTACTTTTGACTTAATGTGCAACTGCAAAAATAGTTAGAGAAAATTCCATAATTTATTGTTGTTTGAGGTATGTTCTATTGGAGCCTCTCGCATTGCATGTTTGTGATAGGGCGGTACTGCACTTTGTTCACACCCCATTTCTAGCCTTACTATGCCGCAGTTTCTGCAGTTTTCAGAAATTCCAAACAATAGAATTACATGCGATGTTGTCATTTGAATGCAGGTCTACGGTGGAGTGACTATGAACAACACGCTCTGCCTGGCCGTGTTCTTGGCTCTTGTTTACATCAGGGGCTTAACCTGGGACTTCTCGTCAGAGGTCCTTGTGATCTTCCTCGTGTGCATCATAATGGGCCTCTTCACCAGCTTCCGGACCACGTTCCCGCTGTGGACGTGCTTCGTCGCTTTCCTTCTGTACCCATTATCGCTGATCTTGGTCTACATCCTCGACTACAAGTTTGGCTGGTCGTAGACCTGACCTGAGTAGTGATTAGTTGATACCTCTGATATAGAGGGGAGAGATGTTGGCATGGACTACTCTTCTTCTGCTTGTAAACCTCATCTGGTAGACTGGTACGGTGTTCTGCTCGGGTGGATGCAGTGCAGACTACGCTTTGACATACTGCATACTTATGACAGTCACTAGTAAAGCTAAGATGAACTCTCTTCTTCTCCTTGTGTGTTCATGATTGCAATTACAATTGCTTTTCACATTGGGTACTGGATATTAGCCCAACAACAGAGCTCTTAACTCATGATATTAGCCAGTGTCCAAATGCCTACTGAATTGAGGAGCGAAACTACACGCTGTCGGAACTGTGTACTAGATTCCCAGATCTGGGACTTGGCTGTCCTGGAGCGACGGCTGGAGTAGGGGGCTGGCGGCATGGCCATGCCAACGAAGTTAGGTGAGATGAACGAGGAGGAGGAAGAAAGCCGACGGATGTCAGGAACGTTTCCACCTAAGCCTTAAAATGTGGCATCATCTTCACCGGGCCGACCCACGGTCTGTTGTTTTTATTCTTGGGTTGGACCGTGATCGATATGGGTAAAAGACCCGGCCTGTTCGGCCAGCCGCGTCCAGCGATGTGATCCATTTGTCTGTGCTGGGCAAGGCAACTTTATTTTTCAGATTCAAACACATCACGCTAAAACAAGCATAATTCATATTTAATTTACATTCAAAATATAAAATACAGAATTTGACCTAATCCTAGCCTTAACTATCGATCTTCGCGCACCGGCTCCGCCTCGTCCATCTATGGGTCGAGGTCGGTGTACTCTGAAGACGTCCAAAGGTTGAGCGGCGGCAGGGCCGGAGCAGGAGCGGGCGCAGGCGGGTTGATCGCCCGCACATGCCACTGACCGTGCTGGAGGTGCGTCCGATTGGAGGCGTCCAAACTGGCAGCAGCGGCGACGAAGGCAGCTGGGCGTCCGTCTCAGCCACCAGGGTGAGCTCGAGGGCCTCCTCGTAGCCGCGCCACTGGGCTTCCTCCTCATGCACAGACCGTGCTGGAGGTGCGCCCGATTGGAGGCGTCCAAACCGGCAGCAGCGGCGGCGGAGGCAGCTGGGCGTCCGTCTCAGCCACCATACGGGTGAGCTCGAGGGCCTCCTCCTAGCCGCGCCACTGGGCTTCCTCCTCCTGCGCGCTGGCCGTGATGGCCTGCTTGATGAAGGCGTCCTTGTCGTAGCCACGCGCCAGTACCTCGTGGTACTCCCGGGGCAGGTTCGCGGAGACGTCATCCACCGTCTCCTGCTTGACGACGATGTCATCATCGCCGCCCTCGTCGTTGTCGTCCTCGCTGTTAAACTCGGCGTCAGAGTGGTTGACGGCGCCCTCCTCGTCCGAGTCGATGTCGGGGCCGGGGTAGACCTTCCCCGGCTGCAGGTCATGGCGGATGGTGGTGGCGCGGCGCACCTTGTGCTTCCAGTCGAGGAACTTCTTCCAGTAGGTCTCGCTCTGGTAGGCGGCATCCCACCGTTGGGCCGACGGGAGGCCCCTGATCCGGCGGTGGATTTTCTCCAGCCCTTTGCCCTCCTTGGGCACGGGCGGCACCGGGACACAATCCCGGTTGAGGTGCCAGCCGATAGGGAGGGACACGTCGTTGTGTCCGATGCTCCGTCCCTCTCTCTAGCGGCACTCGCACTCCACGATGCGAAAGTACTGCCGCTCGCGGCGCTCTCCCTCCGGCCGTGGTGGCAGGCGAGCCTCCACGTGGCGGTCTCGGAAATCCTCCGTCCGTGGCGGCACGCAAGCCTCCACATGGCGACCTCGGAAATCCTTTGGCCGCAGTGGAGGCGGCAGTGACGTGCCGCGGAGGAAGGCCGGCAGCCGGCCAAAGCGCTGGCTGCTAGAGCCAGATGCCTTGTGGTCGTTCTTGCCCCTCCCCCTCTTTAGCCACGACGACGTCTTTATCGTTCGCGGTGGTGGTGGCTGACGGGTGGGCCAATGGCACGCGCGGGCACGACGTCCGTGTTGCGTGTCCGGGCTGAGGCAACCGAGCCCCAGAATTGATGCATGGATCGGTCGAGCCGGACGCGTTTCTCCGAATTGGTCGTCCCGCTAGGCGTCGTGTATGTCCCACGCGTCTGCGCGGACAGTTTCGAACACGCGTGGACCGGATAGGTCAGCTCGATAGAGATACCCTTAGAGCATCCCTAACAAATCCTTAAAAAAACATAAAACTGGTACTCCTTAAAATGTGGAACCATAAAGCATCTCAGATCCTTGGAAAAAGCAATAAACTGGAAAACTCTGGCCGTTTTTTGGTTATGGGCTTTTTGTGCCCTGATGAGCTTCGCGTGGATATATATCTTTATCTTTATACTATTATTTTAAATAAAATATTATATATTAACATACAAACCGTATTATTAAAAAATTTCAGTTCTCTTAGGTACCCTGGTGACATGGTTATACCCCGCGGGTGCATGACCTCAGCATACCTAGGCCAGTCCAAGGAAGGCCCACGGCAAAAGTACGTTGGCCCATAAAGACTTTCGGGTGGTTCAGGCCCATGGTGCCTTCGGATCCTTGGAGAGCAAGACTAGATTAGATATGAAATTCAAAGGGGTAAAACCCTAAAACCTGTAACCGACTAGGACTATGTCCGGGACCTGCCTAAGTCTATATAAGGCCAGGAGGGCACGACCTAGATCTCTCGACTCATACTCTCGCATACACACCTCCACGCGCAGATTGCATCTGCGCACCCTGTAATCTTCGGTTCCGCCGTAATCAAGAGCAGAAAGCAGGAGTAGGGTTTTCCCTCCGGGGGCCTGAACCCGGGTAAACCTTGTGTCCCCGTGTTGCTTGTTTGCTAACCGTTCCACGATCTCCAACATCTCATCTTCTTCAAAACTCAAGTCCATAACAATGGGCACTGATGAGATCAAACCTCGTCAATTGGCGCCGTCTGTGGGAACTGGAGGTGCTGATTGTGCGATCGTGACGGTCCCAACCCGATCGATCTACAACTCTGCAGCAACGGAGAGCCATCTCCTCTTCGGTGCTTTCGACTTCACCGCCCACTCGCCGGCCACCATGAAGGACTTCGAGCCCGTAGGCGACGGACTCGAAATCTTGTTCGGGAGTTTCTGCTTCCAAGTGGGGCAAACTGGCACCCTCCGCCTACCTGAGCGGGTGCCCCTACAATCAATCAGGCCCGCCTCGTGGGCCCCACACCCCGTGCTACGCACAACATCATCAGCAGATGATTCCTACGACAGCAGCTGCTGCAACTTCGATCTGTGCGATCCGCCATCGGATACAGGGACCTAGGGTTCCGGATCTGAAAGCTGCGGCAGCAGCGGGCCAATCTACGAGCGTTATCAATGCGCCGCAGTCATCCAAAGCGACGTGGATCAGCAAAAAGAGTGCGTCTAAAACTTGCACCCATCAAACCATTGTTATATCATCTAGAAAAGTTTGTAAAAGAAAACTAGAGGGCTCATCGACCCAATTACAAAAATATCTCGAAATGAAACTCTCCCTAACTATTTCATGAACAACCTTATTGCAATTTCTACCGCAATGATTGAACTAAACATTCCCAACAAAAATCTTATGTTCTTAATGGTTTGGTACATTATTTTTAGTTTCTGATTCTACCTTGTTAGAAAATATTACTCTTTTGCCATCACCAAGTAAGATTACCGTTTCGTTGTTTCCACGTTATAGTGTTTAGCCCAACACGGCGCAAGTCTCTTCTCTAAACATGTGCAACCAGCCTAGCTAAGCAGATAATTAAATCTCAGTCACTCTGTTTAGGTTTTTCTGTCCTAGCCGCCGTTTCTCCTAGAGTTAGCCGCCCCCAACACCTCTTCTATTCGGTTTCCCTCCTTTGGCCGGCTTCGTCATGTCGTGAGGGGTGGGAAACTCGATCTATGAGTTGAGTTCTTGATAAAAGTAGTGTTTTTAGAAGATTAAGTTAGGGTTTTGGTAGACATCTTGTTGGCGTCTACATCAATAGAGATATCTTTGTTTGCAATAAGTGATCGTCGGTCCTTCGTTTGATGACGAGATCTTCCTGGTGTAATGGTGGTGTTGTATTGAAGTTCTATATGTATGGTCTTTTAGATCTTGCTTCGCCGGATCGATTTTTGAATTTTTTTCTTATGGTTGCCGTGAGAAGGATTATCCTTGTAATATTCGTCCTGGCTACGTCCTTGACAATGAAGATTCATACTCTTAATTCTTCTACGACGTCGATCAGCCTGTTTGGTTTCTTTTTCCCGAAATACTAGTGGTGGTATTTTTGTCGATGCGTGCATACACGTAGCCTTAGTATTGCGACTTAAATTAAAATTATAGAAGAATTCTAATTAGTATTTACATGTCTATGTTTGATATGTGACGTTGCCGAGACGATCACTAGCGAGGAACTGGAAAGAGAAAGAGTGCGAGGATGAACACGAGAGAGTTTTTGCATCACGTACGACCGTGCGACCTTTTCCGGTTTGCCTTTTATTATCAGGAGTCTGATCCACAGAACTTGCTAACTAACAACTGAAAAAAACGCCACACACTGGAGAACTTACTGTCCGTGCCATCCCACGAAGTCCAACGTGCAGCAGCTACCTACTCCTCCACGATCGCAATAAAACTGGATCGGGACGAGGAACTAGTCTATGCTATGACTAACTCAAACTCTGAACATGGTATAGACACACACACTTCACGTCAGGTTTATTCAGAGACTAACAGAAAACTACTTAGCAATAGATATTTATTCCTACAAATCACCCCCTAAAACTTGTTGCTACTTCAGCTCACCTTGATCACTCCAAGCGTCCGCCTCAGCTCCACAAACTTGGCTCGTGCAAGTGACTTGGTGAGGATATCTACTAACTGCTCATATGTTTGAATATGATCAACATCCACCTTGCCCTTCTCGATGCACTCTCTAATGAAGTGGAATCGAGTGTCTATGTGCTTGCTCCTGTCGTGGTGCATAGGATTCTTGTAAAGTGCGATTGCTGATTTGTTGTCCATGTAGAGCTTCACTTTCTTCGGCTTCTCTCCAAGCATTTCTCCTAGCAATCTGCTCAACCAAACTGCCTTGCAAGACGCTGTTGAGGCTGCAATATACTCTGCTTCACAGTTGGACAGCGCAACGATTTTCTATTTCTAAGAAGCCCGTGTTACTGCACTTGATCCGAGAAGAAAAACGAGCCATGTTGTGCTCTTGCGATCGTCCAAGTCGCCAGCCAGGTCACTATCACTATAACCCGTGATGACTTCTGGACCAGCTTCCCTCCTAAACACGAAGCCAAGGCCGGCAGTTCCTTGAACATGTCGAAGAATCTGCTTCAGAGCTTCCCAATGCTGCCTGCCCAGAGTTTCCTTATATCTGCTGACGATCCCAACTGAATAGGCAAGATCGGGTCTTGTATTCACCAAGTAGCGCAAGATACCAACGAGGCTTCTGTATTTGCTCGCATCGATCACCTCACCATCAACCAACTTACCAATTTTCAGGCGATTCTCCATCGGTATCTGACATGAATTGCATTCCTCCATGCCTGCCACCTGAAGAATTTTCTTGGCATAGCTTGACTGACACAAGGTGATCCTATCTTCCTCCTTCTTGAACTTGATTCCTAAGTAATAACTCAGGGCACCAAGGTCACTCATCTGAAACAGCTTGTGCATCTGGAGTTTGAACTGCTCGATCACTTCGCTGCTAGTGCCGATGATGATGAGATCATCGACATAGATGCCGACAATGAGGAAGTCATGGTTCTCTACACGTCGGTATAGAGCATGATCAAGATGACACCTGGTGAACCCGAGGGACTCCATGGAGGCATCAAGTTTGGCGTTCCAAGCGCGTGGAGCCTGTCGGAGCTCATACAGGGCCTTGTGCAGCTTCAGAACCTTGCCTGCATTGTGGTTGTCAACAAAACTAGCAGGTTACTACACGTACACTTCTTCGGCAAGATCACCGTTGAGGAATGCGGACTTCACGTCCATATGATGAACGGTCCAGCCACGGTGCGCTGCTATGGCGAGAAGAAGCCGCACCATCTCGAGCCGCGGTCCACCAACATGACACTCATAATGGGATCATACCAATCGGGAGAGGTACGAGTCCTCGTCGACCTGCGGGGTTCTGTAGTAACTTCGTTCGAAGTTTCATGATCACCATCATTAGCTTCCTATCTTATTGGTGTAGGCGTCACAGGAACTTCTTCCGGTGCTGCGCTACTCTCAAATATGATATAAGATTCGACAACCTCGTCGAGTTCTACTATCCTTCCAGTCACTTCTTTTGAGAGAAACTCCTTCTTTAGAAAGGATCCATTCTTGGCAACGAAGATTTTGCCTTCGGATCTATGATAGTAGGTATACCAAATAGTTTCCTTCGGTTATCCTACGAAGACGCATTTTTCCGCTTTGGGTTCAAGCTTGTTGGGCTGTAACTTCTTTACATAAGCTTCGTAACCCCAAACTTTAAGGAACGACAATTTAGGTTTATTCCCAAACCACAATTCATACGGTGTCGTTTCAACGGACTTAGATGGTGCCCTATTTAAAGTGAATGCGGTTGTTTCTAATGCATAACCCCAAAATGATAACAGTAAATCTATAAGTGACATCATAGAACAAACCATATCTAAGAGAGTTCGATTACGATGTTCGGACACACCATTATGCTATGGTGTTCCCGACGGTTTCAATTGTGAAAGTATTCTCGCCAAACTCGTAACTTAGATATTCACCTCCACGATCAGATCATAGAGATTTAATCTTCTTGTTATGTTGATTCTCTACTTCACTTTGAAATTCCTTAAACTTCTCGAAAGTTTCAGACTTATGTTTCATGAAATAGATATACCCATATCTACTCAAGTCATCCGTGAAAGTAAGAACATAACATAACCACCGCGCGATTCCACACTCATCGGGCCACAAACATCGATATGTATGATTTCCAGTAAGTCCGTAGCTCGCTCCATCATACTGGAAAATGGAGTCTTAGTCATTTTTCCCATCAGACATGCTTTGCATCTTTCAAGTGATTCAAAATCAAGTGATTTGAAATCAATTGATTCAAGAAGTCAATCGGGAATGGAGTTTTTTCATACGCTTCACTCTAATGTGACCAAGACGATAGTGCCACATGTATGTTGAATTATCATTCAATTTCAAATGTTTAGCGTCTATATTATGAACATGTGTATCACACTATCGAGATTCAATAAGAATAGACCATCTATCAAAGGTGCATGACCATAAAAGATATTACTCATATAAATCGAACAACCATTATTCTCATACTTAAACAAGTAACCATCTCGCAATAAACAAGATCCTGATATAATGTTCATGCTCAACACAGGAACTAAATAACAATTATTTAAGTATAAAACTAATCCTGATGGTAGATGAAGAGGGAGCGTGCCGACCGCGACCACATCAACCTTTGATCCATTTCCAACGCGCATTGTCACCTCGTCTTTCGCTAATCTTCGTTTATTCTGCAGCACCTGTTTCGAGTTACAAATATGATTACTAGTAAGATACACATCAATAACATGTATATCAAATATACCTTTCTTTTTGATATTGTCGTTCTTCAGATCCACCAGGTACTTGGGGCAATTCCGTTTCTAGTGACCTTCTCCCTTGCAGTAAAAGCACTCATTATCAGGCTTAGGCCCAGCCTTGGTCTTCTTTGCAGGTGCGATAGCTTTATTACCGCCCTTCTTGAAGTTACCCTTTTTCTTAGGTTTGTCTTGCTTCTTGAAATTGGTGGTCTTATTGACCATCAACACTTGGTGCTCTT
This sequence comes from Avena atlantica, assembly GCA_910589765.1. Classification (NCBI taxonomy): domain Eukaryota; kingdom Viridiplantae; phylum Streptophyta; class Magnoliopsida; order Poales; family Poaceae; genus Avena; species Avena atlantica. The sequence continues at coordinate 76,451,019 of OU342734.1, forward strand.
TCTTGATCTCCACTTCCACAGACTTCAACATAGAGAAGAGTTATGGTAACGACTTATCCATGCGTTGCATGTTGTAGTTCATCACAAAGTTCTTGTAACTTGGTGGTAGTGATTGGAGGACACGGTGAATCCCCGATGCATTAGGAATCATTATCCCCAAGCTTTGGAGCTTATTGGCGTGCCCATACATCTTAAACACATGCTCACTAACGAAGCTGCCCTCTTCCATCTTGCAGTTAAAGAACTTTTCAGAAGCCTCATAACTCTCAACTACCGTGTAAGCCTCAAATGTCATTTTGCGTTCATGGACAATATCATGTGGGTCAAAGTTCTCAAACCTTTTCTGAAGCTCCGATTCCAAACCATACAAGATAGCACACTGAACTGTGGAGTACTAATTCTTCCGAGTAAGGTAAACATTTTTCACCTCATCGGTAGCATCAGCTGCAGGTGGGTCACCCAGCGGTGCATCCAGCACATAGGTCAACTGACCAGCATTAAGCACAATCCTCAAATTGCGGAACCAATCCGCGAAGTTTCTTCCATTATTTTTCAACTTTTCTTTCTCTGGGAACGCATTAAAATTGATGGTAGGGGCCGCCATGATCTACAACATATTTGCAATAGTTTAGACTAAGTTTATGAAAAATTAAGTTTAATTAATACTTAAATTAACTAGGTGAAGTCCCACTCAAAACAATATCCCTCATATTGTTCTAGTGATCACACAGACCAAATCCACTACAGCAAGTCCAATCATTACGAGAGATGATGTAATTTCAAAGGCGAATAATCAACATGTTCATCATATCTACTATATGAATCATGCTTTACCTTTCGGTATTCCGTGTTATGAAACCATGTCTGTACATGCTAGGCTTGTCAAGGTTAACCTTAGTATCCGCATGAGCAAATCTGGCTTGCTCCCGTTGTATGCACACGTAGAATCTATCACACCCGATCATCACGTGGTGCTTCAAAATGATGAGTCTTAGCAATGGTGCCTACTAAGTACGAACACTTTTATTACTTGATATTTTGTGAGAGGGATCATCTTATAATGCTACTGTCACGATCTAAGCAAAACAAGATGCATAAAAGGATTAACATCACATGCAATTCATAATATGTGATATGATATGGCCTTTATTCTTGTGCCTTCAATCTCCATCTCCAAGCACGAACATGATCTCCATCATCACTGATGTGGTGTCAAGGTCAATGGCGCCACTCCATGGTTGTCGTCCACCAGCATTAACTATTACAACTACTTTGAATAATAGACACGCGGGTCTTACCGAAATTAAAAGACAAGCATAAGGCTCTTGTCGGTTGCCAACTTACAATAAGGATCATTGCATACATCATATATAATCACAATCATGGCCACATCACATCATAGCACACCCCTGCAAAACAAAGTTAGACGCCTCTAATTTTCTTTGCATTTTTTACGTGGTTTGGGGCTTTCGAATAATAACCGTTTTAACTTATGAACAAGAACCACAACATTGGTACAAGTATTTTCAAGTTCCCATTGTAAAATGAATCTTCATTATGGTGGGAGAGACAGACACCCACAAAGCCACTTATGCAATACAAGTTGCATGTTGAGCGTGGAGCAAGTCTCATGAACGATGTCATGTAAGGTTAGCCCGGGCGACTTCATGCCACCATCCCGCAAGATGCAAAGTACACAAGAAGCAATCGATAGCAAAAGCATCAACGCCCATAATAACCATTGTGTTCTACTCGTGCAATAGATCTACGCATAGAGACGACTCTGATACCACTGTAGGGGTTCGAAGCATGGAAAGCAAACAATTTCTACCGCATGAACACACATAAGCCAAGATCTAATCTACTAGATCGGTTCAACGAGTTGATAGAGTACTAACCCTCGAAGATTCCAAAGCGGTTAACGAGATCGGATTCTCGTGGGTGATGTAGTCGTTCACTTGCCGATCTCAAGATCGCATAGACGATCCTTTCGACGCCATGTTTCAGCAGCGCTTCCGCAGTCGGTCACACATTCGGTACTCGATTGAGACCTTCCTCTCCCTTGTTCTAGCAGGCAGCGAAGGTTGTAGATCTCTCCTCGTGATTCCAGCAGCATGACGGCGTGGTGGTGGAAGTAGAGGGGAAATCCTGCAGGTCTTCGCCTAAGCCGGAGCGGGTATGGTGGAGTAGAAGAGGGCCTTGGAGATGTAGGTTTTGGAGGGCCGAGGTTTAGAGGTGGTGGCTAGCGGCTAGTAGAGGGCTAGGCGGCGGCTTTAGAGGGCTCTAAATCGACAGCAACTTGAGAGGGCTGCGCCCAATCTAGGGTTTCAAGTGGGAGGGCAAGGGGGCGCCCCCTCCCTTCTATTTATGAGAGGGAGAGGCAGTTTGGGGGGAGGGGAGTCCTCCCACAACTCCTCCTTGTGGCCGGCGGCAAGGGGAGGAAGTAATCCTCCCCTAGGTGGGATTGCTTTCCTCCCTCCACTAGGCAACCATGTTGGGATTTGACCTTTTAAATTGGCATTTGACTTTCAAACTAGAGTTTGATTTCTCTCTTCCCATTGCCTAGCCAAGTGAACTAGGACATGATGCAACCATTCCACTTTGGTATGACACATCCATGTACCATTCCCACTCTGGATCGGTGGACCTTCTAGAACCTTCTAGAACATTCTGGTGAAAATATCGAAACCATTCCCGAACTATGAATCTTATTCTTCGGACCATTCTGGATCTCCTCATGATGTCCTGGATCCAATCCGAGACTTCGAACAACATTTGGTCTCTTTACTCACTTTCCATATCTACTAAACAACATCGAATCCTTAAGTTTGTCTCCCTACGGGTCATGAATTATGCAGACATGATCGAGACTCTTCTCCGATCAATAACCAATAGAGGAATCTGGAAATTCATATGGCTCCCACATATTTCTACAATTACTTCATGATCGAATGAACCATTTACATATGATACCAATTTCCCTTTGTCTCGTGATACTTTACTTATCTGAGGTTTGATGATCGGTATCTCTGCATACCTAGTTCAACCTTGTTACCAATCAGTACTCTTTACTCGTTCCTGTGATATGTGATTGATACATTGGAAACGTATCCATAATTTTTGATGCTCCATGCTTGTTTAGTATCTACTTTGTTTTACTTGTCCACACTTTGAGGTGCTTTTTACATGTTTTCTGGTACTAACCTACTAACAAGTTGCAACAGTGCCAAATGCTTGTTTTTTGATGTTTCTGGTTTTAGAAAAAGTTAGTAAAGAAATATTCTCAGAATTGGATGGGACAAACGTCAAAGTCAATTACTTTCTGTGGGGAACAAGAAGTCTAGAGGGGAGCCGGAGGGGCCAGCCAGGGGGGCCAGACCCACCCCAGGCGCGAGTGGGCCCATCCCCACGCCTGTCTAGGGTTTGGCTACCCTGGCCGCCGCCTCGGCCTCCCCCTTCGCCTATAAGAAGCCCCCGATGTAGAAACCCTAAGTACCCGATCAAATATCCACGAAACTGTCTGTAGCCGCCCCCACCATCGTCCCTAGATGGGGGGATCTGAAGTTCTTCCCGGCACCCTGCCGGAGGGGAGATCATCCCGGAGGCCTTCTCTCTGTTATGATGCGTGAGTAGTTCCACCTTGGACTATGGGTCCATGTAGTATCTAGATGGTTGTATCTCCTCCTTTGTGCTTTCATGTATAGATCTTGTGAGCTCCATTCATGATCAAGATCTAATCTATTTGTAATCATGCATGTTGTGTTTGCAGGGATCCGATGGATATTGAGATTATTATGTTGGTTTGATTTATGGTTTTGTCTTTATGATTCTATCATGGATGTGTTGTTTGTGATCTTGCATGCTCTCCGTTGTTAGTAGCTATCTTGGCCAAGTAGTTGCTAGTGACTCCAAGAGGGGGTATTTATGCTCGATAGTGGGTTCATGCCTCTAGTTTCCAAGGGAAGTGACATAAATCTCTTCGGTTGTAGATGTGTTGTTTCCACTAGGGAGAAACAAATGGTCTCTAGTTCATGGAACATGTGGACTGTTTACCTTACACACTTTGCTTAAAGCAGTTGTCTGTTGCTTGCAACTTAATACTGGAGGGGGTTCAAATGATAACCTGAAGGTGGACTTATAGTCATATATGCAGTTGGATGGCGGTCTATGTATATTGTTGTATTGCCCAATCGAATCTCATAGGATCTTTCTGACTAGTAATTGCATTGTTATGCCTTGCTCAGTTCCTGTCAATTGCCCTGCTGTAATTTTGTTACCCTTCATGTCATGTTTGTTTATCTAAGGAGATCACCTCTAGTGAACTATGGACCCCGGTCTAATATTTACCATTGATTCATCTTCCACTATTACTTGTTTACTTGCTGCAAACCATTACCTTCCACACCATATGTTTAATCCTTTGTTATAGCAAACCGGTGAGCTTGACAACCTCACTGATTCGTTGGGACAAAGTCTTGAGTTTGTGTTGTGCAGGTCTCCGCGTTGCTTGCAACACCTGTGTGGCGTTTCCTTCCTCCTACTGGTTTGATAACCTCGGTCTCAACTGAGGGAAAACTTGCTGCTTGCTCTTTGCACCCTGCGCTTGGGGTTACCAACGAAGTGCCACGTCGAGCATCATCAGTGATCCCTTGTGAACCAGTCACATGCTTGCAAGCCAATTGGATGATATTCCATCGAGAGAGCCAGAGTATATCTATCCATCATATGGATGGACAAATCTCACTATTGATCCATGTGCCTCAACACATACTTTCTGAACACTCAATGCCACCTTTATAACCACCCAGTTACGAAGTGGTGTTTGATGTCATCAAAGCATCCATCCAGTGATGGTGATTAACATGATCTCATGGTCGAAGGATTTAGGTTACTTTGTATCTGAAAGCTTATGGCAAACAAACTATTGAAATGACTTCATCTTATCCAATGCTTAACTTGTTGGAGATATGCCCAAGAGGCAATAATAAAGTGGTTATTATCATATCTTCATACTTATGATAAAATTTTACATACCATGCTATAATTGTATTAACCGGAAACATTAATACTTGTGTGATTTGTAAACATAAAAGAGTCCCTAGTAAAGCCTCTTGTTAAACTAGCTTGTTGGTTAATATATGATCATGGTTTCCTGATCATGAACATAGAGATGTTATTAACAACAGGGTCATATCATTAGGAGAATGATGTGATTGACATACTCCTATAGTTAAGCGTAGCATAAAGATCAAGTCATTTAATATAGTTCATTTGCTATAAGCTTTCTGATACATAGTAACCTAATTCCTTTGACCATGAGATCATGTTAATCACCATCATCAGAAGTATGATTTGATGACATCAAACACCACACCGTAACTGGGTGGCTATAAAGGTGGCATTGAGTGTTCGGAAAGTATGGGTTGAGGCACATGGATCAAGAGTGGGATTTGTCCATCCATATGAAGGATAGATATACTCTGGGCCCTCTCGGTGGAATGTCATCCAATTAGCTTGCAAGCATGTGACTGGCTCACAAGGGATCACATATCACGGGAACGAGAAAAGAGTACTTATCGGTAACAAGGTTGAACTAGGTATGCAGAGATACCGACGATCAAAACCTCGGATAAGTAAACTATCGTGAGACAAAGGGAAATTGGTATCATATGTAAGTGGTTCATTCGATCACAAAGTAATCGTAGAAATATGTGGGAGCCATATGAATTTCCAGATTCCTCTATTGGTTATTGATCGGAGAAGTGTCTCAGTCATGTCCGCATAATTCACGAACCGTAGGGAGACACACTTAAGGATTCGATGTTGTTGAGTAGTTATGGAATGATGAGTAAGAGACCGAATGTTGTTCGGAGTCTTGGATGGGATCCGGGATATCACGAGGAGATCCGGAATAGTCCGGAGAATAATATTCATATGAGGAAAGTCCTATTTCGGAGTTCGGAAAAGATATCGGTGTTTTCACCAAGAATGTTCTAGAAGGGTATGCAAGGTCCGGAACTCCGGAGGGGAAGGGTACATGGATGTTTCATAACAATGTGGAATGGTTGCATCATGTACTAGGTCACTTGGCTGGGAAATATGGAGAGATAAATCAAATCCAAGTTTGAAAGTCAAACGCCAATTTGAAAAAGTCAGATATGAAGTTTGCTTGGTGGAGGGAGAGTAGGAAACCTACTTGGGGAGGAAGTCCCACTCCCTACACCCGCCGGCCATGAGGAGGAGTTGGAGGAGGACTCCCTCCTCCCAAACCGCCCCTCCCACCTATATAAGGAGGGGTAGGGCGCCCCCCTACCCCTCACACCCAGAACCTAGATCTAGGCGCCACCACCCCTCCAAGTGCTGCCGCCACCTAGGGCTCCTCTAGCCACCGAATTAGGGTTTCCCCAAACCCTATCCGCCGGCCAAGCCAACCCCCCTTGGTGCCTCTAATCCGTAGATCGCCAAGGCTCTCTCTCACTCCACCATACTCGCTCCGGCTTAGCCGAAGCCCTGCGGGATCTTCCCTCTTCTTCCGACACCACGCCGTCGTGCTGCCGGAATCACGAGGAGAGTGCTACAACCTCTGCTGCCTGCTGGAACAAGGGAGAGGAAGGTCTTCATCGAGTACCGAACGTGTGACCGACTGCGGGAGCGCTGCCGGAACGCAGCGCCGGAAGGATCGTCTACGCGATCTTGAGATCGGCAAGTGTACGACTACATCACCCACGAGAATCTGCTCTCGTTAACCGCTTTGGATCTTCGAGGGTTAGTACTCTATCGACTCGTTGCTACAATCTAGTAGATAGATCTTGGCTTGATCATAGATTAGATCTTGATTGTGTGTCATGTGGTAGAATATTTTGTTTTCCATGCTACGAACCCCTATAGTGGTATCAGAGTCGTGTCTATATGTAGATCTGTTGCACGAGTAGAACACAATGGTCATTGTGGGCGGTGGTGCTTTTATTATCAATTGCTTCTTGTGTACTTTGCATCTTGTGGTATGGTGGGATGAAGCGTCCCGGGCTAACCTTACATGACATCGTTCATGAGACTTGCTCCACGCTCAACATGCAACTTGTATTGCATAAGTGGCTTTGCGGGTGTCTGTCTCTCCCATCATAGTAAAAATTCAATTTACAATGGGCACTTGATAGTTCAAGCATCAACGTTGTGGTTCTTGTTCGTAAGTTAGAACAACACTTATTGAAAGACGCAAAACACGTAAAATATGCAAAGAAAATTAGAGGCGTCTAACTTTGTTTTGCAGGGGTGTGCTGTGATGTGATATGGCCATGATTGTGATTATATATGATGTATGCAATGTTCCTTATTGTAAGTCGGAAACCGGCAGGAGCCATATGGTTGTCTTTTAAATTCTGTTAAAGACCCGCGTGTCTATTATTCAAAGTAGTTGTAATAGTTGATGCTGGTGGATGACAACCATGAAGCGGCGCCATTGACCTTGACGCCATGCTGGTGATGATGGAGATCATGTTCGTGCTTAAAGATGGAGATCGGAAGCACAAGAAGAAAGGTCATATCATATCACATATTATGAATTGCATGTGATGTTAATCTTTTTATGCATCTTGTATTGCTTAGTTAACGATGGTAGCATTATAAGATGATCCCTCAAGCACACAATTTCAAGTTTTAAAGTGTTCGTCCTTAGTAAGCACTGTTGCTAAAGATCGTTGTTTTGAAGCACCACGTGATGATCGGGTGTGCTAGATTCTGCGAGTGTATACAACGTGAGCAAGCCAGATTTGCTCATGCGGAAGCTAAGGTTTGATCTTGACAAGCCTAGCATGTACAGACATGGTCTCGGAACACGGAATACCATAAGGTAAAGCATGAGTCATATAGATGATATGATGAACATGATGGTTGTTCGCCTTTGAAACTATATCATGTCACGTGGTGATCGGACTTGGTGTAGTGAATTTGGTTCGTGTGATCACTAAAACAATGTGAGGGATATTGTTTTGAGTGGGAGTTCAACAACAATATGATTAAAAGTTGAACACTATTTATCATAATTTAAATCAAAGTGAATTTGCATAGTTGTTGTAGTCATTGGCATCTGTTTACCACCTTGCGCTTAGTTGAGATAATAGAACTATAGAATTATGGTTAGTGACTTTACGAACTGGTATCGTATTGTTTTGAAGTGTTAATCTAAAGTTTAAAAGTCCTATTGCAAACTTCCAGTAAGTTCCGGTTACTGCATGAAGTTTAATAATTGGTATTAAATCAGGAGTGACAATTCCAGTGTTAGTGTATAAGTATCATGTTTGTCTCCATGATTCTTGATATTCAAAAGATTGTCTTAATATCAAGGTTATCTAGGATCTGAAAGAGTTGTCTCAGAAACCATGATGTGTGGAAGATATTGTGATATCTGAAACAAAGTTTTGGTTGCAACATGATAGAGTATAATATGGCAAAAGACATGTTCTCGTATTTGATGAGAATGTGCAAAAGGTTGGAGACGCTGGTCATCTTAATTCTCCAAAAGGTTTTGGAGAGCAACATTATACTCGCGATTCACCGTTATAAGCTAAAATTAGCTTGATCATGAATTTCCATGATAAGGGTGAATATTTGATAAAATGTTTACTACACTAAAAGATTACTAAAGAATGGAATTTGAAAGAACACCAAGTATTTGATGATGGTGATCTACTTCAAAGTGCAAGTACAAAGATATTGGGATTTAACTAGACATGCTTTGGACTATGTGTCATGTGTATGGCTCCACTATTTATGTTGATAGATTCTTTCAAACAAAAAAGGAAATACTGAAAGAGAATCTCATAAATATATGGCAGAAAAGAAAAGACTAGAATTGTTCAGCTTAGGTATATAGAGGATATACATGTTATGGATATATTCTTTGCTTATTAAACAATGTGGTTCTTAAGTATTTGATACTGAATTTGTTGGTGTGAATCGTCATACGAAACAACACAATTCATGAACTACAATGGCCTAAGTAACTAGCAAGAGAATATGTGATGATGTTCATCGAGAACAAATAAAGTATTGATATGTTTCTCGTTAACATCAAAGCTTGCCTTCAAGATTTGTTTTATCAGGTATTATGAGAACAAAAGAGTTGTTCAATTAATTGTCGTAATCCATAAAAGATGCATGATTTACAAATCTCGTTGGATCAATCACATCCATAAAATAAGTGCTAAAAATGTCGAAAGACAATTGATTGAAAGATCACTTAGGAAGTGACATCACCGTTTAAATTATATTGGAAATAGAACATGAAGAAACTCCACGTGGATGGAATTTTGGAGTCTTTTGATTTTTGATCAAATGACGCTTGTGAAACTTTCCTAGAGATAATTAAAACTCCGTTCATAGACCAAAGGGAACGGATGACTAGCTTATTGAAACTTGTACATAATGTTGTATGAAGTCCATTATGTATAGTCAAGAGCGATGGATTTCAACTTCGTATGCTTTCTTCGAAAATTTGAGTGAATATATGAATATTTACTTAATAAGGATAAAGTATGAAACATTTGAAAAGTTCAAAGACTTTCAAGATGAAGTGCAAAATCATTGTAACAAGAATATAAATAGTTTATGATAAGATCATAAAGGAAGATATTTGAGTTACAAGTTTAGCATAAAAACACCTAAGATTTAAGGAATGGTTCCGTGGATTTGCATTTCCTGAAACACCATAAGAGTATGGAACGTTCGAGATATGTAATTGAACCTTGTTTAACATGTTAAGATCAAAGGTGTAATTCATAAAACTGCCATTATATTTTAAAGATTAAAAGTTTTAGAGACTACCGTTTTTCCACTGAAAAGAGCTCCATCATAATCCGTTGAATTGACACCATATAAAGTTATGGTTTGGGATAAAACCCAAGTTGTCCTTTCTTAAAAATTGGTATGATATGCATAAGAAAGATGTTTGCAACCAAAATCGGATGAACATATCTTTGTATGTTATTTTGAATAATAGTTGAGTATTCCTCCATAACACCAAAGACAAAAGTGTTTGTCGCTTAGAACGTCAAGTTTCTTTGAGAAGGAATTTTCCGTGAAAAGTTAAGTGGGAGGACAATAGAACTTTGATAAGGTTAAAAGAACCTTAGCTATATGTGCAAAGTTGCGCAGCGCCGAAAAGTGTTCCGGAGGCAGCAACAATGCTCATGGCTCACATGCCTCAAAGGTTGTGGTCACAGAGGTCTAAGTTCCTATTGAAACAAGTAGGTCGGGTAAACAATCAAATACCAAGATTTGAGAGTTAAATCATTATTTTCAATAATGATCCGACTACATGCAAAGAAGCGATGATGGGCCCTGACTCCGTCAAATGGCTTGAAGCCATAAAATCCGTGATAGTTCCATATACGAGAGATCAAGCTTTGAACTTGAAAGACCCTCTGGAAAGGTACAAGACCTTACAGTCATATTTGGATCTATAAAGAAATAGACATGGATGTTTCACATCTATGAAATTATCGACATGTCGGGAAAGAGTTCACGACAATATTCAAAGAGTTGACTATGACAAGATCTGATCTTTCATTAAGCGATATTTAGTCTAGACGGATTAATGTAGCAATCACTACATACAATTTTGTTATGTGTTGAATAAACAAAACAAGTTCTTCTAATAGAATGGTTACCTAGGATGTGTGCATGACATGGTCTAAAGGGTTTTGATAATTCAAAGGATGCTAAAAGCATATGCAAATTTCAATGGTTGAAGTAAGCATCGCGGAGTTGGAATCTTCACTACGATGAAACTGTTAAAAGAGTTTAATTTCATTGGAGACGATGAAGATGCTTGCATTTGCAAGAAATTAAGTGGGAGCGCTAAGACATGTTTCTAATACATTATGTGGAAGACATATTGTTGATTGGAAATGATGTATCTCTTTATTAACACAAGATAATAATTTCATCTCGATGAAAGTCTTAGGCAGAACCCGAATATTTGGCATCAATATCTATATGGATAAATTGTGATGCAAATATGGTTGTGCCAGAAGTACATAGATGAGATATTGAATGAGTTCAATATAGAAACTACAAGAAAGGTTCTTGTTGCACAAGAAGGATTGAATAAAAATTTAAGTATATTTGATACTTGATAGATACAATCATAAAGAGTATTTTATCAATCATGCTGTGATTTGTACAAATCCAGATATGTCTTATGCTCTAAATGTTATGAGCATATACCAGAATGATTGATAAGATTATTGGACGATAGTAAAGATATTCTTATGATCTTTTAGAAGAACTAAGAATATATTATTTTGTAGAAGTGACAAATAGAAGGTTAGGTCATTGTAAAAGTATTACATTGATACTAGTTTTGTCACAAAGTACAAATTAAGTTTATCTCAATCTAAACTAAGGGTGGCACAATATGATGGAAAGTAAGTTCCATAATGAATTTGGATGAATTCCAAAGTTAAGACATTGTGACATATACTACAACAAAAGGCTAAGTATATGACTGCTATTATAGCAGCAAAAGAGAGCATTTGTGTCAAGTAGTTTGTTATCAAACTAGGTGTAGTTCACAGTGGGATAGTACTATGAAGATATATTGTATGAAAATATTATCAACATGTTTTAAACCCCAAGGAACTAAAGGTCTCACCAAAGGACCAAATTTGTACAAAGCCATCTCATTAAGAGAATGAGTGATGCGTAGAGACGCAAAGACATGAAATTACACACGGACGTGAAAGTGTCGGATCCGGAGATCAGTTGACCACTAGCAATCGTGTAAATACAACACTAGAAAGCCATAGGTGTTGAATGCACAAAGGTTTGAAACTATATTATTGACTCTAGTGCAAGTGGGAGACTGTTGGAGATATGCCCAAGAGGCAATAATAAAGTGGTTATTATCATATCTTCATACTTATGATAAATGTTTACATACCATGCTATAATTGTATTAACCGGAAACATTAATACTTGTGTGATTTGTAAACATAAAATAGTCCCTAGTAAAGCCTCTTGTTAAACTAGCTTGTTGGTTAATATATGATCATGGTTTCCTGATCATGAACATAGAGATGTTATTAACAACAGGGTCATATCATTAGGAGAATGATGTGATTGACATACTCCTATAGTTAAGCGTAGCATAAAGATCAAGTCATTTAATATAGTTCATTTGCTATAAGCTTTCTGATACATAGTAACCTAATTCCTTTGACCATGAGATCATGTTAATCACCATCATCAGAAGGATGCTTTGATGACATCAAACACCACACCGTAACTGGGTGGCTATAAAGGTGGCATTGAGTGTTCGGAATGTATGGGTTGAGGCACATGGATCAAGAGTGGGATTTGTCCATCCATATGAAGGATAGATATACTCTGGGCCCTCTCGGTGGAATGTCATCCAATTAGCTTGCAAGCATGTGACTGGCTCACAAGGGATCACATATCACGGGAACGAGAAAAGAGTACTTATCGGTAACAAGGTTGAACTAGGTATGCAGAGATACCGACGATCAAAACCTCGGATAAGTAAACTATCGTGAGACAAAGGGAAATTGGTATCATATGTAAGTTGTTCATTCGATCGCAAAGTAATCGTAGAAATATGCGGGAGCCATATGAATTTCCAGATTCCTCTATTGGTTATTGATCGGAGAAGGGTCTCAGTCATGTCCGCATAATTCACGAACCGTAGGGAGACATACTTAAGGATTCGATGTTGTTGAGTAGTTATGGAATGATGAGTAAGAGACCGAATGTTGTTCGGAGTCTCGGATGGGATCCGGGATATCACGAGGAGATCCGGAATAGTCCGGAGAATAAGATTCATATGAGGAAAGTCCTATTTCGGAGTTCGGAAAAGATATCGGTGTTTTCACCAAGAATGTTCTAGAAGGGTATGCAAGGTCCGGAACTCCGGAGGGGAAGGGTACATGGATGTTTCATAACAATGTGGAATGGTTGCATCATGTACTAGGTCACTTGGCTGGGCAATATGGAGAGAGAAATCAAATCCAAGTTTGAAAGTCAAACGCCAATTTGAAAAAGTCAGATATGAAGTTTGTTTGGTGGAGGGAGAGTAGGAAACCTACTTGGGGAGGAAGTCCCACTCCCTACACCCGCCGGCCATGAGGAAGAGTTGGAGGAGGACTCTCTCCTCCCAAACCGCCCCTCCCACCTATATAAGGAGGGGTAGGGCGCCCCCCTACCCCTCACACCCAGAACCTAGATCTAGGCGCCACCACCCCTCCAAGTGCTGCCGCCACCTAGGGCTCCTCTAGCCACCGAATTAGGGTTTCCCCAAACCCTATCCGCCGGCCAAGCCAACCCCCCTTGGTGCCTCTAATCCGTAGACCGCCAAGTCTCTCTCTCACTCCACCATACTCGCTCCGGCTTAGCCGAAGCCCTGCGGGATCTTCCCTCTTCTTCCGACACCACGCCGTCGTGCTGCCGGAATCACGAGGAGAGTGCTACAACCTCTGCTGCCTGCTGGAACAAGGGAGAGAAAGGTCTTCATCGAGTACCGAACGTGTGACCGACTGCGGGAGCGCTGTCGGAACGCAGCGCCGGAAGGATCGTCTACGCGATCTTGAGATCGGCAAGTGTACGACTACATCACCCACGAGAATCTGCTCTCGTTAACCACTTTGGATCTTCGAGGGTTAGTATTCTATCGACTCGTTGCTACAATCTAGTAGATAGATCTTGGCTTGATCATAGATTAGATCTTGATTGTGTGTTCATGCGGTAGAATTTTTTTTGTTTTCCATGCTACGAACCCCTACATAACTATAGGAGTATGTCCATCACACCATTCTACTAATGATATGATCTTGTTATTAATAACATCCAATATTCATGATTAGGAAAGCATAATCATCTATTAATCAACAAGCTAGTATTACAAAGAGGTTTTACTAGGGACTCTTACTTGTTTACAAATTACACAAGTTTTAATATTTCCGGTTAATATAATTATAGAATGAATGTAAACATTTATCATAAACACAAAGATATAATAATAACTACTTTTATTATTGCCTCTTGGGAATATCTCTAACAATCTGGAGGACGGGTCCTATCATTAGAGCCTGCTTGAGGGTCTGGAATGCCTCGGTCGCCTCCTCATCCTAGAAGGTGTCGCGGCACAGGAGGTGCGTCAGTGGCACGGCGATGAGGCCGAATTCCTGGATAAATTTCCGGTAGTAACCCGCGAGACCCAGGAAACCGCGTAGAGCCCGAGGAGACTGCGGTGTTGGCCATGTCGCGACCGCCGTGACCTTGTCGGCATCCATCGCGACGCCCTCCACCGAGATGACGTGTCCCAGGTACACGACGGAGGTCATACCGAATGAGGACTTCGAGCGCTTGAGGTGTAGATGGTGCGCTCTAAGCTCGTTGAAGATGATTGCCACATGTTGCAGGTGCTCCGCCAAGACGAGCTATATATAAGAATGTCATAAAAAAACAAGCACGAAGTGGCTCAAGTAGGGGCTGAGCACATCATTCATCAGTGCCTGGAACATCGCCGGGGCATTGGAGAGGCCAAACGGCATCACCAAGAACTCGAAGTGGCCATGATGAGTCCAAAACTCAGTTTTTGCAATATCGTCCGGGTGCATCCACACCTGGTGGTAGCTGGAGAGGATGTCAAGCTTGGTGAAGAACCGTGCCCCATGTAACTCGTCCAAGAGCTCATCCACAACGGGGATAGGAAATTTGTCCTTGGATGTACTGGCATTGAGAGCATGGTAGTCGATGCAGAAACGGCATGAGCCACCGGGCTTGCGCATGAGGAGAACCGGCATGGAGAAAGGCGATGTCGAGATCTGAATGATGCCCTGGGCGGGCATGATTGCACACTGGCGCTCGAGCTCATCCTTCTATAGCTGGGGGTAGCGGTACGGCCGCACAGCCACATGAGTTGTGTCCGGCAGCAGGTGGATGTGATGGTCACAGGCCTGGGCTGGAGGAAGGCCCTGCGGCTCGTCGAAGAGATCACTGTGCTGCTGCAGTAGGCTGGCCAATAGGGGGTGCTCCACGTCGATGGTGGTGGCCTCCAGCTGGGGTGGAGGGACCACCGGGGAGGTTCCCCGTATACCCTCTCACCGGACGCGGCGACCCCGACGCCCGAAGACCAACGTCAGGGTGTCGAAATCCCAGAGAATAGGGTCGAGAGTCCGTAAGAAGTCGACGCCCAGGATGAGGTCGAAACATCCCAAGTCGATGCCGACGCAGGTGATAGAGAAGTGCTTGTCACCGATGATGATGGGGACATGCTGAGCAAGGCCCTAGCATGCCAAATGATCCCCGTTGGCGACGGTAACGCGGAACTGCGCCCCGCCGGCTAGCTGCAGTCCTAAGCGGCACATGATGGCCCCAGACAGGAAGTTGTGAGTAGATCCCATGTCCAGGAGTGCGATGAGCCGTTCTGCATTGATCGTCACTGGCAGCAGCATAGTCTTCTCCATCAAGAGGCCGGCGAGTGAATGGAGGGAGACACCGAAGGCAGCTTCCTGTGCTGGCCCTGCGGGGCCTGTGTCGGTCGCGGGGTGGTCCCGGTCGCCCAACGCGGCATCCACATCATCCTCCTCAATGTAGTCCGCGGCCTCCAAGTAGAACAGGCGCGGGCAAACATGGCCCGACACATAGGGCTCGTCACAGTTAAAGCACATCCCTTTGCGACGACGCTCGAGCTGCTTGGCCGGGGTCAACCGACGGAACGGCTGCGTCGCGGCCGGGACGGAGGCAACTGCGGGGGCCTAGGCCGGGCGTCCCGGAACCGGTGTTGTCGGGGGAGGCCGGGCAGGAGGGCGGGCGCCTCTGGGCAGAAACGCCTGCTGCATAGCTAACACGCGATGCTCGAAGGCGCGAGCATAGTACATGGCCATCTGGA
Organism: Avena atlantica; assembly: GCA_910589765.1. Taxonomy (NCBI): domain Eukaryota; kingdom Viridiplantae; phylum Streptophyta; class Magnoliopsida; order Poales; family Poaceae; genus Avena; species Avena atlantica. The sequence continues at coordinate 76,466,926 of OU342734.1, forward strand.
GGTCCTGGGGTTCCCACAGCTTGACGTCCATGCGGATGTGATCCGGAAGGACTCCCACGAAGAGCTCGGCCCGCTGACGGGCCGTGACGCCGGACGCGTGGCACGCCAGGGCCTGAAAGCGGTCAGCGAGGAGGTGAAGGGTAGCCGCCCAAACTCTGCTATCCGGCTCCCTTGGTTCGGTGGCCCGAAGCGTAAGAGGCAAAGCTCGCGGAAGCGCTCCCATGTGGGCATGCCTCCCGTGTCCTGCTCAAGGGCATAATACCACGTTTGTGCAGCGCCGCGGAGGTGATAGGAGGCGAGCCAAGTGCGGTCTGACGCGAGTGTGCGTTGCCCCCAGAAAAACTTGTCGCACTGGTTGAGCCAGTTCAGGGGGTCGGCCGTCCCGTCATAGGTGGCAAAATCCAGCTTGGAGTAGCGTGGCGGCGGCTGACCGTGGCCGGGGACGGGGTACGCCTCCTTGTGGCGGCCCAACGTTGATGTGGAGGGGTCGGTGTAGCCCGAGGGTCCGTTGAAGTGGCCGGTCGAGGGCAATGCCGGCGGTGCCGGCACGCTTGGTTGCCCCGACACTGTCGTGTAAATTGGCGCCACGAGCCAGTCCGGCAACGGAGACGGCGAGGGAGGAAACCTGATCTGGGTGATGGGCACCCCTTGTGCCGTCGAGGGTGGGGTTGGAACCCAAGGGGCCGGGGACGAAGCCGGCGTCCATGGAGGCTGCTGTGGTGGCGGGGTGGACGCGAAGGATCCCATCGGCGGTGACCCATAGGAGCTTGCGAGGAACGTACGGATGCCCGTGACCGCCAGGGTAAGGTCCCGGAGGGCGGAGGTCATATCCCCGGGCGAGTAGACAATGGTGGGGGTGATCGGCGTGGGCGAGGCGCGGAGGGTGGCGGCCCGGAGAGGGCCGACGCGGCCGCCCCAGAGGTTGCCGGGAGCGTGGGGGCGGTGGAGGTCGAGGTAGACATGATCGAGCCTGACACAGCTGATACCATATTGATAGGAACCGGGATCCTACCAGGCCTAGGTCTTAGGTTATATGGGTGGAAGGAGGGGTGGCGGGGATCTGAGCGCGCTCGACGGCGAGCTGGCATCGTGGTCGTGCGGAAGAAGGAGGCGGCTAGGGCTAGGGTCCGGACTCCTTAGGGAGTCGGCAACAAATAAGATTTATTGCTTATCTCAAAATGTAGTACAAGTGTTTATATAATAGTCCAGCTAACAAAAATAACGATAAGTTACGCCAAATCCCTAAGTCGATTCGCTATTGGGCTTCTTCCGGCTATATGTTATGCCGGTCATAACAAAACTATTTTGCCTTGCCTATAATAAGATGAGAAGAATGTGTATATACTGGTTGGTAGACGCTGGAGTGGAGGCTGCCTGAATGTACAGACAAGATAGTACATGCTTTGGGTAATGAAAACCTGATCAAGGGTGATTACTGAGCCATCGCATCGTTGTCCAAGGAAGCGATCTGCTGACTTGTAGTTTGTCTGTGCTACGTGCATCCTAGATCGTCACCGACCGAAACTGTTCATCTATCGGCTTTTGCTGATTTAGTTATGCTTTTAGTTCAAGCAGTATGTAGTGGCTGTATCTAAGGTGTGTTCGTTCAGCTTCTCCCTCGTGTTCTGGATGGATTAGTGTATGAAACAGTTTGAACACGATCGATTTTCAATGGAAATAGCAGAGGCTCAAGGGTGGTCTTTCTAATTCTAACCAGTGGTTATGTGCTACTACCATCGTTTATGTCGGATATTTTCGCACAGATTTATGGATGTTTGAACTGAATTATCCACAAAATATGCTTTTTGTTTCTCTGCATAAAGAAGATGTTTTCAGAATTAGTTGTCTACATGTTGTACAACAGCCAGTTCAATGGTGTGTTCTTTTTTCGGAGTCAAATCAATTACAGAGAAAATTATATTGCTAGCTATTCGTAAACGCTGGCAGGTGTATATTATTCTTGTCAGAGTTGAAGAGTGAGAGAGAACATTCTTCGTCAGGAAAGAACTCAAATAAAGACGAGGAGATAACATGAAACATGGCCACCAAATCATGGATTATACGCAGTGCCCATACATGAAAAACAATAGTACCGATTAATCACACCCATGGAAGTTACAACAGAGCACAAAAAGACCTCTTAATACTGCTAGTGTATATGTAAAATGCACACCAAATTAATTAAGAGAATAGAAAAGGAAGAAGAAGATCCATTTCCAAAAAAAGAAAAAGAAGAAGATGCAGAGACGATTGCAGTAGACGCTCTGCCTTCAAATCAAAACAAAATTTACACTAGACACATGCTGCAGCACACCGTTGAGATATGAGATCATATCAGAGGAAGATGAAGCAGTCCATGGATATGAGCGGGTTGTTGAGATCCTCCACCAATTCCCCGCCACCAATGCCGGCGCCGGCCGTCGTTGTCGCCGGTGATCCGCACGAAGAGGAAGAAGTTGAAAGCCTCTTCTTCCTGCAGGACGCCGAGCCTCCTGCCCCTGCAGGCGGCGCTCGAGGGGGCAACAGCCGCACGCGCCTCGTCGCCGTCGCCGTCGGAGTTGTTGCTCGGCGGCCGGTGCCGGTGGTGCCAGGCTTCTTCTTCGTCGGAGACCTGACCACGGACAGAGCCGGCGGCGTTCTTGGTAACAGTGGGCGTGGAGTGGCGGAGGCGGGCCGGGAGAGCTTCCTTTTGTTTTTGTTTGGATCGAGCACGACGACCTCCATCTCCCTGCAAGTGCGGACCTTGAGGTACCCGGCCGAGAAGGGCCGCGAGGACGAGGAGGAAGAATAGCTTGTAGTAGTAGCTGAGGAGGAGGAGGTGGCCATGGAGTTGGAGGAGCTTGCGGCGGATAGCACAGAGGAGGAGGAGGTTGACGTGGTGGGCGCGGTAGAATTGGAAGCGAGTGGGAGCGGGTGCACGGCGACGCCGTGTTTGGCGGTATGGAGGTGTGGAGAATCGCCGCCGCACAAAGACAACGAGTGGTCGCCGGCGGTGGAAGGGGGAGATGAAGAGCATGGGTAGCATCGGCTCACACAGGTGCCCATGGTGTAGCCTTGCTGATGCTCTTTGCCTCTCAATTGATCTCAGGTCTCAGACCAGACAGAGTTAGAGAGGGCGTATATGTGCCATTAAGGGCAACGTGCTAGCAAGTTAGTAAGTGCTAACGGGCGGCATGCCAATAAAATTTATGCAAGAAAATATAGGGACAAAGAAAAGGCAAAAAGGCAGAGTAGTTGCAGACTTTTTGCACCAAACAAGAGCTGGCAGTGCCATGGTCAAACAGAAGCGAGCGAGCGCAAAGCGTTTAAATTTGCAACGGCAGGCACCGTCACAGACACGCTCTGATGATGAATATCCAGCCAAATGCAACAAATCACTTCACTTCCAAACAACACTCTACACCCATGAAGGTAAAAACATATTCCCTCCGACCTAAAATATGTTGCACATATTTTTTTTGGTGAAATCAAGATTTGCAAAGTTTGACCAACTATACCGATTAAATATCAACATTCACAATATAAAATTGGTAAAATTAGTATCGTCAAGAAATATATTTTTTATTTTATATGCATTTGGTATTATAGAAATTCACCTATTTTCCTATATATTCATTCAAAGTTTAAAAGGTTTGACTTTGACTAAAAATTAAATACAATGTACTTTGGGTAGGAGGGAGTAGATTAGTAACATCTACATGCTACTAGTCTAAGTTACTTCTAATATGACCAGACTTACACACTTACACTTAGAGCATCTCCACCGACGGACCACAACCCGGCTCCCAACCGACTTTGGGTTGAAGGCCAAAAAGGCCCACAAAAAGTCCGCCAACTAGTGTCAACAGTTTTGCCCGCCCACTGAACGGTACGGCACACCCTTGCTGCCCCAGGAACCAGGGCCTTATGCCAACTCCACCCCCCCCCCTCGCATTTCGGACATGCCTTTTGACCGATTCGATCCGTTTGTGGGGCGGGGTGGACAGGCCCCGGGACGGCGTTTGGCCTGGAATGGATGGTGCACCTGACGGTGCCCCCATCTGTCCGACCTTTTCTTCCCAGGACCAACTGAACCAAATTAAAAGAGGACCAACAGAGTACCAAACTGAAGCAAATTTAAAGGACCATCGGAGTACGAAATCAGCACACATTGTTCATACATCCATGCAAACATAAATAGAGGAGGAATCTATGCATCTCTCTCTAGATCATCTTTCTCTTCTTCTTGAACCAACTCCGTTGAATTGGGTCCATCTCGGTGAGATCCATGGTCATGATCCGGTTTTCTTCGGCAAGTCGCTGGAGCTCTACCTTCTCCTTTCTTGCATGGATGTTGATCTCTTCTATCTCAAGATGCTTTGACTGGATCTCATAGTAGTTCTTCGCTGCATATTCTCTCTTCTTGCTTTTCCTCTCTTCCCTCTTGTCGATGGACACCTCCTTGTTGGTGATCAACTCTTTCAATGTCTCCTGGATGGCAACTGACGAAGCTTCACGCTTGAGCTCTAGCTTGGAGCTGTTCCTCCCTCTCGGCCTTCTGGTTTTCGGCCATTCCTCGTCGATGATGATTCCGACGCCTCCTCCCTTTGCACTTCCCGCATAGAGCTCTTTTTACTTCTCGCACTCTTTGAGCTTCGTCCAACAATGGCCCAACGTGAAAGCTTTCTTATCATGGCTTCATCCAACAATGCCTCGCAAAGAATCTTGTCCTCGAGGGATGAGTATGATCCGCTCCTTCGGCTACCACCTTGTGTTTTGAATTTATCGGACTAGTTCCTCCACAAACAAAGGCTCGTGGTCGATAGAGATACCATCTTCTTGGGTACCAAGGCTGCCTTCTTGGGTACCAAGGCCAGGATCCTACAAGGGCCTATGGTTGGATTATCTACACTAGGAGAGCAAGAACAAGGGACAAGTTTACCTGTGTCGGATCTAGGGTCGGAACTGGGGTCGTAGTTGGGGCCGACGTTTCATCAAAGAGCCTGCGGGGAGCGGGCATGCTGCCAGCGGGGATGCTCCTCCCGGTCTTGCTGCTGCATGAATGTCATCACCCAGATTTTTAATCCCAGATGCCTGTTATGCCATACATCGCAATCCCAGGATTGCCATTTTTGCGAGACATAACAGAATTGGATACCACAGTACATCATCCATTACAAACCATACATAAGGTCTTACACAAATAAGGATCTCATGATCCAGTTCTTAATACAACTCAAGCAGCAGAAATACGTAATAATAAAGGTAGCGTAGGCGAAGCTCCATCTTCGGGGTCACAGGCAATGCTGACGATGGGAGACAATACTAGTTGTCGTAACCTTCCTGGGGTCCTTCGTCCTGGTACTTCTCTTCATAGTCTGGCCATGGGAATAGCCAGGGACAAATCCATGAGTACTCTTTAAGTACTCGCAAACTAATACTAACAAGTGAAGGGGTTTTTTGTAGTAGGACACTAAGCTCTAGGGTTGTTTTGCAAAAAGCCAGATTTACTTCTACTAAGTTCAGAATCAAGAAAAGCTAGTTGAAATTTTATAACACCTAAATGGGAACTTGAGTTTCATATCACAACTCTGTTGTGGTCAAGTCAAAATCTCAATTCATTTCATAAGTCATTTTGAATACATCTGACAGGGGAAACAATATGGCCACTCCAACTGTCCATAACCGCGGACGCGGCTATTCGAATAGTTTGACACTCTGCAGAGATTGTACACTTTCACCACAACATTCGATACATCCGTCAGGAACAAATCCTGAATTCACCATACTTAGTATGCGGATAATCAATCCTAACCTTTCAATTACACGCCCTAGTATAGGCACCTCTCCTGTGAGTTTGGCCTCCCAACCATGACCAACTGTCATCTTGGGTACTGCACAGGTGGACAATCTTCACAAGGTAGCCTCAGCTCAGACCTTGGCCGTGAGGGAACCCATACTAAGGTATATAAGTTTCCAGTCAAGCCCTACCAATGTTCGGGTATTGTGGTTATACGGTAAAATTGGAATGGTATCGCATCCAGACAACCATCAGTTTTATAAAGGTCTAAGGCTCATGCCTCAACATTTTCATCATCAAAATCATCTGGTGTTTGGAAACACATGTCAAAACATCTCAGTAGAATGAATCATCATTCTAAGGTTTTCATAACCATTTTCCACCAAGTATTCCCATCTATATTTGATCAAGTTTTAGGCTTAGCACTGGCATCTACAAGTGGGGGTGAGTACTAATGATGGGTGGTAAACAAGTGGAGATTAATTAAGTTCAATCTCGTGCCTTAGGATGACATCAAGATTATCTAGCTTAGGCCAAATTTAATGCTCTTTATGCAACCTTCAATTATCTTCCTAGAATCTATAAGTCACTTAAGTAAACTCTAAGAGAAAGCTTTGATAAAGAAATAAAGTATAAAGCTTGCAAGTAAAACTAGGATTGGGTTATCAAGTGGGTAAGATCACATATGCTTAAGGCCTATAGTTGGCATGGTAACAAGCAAGTATTAGCTTGCATAAGTAGGGTATCTCGCAAGGTTTAACTTGCTAAGTTAATAGCTTGCATAGGTCAACTTGGTTAGTAAGGCTTGCCTTGTGCAGACCAGTGGTTGAAGTTCTCCTCGGCTTCTTCTTCGTAGTATCCTCCTTCCTCCTCGTATCCTTGATCGGTACTAGCGTCTATGAATAAATACGAGGTACACAATCACCAAACAATACTTAACTACTTTCAATCATCACACAAAAGGGTTCTATATAGGATCATCACTAACATTCAAGATTAAAGCACTTGCATTATTAATTTATTTTTAGAAAAGTAATTTCTACTCATTGAAAAACTACTTAAGATTTAATATTCTCCAAACCAAACATGGGATCATGTTGACACATGTCATCACCACATATTTCAGTACATGGGAATGTGATTTAAAGGGGTGTCACAATTTAATAAGGTTTAACCTTTTTATTTTAAATAATTAAAGTGGCTAAAAATGCCTATGTGGCATTCTTTTATTACTTGAACATTATTTCTGTAAGTAAACCCATACGTTTTTATATATTCTGAAAGGTATGATCAAATGTGATTTTTGAGAGTTGGAATCAACTCAAAATCTATTATGGTTGAAATTTGAAAAATGTTTGAATGCAGAAAAGATTCTGACTTGTTATTTTTACCAAGGTTGATCTACAGATCCAAATAATTTGAATCCAATGGGCTTGGATTAAGAATTTCAATACCTTTCTAACAAAATTGGTTTCATTCAATTTGGTTTACTGAATAGAGCTGGGTTGATTTTTGAAACTAGGTACAGAACTGAGTTTGAATATAAATAGAAAAAGCTAAATTCAAACGAGTGGGCTGCGCGGGAAATGTTATTGGGCCGACCCAGTGTCACTCCACAGCGCGGGGCGCAACTGACAGGGGGGTTCCACCCGTCATTGGATCATAACACGCGAAGCGGTACGGGGCGATCTCGGCCGCACGATCTAAGTCTAATCGAACGACTACGGCTCATCGTCCACGTCGGGCAGCGCCGGCGAGACAGAACCCTAACGCGGCAGGTGGGGGTCGTGGGAGGCTCACCGGGTCTCAGGTGAGGGTCAGCGATGGGTGCAAACGACGATCCTCCTGGTACCGGCAGCTCCTCCTGGGGCGGCTCCAATCGATGGCTTCCTTCTTCTCCAGCAGCGGCGGGCTCCGGTGAAATTCTGGCGATGCTCTGCTCGCCTTGCTCCGGGAGTGAGGTGGGGTGGTTCTGGGTGAGAGGAGAGTGGAATGATGTTAAGAAATCGAGCGGGGGATGCCTCTATTTATAGTGGCGAGAGGGGACCGACGGGCGCGGGCTGAGCTCATCGTGGTCGACGGCACAGAGGGCTATCTGCGTGGGCGACGGTAGGGGGCGGTGCGGTGCTCCCTGGCGAAGCTCAACGTCGTGGTTGCGAGGCGTGGGGCGGTGCTGATCGGTCGGAACGCTTCGGCGCTCTGAGCGTGTTCGACAGGGTTTTTGATGGCGCACAACGCGTGTGGTTCGCGCGGCGGTGAACGGGCGTGTCTGCGGGGTTGCTGGGGTGGTGGTGATCACGCATGCACGCGGTGAAGGCGGCGCGCGGTTTGTGGGCATGTGTCGAGGGTGGCGCACGGGCGTGCTCTCGGCATGCTCGCAGAGGGGCTTGGCATGGCTTGGGCGTGTGGTCCAATAGCTGGCATTGCTCGAGGCTGGGATAGGGAGTGGCGGTGGAGTGCTGGCTAGCTCCCAGACAAGGTTGGCGAGGCTAGTGTTGCTCGCAGCTTGCTGTAGACCATGGGGTGGCAATGGTGCTCTCGGCCTGCTCACCATTGATGACAATGGACAGCTTACAGTGGTGCTAGAGATTAGTTAAGGTTGTTAGATGATCTACTAAGGCTAGTTGTGTCTAGAGAGGGAACAAGTTAGGCCCAAAACACGACATTCCCTTCAATGGCGACACTTTCAGATACACAAAATCTCCTATGTTGAAGGCGAGGTATCGACGTCTCTTGTCGGCGTAACTCTTTTGTCTGGAAATCAGAAGTTATATCACCAAATGTGACATATGTCAGCGAGTCAAGGCGGGACATCAAAGACCCGCTGGATTGTTGCAACCCTTACAGATTCCGGAATGGAAATGGGATTCCGTTGGAATGGACTTTATCACCGGATTGCCTACTTCTAGTAGGGGAAATGACTCTATCTGGGTCATAGTGGACCGATTGTCCAAAGTCGCCCATTTCTTACCCGTCAAGACCACATATCAGAGTTCGAAACTAGCGGAGTTGTACATCGCTAGAATAGTTAGTTTGCATGGAGTCCCCAAGAACATTGTATCGAATCGAGGAACGTAGTTTACCTCAAGATTCTGGAAGAAAGTCCAAGAAGGTTTAGGAACCCGCCTAGATTTCAGCACCGCTTATCACCCTCAGACCGATGGACAAACGGAGCGAGTAAATCAAATACTCGAAGATATGTTGAGAGCATGTGTGTTAGAATATGGATCCAAGTGGGAAGACTGTCTGCCGTTTGCAGAATTTTCATACAATAACAGTTATCAAGCCAGTTTGCAAATGGCCCCATTTGAATTCATGTACGGAAGGAAGTGTCGCACCCCTTTGAACTGGTCGGAAGTAGGAGAGAGTCAGATTTTCGGACCCGACATCCTACGAGAAGCAGAAGAGAAGGTTCACAAGATTCGTGCGCACCTCAAGACCGCTCAGTCCAGACAAAAGAGTTACATCGACAAGAGACGTCGAGACCTCGCCATCAACATAGGAGATTTTGTTTATCTGAAGGTGTCTCCATTGAAGGGAATGCAGCGTTTCCAACTTAAAAGAAAGTTAGCCCCTAGATATATCGGACCTTTCAAAATTCTGAACCATCGAGGAGAAATGTCGTATCAATTGGAACTACCCGAAGAGATGTCAGCCGTCCACAATGTGTTCCATATCTCATTACTTCGCAAGTGTCTCGAAGTCCCAGAGAAGACCGAGGTGTTCAATAATATCGATCACCGGACCATAGAGATCAACGATGACCTGACCTATCCCGAAGTACCCATCCGTATTTTGGAAGAAGCTTCCCGAACTACCCGAACCCGAAGCATCAAGTTTCTCAAGATTCAGTGGAGCAACCACACAGAAGAGGAAGCTACCTGGGAGCGCGAAGATCACATCAGGACGGAGTTTCCCGATCTCTTCAAATCCTAGGTAATCTTTTCATCCTTTTTCAAATCTCGGGACAAGATTTTGTCTAAGGGGGGAAGGTTTGTAACATCCCAAAAATATTAAACTAGAATCATCAAACTCCAATCCCCAAATTTAGGGTTAACAAAAACTTTTCCAATTAAAATATGAAAGCATTTCATATGTGTAGGTATTAAAATATGGATTCTTTTGAACTGCCATGATTATGTGTTTCTTTGCTTGTAAATGGATGCTTAGGTGAAATAAACATCATCTAAACAATTCCCAAACTTTTCTCAAAGACAAGTAAATCAAAACAAATAAAATAAGGGAATGGTCATTTTGACCAATTTAACTCCCATGCCTACTTTGGCTGTCTCAAACTTTCAGAACCTAACAGAAAAATTTCTGGATCTTTGCACCCCTTGATTGTACTCATAAAAAAGTATCAAGGCCCACTTTGTGATCATCCAAAAACATTTAAATGCATAGTTTAAATGACAGTTCAAAATTGAATCTTTATCATATGGGAAGATCCCACTTTTTCAAAAACCACTCAAACAAACTCAACTTTCAAAACCCAAGCATCTGCAGACTCACCAGCACCAACCTAGCACACCCACCAAAAATCTTTTCAAAATTCAAAACTTGAATTCTTGCGGCCATTCCATCAAACACTTGGCAGAAACAAATCAAACTGGCCTAACTTCACTGTTTGGATCAGTAATTGGGCTAAGCAATGTTCACCATTGATCACCCTTGTGTCCCCTAGTGCCAACCAGTGCTTATACAAACCCTAGCCCCTACCCTTTGCCCCATGCCATGCCAACCCGAGCATCCCCTTGCCAGCCGACAATGGCTAGCTAGCCAGAGCAAGGACCACGCCTAAACAACATGTCTAGGAGGCAGCCAACACCCCACCGCCACTCCCTGTCCAGCGCTCGAACCCTGCCAGCCACTGGACCACGCGCACGAACCATGCCAAGCTTGCCAGCAACCATGCCGAGCATGCGCCAGAGCGCCACCATCGACCGAAGCCCACAGATCGCGCGCCGCCCTCGCCGCGTGCATATGTGATCACCACCGTCCCAGTAACCCCGCAGACACGCTCGTTCGCCGCCGCGCGGACCACGCGCGCTGTGGGCCATTAAATCTTCTGTCGGGCACGCGTAGAGCATCGTCGCGTTCCGACCAAACCACACCGCCCCACGTCTCGCCACCGCGTCGTTGAGCATTTCCAGGGAGCACCGCACCGCCCCCTACCGTCGCCCACACCGATAGCCGTCTATACCGTCGACCACGACGAGTTCACCTTGCACCCCGTTGGTCCCCTCGCTCCACTATAAATAGAGGCCACCCCCAGCCGAATTGAGCACACCATCTCACTCCCCTCTCCTCACTGATCGTGCCACCCCGTTCCCGGAGCAAGGCGAGCAGCTCATCACCGGAATTTCACCGGAGCCTGCCGCTACTGGAGAAGAAGGGAGCCAGCGATTGGAGCCGCCCCAGGAGAAGCTGCCGGTACCAGGAGGTTCGCCGTCGTCGACTTCGTCGTTCGCCCGCCTCACCGACCCTCGCCTGAACCCCGGTGAGCCCCCAACGACCCCCACTGGCCGCGCTAGGTTTCTGTCTCGCCGACGTTGCCCAACATCGATGATGACTCTCAGCTGCTGGATTAGAACCAGATCGAACGCATCACATCGCCCCGTACCGCTTCGCACCCCCACGTCTCACTGACACGTGGGAACATCCACTTAACCAGCTCGCGTAAGCTCTGTGCTTAGCAGGCCGGCCCAGCATCACTTCCCGCGCAGCCCAGCTATTTGAATTTAACCTTTTCCATTTTATTTCAAACACACTTTTGTACCCAGTTTCAAAAATCAACCCAGGTCGATTCAGTGAACCAAATCAAATGAAACTAATTTTGTTAGAAAGTCCTAGAAGTGCTGAAACCAAGCCCGTTGGATTCAAGTCATTTGGATCTGCAGATCATCCTTGGTAAAAATAACAAGGCAGAACCTTTTCTGCATTCAAACATTTTTCAAATTAAAACCATAATAGCTTTTGAGTTGATTCCAACTCTCAAAAATCACATTCAACCATATATTTCAGAATATATAAAAATATATAGGTTTACTTACAGAAATAATGTTCAAGTAATAAAAGAATGCCACATAGGCATTTATAGTCACTTTATTTAATTAAAATAAAAGGGTAAAACCTTATTAAATTGTGGCACCACTTTAAATCATATTCCCATGGACTGAAATATGTGGTGATGACATGTGTCAACATGATCCCATGTTTGGTTTAGAGAATATTAAATCTTAAGTAGTTTTTCAATGAGTAGAAATTACTTTTCTAAAAATAAAAGGAATTAAACCAGGCCTTAATCTTGTAATGTTAGAGATTATGTTAGATCATCTATAGGACCCTTTTTGTGTGATGATTGCAAGTAGTTAAGTATTGTTTGGTGATTGTGTACATCGTATTTATTTGTAGACGCTAGTACCGACCAAGGATACGAGGAGGAAGGAGGATTCTACGAATAAGAAGCCGAGGAGAAGTTCAACCACTGCTCTACACAAGGCAAGCCTGATGCTACTAGTTGAATGTGCAAGCTAACACTTGCAATTTAGCAAGCTTATACTGATAGTGATGCAATCTAATACTTGCTTGCTACCATGCCAACTATATGCCTTAAAGCATATATGATCATAACCACTTGATAAACCAATCCTAGTTTTACTTGCAAGCTTTATACTTTATTTCTTTATCAAAGCTCTTACTTAGAGTTACTGAAATAAATGGTAGATACTAGAAGGATATTTGAAGGTTGCATAAAGAGCATAAAATTTTGCCTAAGCTAGATAATCTTGATGTCATCCTAAGGCATGATATTAAACTTAGTTAAACCACACTAGTTTACCACTCCTCATTAGTGCTTAATCCCACTTGTAGATGCTAGTGCTAAGCATAAAACTTGATCAACATTAGATGGGAATACTTGGTGAAAATGGTTATGAAAACCTTAGAATGATGGATCATTCTACTGAGATGTTTTGACATGTGTTTCCGAACACCAGATGATTTATGGTGATGAAAATGTTGAGGCATGAGCCTTAGCCCTTTTAAAAACTGATGGTTGTCTGGATGCGATACCATTCCAATTTTATCGTACAACCACAATACCTAGGAATTGGGTAGGGCTTGACTGGAAACTTATATACCTTAGTATTAGTTCCCTCACGGCCAAGGTTTGAGCTGAGGCTACCTTGTGAAGATTGTCCACCTGTGTAGTACCCAAGATGACAGTTGGTCATGGTTGGGAGGCCAAACTCAAAGGAGAGGTGCTTATACTAGGGCGTGTAATTGAAAGGTTAGGATTGATTATTCGCATACTGAGTATGGTGAATTCGGGATTTATTCCTGACGTATGTATCGAATGTTGTGGTGAAAGTGTACAATCTCTGCAGAGTGTCAAACTATTCGAATAGCCACGTCCGCGGTTATGGACAGTTGGAGTGGCCATACTGTTCCCCCGTCAGACTTTTCAAAATGAGTTGTGAAATGAATTGAGACTTTGACTTGACCACAACAGGGTTGTGATATGAAATACAAATTCACACTTGGGAGTATAAACTTCAACCAGCTCTCTTGTTTCTGAACTTAGTAGAGATAAATCTGGCTTCTTGCAAAACAACCCTAGAGCCTAGTGTCCTATTACCAAAAACCCCTTTCACTTGTTAGTATTATTTTGCGAGTACTTAAAGAGTACTCATGGCTTTGTCCCTGGCTATTCCCGTGGCCAGACTATGAGGAGGAGTACCTGGAGGATGGACCCCAGGAAGGTTACGACAACTAGGATCATCTCCCATCATCAGCATTGCCTGTGACCCCGAAGATGGAGCATCTCCTACGCTGCCGTTATTATTACGTATTCCGCTGGTTGAAGTTGTATTAAGAACTGGATCATGAGATACCTATTTGTGTAAGAACTTATGTACGGTTTGTAATGAATGATGTACTATGGTATCCAATTCTGTTATGTCTCGCAAAAATGGTAAGCATGGGATTGCGATCTATGGCATAACAGGCATCTGGGATTAAAAATCCGGGTGTTGACAAGTTGGTATCAAAGCCATCCTGACTATAGGAGACCATAGTTAGACTAGACGTTTGAATCAAAAACTTAGTTTCAAAACCAAAGGAAGCAAATATTTACAAAAACTTATTCTTATTCTTACCTCTTGGACTCTTTCATAAAAATTCACGCTAGCAAATATTTACAAAAACTTATTCTTATTCTTACCTCTTGGAATCTTTCATAAAAATTCACGCTACTCCAAAATTATTTCAAAGCTTACATCAAATTTTTCACCCTAGATCACTTTTAGTAAAACTCACAACTACGCTAGTGCACAAGCGTAGTGAGTAGTATTCGGTCCCACTGTATCGTAGTTTTCAGAATGGTTCTTAAAACCGTCTGTTTTTCTTTGTTGTGGTGTGTGTTGTATCGTGTGCTATGAATGAATGAATGAATGAATGAAAAAGCAAGTTGCTAGAAAAATCTGAATCAAACTTTAAAAAAATTTCAAAGACCCAAAACCTTAGAAATTTCCCTCTTTTCTCACGATCTATCTCAATCTTCATATGCCACGTGGAGGAAGTGGTTCATCCCCGGACCCAATGTTGCAGATTCTGCAAATGTTGACCTCTGACCGCGAAGCTGAAAGAGCGGAACGTCAAGACAACTTAGCCACACTTCAACAGATAGCCCAGCTTGCCCCCAACAACCAAGGCCACGAAAATCAGGACAACCATGGATCTAAGCTCAAGAATTTCCATAATACCAACCCACCTGTTTTCACTAAGTCAGAAGAGCCCCTAGATGCCGATGATTGGCTGCAAACCATGGAAAATAACCTAGAAGTCGCTGGAGTGGAAGACAACGAGAAAGTTTTGTTCGCCACCCACTACCTAGCTGGAGATGCCAGGGCATGGTGGAACAGTGTTCGCACAATGACCGGAGGCCAGATGATGACCTGGGAGGAATTCAAGGTCAAATTTAGCAGAACCCATGTGCCCCCGGGTTTGATCAAGAGAATGAGAGACAAGTTCAGAGAACTGAAGTAAGGGAGAATGACCGTAGTGGAATACCGTGACAAATTTTTGTCATTAGCTAGGTATGCCCCGGATGAGATCGACACCGAAGCCAAGGAGAAAGAAAGATTCCTAAATGGTCTGCATGATGAGATGCAGACGGTATTAGTCAATATCCCCTTTGCTGATATTGAAGCCCTTGTCGACTCAGCTATCCAGATGGAAGGAAAGATCAATCAAGCTAATGAGAATCGCAAGCGTCGCATGATGCATCAACCAGGAACACATCAGACCCCAAAGTATCGCCCTAACCCATCTCCCGGATTTGCCCCAAGAACCAACAGACCCCCGATGAACCGTCCGACCTATCCCAACCGTGGAAACCCTAGGCCCGGAGGAAATCACAAAAAACCCCGAAAACTCTAGCAATTTCAACTGTGCCCCACCCAAGTTCAACAACAACAATGCTACCGCCAACACCAACACTGCCCCAAGAACTGGAAGCAATGCCGTGCCTGTAGCAGCAAAGGACAAGTCACAAGTGACTTGTTATGACTGTGGAAATAAAGGCCACTATTCCAACAAGTGCCCCAACAAGAAGAATGCCGCAGCACCCAATGCCAATGCCCCAGCTCAGCAACAGCGTCGTGTTCAGCCAGGAAGGAGATTTGCCCCAGGGAATTCGCTCAACCGCAACGGCCGTCTTTTTCTCATGCATGCTGAAGAAGCTCAGGAAGCGCCAGACGTCGTGTTGGGTATGTTTTCTGTTAATTCAGTACTTGCATGAGTGTTTCTTGATTCTGGTGCATCCCACTCATTTGTCACCGAAGAATTTGCATGCACTAGTAAAATTCAACCAACCAAACTGAAGCATGTTATGATTGTTCAAATTCCCAGATCAACCACCAAGGCTAGGCTAATTTGCAAAGCCGTCCCTATCCGAATCCATGGCATAGATTTTTATGCAAATCTGATAGTACTCGGAACTAAAGGTTTGGAAGTAGTACTAGGAATGGATTGGATGTCCAAACATAAAGGATTGATTGACTGTGCCAAGAAAGCCATAACCATGACTAGTACAGCCGGAATATCAGTCGAGCATATATCTAAAACCTTACCTCGTCAATTCCAGTGTAACAAGAGTATAACCCAACCTACCACTGACCAAGTCCGGATAGTCTGTGAATACCCCGATGTATTTCCAGATGTTTTGCCCGGTATGCCCCCAGATCGGGATATCGAGTTTATCATCGAACTAATCCCCGGAACCGGACCCATAGCCCAGAGACCATATAGTATGAACCCGTCTGAGCTAACAGAACTGAAGAAGCAACTAGATGCCATGCTGGAAATTGGATTGATTCAACCAAGTGCATCAACATGGAGATCACCTGTCTTGTTTGTGGACAAGAAGTATGGAGGTAACCGTTTATGCACGGATTATCGGAAGTTGAATGATGTCACTATCAAGAACAAATACCCCTTGCCCAAGATAGAAGATTTGTTTGATCAGTTGACCGATGCCAAAGTGTTTTCTAAGATTGATCTTAGGACTGGCTATCATCAACTGAAGATACGTGCAGAAGATATTCCCAAGACTGTCTTTACCACCAGATATGGATTGTACGAGTATACAATCATGTATTTTGGATTAACCAATGCCCCCGCTTATTTCATGAATCTCATGAATAAGATTTTTATGGACTTCCTGGATAAGTTTGTCGTTGTTTTCATCGATGACATTCTGATTTATTCCAAATTAGAAGAAGAACATGAGCTACACCTAAGGACCATTCTTGGAACCCTTAGAGAGCATCAGTTGTATGCAAAGTTTAGCAAATGTGAATTCTGGTTACAGGAGGTAGGATTCCTCGGTCACATTGTATCAGCCGGAGGAATTGCCGTTGACCCTGCCAAAGTGAAAGATGTAGAAGATTGGCAAGCCCTAACCACTCAAACCCAAGTTCGTGCATTTCTTGGATTGGCGGGATATTACCGCAAGTTCGTAGAAGGATTCTCGAGTATCACCAGAACCATGACCCAATTGCTGAAGAAGGGCAAGAAGTTTGAATGGACCCACAAATGTGAAGCGAGTTTTCAAGAACTCAAGAGGAGATTTATTTCAGCCCCAATCTTGATCATGCCGGATATCACTAAGCCTTTCGATGTGTATTGTGACGCATCCAAGATTGGTCTCGGATGTGTGCTAATGCAAGAAGGAAAAGTTATATGTTATCTATCTCGACAACTGAAGCAACATGAGAAAAATTACCCAACCCATGACCTCGAACTCGCAGCCGTAGTTCTAGCCCTAAAAACATGGAGGCATTACCTGATGGGAAACTGTTGTGAGATTTATTCGGATCACAAGAGCCTGAAGTATATATTCACTCAGAAGGAGCTGAATATGAGACAGAGAAGATGGATTGAGCTAATCAAGGATTACAACCTGGACATTCACTATCCCCCTGGTAAAGACAATGTGGTAGTCGATGCCCTTAGCAGATTGCCGTGCCGCTTGAACTCCATGATTTTAAAGGAGCAACCAAGCTTGCACAAAGAGATGGAAGATTTTTGAATGGAATTAGTAAGTGAAGGATTTTTGGATAGCATAGAACTTCAGCCCACTTTGATTATCCAGATCAAAGAGGCGCAGAAAGGAAATGCTAGTATTGACGGAATCAAGCGTCGTATTGGTACAGGCAAAGTACCCAGATTCACCGAGGACAACGAAGGAGTTCTGTGGTACAAAGGACGCCTTTGTGTACCAGCAGATTCAGAGTTGAAAGAAGTGATTCTGAAGGAGGCTCATGATACTATTTATTCTATCCATCCCGGAGGAACTAAGATGTATCAGGATTTGAAAGAGCAATTTTGGTGGCATAAGATGAAGAGAGAAATCGGAAGTTATATCACCAAATGTGACATATGTCAGCGAGTCAAGGCGGGACATCAAAGACCCGCTGGATTGTGAAGGGTTTCGCGGCATAGTAAATCAAAATTTTATACGGATGCGAACAGAGGGAAAGCCAAGATCTAATCTAGGAGATGCAATCAACGAGAGAGATTGGATTAGATCTTCATACCCTTGAAGATTCGCACAGTGGAACGTTCGTCGGAATGTGGGTGATGTAGTCGTACTCGCTTCTCCTCCTCGCGATCCGATCCGATCTAGCACCACAAGTGGCGTTGCCTCCGTGAGAAGCACACGTGCAGCACCTCGACGTCTCCTCCTTCCTCGGACCAGAAAGTATGGTGGAGAGATAGATTGGATTTACAACACGACGGCGTGGTGTATATGGTGGAGAATTTCTGCAGCAGGGCTTCGCCTACAAACAGTCGGGAGGGAGAGAGGAAAGCTAGCAAGGCGGATAGGGTTTGGAGGAGAGGTGTGGGGGGTTGGTGCGCCCCCACCCCTCTTTATATAGAGGGGGGCGCAGCCCTAGCCCCTCCCCAAAGCCCAAAGGATAAGGAGTGGGGGGCATGGACTCTCCCCTCTTCTAGAAACCCTATATCTAGTTTAAACGATTTAAACTCTCTAGGATCGGCTGGGCCCTATGGGGCCTTGTGCCCCTGGCCCAATGCGGCCAGGACACTCCCTCATAGGCCCATGCCCCCTCCCGAAAGGTGGGGCCACGTTGGTCCCCTTCCGGAAGGTTCTAGAAGCTTCCGGTACAATACCGATTAACCCGGAACAATTCCGAACTCCAAAAACTGCACTGCCTTATATGAATCTTATTCTTCGGAACATTCCGGAACCTCTCGTGATGTCCCGGATCCCATCTGAGACTCCGAACAAAAATTCATAAACCAATTATCCAATCTATCCTAGCGTCAAGACACGTTAAGTGTGTGACCCTGCGGGTTCGAGAATATGCAGACATGATCTTCTATCAATAATCAACAGCGGGGTCTGGGCACCCATATTGACTCCCACACATTCATCGATGATCATATCGGATGAACCACGATGTCAGGATTCAAACAATCCCATATATATATTCCCTTCGTCTCGCGATATTTTACTTGCCCGAGATTCGATCGTCGGTACCGTCATACCTAGTTCAATCTCGTTCACAGCAAGTACTTTACTCGTTTCGTAATCCAATATCACTTTGTGATTAACTCCTTAACCACATGCTTGCAAGCGGTGTTGATATCGATTACCGAGTGGGCCCGAATTATATCTCTCCGACTTGGGAGGGACAAATTCCATCTCGATACATACAACCCAACAGATACTTTCCGATCACCTGAGAGACACCTTTATGATCACCCTCTCATAGGATGACGTTTGATGACCTCAAAGCTTTCTTCCGGTACCAGGGAGTTGCATTATCTCATGGTCTAAGGAATACAATATTTGACATAGGAAAAGCTTCGCAAAGATGAACACGATGAAACGATCTAATTGCTTCGCTTAGTTTGGGTCTGTCCATCATATCATTCTCCCAATGATATGATCTCATTATCAATTGACAACTCATGTCTATGGTTAGGAAACCTTAACCATCATTGATCAATGAGCTAGTCCTTAGAGGCGTACCAGGGACACAGTGTTGTTCACAAACCACACAAGTATTAATGTTTCCGCTTAATACAATTCTAGCATGGAATATAAACTTTATCATGAACAAGAATTATAATAATAACATCTTTATTATTGCCTCTAGGGCATAATTCCAACAGATTGTTGCAACCCTTACAGATTCCGGAATGGAAATGGGATTCCGTTGGAATGGACTTTATCACCGGATTGCCTATTTCTAGTAGGGGAAATGACTCTATCTGGGTCATAGTGGACCGATTGTCCAAAGTCGCCCATTTCTTACCCGTCAAGACCACATATCAGAGTTCGAAACTAGCGGAGTTGTACATCACTAGAATAGTTAGTTTGCATGGAGTCCCCAAGAACATTGTATCAGATCGAGGAACTTAGTTTACCTCGAGATTCTGGAAGAAAGTCCAAGAAGGTTTAGGAACCCGCCTAGATTTCAGCACCACTTATCACCCTCAGACCGATGGACAAACGGAGCGAGTAAATCAAATACTCGAAGATATGCTGAGAGCATGTGTGTTAGAATATGGATCCAAGTGGGAAGACTGTCTGCCGTTTGCAGAATTTTCATACAATAACAATTATCAAGCCAGTTTGCAAATGGCCCCATTTGAATTCATGTACGGAAGGAAGTGTGCACCCCTTTGAACTGGTCGGAAGTAGGAGAGAGTCAGATTTTCGGACCCGACATCCTACGAGAAGCAGAAGAAAAGGTTCACAAGATTCGTGAGCACCTCAAGACCGCCCAGTCCAGACAGAAGAGTTACGCCGACAAGAGACGTCGAGACCTCGCCTTCAACATAGGAGATTTTGTTTATCTGAAGGTGTCGCCATTGAAAGGAATGCAGCATTTCCAACTTAAAGGAAAGTTAGCCCGTAGATATATCGGACCTTTCAAAATTCTGAACCGTCGAGGAGAAATGTCGTATCAATTGGAACTACCCGAAGAGATGTCAGCCGTGGACAATGTGTTCCATATCTCATTACTTCGCAAGTGTCTCGAAGTCCCAGAGAAGACCGAGGTGTTCAAGAATATCGATCACCGGACCATAGAGATCAACGATGACCTGACCTATCCCGAAGTACCCATCCGTATTTTGGAAGAAGCTTTCCGAACTACCCGAACCCGAAGCATCAAGTTTCTCAAGATTCAGTGGAGCAACCACACAGAAGAGGAAGCTACCTGGGAGCGCGAACATCACATCAGGACGGAGTTTCCCGATCTCTTCAAATCCTAGGTAATCTTTTCATCCTTTTTCAAATATCGGGACAAGATTTTTTCTAAGGGGGGAAGGTTTGTAACATCCCAAAAATATTAAACTAGAATCATCAAACTCCAATCCCCAAATTTAGGGTTAACAAAAACTTTTCCAATTAAAATATGAAAGCATTTCATATGTGTAGGTATTAAAATATGGATTCTTTTGAACTGCCATGATTATGTGTTTCTTTGCTTGTAAATGGATGCTTAGGTGAAATAAACATCATCTAAACAATTCCCAAAATTTTCTCAAAGACAAGTAAATCAAAACAAATAAAATAAGGGAATGGTCATTTTGACCAATTTAACTCCCATGCCTACATTGGCTGTCTCAAACTTTCAGAACCTAACAGAAACTTTTCTGGATCTTTGCACCCCTTGATTGTACTCATAACAAAGTATCAAGGCCCACTTTGTGATCATCCAAAAACATTTAAATGCATAGTTTAAATGACAGTTCAAAATTGAATCTTTATCATATGGGAAGATCCCACTTTTTCAAAAACCACTCAAACAAGCTCAACTTTCAAAACCCAAGCATCTGCAGACTCACCAGCACCAACCTAGCACACCCACCAAAAATCTTTTCAAAATTCAAAACTTGAATTCTTGCGGCTATTTCATCAAACACTTGGCAGAAACAAATCAAACTGGCCTAACTTCACTGTTTGGAGCAGTAATTGGGTAAGCAATGTTCACCATTGATCACCCTTGTGTCCCCCAGTGCCAACCAGTGCTTAGACAAACCCTATCCCCTACCCTTTGCCCCATGCCATGCCTACCCGAGCATCCCCTTGCCAGCCGACAATGGCTAGCTAGCCAGAGCAAGCACCAAGCCTAAGTAACATGTCTAGGAGGCAGCCAACACCCCACCTCCACTCCCTGTCCAGCGCTCGAACCCTGCCAGCCACTGGACCACGCGCACGAACCATGCCAAGCTCGCTAGCAACCATGCCGAGCTTGCGCCAGAGCGCCACCCTCGACCGAAGCCCACAGACCGCGCGCCGCCCTCGACGTGTGCATACGTGATCACCACCGTCCCAGTAACCCCGCAGACACGCTCGTTCGCCGCCGCGCGGACCACGCGTGCTGTGCGCCATTAAATCTTCCGTCGGGCACGCGTAGAGCATCGTCGCGTTCCGACCAAACCACACCGCCCCACGTCTCGCCACCGTGTCGTTGAGCATTGCCAGGGAGCACCGCACCTCCCCCTACCGTCGCCCATGCCGATAGCCGTCTGTATCGTCGACCACGATGAGTTCACCTTGCGCCCCGTCGGTCCCCTCGCTCCACTATAAATAGAGGCCACCCCCAGCCGAATTGAGCACACCATCTCACTCCCCTCTCCTCACTGATCGTGCCACCCCGTTCCCGATGCACGGCAAGCAGCGCATCGTCGGAATTTCACCGGAGCCCGCCGCTACTGGAGAAGAAGGGATCCAGCGATTGGAGTCGCCCCAGGATAAGCTGCCGGTACCAGGAGGTTCGCCGTTGTCGACTTCATCATTCGCCCGCCTCGCCGACCCTCGCCTGAACCCCGGTGAGCCTCCAACAACCCCCACTGGCCGCACTAGGTTTCTGTCTCGCCGGCGTTGCCCAACATCGATGATGACTCTCAGCTGCTGGATTAGAACCAGATCGAACGCATCACATCGCCCCGTACCGCTTCGCACCCCCACGTCTCACTGACACGTGGGAACATCCACTTAACCAGCTCGCGTAAGCGCTGTGCTTAGCAGGCCGGCCCATCATCACTTCCCGCGCAGCCCAGCTATTTGAATTTAACCTTTTCCATTTTATTTCAAACACACTTTTGTACCCAGTTTCAAAAATCAACCCAGGTCGATTCAGTGAACCAAATCAAATGAAACTAATTTTGTTAGAAAGTCCTAGAAGTGCTGAAACCAAGCCCGTTGGATTCAAGTCATTTGGATCTGCAGATCATCCTTGGTAAAAATAACAAGGCAGAACCTTTTCTGCATTCAAACATTTTTCAAATTAAAACCATAATAGCTTTTGAGTTGATTCCAACTCTCAAAAATCACATTCAACCATATATTTCAGAATATATAAAAATATATAGGTTTACTTACAGAAATAATGTTCAAGTAATAAAAGAATGCCACATAGGCATTTATAGTCACTTTATTTAATTAAAATAAAAGGGTAAAACCTTATTAAATTGTGGCACCACTTTAAATCATATTCTCATGGACTAAAATATGTGGTGATGACATGTTTCAACATGATCCCATGTTTGGTTTGGAGAATATTAAATCTTAAGTAGTTTTTCAATGAGTAGAAATTACTTTTCTAAAAATAAAAGGAATTAAACCAGGCCTTAATCTTGTAATGTTAGAGATTATGTTAGATCATCTATAGGACCCTTTTTGTGTGATGATTGCAAGTAGTTAAGTATTGTTTGGTGATTGTGTACATCGTATTTATTTGTAGACGCTAGTACCGACCAAGGATACGAGGAGGAAGGAGGATTCTACGAAGAAGAAGCCGAGGAGAACTTCAACCACTGCTCTACACAAGGCAAGCCTGATGCTACTAGTTGAATGTGCAAGCTAACACTTGCACTTTAGCAAGCTTATACTGATAGTGATGCAATCTAATACTTGCTTGCTACCATGCCAACTATATGCCTTAAAGCATATATGATCATAACCACTTTATAAACCAATCCTAGTTTTACTTGCAAGCTTTATACTTTATTTCTTTATCAAAGCTCTTACTTAGAGTTACTGAAATAAATGGTAGATACTAGAAGGATATTTGAAGGTTGCATAAAGAGCATAAAATTTTGCCTAAGCTAGATAATCTTGATGTCATCCTAAGGCATGAGATTAAACTTAGTTAAACCCCACTAGTTTACCACTCCTCATTAGTGCTTAATCCCACTTGTAGATGCTAGTGCTAAGCATAAAACTTGATCAACATTAGATGGGAATACTTGGTGAAAATGGTTATGAAAACCTTAGAATGATGGATCATTCTACTGAGATGTTTTGACATGTGTTTATTCCTGACGGATGTATCGAATGTTGTGGTGAAAGTGTACAATCTCTGCAGAGTGTCAAACTATTCGAATAGCCGCGTCCGTGGTTATGGACAGTTGGAGTGGCCATACTGTTCCCCCGTCAGACTTTTCAAAATGAGTTGTGAAATGAATTGAGACTTTGACTTGACCACAACAGGGTTGTGATATGAAATACAAATTCACACTTGGGAGTATAAACTTCAACTAGCTCTCTTGTTTCTGAACTTAGTAGAGATAAATCTGGCTTCTTGCAAAACAACCCTAGAGCCTAGTGTCCTATTACCAAAAACCCCTTTCACTTGTTAGTATTATTTTGCGAGTACTTAAAGAGTACTCATGGCTTTGTCCCTGGCTATTCCCGTGGCCAGACTATGAGGAGGAGTACCTGGAGGATGGACCCCAGGAAGGTTACGACAACTAGGATCATCTCCCATCATCAGCATTGCCTGTGACCCCGAAGATGGAGCTTCGCCTACGCTATCGTTATTATTACGTATTCCGCTACTTGAAGTTGTATTAAGAAATGGATCATGAGATCCCTATTTGTGTAAGAACTTATGTACGGTTTGTAATGGGTGATGTACTATGGTATCCAATTCTGTTATGTCTCGCAAAAATGTTAATCCTGGGATTGCGATGTATGGCATAACAGGCATTTGGGATTAAAAATCCGGGTGTTGACAGATAAGCGGTGCTGAAATCTAGTCGGGTTCCTAAACCTTCTTGGACTTTCTTCCAGAACCTCGAGGTAAACTGAGTTCCTCGATCCGATACGATGTTGTTAGGGACTCCATGCAAACTGACGATTATAGCAATGTATAACTCCGCTAGCTTCGAACTTTGATATGTGGTCTTGACGGGTAAGAAATGGGCGACTTTGGACAACCTGTCCAATGACCCAAATAGAGTCAGTTCCCCTACTAGAAGTAGGTAATCTGGTGATAAAGTCCATTCCAACGGAATCCCATTTCCATTCCGGAATCTGCAATGGTTGCAACAATCCAGCAGGTCTTTGATGTCCCGCCTTGACTTGCTGACATATATCACACTTGGCGATATAGCTTTCGATTTCTCTCTTCATATTATGCCACCAAAATTGCTCTTTCAAATCTTGATACATCTTCGTTCCTCCGGGGTGGATAGAATAAAGAGTATCATGAGCTTCCTTGAGAATAACTTCTTTCAATTCAGAATCTGCTGGTACACAAAGGCGTCCTTTGTACCACAAAACTCCTTCTTCGTCTTCGGTAAATCCGGGTACTTTGCCTGTACCGATACGACACTTGATTCAGTTGATACTAACATTTCCTTTCTGCGCCTCTTTGATCTGGCTGATCAAAGTGGGTTGAAGTTCTATGCTAGCCAAAAATCCTTCACCCACTAATTCCATTCGGAAATCTTCCATCTCTTTGTGCAAGCTTGGTTGCTCCTTCAAAATCATGGAGTTCAAGCGGCACGGCAATCTACTAAGGGCATCTTCTACCACGTTGGCTTTACCGGGGTGATAGTGAATGTCCAGGTCGTAATCCTTGATTAGCTCAATCCATCTTCTCTGTCTCATATTCAGCTCCTTCTGAGTGAATATATACTTCAGGCTCTTGTGATCCGAATAAATCTCACAACAGTTTCCCATCAGGCAATGCCTCCATGTCTTCAGGGCTAGAACTACGGCTGCGAGTTCGAGGTCATGGGTTGGGTAATTTTGCTCATGCTGTTTCAGTTGTCGAGATAGATAAGATATAACTTTGCCTTCTTGCATTAGCACACATCCGAGACGAATCTTGGATGCGTCACAATACACATCAAAGGGCTTCGTGATATCTAGCATGATTAAGATTGGGGCTGAAATCAATCTCCTCTTGAGTTCTTGAAAACTCGCTTCACATTTGTCCATCCATTCAAACTTCTTGTCCTTCTTCAGCAATCGGGTCATGGGTCTGGCGATACTCGAGAATCCTTCTACGAACTTGCGGTAGTATCCCGCCAATCCGAGAAATGCACGAACTTGGGTCTGAGTGGTTGGGGATTGCCAATCTTCGACATATTTCACTTTTGTAGGGTCAACGACAATTCCTCTGTCTGATACAATGTGACTGAGGAATCCTACCTCCTGTAACCAGAATTCACATTTGCTAAACTTGGCATACAACTGATGCTCTCTAAGGGTTCCAAGAATGGTCCTTAGGTGTAGCTCATGTTCTTCTTCTGATTTGGAATAAATTAGAATCTCGCCGATGAAAACAACGACAAACTTATCCAGGAAGTCCATAAAAATATTATTCATGAGATTCATGAAATAAGCAGGGGCATTGGTTAATCCAAAAGACATGACGGTATACTCGTATAATCCATATCTGGTGGTAAAGGCAGTCTTGGGAATATCCTCTGCGCGAATCTTGAGTTGGTGATAGCCGGTTCTAAGATCAATCTTAGAAAACACTTTGGCACCGATCAACTGATCAAACAAATCTTCTATCTTGGGCAATGGGTATTTGTTCTTGATAGTGACATCATTCAACTTCCGATAATCCGTACATAAACGGTTACCTCCATCCTTCTTATCCACAAATAAGACAGGTGATCTCCATGGTGACGCACTTGGTTGAATCAATCCAATTTCCAACATGGCATCTAGTTGCTTCTTCAGTTCTGCTAGTTCAGACGGGTTCATACTATATGGTCTCTGGGCTATGGGTCCGGTTCTGGGGATTAGTTCAACTATAAACTCGATATCCCGATCTAGGTGCATACCTGGCAAAACATCTGGAAATACATCGGGGTATTCACAGACTATCCGGACTTGGTCAATGGTAGGTTGGGCTATACTCTTGTTGCACTTGAATTGACGAGGTAAGGTTTCAGATATATGCTCGACTGATATTCCGACTGTACTGGTCATGGTTATGGATTTCTTGGCATAGTCAATCAATCCTTTATGTTTGGACATCCAATCTATTCCTAGTACTACTTCCAAACCTTTAGTTCCAAGTACTATCAGATTAGCATAAAAATCTATGCCATGGATTCGGATGGGGACGACTTTGCATATTTGCCTAGATTTGGTAGTTGAACCGAGGATTTGAACAATCATCACATGCTTCAGTTTGGTTGGTTGAGTCTTACTAGTGCATGCAAATTCTTCGGTGACAAATGAATGCGATGCACCAGAATCAAACAACACTCTAGCAAGTACTGAATTAACAGAAAACATACCCAGCACGACGTCTGGCGCTTCCTGGGCTTCTTCAGCATGCATGAGAAAAAGACGGTCGTTGCGGTTGAGAGAGTTCCCTGGGGCAAACCTTCTTCCGGGCTGAACACGATGCTGCTACTGAGCTGGGGTATTTGCATTGGGGGCTGCAGCATTCTTCTTGGGGTATTCGTTGGAGTAGTGACCCTTATTGCCACAGTCATAAGAAGTCACTTGCGACTTGTCCTTTGCTGCAACAGGCACAACATTGCTTCCAGTCCTCGGGGAAGTGTTGGTGTTGGCGGCAGTATTGTTGTTTTTGACTTGGGAGGGGCATGGTTGAAATTGTTAGAGTTGCCGGGGTTGTTGTGATTCCCTCCTGGCCTTGGGTTTCCACGGTTGGGATAGGTCGGACGGTTCATCGGGGATCGGTTGGTTCTCGGGGCAAATCCTGGAGATGGGTTAGGGCGATACTTTGGGGTCTGATGGGTTCCTGGCTGATGCATCATGCGACGCTTGCGGTTGTTATTGGCTTGGTTGATCTTGCCTTCCATCTGGATGGCAGAGTCGACAAGGGCTTCAATATCAGCAAAGGGGATATTGACCAACACAGTCTGCATCTCATTGTGCAAACCATTCAAGAATCTCTCTTTCTTCTTGGCTTCGGTGTCGATCTCATCCGGGGCATACCTAGAAAATGACAAGAATTTGTCACGGTATTCCACTAAGGTCATCCTTCCTTGCTTCAGTTCTCTGAACTCATCTCTCATTCTCTTGATCAAACCCGGTGGCACATGGGTTCTGTTGAATTTTACCTTGAATTCCTCCCAGGTCATCATCTGTCCTCCGGTCATTGCACGAACGCTGTTACACCATGCTCTTACATCTCCTGCTAGATAGTGGTGGCGAACATAACTTTCTCGTTGGCTTCCACTCCGGCGACTTCTAGGTTGTTTTCCATGATTTACAGCCAATCATCTGCGTCTAAGGGCTCTTCCGACTTAGTGAAAACAGGTGGGTTGGTATTCTGGAAATTCTTGAGCTTAGATCCATGGTTGTCCTGATTTCCGTGGCCTTGATTGTTGTGGGCTAGCTGAGCTATCTGCTGAAGGGTGGCTAGGTTGGCTTGACATTTAGCTCTTTCAGCTTCGCGGTCAGAAACCAACATTTGCAGGATCTGCAACATCGGGTCCGGGGATGAACCACTTCCTCCGCGAGGCATATGAAGATTGAGATAGATCATGAGAAAAGAGGGAAATTTCTAAGGTTCAGGGACTTTGAAAAGATTTTAAAGTTTGAATCAGATTTTCTAGCAACTTGCTTTTCATTCATTCATTCATAGCACACGATACAACACACAACACAACAAAGGTAAAAAGATGGTTTTAAGAACCATTCTGGAAACTACGATACAGTGGGACCGAATACAACTCACTACGCTAGTGCTCAAGTGCTATTACTCCTCGGAGTCGGTGTAGTCTTCATCCTCATCATCCTCATCGTCATCGATGAAGGCAAAATCATCCTCATCGGTGAAGAAGTCCATAGCCTGATCCTCCAGAAAATCATCGCCATCGCTGAGATAGGAGTGGGGGTCTCCACGAAGATCCTCTCCGGCATTCTCCCTTTCCTCCAGCTACATTTCTCTCTCATGGATAGTCTCCTCCAAATCCGAGATATGGTGGCGAAGACGGGCAATGATGCGCTCCTTCTTGTCAAGCTGACGGTGGCGAGACTTGTGATCCTTTGCTAGCATGGCGATGGTCTGATCCTTCGTCTTGATGATGGCGGACTTGTGGTTGGAGTAGTCACGACAATTGTCCAATTCCTGCTGATGATCTGTAAGATCCCTCCCTTTATAAAGGTAAGGATCCCTTTGATTGCAATGCGAGTCCCTGGATAAATGCTAGCATCCACAGTTTAAGATAAAGTACACAGAAACAAAGGTCATTATTACATATCATTCCATAGACAAAAATAGTCTTTTACAAACTCCATGGCCACATGCCTAATACAAGAGTTCAAATATATAATAAGATAAATAAGTCTTCATCTTCATGTGCCACAGGCAAGCATGTTGAGTGTAGACTCATAACCCCTAATCATCATCAGAATAACCTGCAACATCACAAGTTACAGCCACAGTGGGTCAATACATTGGAATAGTATTGGCAAGTGATACCTTAGTAGAATATTGGTAGACTAGATACTATATGCATTTTGGCTAAGTGTAGCTTAGGCTTGCTTTGCTCAAAATAGTTGAAAACACTAAGTTTTTATTTGAAAAAACTTTCCCAAGGAAACACCAATAGAAATTGGTAAACCTTCACCCTTGTTCACCCACAAGTTTTAACTTAGAAATTGGGATGAGGAGATTCTTGATAGCTTCCATGTCTTGATGCTCAAGTTGTCCAATACCAGGGACATGGCTAAGTACTTAGATTCTTCCATCTGCAGAGGTTGTGCACTTTCCCCACAAGACTTGATTTTCACCAAGACAGGACCTTTCAGAAGCCTTCCCTTAGACCAAATGGACACGCTCCAACCTATCATCCCACTACCACCAACTGTCCAAATGGCTAAGTTATTGCAACCTATATGATCCAGGCAGAGCCCATATTGCCAAGTGGCTGCACTAGGAGCTTCTTAACATATGGCATCTCAAATCCCTTTGTTCCTGGGTGGCTTTCCACAAGTGAGATACACAAGGTAAACCATAGAAATGGGACTTGTGTAACCACTCAACACAAACCATTCCTTCCATTCCACCCAGGTGTTTCATTCACTTAGTTGTTTTATTAAACAAAAACACAAGTCCATAGACTTAGAAATATTTTCTCATAGCATGAATATATAACCACCCTTGGTTGCTACTAGCTAGGCTAAGCATGGCATTGATAAGAATCTTAACTTAGAAATTTCTAGCAATTCTACAACTACTAGGATTTCCCAAGCATAGCATATAGATCAAAATATTCATGCAAGACTAGCAAAAATATTTCTAATGCATAGTTGAAAAACATAGGAATAAAATCATGAAGTACCACTTGCCTTGGTAGTTTGGGGAGTAGAAACAATCCTCACAATCACAATCACTATTTGCACCAAAATCTTCACATAAAATAATGGCACAAAATCACATACAAAAAATATACAAGCAAAAATACATGAATGTATGCAAAATGCCATGTGATGATTTTCTACACCAAACAAGACAAGTGCACAATACTGAATCATAAACAAGTACAGAACAAGCCAAATAAACTTTATTTGAATAACAAAACATTTTTCAAATAATTACTATACTCAAATTATGCCTACAAATGTTTCTGTAAAAACAATCATTTTAACAGAGGAAAAACATTAAACACATTGCATAAACAGAAAGGTTTTTCTCTCCTGATTCCAATGATATAAAATTTGTCAAATTTGGACGTGGGAATCAAAAGTTATGAATTAAACAAGTATAAACATCTAATAGATCTAATTCATATTTTTAAAACGAAACACATGCCACGCGGCAGCATATGGTTGGTTGGTACCTATTCGCACTGGATCACACTTGCGCACCATCAGATCTAAATAAAATCCAATGGCTCAGATCTGCCCGTACCTCTTCGTCCTGGCGTCTAATCTAGACCACTGGATCTAGATCCAGTGGATCTAATCATCTTGACTCTAAATCGGCGGCGCTCATGGGCACAGCGGCGGCGACGGTTCTGCCGGCGATGGATCGGCGATTCTAGCGAGGGCTGGGGATGGTGATGTTGCTTACCAGACTCGCACGTGAACAAGGAAGCTCAACATGGTCGCCGTTGGGACGAGGGCGTGCTGTAGCGGCGGCTAGGGGTCGTCGGAGCTGCAGGCGGCGTCGGGTTCACGTGGACGGAGACGTTGCCGATGCTCTGGACTGTCCTAGCATGAATCAAGAGTATCAGGAGGTGCGCAAGGTCACAGCGAGCACGACAGTATCAACGAGAAGACAAGGGGTGCTCAGAGATTACCGTAATTGCTCGTCGGAATTTGGCCAGTCGTCGGTGGCGCTCAGTTGAGAAAGGAGTCGACGCTCTGGGGCAGTACAAAGCATACCAAGGACACAGTAAGCTTCACGAGAACAAGGAGAGCACGATAGTATGGTTTAGCAGGCAAGGGGCAGACAAGGCTCACCGGAATACTTCACCGGAGTTCGTCGGGCAGGCGGTGGTTCGAGCTTCAATACGAGCATCCTAGGGGCGATTGGGTGTGGGTGTTTGGGGGAACAGGACCGCGGTGAGGTGGTGATTAAATAGCCATAGCAGGGGCGACAATCTCGCGGTGAATCAATGGAATTGATCACGGAAGTGAAGAGGAGGAAACGGTTGGCGACGACGTGGTCGCGCGCGGGATTTGGGGAAGGAGGGAGTGAGCTGGCGTGGGGCCACTGGCAGTCTCTTCGGGGTAAGTTTGCACACGTGGAAGAGGGAGAGGGAAGGGGCTGCTCCGGGTGGGCTTGCTAGGCCGGTTCTGGTGCTGGGCTCAATTTGTAGCGCTGGTTTTTATTCTTTTCCTTTTCCCTTTTCTTTTTCTAATTTGATTTTCATGAATGTTTTTCAAATGAGTTTGAATTCAAACTTATTCTGGATTTTTGTAAAGTGTAGCCTTCATATTTTTGGGCATAAAACCATGTGGTCTCTCTGAACTTGCTTGGTCCCTTTTGAAATAATCAAAATAAACAGTGTCATAGCACTTGATATGAATATGTTTTGAAGATGGTTTTGAAACCATATTTGTTTTTGTAAATTTTTGTACAAACTTAATCATTCAACCAAGACACCAAGGAAGCAAACAAAGCTTGGTTTAAAAAATTTATACTCTCAATTGAGAATGGTATTTGATTAATGGTTGCTCACATAAAATAATGAGCATCAGATGCTCCTGTTTTTGAATTGGTTTTGAAAAAGAACCCTAAATGATCATGGATGCATGGATGATATGCATGAGTTTTGAAACATGATTTTAGCGATGTTACACGATCGTACATCATGAAGCTAAGGTGGTCCAACTGAGTCTTCAGCTCGGGGTGGTATGGGGCTTCCAGTGGCTGTCCCATAGCATTACGCCTTGGACAAAACTCAAAGCGGGTACCCTTGATCTGGTTGATACTCTGCCCACATAGACGGGCAAGAGCTTCCTGCATGGCTCTGGCAAGTCCATCGAGCCAGTTATTTTCTCTTAAGGTAAACTGAATTCCCTCGGCAGTGGGAGGTTCAATCTTTCCTTGGAGACTTGCAACAATTAGCCACTGCAGATCTTCTCCTCCATTCCCCAACTGATAAAACTTGTTGTACTTCACGTCCATCTATAAGAATATAGGTTGAGTAAGTTAGTAGAGTGATCAAGTGTGTCAATTTTTAGGTATTTTGCAAGAGTTTTTGAGGAACATGAATTTTTATGAAAGAAACCAAGTCATAAGAATGGGAATAAGTTTTTGTAAATATTTGCTTCCTTTGGTTTTGAAACTAAGTTTTTGATTCAAACGTCCAGTCTAACTAGGGTCTCCTATGGCCAGGATGGCTCTGATACCAACTTGTCAACACCCGGATTTTTAATCTCAGATGCCTGTTATGCCATACATCGCAATCCCAGGATTACCATTTTTGCGAGACATAACAGAATTGGATACCACAGTACATCATCCATTACAAACCATACATAAGGTATTACACAAATAAGGATCTCATGATCCAGTTCTTAGTACAACTCAAGAAGCGGAAATACGTAATAATAAAGGTAGCGTAGGCGAAGCTCCATCTTCGGGGTCAAAGGCAATGCTGACGATGGGAGATGATCCTAGTTGTCGTATCCTTCCTGGGGTCCTTCGTCCTGGTACTCCTCTTCATAGTCTGGCCATGGGAATAGCCAGGGACAAATCCATGAGTACTCTTTAAGTACTCGCAAACTAATACTAACAAGTGAAGGGGGTTTTTGTAGTAGGACACTAAGCTCTAGGGTTGTTTTGCAAAAAGCCAGATTTACTTCTACTAAGTTCAGAAGCAATAAAAGCTAGTTGAAATTTATAACACCTAAATGGGAACTTGAGTTTCATATCACAACTCTGTTGTGGTCAAGTCAAAATCTCAATTCATTTCATAAGTCATTTTGAAAACATCTGACAGGGGAAACAATATGGCCACTCCAACTGTCCATAACCGCGGACGCGGCTATTCGAATAGTTTGACACTCTGCAGAGATTGTACACTTTCACCACAACATTCGATACATCTGTCAGGAACACATCCTGAATTCACCATACTCAGTATGCGGATAATCAATCCTAACCTTTCAATTACACGCCCTAGTATAGGCACCTCTCCTGTGAGTTTGGCCTCCCAACCATGACCAACTGTCATCTTGGGTACTGCACATGTGGACAATCTTCACAAGGTACCTCATCTCAGACCTTGGTCGTGAGGGAACCCATACTAAGGTATATAAGTTTCCAGTCAAGCCCTACCAATTTTCGGGTATTGTGGTTGTACGGTAAAATTGGAATGGTATCGCATCTAGACAACCATCATTTTTATAAAGGGCTAAGGCTCATGCCTCAAAATTTTCATCATCAAAATCATCTGGTGTTCGGAAACACATGTCAAAACATCTCAGTAGAATGACTCATCATTCTAAGGTTTTCATAACCATTTTCCACCAAGTATTCCCATCTAGAGTTGATCAAGTTTTAGGCTTAGCACTGGCATCACTAACATTCAAGATTAAAGCACTTGCATTATTTATTTATTTTTAGAAAAGTAATTTCTACTCATTGAAAAACTACTTAAGATTTAATATTCTCCAAACCAAACATGGGATCATGTTGACACATGTCATCACCACATATTTCAGTACATGGGAATGTGATTTAAAGGGGTGTCACAATTTAATAAGGTTTAACCTTTTTATTTTAAATAATTAAAGTGGCTAAAAATGCCTATGTGGCCTTCTTTTATTACTTCAACATTATTTCTGTAAGTAAACCCATATGTTTTTATATATTCTGAAAGGTATGATCAAATGTGATTTTTGAGAGTTGGAATCAACTCAAAATCTATTATTGTTGAAATTTGAAAAATGTTTGAATGCAGAAAAGATTCTGACTTGTTATTTTTACCAAGGTTGATATACAGATCCAAATGATTTGAATCCAACGGTATTGGATTAAGCATTTCAATAACTTTCTAACAAAATTGATTTCATTCAATTTGGTTCACTGAATCGAGCTAGGTTAATTTTTGAAACTAGGTATAGAACTGAGTTTTAATATAAATAGAAAAAGCTAAATTCAAACAAGTGGGCTGCGTGGGAAATGTTATTGGGCCGGCCCGGTGTCACTCCGCAGTGCGGGACGCAACTGACAGGGGGGGTTCCACCCGTCAGTGGCTCATAACACGCAAAGCGGTACGGGGAGATCTCGGCCGCACGATCTAAGTCTAATCGAACGGCTACGGCTCATCGTCCACGTCGGGCAGCGCCGGCGAGACAGAACCCTAACGCGGCAGGTGGGGGTTGTGAGAGGCTCACCGGGGCTCAGGCGAGGGTCGGCGATGGGGGAAAACTATGAATTTGACAACGGCGATCCTCCTGGTACCGGCAGCTCCTCCTGGGGCGGCTCCAATAGATGGCTTCCTTCTTCTCCAACAGCGGCGGGCTCCGGCGAAATTCCGGCGATGCTCTGCTCGCCTTGCTCCGGGAGTGAGGTGGGGTGGTTCTGGGTGAGAGGGGGAGTGGAATGATGTCAAGAAATCAAGCGGGGGATGCCTCTATTTATAGTGACGAGAGGGGACCGACGGGCGCGGGCTGAGCTCGTCGTGGTCGACGGCATAGAGGGCTATCAGCGTGGGCGACGGTAGGGGGCGGTGCGGTGCTCCCTGGCGAAGCTCAACGTCGTGGTGGCGAGGCGTGGGGCGGTGCTGATCGGTCGGAACGTTTCGACGCTCTGATCGTGTCCGACGGAGGTTTTGATGGCGCACAGCGCGCGTGGTCCGCGCGGCGGTGAACAGGCGTGTCTGCGGGGTTGCTGGGGTGGTGGTG
This sequence comes from Avena atlantica, assembly GCA_910589765.1. NCBI lineage: Eukaryota > Viridiplantae > Streptophyta > Magnoliopsida > Poales > Poaceae > Avena > Avena atlantica. Next base: position 76,501,839 of record OU342734.1, read on the forward strand.
ATCACGCGTGCACGTGGCGAAGGCGACGCGTGGTCTGTGGGCGTGTGTGGAGGGTGGCACACGGGCGCGCTCTTGGCATGCTCGCAGAGGGGCTTGGCATGGCTTGGGCATGTGGTCCAGTAGCTGGCATTGCTCGAGGCTAGGACACGGAGTGGCGGTGGAGTGCTGGCTAGCTCCCAGACAAGGTTGGCGAGGCTAGTGTTGCTCGCAGCTTGCTGTCGACCATGGGGTGGCAATGGTGCTCTCGGCCTGCTCACCATTGATGACAATGGCCAGCTTACAGTGGTGCTAGAGATTAGTTAAGGTTGTTAGATGATCTACTAAGGCTAGTTGTGTCCAGAGAGGGAACAAGTTAGGCCCAAAACACTATTAAAAACAGTGAAGTTGATTTGGTTGATTTGAATCTGCAACCTGTTTGATGAAATGGCCGCATGAACTTAAGTATTGAATTTTGAAAAGATTTTTGGTGGGTGTGCTAGGCATGTACTGGGGAATCTGTGGATGCTTGGGTTTTGAAAATTGAGTTGGTTTGAGTGGTTTTTGAAATAGTGGGACCTTCCCATATGAGATAGATTCAATTTTAAACTGTCATTTAAACTAAGTATTTAAATGTTTTTGGATGATCACAAAGTGGGCCTTGGTACCTTGTTATGAGTACTATCAAGGGGTGCAAAGATCCATACATGTTTCTGTTAATTTCTAAAAGTTAGGGATAGCCAAAGTAGGCATGGGAGTTAAATTGGCCAAAATGACCATTCACTTAATTTGTTTGTTTTGACTTGTTTGTCTTTGGGAAAAGTTTTGGGATTGTTTAGATGATGTTTATTTCACCTAAGAATCATTTTACAAGCAAGTAAACACAGAATCATGGCAATTCAAAGGAATCCAAATTTTAATACACACACATATGGATGCTTTCATATTTTTAATTAGAAAAGTTTTTGTTAACCCTAAATTTGATGATTAGAGTTTGATGATCCAAGTTTAATATTTTTGGGATGTTACAATGAAGAGCCTACGCCGGCAGGTGCCGCGTTCAGTTCAAGGGCAAGCGGTGGCAATGAGTCGCCAATGATCTCCACCCCCTTGTTATGGTTGCCGCTTCGATAGCAGCTGGTTTTTTCACGAACGCGGATGTGGTTGCTATGCCCGCGAAGGCAACTAGATACTGCTCCTTTATTAGGAGCAAGGTGGCAGCCTACGCCACGATGGCCTCGGAGATTGATATCCCACAAGTATAGGGGATTGTGTGTAGCCTTTTCGATAAGTAAGAGTGTCGAACCCAACGAGGAGCTAAAGATAGGATAAATGTTCTCTCAATTTCTATCAACCACTGATACAACTCTACGCACACTAAATGTCTGCATTATCTAGGGAATAAAACTAGAGCAACAAAACGAGTACTAGAGAAAGCTTTGCAAGATAGTAAATAACAAGAAAGTAAAGCTAGTTGCTGCACCAATGAAATACACTAAACTAACGGAACCATGAGTATGGAATAGTGGTGATAATTGTGGTGGCTTTGTCCAAGTTTAATTGGCAAATAAATCGTATTTCATTGTCCTCGATGTAGTTTTCTATGTGGGAGAGGCTAAATAGACATGCACTTCACTACTTGGAATTACATGTACTATATGATTAGATTGTTAGCAAACATTCGTAACTACTAATAATGAACTAAGATTTTCCCAACCATAGCCTTAAGTTAATGGTCCTCTCACTCCCATACGTGCAACGTTACGGTTCGCGTCCTTAGGTTTCTGTCACTCCGGCAGAACTTCCCCTTCCTCTTACACATACTACAAACCCTATAATGTTTAATCCATGTGCGCACAAATATAATAGACACCAAAGGACTGTACCATATCAACATACAACTCTAATGAACCAAAAATGTTCAACCATTCAATCTAAAAACAAAGAAACTACACAAACATGACATAGATCATAGGATTATAACTTATAGCATCAAACACCACGTTTACATATGGCGGTACAGAGGTGTGTGGGAGGATGAACCACTTCATACTAGGAGGATTAGGTGATGGATATGGCGATGAAGATGGTGAAGAGGGCGGCGGCGGCGCAGGGACACCTTCCCCGCCGCCGGTATCACGGGGGAGCACCGCCCCTTATCCCCCTTCCTTCATGGAGATAGGATCCATAGGGGAGGCAAAAACGTGGATTTGGTGGCTGAAAATTCGTGGGTGGAGGTGTCTCCCACGAATTAGGTTTCCTCCCTTTATATAGCTTCTCAGATTCCCGTCACCCCATCTTGGGCTGCAGTAAATCGGGCCTAGCGGGCCCGTTTGGACTTGGAATCAGCTAAATTTTATGTCCAGAACGATAGCCACAAATTTTCTACAACTTTGTAGTTGAAGAGTTTTTCATTTGACGCCGTCTTTGACCCGAAACGTGACCATCTTCAAAAAGAGTTCTCAGACAGATTTCTGAAAAATCCCAATTTGACTTCAACAAGGGTTCCACTTGTATTCTTAATAATTCCTACACATCAAAGTGTAAAACAAGAACATTGTGCACTTTTGCAACTATTAGTAGGTTAGTCCAAATAAATCATGAACTTTATATAAAAAGAAGTGTCAAAAGCATAATAATAACATGAAACCGTCAAAAATTATAGATACGTTATGAACATATCAACATCCCCAAGCTTAGTTCCTGCTCGTTCTCGATTAGGTAAATGATAAAAATAATATAATTTTTTAGGTGACATGCACCATCATAATCTTGATCAAACCATTTGCAAAGCATGGATAGCTGGGATTAAAGTACTCTAAACATGAGTTTGAAAGATGTAGTTCTAACAATAAGACATAGCAACCAAGTTGCAACATGAAAAAGTTACAAACAAAGATCATAAATAACAATGCATTGAAAAACGTTTGTTTGTTTCATATAAAGAAAACATAATAAGAGTGGTATTCAGCTTGTCCCTCATGGGATAGAAAATCATAAATGCATATGACACCTTCAAAGTTCATAAGGGTGACTAGATACAAATAGTTCAAGAACAAGCAATATCAATCTTATGAATCAATCAACAAGTTTTGGGACAATGCACATAGAACTAATAATGGCAACTATGCTCTCTTAATTGGTGCCTAGGGATAGAAGGTGGAGACTCAATATAATAGTGGACGAAAGGCCCTTCTAAGGGAAGCAGGAATTTCAAGTTTCATACAGAGCTTCCAAAAATTATGGTACTTGTTAACTTTCAGCTATCATTGCCCCTATCATAAGCATCTTGATGTGATTAAGGTTAAAGTGAACAAACTATGGAGTATATGCTTGACAAAGTATAAGTTGGCAATCTTATGTCCCTTGAGTACGAGGGCCGCTCCTCATGCTACTCAACTTTAGTCACCGGTAAGTTCTTGTCATAGTAAGTACATGTGTATCAACGGGGTACCCCTTGCCCAATGATACAGGAGATATCCCATAACAAAATGACAAGGCAAGCAGACAATGAGCATCTCAGCAATCTTCTTATTTACTATGGGAAAATGATGCTTTTTTCTCTCTTTCCTCTTTTCAATGTCTCTCTTTTTTATAAGAAGAAAGCTTCATAGATTGCTCACTATGGTGATGCTGCAAGTTTCCACCATGATTAGGCATGGCTTAGGCTAGCGGCCCAGGCGTTTATCTAACACACATACATAACTCCATGGACTTACAAGCTCCCCTTTTATTTCACACTGACGTCATCCGCAAACAAAATAGCATGATATCAACTGAGTACAATGTATAGGTGCAATGTTGAAAGCGTTCCCTATGACTGCATGGTTCTGCTAATTCCAACGTATAAGTGCAAGCATATACAACATAGATGACACAATGGTTCAAGTTTATTAGGGGCAAGAATAATGAAGTGTGCCATCAAGTTTGTGAGAGCTTTAATCACTAATTTTCACATAACAAAATGACTTTTTAATTAGAAGATAGATAAAACAAGAATATACTTGGAATGGTGTAACACACCATGCATAGGAATTTATAGTGGACACTTTGGAATAACTTGGTTTATTGGGAGTTGGATGCATGAGTAGAGCTTACTCAATACAAGTGGAGGCTAGCAAAAGACTGGGAGGGACCAACTAAGAGAGCAATAATGGTCATAATCATGCAGAGCGGCAAAACATTACTAATCAAAGCATAATGTGGTACCATAAGTCAAAAACTAAATGATCATAGAGGCTATGGTGACTAGTTCATAGTCATAACATGGTGTGAGCATGTGCCAAGTCAACCCAAACAAAACATAAAAGGAGAATACCTCAATATTATGCATTTGTATGCTAAAAACAGGATGATTCTTTCAAGGCACATTAAGCAATCCCAATTGTTTGGAACAATTCATGCTACAGCAATAACCACTAATCATAGGGTCAAAACAACACCGAACATGATATGATAAGGTCTAGGCCATAATCAAAACAAACTCCTTTTATACCACTTATAAACATGAAGCTTCCTACTCCTGCTCCAACCCCAATCAACTTATTTGAAACAACACAGCGAAAACGGGGGTCCAACCACTTTATTCAAGCAAAGTAAGAAAACAAAAACCAAAAACAAAACTAAGACGCTGATGTCTATGCACTTCTATTCTTGTAGACAGTTGTTGGGCCTCCAAGTGCAGAGGTTTGTAGAACAGCAGCAAGTTTCCCTTAAGTGGATTACCCAAGGTTTATCGAACTCAGGGAGGAAGTGGTCAAAGGTATTCCCTCTCAAGCAATCCTGCAATCAAGATACAAGAAGTCTCTTGTGTCCCCAACACACCCAATACACTTGTCAGGTGTATAGGTGCACTAGTTCAGCGAAGAGATCGTGAAGTATAAGTGGTAACAGTGCCAGAAAATAGCTTGACGGTGAGGTAAAGACTAAAGGAAGAAAACATGCAACAGATCTAGATGCAAACGGTATTTCAATGTTTAGAAACAAGGCCTAGGGATCATACTTTCACTAGTGAACACTCTCTCATATAAATATCCTCTCTTCATGATACTACTCTTAACTACTCTCCGATTGGACACTCTAATCATCGAAAGGGCTATAACAACACTCCTCAAAGTCTGCCTTCCCCAATCTAGATAACCCCACACTGTCACCTTGAGCGCTAGATGGTTCCAACAAACACCACAATTTCATAGAGACATCCAACTCCAAATATAACTCATAACAACTATTCAATCTAGCCAAAGTGCCACACACGGTATGCACGCTGTCACTTTCACACACGTGGGGAAAACATAGATCTATTAAAGCACAAAGAGTATTTATGTAGACTCAAACCTAAGTGCCACCATGGTGTGCACGCTGTCACTTTCACACACATGGGGAGAGTAGAGATCAATTAAAGCACTTGAGTAGCAAGGTAGATATACTTTATTACAAAGCTCATGATCACAATATGACCATGCATACAGAGAGAGATTTACACATAGCTATCGGTAGAGCCCTTAGCCTTGAGGAAGAACTACTCCCTCCTCATCATGGGAATCAGCAACGGTGATGAAGATGGCGAAGGAGATCGATGGAGATGGCTCCGGGGGCACTTCCTCGTCCTGGCAGGGTGCCGGAACAGAGACTTTCTGTCCCCCGAATCTCCCCTTTGATGGCAGCGGCGCAGCGGAGGTTTTTCTGGAAGTATGATGGATTATTTAGGGTTTATGCATCGGGGGCTTCTTATAGGCGAAGAGGCGAGGCTGGGAGGCGGCCGGAGGGGCCACACCCTGCCCAGGCGCGGGTCTACCCTAGCCCGCGCCTAGGGGTGGGGGGTGTGGTGGCCCTCTGGCACCTCTCCGTCTCCCCTTCTGGCTTCGTGACGCCCACGGTAAAATATTGACTTTGGCTTTTGTCCCGTCCAATTCCGAGAATATTGATTTTCTGCCTTTCTGGAACCAAAAACAGAAGAAAACAGGCAACTGGCACTATGGCATCTTGTTAATAGGTTAGTACCAGAAAGTGTATAAAATACCTCAAAGTGTAGACAAAACATATCAAAGTAGATACTAAACAAGCATGGAGCATCAAAAATTATAGATACGTTTTCGACGTATCAAGCATCCCCAAGCTTAACTCCTGCTCGTCCTCGAGTAGGCAAGTGATAAAAGAATAATTTTTGAGGTGACATGCACCATCAAAACCAAGATCAAACCATTTGCAAGCATTGAAAGGTCGGATCAAAGAACACTAAAAATGAGCATGAAAGATGGATTTCTAACAATAAGACAAAGTAACTATGCATGCAACATGAAAGGTTACAAACAAAGATCATGAATAATAATGCATTGAAAGACGTTTGTTTGTTTCACATATAGAAAACATAGCATAGTGGCATTCAGCTTGTCCCTCATGGAGTAGCAATTAGATGCATAGGACGCCTTCAAAGTTCACAAGGGTGACTAAAAACAAGTAGCACAAGAACAAGTAATATCACAATATGCATCAATCAATAAGTTTTTGGGCACTGCACACAAAATGACAACTATTCTCTCTTAATGGTGACTAAAGGTAGAAGGTGGAGACTCAAATAATGGTGGAAGAAAGGCCCTTCACAAAGGGAAGCAGGGATTACAAGTTTCAAAAAGAGCTTCCAAAAATTATGGTACTTGTTAGATTTCAGCCCTCATTACCCCTATCATAAGCATCTTGAAGTGATTATGGTTAAAGTGAACAAACTATGGGGTATATTCTTGATAAAGTATAAGTTGACAATCTCAAGACCCTTGAATACGAGGGCCACACCTCATGCTACTCAACTTCAGTCACCTGTAAGTTCTTGTCATTGTAAGTACATGCGTATCATAGAGAACTGCCAACGGGGTACCCCTTGCACATGGTACAGGAGCTATCCCATAACCAAAATGACAAGGCAAGCAGACAATGAGCATCTCAACAATCTTCTTATTTACCATGGGAATATGGTGCTTTTTTCTCTCTTCACTCTTTTCAATATGTCTCTTTTTTAAGAAGAAAGCTTCATAGATTGGTCACTATGGTGATGCTACAAGTTTCCACCATGATTAGGCATGGCTTAGGCTAGCGGCCCAGGCGTTTCTCTAACACACATACATAACTCCATGGACTTACAAGCTACCCTTTTATTTCACACCGACGACATCCATAGACAAAAGAGCATGATATCAACTCTGTACAAAGTACAAGTGCAATGTTGAAAGCGTTCCCCGTGACAGCACGGTTCTGCTAATTCCAACGTATAAGTGCAAGCATATACAACATAGATGACACAATGGTTCAAGTTTATTAGGGGCAAGAAAAATAAAGTGTGCCATCAAGTTTGTGAGAGCTTTAATCACTAACTTTCACATAACAAGTTTAATTTGGAAGATAGTTAAAACAAGAATATACATGGAATGGTGTAACACACCATGCATAGGAATTTATAGTGGACGCTTTGGAATAACTTGGTTTCTTGGGAGTTGGAAGCATGAGTAGAGCTTACTCATACAAGTGGAGGCTAGCAAAAGACTAGGAGCAACCAACTAAGAGAGCAATAATGGCCATAATCATGCATAGCAACAAAACTACTAATAAAAGCATAGATTGGTACTACAAGTCAAGGAATAAATGATCATAGAGGCTATGGTGACTTGTTCATAGTCATAACATGGTGTGAGCATGTGCCAAGTCAACCCAAACAAAGCATCAAAGGAGAATACCGCAATATTATGTTTTTGTATGCTAAAACAACGCATGATTTCTTCAAGGTACATTAAGCAATCCTAATTATTTGGATCAAGTCATGATACAGAAAAAATCACTAAGAATAAGGTCAAAACTAGATCTAGCATGACATGATAAATTCTAAGCCATAGTCAAAACAAACTCCCTTTAGTACCACTATAAGCATGAAACTTTCTACTCTTTTCCAACACCAAACAACTTATTGGAAACAACTCACAAATATAATAATCAATAAAGATCAGTGAGCTTGTCTCACAAATTCACAAAGAAGAACTAAAAAGTTCTAAGCAATAAGCACAAGAAAACTAATGCTAAACATAGTGCTAGCAAAAGAGAACACTCATAGAACAAAAAGAGTGAAAACTAGAGTGTTCTAGGCAATGAAAACAAAGTGTGTCTCTCTCCAAAAGAAGTGTGTTGTGATCAACCAACTTTGTTCAAGCAAACTAAGCAAATGAAAACAAAAAACAAAAACATAGACGCTCCAAGAACAACATAACTGTGCATGAAACAATAAAAACAAAGTGTCTCGAAAGACCTGAGATTTTTATTGATGAAGAAGGGGATGCCTTGGACATCCCCAAGTTTTGACGCTTGTACCTCTTGGATATTTCTTGGGGTGACACCAGAGTGGCATCCCCAAGCTTGAGCTTCTGTCCATTCTTCATATCATTACATCATTCTCTATCCACACCTGAAATTTTTCTGTCATACAAAACTTCACACAATCTTCATTAGCAACATTAGTGTATTCAAAAGATAATAAACCTTTAGGTAAAGCTTGGGAACAGAAAGACTTTTTACTAAAAACACAAGCTACTATAGAAACTCCTTTAAAAAGCTCAATTCCCCAAAAGAGAACTCAAAAAGGAATCAATAAGAAGCAAATGCAAATAATGGCAGAAATCTGTCAAAACAGACCATCAGGTAGAAAACGATTTTTTCGAAGACCTTATTTTTCTCAAATCAAAAAGTGTTGAACTAACAAAAGTTATCTAACATACTGGGAGATTTATTCATACATTTTCAGCTCAATCCGACTTACATAGACTCCTCACAAATTTTTATGGTGGAGGACATAAATCTGTTTCGGGACAGCAACTCCCCAAATCTTACTTCTCTCTCATTAGAGGTCATTCTTGGCACAAAAAACAAACAAAAATGATAAGTAGAGGTTATTACAGAAGTAATAACTTCCAAGACTCAATAAAACTCTTGGGTTATCTCCCAACAAGTACTTTTTTAATGCCTTTAAGTTAGGCTTGATAGTTTGAGAAGATGCTCACATAAGAAATATGAATTGAAGTAAAAGAGAGCATCAAGAAACAAATTCAAAACACATTTAAGTCTAACCCACTTCCTATGCATAGTAATCTTGTAAATAAACAAGTCATGAAAGCACAAAGCAACAAGCATAGGAAAGCAAAACAAGTGCAACTTCAAGATTTTTAACATAAAGAGGGGAAACTTAATATTATTGAGATACATAAGACCATGTTTTACTCTCTCATAATAACTTTCAGTAGCATCATGAATAAAATTAACAATATAACTATCACATAAAACATTCTTATCATGATCCACATGCATATAATAATTATTACTCTCCACATAAGCATAGTCATTCTCAACAAAATAGATATCATTACTATTCTCATCACCATAATCATCAAATATAGGGGGCATATTGTAATCATAATTAATTTCCTCCTCAATAGTAGGTGGACTGAAAATATCATATTCATCATTGTAATCATCATATATTGGAGGTTTCGTATCATCATAAGCAATAGAATAGCTATCTTCCAAAGATGGGGGACTAAAAAGATCATTTTAATCAAAACTAGCTTCCCAAGATTAGACTTTTCCATAGCATTAGCAATAATAGTGTCCAGAGAATTCATACTAATAACATTGCTATTAGCATGCAAACAAAGTTCCATAGGTTTTTTAATTTTCTCTTCAAACACTTCATGTCCTAACTCAAGATAAATGCTATAGAGCTCTCTAATTTTGTTGTTGTTTTCCATTAAGCCTAAATAGTGAAAACAAGAAACTAAAAGACAAAATTGCAGAATCTAAAGGAAATAACTTCGAGCACTCACATCGGAGGATGTGAGTACCTTTTACCTTACCTCCCCGACCACGACGCCAGAAAATAGCTTTGATGGAGCTTGACTTGGAGGAAAGGTAAAAGGCCAAATCCTCCCGGCAACGGTGCCAGAAAAATAGCTTGATGTCTATGCACTTCTATTCTTGTAGACAGTTTTTGGGCCTCCAAGTGCAGATGTTTGTAGAACAGCAGCAAGTTTCCCTTAAGTGGATTACCCAAGGTTTATCAAACTCAGGTAGGAAGTAGTCAAAGGTATTCCCTCTCAAGCAATCCTGCAATCAAGATACAAGAAGTCTCTTGTGTCCCCAACACACCCAATACACTTTTCAGGTGTATATGTGCACTAGTTCGGCGTAGAGATAGTGAAATACAAGTGGTAACGGTGCCAGAAAATATCTTGACTGTGAGGTAAAGACTAAAGCAAGCAAACATGCAATAGATCTAGATGCAACGGTGTTTCAATTTTTAGAAATAAGGCCTAGGGATCATACTTTAACTAGTGAACACTCCCTCATATATATATCCTCTCTTCATGATACTACTCTTAACTACTCTCCGGTTGGACACTCTAATCATCGGTAGGGCTATAACAACACTCCTCAAAGTCCGCCTTCCCCAATCTAGAACCCCACACTGTCACTTTGAGCGCTAGATGGTTCCAACAAACACTACAATTTCATAGAGACATCCAACTCCAAATATAAGTCATAACAAATATTCAATCTAGCCAAAGTGCCACACACGGTATGCACGCTGTCACTTTCACTCACGTTGGGAAAATCATAGATCTATTAAATCACAAAGAGTATTTACGTAGACTCAAACCTAAGTGCCACCATGGCATGCACACTGTCACTTTCACACACATGGGGAGATCAAAGATCTATTAAATCACTTGAGTAGCAAGGTAGATCTACTTGATTACAAAGCTCATGATCATAATATGGCCATGCATAGAGAGAGAGAGAGAGAGAGAGAGAGAGAGAGACATGAACACATACATACCGATAGAGCCCTTAGCCTTGAGGAAGAACTACTCCCTCCTCATCATGGGAATCAGCAACGGTGATGAACATGGCGATGGAGATGGCTCCGGGGGCACTTCCCCGTCCCGACATGATGCCAGAACAGAGACTTTCTATCCCCCAAATCTCCCCTTCGATGGCGGCGGCATAGCGGAGGTTTTTCTGGAAGTATGATGGATTATTTAGGCTTTCTGCATCGGGGGCTTCTTATAGACGAAGATGCGAGGATGGAAAGTGGCCGGAGGGGCCACACCCTGCCCAGGCACGGGTGCACCCTAGCCCATGCTTGGGGAGTGTGGTGGTCCTCTGGCACCTCTCCGTCTCCCCTTCTGGCTTCATGACGCCCTCGGTAAAATATTGACTTTGAATTTTGTCCCGTCCAATTTCGAGAATATTGATTTTATGCCTTTCTGGAACCAAAAACAGAAGAAAACAGGCAACTGGCACCGTGGCATCTTGTTAATAGGTTAGTACCAGAAAGTTTATAAAAATACCTCAAAGTGTATACAAAACATAGCAAAGTTGATACTAAACAAGCATGGAGCATCAAAAATTATAGATACGTTTTCGACGTATCAGACGCTCCAAGAACAACACAACAGTGCATGAAACAATAAAAACGAAGTGTCTAGAAAGATCTGGGATTTTTTTGATGAAGAAGGGGATGCCTTGGGCATCACCAAGCTTTGACGCTTGTACCTCTTAAATATTTCTTAGGGTGACACGGGGTGGCATCCCCAAGCTTGAGCTTTTGTCCATTCTTCATCTCGTTACATCATTCTTTCCTTACACCTAAAAATTTTCCTTCATACAAAACTTCACACAATCTTCATTAGCAACATTAGAAACATTAGTGCATTCAAAATATAATAGACCTTTGGGTTTAGTTTCAAAACAGCAAAATTTTCACTAAAGACACAAGCTACTGTAGCAATTCCCTCAAAAATCTCAATTTCCCAAAAAGAACCCCAAAAGGAATCAATAAGAAGCAAATGCAAATAATGACAGAAATCTGTCAAAACAGACCAGCAGGTAGAAACCGATTTTTATTAAGACCTTCTGTTGCTCAAATTAAAGCTCAATCCGACTTACAGAGATTTTACACAAATTTTTACAGTGGAGCACAAAAATCTGTTTCGGGATAGCAACTCCCCAAATCTTACTTCCCTCTCATTAGAGGTTATTCTTGGCACAAAAATCAAACAAAAAGGATAAGGAGAGGTTATTACATAAGTAATAACTTTCAAGACTCAAGAAAACTATTGGGTTATCTCCCAAAAAGTACTTTTCTTTAACGCCTTTAAGTTAGGCACAAGAAGCAAGATTCAAGTATTTTTAAATAAAGAAGCATTAAGAGCAACGTTTGTTTTAATAGGAGAAGCAAAAGGTATTCTATACCTTTCTTAAATGGAAATTGATATTTTAAGATGCCTTCCTTCAGTTGAAAAGCTTTCATGGGAAAATTTGTTTTGGTTTCATAGGCATGAACACAAGTGTTCAAGGTCGACCCCCACTTAACCATTACTCATCTTTCCAATCATTTTCCTTTTTGAAATTTTTTTTAGGTAACAACTACAACTAATTTTTTTGTAATTCGCAATCCCTATCCATACTAAGATAGAGACCAACTTAAAACTGAAAGTAAAAACTACTTAGAGATAAAGCAAACAAGTGCACACAAGAATATTTACCCACACGCTATTGCTCCCCGGCAACGGCGCTAAAAAGGTCTTGATATCCCACAAGTATAGGGGATCGTGTGTAGCCTTTTTGATAAGTAAGAGTGTCGAACCCAACAAGGAGATAAAGGTAGGATAAATGTTCTCTCAAGTTCTATCAACCACTGATACAACTCTATGCTCACTAAATGTTTGCATTATCTAGGAAATAAAACTAGAGCAACAAAACAAGTACTAGAGAAAGTTTTGCAAGCTAATAAATAACAAAAAAGTAAAGCTAGTTGCTGCAGCAATAAAATACACTAAACTAACGGAACCATGAGTATGGAATAGTGGTGATAATTGTGGTGGCTTTGTCCAAGTTTAATTGGCGAATAAATTGGATTTCATTGTCCTCGATGTAGTTTTCTATGTGGGAGAGGCTAAATAGACATGCACTTCACTACTTGGAATTACATGTACTATATGATTAGATTGTTAGCAAACATCTGTAACTACTAACAATGTATTATGGCTTTCTAAACCATAGCCTTAAGTTAATAGTCCTCTCACTCCCATACGTGCAACATCCCGGTTCACGTCCTTAGGTTTCTGTCACTCTGGCAGAACTTCCCCCTTCCTCTTACACATACTACAAACCCTATGATGTTTAATCCATGTGCGCACAAATATAATGGACACCAAAGGACTGTTCCATATCAACATACAACTCTAATGAACCAAAGACGTTCAACCATTCAATTTAAGAACAAAGAAACTACACAAACATGACATATATCATAGGATTATAACTTATAGCATCAAACACCATGTTTACATAGGACGGTACAGAGATGTGTGGGAGGATGAACCACTGCATACTAGGAGGATTAGGTGATGGAGATAGCGATGAAGATGGTGAAGAGGGTGGCGGCGGCGCTGGCGGCGGCGCGGGGACTCCTTCCCCGCCGCCAGTATCATGGGGGAGCACTGTCCCTTAGCCCCTTCATGGCTTCTTGGGATCCCTCCCCCATGGAGATGGGATCCATAGGGGAGGCAAAAACGTGGCTTTGGTGGCTGCAAATTCGTGGGTGGATGTGTCTCCTACGAATTAGGTTTCCTCCCTTTATATAGCTTCTCAGATTTCCGTCGCCCCATCTTGGGCTGTAGTAAATCGGGCCTGGCGGGCCCGTACAGACTCGGAATTAGCTAATTTTATGTCTAGAACGATTGTCGCGAAATTTCTTACTCCCTCCGACCCATATTACTTGACTCAACTTTGTCTAGATACGGATGTATCTAGACTAAATACTTAACTAGATACATATGAATCTAGAAAAACTTGAGTCAACTAATATGGGTATGAGGGAGTACAACTTTGTAGTGGAAGAGTTTTTCCTTTCACGCCGTCTTCGACCCAAAACGTGACCATCTTCAAAAAGAGTTCTAAGACAGATTTCTAGAAGATCCCAATTTGACTCCAACAAGAGTTCCACTTGTATTCTTAATAATTCCTGCACATCAAAGTGTAAAACAAGAACATTGTGCACTTTTCCAACTCTTAGTAGGTTAGTCCAAATAACTTATAAACTTTATATAAAAAGAAGTGTCAAAAGCATAATAATAGCATGAAACCATCAAAAATTATAGATACATTATGAATGTATCAGGCGTGAACTTGGCCTGGACGGCCGCGGCGTGCTCAAGGGCGGCGGACCTATCATGGATAGCAAGACTGGGCGTTTCCTCGACTCCTCCTTCCTCTGGTCGTTCGTCAATTCCTTCTTCACCTTTATGCCAACAATAGATTTGTCGTCTGCTTTTGACGGGCGAGCGATGGCCCGCTGTAGCAGATCAACGGCCGGTGGCGGTAGATCAGGGCCCTGAGGAAAGGCGGCCAGAGCAGCTCCTAGAGGCACGAACATGCCACGGCTAGGGAGGGCAGGTGTCAGGGAGGGTGGAGGTTGTGCGTCCATGGCAGCGTGTGCTAGGGATTGTTGGTGCGAGTGGTGGAGACTAGTGCTACGGTCTCTGGCTAGCGCGGCAGGGAAGGACATCACCCGGCAACCTCTCGGACAAGAGGGCAGTCTGAGCCCCCGCAAACCAGCCCCAGCTTTTGTCCCGGTATGCACCAAAACGGACTGGTCCGGGGCTAGATCACGATTTGCAGGTGCGCGTTGGGCCTTGGCCTCGGTTCGGGAGGATGGGATCGGACGCACGGAGTCCGTTTGCGGGGGGGGCACTGGAGTTGGCCTTAGTTGGTAGCAACAGTTTGGCCCGTTCACTGAACTGCATGACACACCCTTGCTGGAAACCCAGTGCCGGGCCCTCTTGCTAGCAACCAAAAACTCCCGCTCGTGATGGATCCTCTCCTGATGACGGGAAAGGGTTCTGCCGCCACCATTTCATGTCTGTTCTGGCTGGTTCCCGCCATTTTCAATAGGTCCCCATAGCTTCGCACGAGCTTTCATGCCAGAGCGGATACTCCGCTATAAAAAGGGGCGAGCCCCGTGGAGTAGCAGCGCAGCACCACACCTCCAAAACAGTCATGCCTGGCCGCCTTCTTCCTTATGGACCCGCATGTCGCCCTCTTCCTCCTGCCTTCCCCCACAAAGCTCACTAGATGGCCGCGCCGCCGATGACAACGATGATAGCGATGACATCTTCTCTGACTTCAACGAGCCGGAAGAGATGCTAATCGACCAGCGGGCGATACTGACCGATATCCAAGCGACACGCGGTGTTGTGTCGTAGCAGCGAAGGCCCTGTAGTCCGTCGTCGTTGTACCAACGTCCCGTTAACCGGACCATCGAAGAGAGATTCGGCTTCGACGTCCTCCACCGCGTCTTCTATCCGCATCACATCCGATGACAAGAACTCCAGTACGCGTATGTCGACTGCTTGCGTGCCTCCCGTGCCAACCCTGCCAACCCGGCCTTGCGTGTCCTCCTCGACCGAGCTAGGGAGGAGTTGGAGAAGGAGAAGGCAATCTTTCGCTCTCTCGAAGATGAGCAGGGCCTCAATAAGCCAATGCTGATCCGACCTCGCGAGGGAACCTCTAGGCGCCACCGCCTGTAGAGCCCCGCTAGTTGTTTTAATTTCTATGTAAAAAAATCAATTTCTATGTAATTTGAATGAAATTATGTGTAATTTATTTATGGCTTTATTGTTGGGGTCCACCGGTATGGGGTGCCTCCCCCAAAGCGCGAGTAGTTTGTGCGCATGACCCCGCCGGCAATCTTGCCGGTCATCTTTGGGGCGCCTCGATGGAGATGCTCCTACACCTTCCAAAGATCGATGACACGTGCCCAAAAACGTGGCAAATCAACTTCAACGACGATTGACTAAATTGTGATTGAGAAACAAAGCCTTCCCAGAAGTTCCTCCTCCAAAGTCAGTACCACTTTTCCTTTTTTTTTCCTGTTTAGCTTAGCGAGCTAGCTAGAGCCTTTTTTTTTTTTACAGTTTTGCTCGTGTACTATGTGCTTCTACGATCAATGAAAAAACAGCTCCGACTGCCTTTTTCGTCAAAAAAAAAGAAAGAAATTTCCAATCTGCGACACTATTTCTGTGTAGTTACACCACAGGCTTTGTTCACCTTTCGAAAGGAGTTCCGAATTCCCTTTGGAGCACCAATTAATTGCATCACGGCCCGACGTCCAGCACCACCTCCGGTGGGCGTTCCGGCGGAGGGATGACGCTGCACCGGCAGATCGGGCACGTCGCGTGCGAGCGCAGCCACTGGTCGATGCACTGGGTGTGGAAGACGTGCAGGCAGAGCGGCATCCGCCGCACGGAGTCCCCCTTCTCCACCTCGCTGAGGCACACCGCGCACTCGGGGGCGACGCCCTCTCCCGGTCCCGCGTGCTCGTAGCACGGGACGAGGTTCGCGGCGAGAGCGGCCCGCAGGTCGTCGCGCGACATCAGCGTCAGCTCGGGGTGGCGGAGCTGCTCGTGCGACGACTCGCGGCCGTCCTGCCGACGATGTCGATCGCGCTCCTCCGTGGACGCTTCCGTGGGCCGCGCCAGCCACCGGGGCCAGGGCGGCCGCTTGAGGTCGGCGTAGAAGCTGCAGCAGAGGATGAAGCTGATGGTGGTGCAGAACGCGGCGAACGCGGCGAAGAGGACGGCGTGGCCGGAGTGGGGCCGCTTGGCGAGGTGCATCACGGCGACCGGCGCGGTGACGAACCCGCTGACGAATATGGCGTGCGCGCACGCGAAGTCGACGCACCAGTGGTAGCAGGAGGCGCGCCTCCGCCCCTGGTCGGGCATGCGCCGCCGCCTAGTCCGTGCCGCTCTACTCTGGGTTTTCTTCGCGTGGAACGAGAAGTTGAGTTGATTGGCTAGTTAAACGCGCGGAAAGTGGCTAAGCTGCGAGAATCGAGGTAAATACCGTAGCAATTCCGCGGCTTCGACATCTCAGTGGCCGTCGTTGTTCTATGCGCGGCACATAGCTGGGGGATGCAAACAATGAACTTACGCGCGGACGTTCATTTTGTCGCTCGGTTGGATTGTTTTTAGTGTTGTCTTGTACTCCAACGAACAGGCCTGACCGTACTGAGTTTATCAGTTTAGCAATTATTACACACTTAGGACTCCTTTGATTCTCACAAAGGGATAGGAACTGTATAGGATTGAGTTGCCCTATCCCATGAAATCCTCTATGCATAGAAAATCTTCGCAGGATTTTTTCATAAGATCCGACCCGATGTTAAATTTTTTATGAAAATACACTACCCAATTCCTATGGAAAAAATTCCTACATAATACAATCCTATGAATCAAACACTATCCAAAGAAAAAATCCATAGGGTCTAAATCCTATAAAATTCCTAAAACAATCCTATGAATCAAAGGAGGCCTAGCATAAACACGGGATAAGGCCACTCTCGGTCTAACCTAATACAACAACCAAAGCACATGGAGCATCTCCTTGCCTCCTCTTTCCCGTAGAAAGACAATGTTGCATGAACATATACATTTTGAACATGCGGTCAGTAGGATGGTTTGGAATAGCCCAATCCATTGTCAACTTATTCCTGAAGGTCCCAACAACATCTCCACTCCCCCCTCCCTCCAAGATAGTCGTCCTCCAAAACCCTATGGGGGCACCAGCAATGAAATATCAGCCCCCGGCTCCTCCATAGCCCAAATACATCCAATAAGGCCTCTTTTTTACATCTGGCGCCACAGGCCGAAGCCGACCCATGCGCGCTTATATCATGTCTGTCTTGTGTGACCTAAAGTCGCATCGCTCTAACGGGCATTTCACCGAACACCTCTAGTGCATATGAACAAGAAAAAAATAGCACAAACCCACCACCTCTCCCACCAGGAAAAAAATAGTTGAGAGAGGGGGGGGGGGTGTGCCATATATATATATATATATATATATATATATATATATATATATATATATATATATATAAGGCCAGACCACTAGTTCCGGTTTAACATACAAACCGGGACTAAAGGGTGCCCGCAGCGAGCGATACAAACCGGGACTATTGGTTGTCTAACGGGCCGGGACCTATGCCCTTGGTGGCTCGGGGCCGTCCGGTCCGGAACATTAGTCCCGGGTCCAGACACAGCCAGGACTAATGGCCCGGACGAAAGGGCCATTTTCTACTAGTGTTTGTACTGCCGAGTTGAAGATAAAACGGTTTTTACTTATTGGAAAGAACAAAATATTTTCTTAACTAATTTGTGTTCAACATAATCTGAATTAGCTAAGAGATGATCTCTTCAAATGAAACATAAGTCTCCATTGTATGAGTTATTTTATTTTTCATCAAAATTTATTTTAATTAATTTAATCATCATATGATTTTTGTATAGGTGCGAGAGATTACAGTTAAAGATAATCTATCATATAACATATATTTCGTCCTCTCCAAAAGATATGAGAGTCACAAGCATAAAGTTCATCAGCTATATGCATGCCCTTCTTTGATTCAGAGTATCCTAGCTTTAGAAAACTCCAGAGTTGTTCATTTTATAGAACACATGGAGTGAAAGACAAATGTAGACTGGAAAATAAAGAATTCATACGAATCCTACCAACACTGAAGATTATAAAAGTTGTGGAAAAGAACTTGTAAATGGAATTGCTCGCTCAAAGAGAAATTTAGCTTGAAGGAATGTACAAAAATATTGACACAAAGAAATGCCACCCTACTTCGGACATGTACATATGCTGTTGTACTATGCGGCTACATGCCTACACAGGCGGCAAAGCATCAGCAGCCGACGGTTCCATCTCTACAGCAGCTACTTTTGCAGTAATCGTCCGCGGTGGCGAGAGGTCGCACCGGCAAACTGGGCACGTCGTGTGGGAGTGCAGCCACATATCGATGCACTCCACATGGAAAATGTGCTTGCAGGTTGGCAGCTGCCGCACCAGCTCGCCGTCCTCAAGGTCCTCTAGGCACACGGAGCACAGCTCGCCGACATCGACCTGGCCGGATTCGAGGTCGTCAGCTGCCTCGACGCCATTGGGCGCGTACGCGAACGTGGGCAGCGCGTCGATCACAGACTTCGCGAGCCCGAACTGGAACGCCGGCCGCAGCACACCCGCACCCGCCCTAGTCTCCTGGTTGTCGCCGGTGCCGCCCGTCGGCTTGAGGCATTCTACGACCCCGAAGGCAACCAGAACCAGGCCGGCGAACACGAACGCCTTCCAGACACTGACCGTGGCGACGAGCACGCAGAAGACGAGCATGGATACGAAGGACACCACGACGCCGTACCATGGTCGGCGCCCGCCGTTCTCGTCTCCGCGGAACCATATCGGGAGTCTTACCAACAGGTTAGGCATGATCGCTAAGTAGCGTCGGTAGTAGCTGTAGCCCTGTGAAATTGTATATGCTGCTGCAGCTGCACAGGTTGCCTTGTGGGAATTGTGGTGATCTGCGCGCGGCAGGATATATATAGCTAGGCTGCGTTTCAGCCCGGCCGGTGCTAGTGATCGAGCACGTACGGCACCCGCGCGCGCCGCCTGTAGCTGCCTGGCGCGCGGAAGACAAGCTCAGCGTTTCTTTGACGAAAAGTGCATATTTTCAGCTCCGATTATGGTCAACTTTCATTCGCCGGCTATTAGCTTATTGTCAGCACGGTAAATGATACGGCACGGTGGAAAGCGACCCAAGCTTTACCCTCACAAGCACATGTCCATGGATCAGCAGGACTACGCACAACTGCTTACTAAAAATAATGGTTCAAGATTTGATCGAGAAGGAGAGACGTCAACGATAGCCAGGAGTAAATCTGGTCAACCGAGGAATGCTTCATTTGCTAATTTTAGGAGGCACTGCAGGCTGACTTGGCATGCTTAGTGTGTTATCTTTACCCTTTAGCAAATTTCTAGTATATCCTTTATTGTAAAAAATTCCAATATATTCAAATAAGTATATATTTCAATCGGCCATCTCACATGTTAGCATAATTACAGAACAAGTTCGCGTGCATGTTCACAAATAAAAAATTGTGCTTCGTAATTAAAGAGCAACAAGTTTATATATGCTTGCCCGCAAAAAAAAAATATATATGCTGATTTAAAAAATCAATGCTTAGATGCAATTTTTTTATAAAATATGCATTTTTTGCAATGTCTAGAAATAAACTTTACAAACAGTTTTGTATGGCCTCTATGATTTGTGGGACTCCTACAACATATGTATAGGAATAACATACAATTAGAGTGGCATGTCGATTTGTTCCCATGTCTTCTCTCTCCTCCCCGCATTGAGAGTCGTTGCCTGCCTTCGAGCTCTCCTCTGAGCCTTCTCCGGCGGCGGCGCTACCGCTCAGAGTGGAGGAAGAGGTGATGCTCGGTTTGTAGAGAGTAGTAGTAGTGGTAGGGTTCTTGTCCTCGTGCCGGTAGTTTGGAGCAGGGTGAAGGATCTGTGTGGCTCGGTTTGGAGCCATCTAGGGTTCTTCCTCTTAGTTTTGTTGTGTTCTCTGGCCGGCCATGGTGGCGAGGGGAGAGCAGAGTTGACGATGGAGGGGAGAACCACAGTATCAATAATAAAGAAGTCGTGTTTGACCACCTCTTGTAGTGGTGTGGTGGTGTTGTCCAGTGCGGTCCATCCGGCCGTGGAGGCGAGTGTAGTTTCTACTGCCTGGCGCCGACTGCTCCTCCTTGAGGGTGGGGAGAGTTTCTGCTGCTGAATCGAGGAAATCACATGGTGGTCATGGTCGTCATCATGATCCGTGGCCAAAAGGGCAGCCCTTTCCGACACCATGCATGGAGGTGTCTCTTCGACCTCCAGAGTGGAGGCCCCTTGGAGCTTTGCGGCGGAGCTCACCGCCTTCTCCCCGCCAAGTGATATGTCCCCGACAGCATCAAGGTGGCCGGCAGCCGAGGTTCAACAATGGTGGAGAGGTTAAAGGACCTGAACGCCTTTTCTATCCTAATTACAGGGTCCTACATGCAATGTCTATGACTATTTTGTAATTTTCCTTCTTTCTCGGTGTCATGATTATACCGTGTACCCACCGTGGATAATAAAATGGCAGCCTCGGGGTTCTCCGAGACCCCTCTCCTATTAAAAAAAGTGGCATGCCATGTTCAATATATACTACTCCCTCTGGTTCGAAAAGAATATCATTGATTTACTATAAAGTTGCACTAAATCAGTGACACTTACTATGGATCGGAGGGAGTATCTGATAGGAGGTTGTTTGGTTGTGCATGGGAAAAAATAGAATTCTTTCAAACATGTAAAAGTGGATGGATATTTTCCTTATAATGTAGTACAAATGGATTCAGAGGAAAAGTTACTATGGGTAATCCTATGCCAATTAAGGACTCGAAATGTTGACATCAATAGAGAATACACAAACCGCTCTTGGTTCCTGTTTATTTGCTCCTTTTGGGGGTTGTTTTTTTTTGAAACGAGGCAAAATCTTTGCCTATATATTGATAAAGGAGGAACAAAACAGGGGGCCTAAGCCATCAAAAAGAAAAAAGAAAAAAGGACCGGCTACATCCAAGAAAAGATTAACCCATGCGGATTGCCAAGATAAGAGAACATGAATCAACTCGCGATATCCGGCAAGATCTTTAGCACCGGCCAAGATCCAAATTTTTCCTTCCTCCTTGATTCTTTTCATGAGGTCCGAAGGCATAGAAGATTTTTTATTAAAAACCCTCCCGTTCCTTTCTTTCCAAATTTCCCAAGAGATGAGAATGATGGCGGTCCTTAGGCCTTTGGTGGAAGAAGAGGGCGTCTTGACGATGGCGTGCCAGTAATCCAGAACCTTAGATCGTCCCGAGCCCAAGCAAAGCAGCAAGTCTGGGCAGGAAAGCCAGGTGGCTGCAGCGGCCCAAAGCCTTTTGGAGTAGCGGCATTCGAAAGGGATATGACGCGCCGTTTCAGGGACACACCTAAAAAGCTGACATGTAGGTTGGTGCGGCCAACCGCGTCTAGCGAGGCGGTCGGCAGTCCAGAGACGATTCTGAACGGCGAGCCAAGCGAAGAAGCGACACTTTGGGGGGGGGGCATGTCTTCCAAACAAATTGGGAGAAGGAACAAGGCACAGAGGCCATGAATTGGGCCTTGTAAGCAGAGCCGGATGAATAGCATCCATTTGGCTACAAGGTCCACAAGATGGAGTCGTTAGTGTTGGGCGAAAGCTGAACCATCGAGAGAAGATCCCATAGGCAAACGAACTGCTTGATGTGCTCATCCGTGAAAGAATCCACCGCAATATCAGCAACCCACATCTGGTAAGTCAAGGAGTCCTGTACCGACCGGTTTTTCCTTTTTGAGGCTTTGTAGATCAAGGGGGCTATGTCCTTTGGTGGAGTGCCCTCCAGCCATGAAGAGGACCAAAAGGAAGCCTTTCTCCCATTGCCAACTGTAACTCTTGTAGCAGCATTGAAGAGTTGTCTATCAGACTCGTGGTTTGGAGTTTCGGTGCCTACCCAAGGTTTCTCCGGGGCTGACCACTCGTACCAAAGCCAACGAAGCCTGAGTGCACGAGCGAACTTATCCAGGTCTAGGATACCCAAACCGCCAAGCTCCTTAGGGCGGAAGACCTTTTGCCAGTTTACCTTACACTTCCCTCCGCTAACCGCCTCTTTGCGGGCCCAAAGCATACCGCGGCTGATTTTGGCAAAAGCCCTGAGGAATCCCTTGTCATCCTTCAAGGCGGTCAACAGGAAGATCGGCAGGGAGGAGAGGACGGACTTAACCATGGCAGTACATCCAGCCTTATTTAGAAACTTTCCCTTCCAAGGGCTTAAACGAGAAGCCGCTTTATCAATATAGGGCTGAAGGTCGACGCGTCTGAGCCTGCCAAGCGAAATAGGAAGTCCCAGGTACTTGAGAGGGAACTAAGTAATGGCAGCCGGGAAGTTGGCCAGGACCGGGTCGAGGTTGATATCCGAGCACCGGATTGGGGCAATGGAGCTCTTGGCCACATTGGTCATCAGACCTGTTACTTCACCAAAGTTCTGAAGAATGCCAGCCAATCTCGAGACATCCTGCTCGGAAGGGTTCAAGAAAATAGCCGCATCATCCGCATAGAGAGAAACACGGGGCCCATGCAAATCACCCGGCATCTCCTGCAGCAGGCCCGAAGTGGTGGCACACTCCAAAATGCGCGGTATAGGGTCGATGGCGATGTCGAAAATAAGCGGCGATAAGTGGTCCCCATGTCGGAGACCGTGGCCATGAGAGATGTCTTTTCCAGGGATTCCGTTAAGCAAGACACGTGAGGAGGCCGTGGAGAAGAGAACTGAAATCAGAGCACGCCATCTCTGAGGGAAACCCATATGTTGCATGAGGTCCAGCCTATTGTCCCATCTAACCATGTCGAAGGCCTTAGCAATGTCGAGCTTAATGAGGAGAGCTGGGGTCTTGCTACGATGAAGCCGACGAGCCGTGTTCCTGACATACATAAAGTTGTCGTGAATTGTCCTGGATTTGGTGAAGGCGCTTTGGCTGCGAGAAACGATGTCATTCATCTTCGGGCCAATACGTCGGGCCATGGCTTTGGCAATGATTTTTGGGACCACGTGGATGAGGCTAATGGGCCTAAAATCCGTAACAGACTCGGCCCCGTCCTTTTTCGGCAGAAGGATGATGTTTGTCGTGTTCATGATGTGGAAGTTAGAAGCTGACAACTCAGATAAAGCGGTGATGGCTTGCATGAGATCCTCCTTGACAGTGTCCCAACATGAACAGAAGAAGGAAATGGAAAAGCCATCAGGTCAGGAGCCTTATCTGGGGGCATGTCATCAATTGCCTCTTTTATCTCAGATTCGGAGAAAGGCAAGCCCAAGTCTTCCAAGGAGTGGAAAGTTTGATTTATGATGGCCCAATTAAAGTCCAGTTGTCGAGGAGGGGGCGACCCAAAGTTTGGGAGAAATGGTCGAAGATGAGCTTCTCCTTATCCTCGTGAGTCGTTAACCATCCTTCATTGTTCTTCAGGATCATGATGAGATTCTTTCGCTTCCTAGAGTTAACCCGAAGGTGGAAGAACTTGGTGTTGGCGTCTCCCTCTCTAAGATAATTGATTCTAGAAGCCTGCCGTTTCCGGGAGCGTTCCAAGGCCGCGAGCCCCATAACACGTCGCTTAAGACCGGCCCGAAGTGCCCTTTCATCTGCCGAAAGAATGTGAGATTCTTGCGCGATGTCCAGCTGAAGAGTAACATCAAGAGCCATAATAAGTTGGAGTTTACAGTCAGAAAATAGGCCCTTGCTCCAGGATCTTGTTATCGCCATATTTTGGCCAACGAAGGAGATGGGCCGTGATCAAGATGGGCTTGGAAGATACATATATTCAACGTGTTGTTGGATCGGCCTAGTGCGTAGATTTGGGCTAAATTGTCCGTGTATCTTGTATCATAGTAGGTTTCGTTTCAGTTTAGGTTCCGTTTCAGTTTAGGTAAAGATAGAGTTGTAGAGTTATTCCAAAAGTAGAGAGTCTCCGGACTATAAATATGTACCTAAGGTTATCGAGAAAAGGAGGACAATCACGTTCACAACAAACACAATCTCGGCGCATCGCCACCCCTTGTTTCTAGGGTTTTTCTCGGGTAAGTGCCATGCTGCCTAGATCGCATCTTGCGATCTAGGTAGTATCTACTTATGCGTTATCTGGTGTTACTCGTACTGAAGCCTTGTTGATGGCGAGTAACACTATTATCATAGATTTGTGTGGGCTAGCAACAGTACTTCTCGCTATGATTGTTTAGTTTTGCTGCCTCTAGCTATCTCGCCGCCTTTGCGCCTCTTCCCGGGTGTGAGGGTGGCATCTTGCTTGATCTTTATTTAGCTGATTCGATCTGTTATAGTTGTGCCTTGTTCACCAAGGTTTAGTTTAATATCTACGTAATCAGGCCTTACAAACGGGTTGAACCATCCAGTAGTACGTAAGGATGTGGCTTATTCGTTCTAGAGAAGTTGTTCCGGTAATTGACTTTGCGTTGGTTATTAGGCCTCCTCTAGGATTAATATCCTTCATCTTTCGTACATACCAGGCTCAATTACGTGTAGGACGTTCCAGTTACGTAGTGAAAACATTAAACTGTCGTAGATCGATTTAACTTGTAGTGATCAAGCAAAACCCCATGTTATCGTAAATCCAATGCAGAACCATGGGACAATCGACTCTAGGAGCCGATTTACAGGGAAACCTGGGAGCCGGTCACGGCTCGAATTTTACGTATACCTGTTTACCATGCAGGAAACCAATCAGAGCAATCCATCACCTTCCTGATCAGGTATAGGTCAGGTGGCACACCCTCGAACCAAGCCAGGACGCGCGCGTGCCGGAGTTTTGCGGGCCGTTGCCCGAGGGACCAGGGCCCACCAGCAGTTCTGGGAGCCTCCCGGCTCTTCGTGTTGCTCGTCGCTGCTCGCCGGCGAGTTTTGGCAGGCAACACATTCTGGCACGCCCGGTGGGACCTTCAACAACATCTGCATCAACATCCGACGCTGCAATGGAGAACAGACCAGTCACGTACGACGAGCTTTCTGAAGAGCACAAGGCGAAGTATGACGAGATCAGAAATCTCTTCGAAGCCGATCTCATCGGCTCTTTCGAGAGGACCCGTAAGCATGGCATCAAGTGGAGGGGGTTCTCCTCCGAGGGTGTTCTCGATGAAGTGGATCTGTCTGTTCCTTCGGAGGAGCGCACCAGAGCTCTACGACAGGAGGTCAACTATATGGTGGCTCATTCTCTGCACCGCCATTCTGAGAGCCTGGTGAACGCTATCGAGCGGGTCGCGGTTCGCGTAGTTCAGGAGATCATGAAACATCAGTACTCTCCGTCGGGGCCCACTTTAGGGGCCCACCAAGGAGAAAGACCGCTCCAGACCAGGCCACAGCTGCCATTCACACTCGCAGCTCCAGAGCCGCCAGGATCAGCGGCGTACGTCGTCTACAAGGCTGGAGGCGACCCAGGCGATTGCCAATTCCTGTTTGAGCCACCTAAGGAAATCCCGCACGGATATATATGCGCCTACGTGCCGGACTGCAATAACCTGGCACACACCAGCCAGATTGCAACCGCAGGAGTTTCTGCGGCAGGGGTTCCTGGGGCAGGATCTTCAGGAGCAGGCGTTCCTGGAGCAACAATGTCTGGGATGGACGCTGACAAACAGGCGTGGCTAGCCAAGTATGCCACTGGAACAAGCCATGAGAATCTAGCCCCTGCAGCTCAAACAGTGGAGCAAATCAGGACCATCCTGAGGGACCAGTTCGGCTTCGTGCCGAAGAGAAGGATAATCGGCTATTCAAAGCCGTACCCTAACGAGTTTGATCTGATTCCGCTGCCACCCAAGTATCGGCTCCCGGAGTTCTCAAGGTTCAGCGGGTCAGAAGGGTCAAGCTCGATCGAGCACATAAGCCGATACCTGGCACAGCTAGGCATGATTTCGGCATCGGATCAGATGCGCGTAAGATACTTTGCGCAATCTCTCACGGGGCCAGCCTTTGGGTGGTACACCTCGCTGCCACCTGATTCAATTCGCACCTGGAAACAACTGGAAGAGCAGTTCCACATCCAGTACCATTCAGAGGCTACTGAAGCTGGCATTGCAGACCTGGCGCAGGTGCGACAGAAGCGGGGAGAAACTGTAGCCGAATACATCCAGCGCTTCAGGACCGTCAAGAACCGATGTTACTCAGCTCGTTTAACTGAGAAGGAAGCGGTCGAGCTGGCGGCGTTGGGTCTCTTAGCACCCATCAAGGATCTGGCTTTCCAAGTGGAGTACAACTCATTGGCGCACATGGCCCAGAAACTGACGATGTATGAACAGCGCCACCCTGAGTTATACCAAGACAAGTTCAAGCGTCCCATAGGCCTGGTCGATACAGAAGAAGATGATCCTACACAAGACCAGGAGGTGGCCGTGGCCGAATGGGCTCGGGGGGCAGACCCTGTGTCCTGCAAGTGGGTGAAACAGCAAGGGCCTGCAAAAGGGTTCGACTTCGATGTGAGCAAAGCCGAGCAGATATTCGACTTACTGCTGAAGGAGAAACAGCTGAGGTTACCCGAAGGCCACAAAATCCCTACGGCTCAAGAAATGAACGGGAGACCATATTGCAAGTGGCATCACTCGTTCACCCACACCACCAACGATTGCAAGGAGCTACGTCGCCAAATCCAAATGGCGATAGAACAAGGCCGTCTGATCCTTGGGCAGTTCGCCATGAAAGTGGACACGAACCCGTTTCCCGGCGTCAACATGGTAGAACTCAGTCGCTCCGCGAGGCGTCAGCTGGACTTTTCGTTCGGTGTTAATATGGCAGGGTCTGGGTACCACCATGACACGTACAAGGAGGAAGGTGGTCGCTCTCGGAGCAAAGAAAGAAAGGAGGCTGGTCCATGCGACCGGCCCGGCCACAATGACAGGCGATACTTAACAGAGGAACAGGTGAGGAGGGTGCGGTATCAGAAGCCACATTCCACGCATCTCCTTAACAAGTATGAGCGTCAGTATGATCAACGGCGCCAGCGCGATGGAAACAATGAAGGATATGAGCACCTCGCTAGGGGACCGTCCAAAGAAAAGGAAGGCCCAGACAAACATTGGGATTGTCCCTTCTTCAAGTATTGCTGGGACGTGGGAATGAGCCGATTGCCTACAGTCGACAACTGCCCAGAATGTGGACAGCAGAAGGAGGGCACGAGGCCAGTGTCAGTGTTCAAACGTCTAGGGCCCCTCCAACCTCAGAGCCGTCACAGGGAGTCCGCTCGAGCAGAGGGCCTCGAGAAGCCAAGGGATGACAAAGAAGAAGACATGTATCACCGTCCAAGGTGGTGCCCCGATGGACTCAGACACACCCAAAAGCGTAAAGTGCAACGGCTGCGTAATTTGGAGGAAGCCGAAGCGCAGTATCTCCACGCTTTAAAGAAAGCACGACCTGATCTGGCCGTCAAAGTGAGGCAGACTTTGGAGACGGAAGGCCGCCCGACAAGGAAAGAGTGGCGCCCCAAACCAATAAAAGCCGATGCACAGACATCGGCTGGCACAAACATGGTGTTCGTACTTCCGGCAGAATTCTGCGCGCCACGAACCAATGTGCTACCAGTGGCACAGTTGGACTGCGGTCCACGACCGGTTATCTTTGAGAAGCCACGTGAGAAGGGTTACAAACATCTGAAAGCTCTGTACCTGCGAGGCTACATCAATGGGCAACCTGTCAGCAAGATGTTGGCGGACACCGGAGCGGCAGTCAATATCATGCCATACTCCATGCTACGACGTTTGGGACGCTCCACTGCAGACCTGATCAAAACCAACGTCACGTTAAGCGACTTCAACGGTCAGTCTTCGGAGATGCAAGGCGTACTGAACGTGGATCTGACGGTGGGCAGGAAAACCATACCCACGTCATTTTTCGTCGTGAACAGCAAAAGTACCTACGCTGTCTTGCTAGGAAGGGATTGGATCCACGCTAACTGCTGCATTCCATCCACGATGCACCAGTGCCTAATACAGTGGGATGGAGATGAAGTGGAGGTCATCCATGCAGACGATTCTATCGAGATTTCCATTGCTGGCATGAACGTCTGGGAAGCAGAAGACCAAGAGCCGATCTCTGGAATCAGTTTAGACGGCTGTGAGCGCATTGAAGCTACAAAAAACGGGGTGAGGCTGGTCTTATCCACTGGCCTGGCAGAGTAGAAAGGTCCACGATTATACGTGGTACGGCCGATCCTAGCGATCGGCCACAAAAAATAAAAAGCAGCAATCATACGACAAGCAGATCACGTAGTCGTAGCAGGGAGATGCCCTGCCATCGTGAAACAATAAGGTGTAAGCCATCCTTGACTAATGCAACAAAAAAGGGGGCCGATTCAGGCAATCGGCCCAAATTATTTTTGTTGTCCTCACCTACTGCTTGCCCTGTGTTTAGCATCGATTTGACATGTGACGGAAAGCTAGGGTATGGGTTCACATCCGCTGATGAACTAGAAGATATCGACATTGGTCCTGGGGATAAGCCACGACCAACATTTATCAGCAAGAAGTTAGATCCGGGTCTGCGGGGCCCGATGATAGCCCTGTTGAAACAATATCCAGACTGCTTCGCCTGGGACTACATAGAGATGCCTGGGTTAGACAGGAGCATCATTGAGCATCGGCTCCCGCTTAAAAAAGGATTTCGGCCATTTCAGCAGCGAGCACGGCAAATGAAGGCCGAAATTCTGGAAGAAGTCAAGAAAGAGGTCGAGAAAATGTTGACAGCCAAGTTAATCAGGCCATGCAGGTATGCTGAGTGGATTTCTAGTATAGTACCTGTAGAGAAAAAGGATGGCCGGTGGCGTGTTGCCATAGATTTTCGGGATCTCAACAGAGCTACCCCGAAGGACGAGTATCCGATGCCGGTAGCAGAGACGTTAATCAACGCAGCGGCTGGTCACAAGATCTTGAGTTTCATGGATGGCAATGCTGGTTACAACCAAATTTTTATGGCTCCAGAAGACATACACAAGACTGCATTCAGAGTCCCAGGTTCGGTGGGGTTGTTTGAGTATGTAGTCATGACGTTTGGACTAAAGAATGCTGGCGCCACATACCAGAGGGCCATGAATTATATTTTCCATGATCTGATCGGCAAGCTGGTGAAAATCTACATCGATGACGTGGTGGTCAAGTCTGCTTCAGCGCAAGGACACTTGGATGATCTACAACGCGTCCTGGACCGAACAAGAAAATTCGGCCTACGGATGAATCCAAAGAAGTGTGCCTTCGGAGTGACGGCCGGTCAGTTCTTGGGTTTCTTGGTCCATGAACGCGGAATTGAGATCGGCCTGAAAAGTCAGGAGGCAGTGCGAACAATGAAGCCGCCCGCTACAAAGAAAGAACTGCAGTCTCTCATCGGCAAGATCAACTTCGTCAGAAGATTCATCTCTAATCTGTCAGGAAGGATAGAGCCGTTCATGGGACTCGTGAAAACTAAATCTGACGAGGAATTCCGCTGGGGGGCAGAACAACAACGAGCCTTCGACGAGATCAAAGAATATCTGACAAAGCCGCCAGTGTTGGTTCCACCCCAGCCAGACAGAACATTCTACATTTACTTGTCAGTAGCTGACACGTCCATCGCCTCGGTGGTGGTGCAAGTGTGTGATGGGCTAGAGCGAGTCGTATTTTACATAAGCAGAAGGATGCTGGACGCGGAGACAAGGTATCCCGATATCGATAAGTTGTGCCTCTGCCTGTTTTTCACCTGCACCAAGCTGCGCCATATCTTGCTGTCAGCAGAGATCATCATCATATGCAAATCAGACGTCATAAAGCACATGCTGTCGGCTCCTATGTTGAAAGGCCGACTGGGCAAATGGATGTTTGCATTATCAGAGTTTGACATCCGGTATCAACCCGCGAAAGCAGTTAAGGGACAGGCGCTGGCCGACCTTATTGCTGAAAGGATCAATACTAACATAGCAGCACTGTCCATAAGAGCGTGGGCTATGTTTTTCGACGGATCAGTTTGTGACGATGGCTGTGGCATCGGCATTTTGCTCGTGTCGCCCCGGGGGGCAACATTTTCCTTCTCCATCAGATTGTCTACCCTTCGCACCAACAATGTAGCCGAGTACGAGGCGATACGCAAGGGAATGGAGTTACTCCTCGAAGCCGGAGCGGAAGCAGTGGAAATTTTTGGAGACTCCAAGTTGGTGATTTCCCAACTCACGGAGGAGTACAAGTGTGAGAGAGAGTCCCTCTTCCCATTATGGTTGCACTGCCGTGAGTTGATGGCGCAGTTCCGGTACGTAAACTTCACCTGGATCCCGCGGTCGCAGAACGTAGAGGCAAATGATCTTGCACAGATGGCTTCAGGCTATAAGGATGCAGCAGAGGGAGCCGATATTCAGGTACAGCTCCTGGAAGCTGGCGACTGGAGAGCCGATATCTTCAATTACTTGAAGGATTCGGCTCGGGGGGCACCTAAACGGATAAGGTACAAAGCCATGAAGTATGTGCTTATTGGGGACGACATGTTTTACAGGACTCTGGAAGGATTATTGCTCAAATGTCTGGGGACAGCCGAGGCTAATCGGCTCCTACACGAGGTACACGAAGACGCCTGTGGGACTCACCAATCGGCTCATAAGATGAAGTGGTTGATCAGGCGATCAGGGTTTTATTGGCCTACCATGCTCGAGGACTGTTTTAAGTACTACAAAGGGTGTCAAGCATGTCAGATATTTGGAAAAATCCAGATGGTACCCGCATCAGCAATGAATCCCATCATCAAGCCTTGGCCATTCCGAGGTTGGGGCATGGATATGATTGGCAAGATCAATCCTCCGTCAAGCAAGGGCCACATGTGGATCTTGGCCATCACGGATTATTTCACCAAGTGGGTGGAAGCCGTCCCTATGAAGTCAGTAAGTTCAAAGGATGTTGTCGATTTTGTGAAAGAGCACGTCATTCATAGGTTTGGGATTCCCCAGACTATCACGACCGATGGAGGTTCGGTTTTCACTTCTCACGAGTTCAGGAAGTTCTGTGAGGACACAGGGATTAAGCTGATTCGGTCATCTCCGTACTATGCTCAAGCAAATGGGCAAGCTGAGGCGTCCAACCAGAGCCTTATCAAGCTGATCAAGAGGAAAATCGATGAGCACCCTAGGCGTTGGCATGAGGTTTTATCAGAGGCTTTATGGGCTTACCGCATGTCATGTCATGGAGCGATAAAAACCTCGCCGTACCATCTGGTCTATGGACAAGAAGCCGTATTGCCTTGGGAAATTACGGCTGGATCGAGACGCGTCACCTTTCAGAACGATCTAACGGCTGAAGAATATGCAGCTTTGATGAGTGACAATGTTGAAGATGTGACTGAGCTTAGGCTGTGGTCGCTTGAGAAAATCAAAGAGAACAAGGCCAAAGTAGCTCGTGCATACAACAAGAAAGTGAAGCCAAAGGAGTTCCACGTTGGAGATCTGGTATGGAAAGCTGTGTTGCCTTTGGGGACTAAGGATGCAACATATGGTAAATGGTCTCCAAATTGGCACGGGCCGTATAGGGTTGACCAAGTTTTAAGAGGGAACGCGTACATGCTTGAGGAGCTAGACGGCGTGAAATTCCCAGTGGCAGTCAACGGTCAACATCTCAAGAAATATTTCCCAAGCATGTGGGATGTTGGACAGTAAAACTTGAGGGGCCGATACATGAAATCGGCTAAGAAAAGCACGTAAGACGATGGACAGTAAAAATGTGGGGGCCGATGTTGAAAATCGTCCGAATAAAAACAAAAATATATAGCCGATGCACGGTCATCGACTCTAGAGGTTCACACAAGATACAAACAGATGCCAGCCTGCACATACGAGCTACTGAAGAAATGCCTCGAGGGCGTGGAGGGCGTCAGCACGGACACGGTCCAACTCGGCAATTTCAGCTTTGACATCATCATCCTTGCTTGTCACTAGTTGTTCGTTCAGGGCACGTTTTTCGATGGGCAATTGGAGATTTGGATCGCCCGTTTTGAAGAAGAAGGACACAGGTCGCCCGTTTTGAAAAGGGTCGCAGGTTACCGTTTGAAACCAAGAAGTGGCCGTTTTAATGTGCCTAAAGATGCGACCAAGTTTTGACTCTGTCAACGTTTTTTCGGAGAAGCCGATGGGTAGTCATCGGCTCTTTGCGATTTGACTTGTTGGACTGTATGCGTGCAGTATGTTGAGAGCCGATACAGTGTCATCGACTCTTGGAGCATCGACCTATTTTGGCTATCGGCAAAATTAGGGGCGAACAGAAAAATCTTTGGGGAACAGATTCTCATTCATTTGAAAGATGATTGATTACAAAAGGATGGTCGATTACAAAAGGGATCCTGCTACTACTACTACTACTGTTGCTGCTACTGATTCCTAATCTAAAGGGCGAGATCGTCGCCGCTGTCGTCGCCGCCGTCTTCTTCGCTGTCTTCAGCGCTGCTGCCGGCGTCGTCTCCACTGCTGCTGCTGAAGAAGCCAGCGGGGACTTCATCGTCATCATCGTCATCTTCGGTATCCTCGCTTGACCCGGCACGGAAGCGCTTCGTCGGCGGATACTCGTCGGAGGATGAATCCTCCTCCGATTCCTCCTCCTCATCGGAGGACTCGACGCCGTCCCAAGACCAAGCGTCGTCACTGCTTTTCGCCTCCAGTTCCCCGTCGACAAGGAACTGTAGGCTCTCCTCGCCGTCAGTCAGGGACGCATCGTCCTCCGACCAGACGGCGAAGTCCCAGTCCCTTTCGTCCCACCATCGTGGGGCGAAAGTACTGTATGCCGCCGTAGGTGGGTGCTCTGGCGTCGGCTCTCGGTCACTGATGCTGTTGGAGGCATGGGAGGACAGACCAGAGGAAGCAGAGGAGGCCATGGCGGAGAAAGAGGGTTTTTTCGGCGAAGGAAGAGGGTTTTCTGGCTACTGGAGGAAGATGGGGACTGCGAACTGCTCAGGCGAATTTAAATAAAGGGGAATAGTGGAGAGACGGTTCAATGCCATAGCGGTTTCCCAGATTGCGCTGCCAAAATCGTCAAATCATGCACTGCGGAGGAGTTGAGAAGACAGGGCATCATGATGAAGGGGTAGCGTGACGATCCTGTTCTGCCACGCATTCTGTCGAACGCGCAACCCGATACAAAAAAAAACCCAGGAGAAGAAAAAAACACAGAGTGGTTTTGGAATTATCATTGCCAAAACCAGGGGGGCATGTGTTATCGCCATATTTTGGCCAACGAAGGAGATGGGCCGTGATCAAGATGGGCTTGGAAGATACATATATTCAACGTGTTGTTGGATCGGCCTAGTGCGTAGATTTGGGCTAAATTGCCCGTGTATCTTGTATCATAGTAGGTTTCGTTTCAGTTTAGGTTCCGTTTCAGTTTAGGTAAAGATAGAGTTGTAGAGTTATTCCAAAAGTAGAGAGTCTCCGGACTATAAATATGTACCTAAGGTTATCGAGAAAAGGAGGACAATCACGTTCACAACAAACACAATCTCGGCGCATCGCCACCCCTTGTTTCTAGGGTTTTTCTCGGGTAAGTGCCATGCTGCCTAGATCGCATCTTGCGATCTAGGCAGTATCTACTTATGCGTTATCTGGTGTTACTCGTACTGAAGCCTTGTTGATGGCGAGTAACACTATTATCATAGATTTGTGTGGGCTAGCAACAGTACTTCTCGCTATGATTGTTTAGTTTTGCTGCCTCTAGCTATCTCGCCGCCTTTGCGCCTCTTCCCGGGTGTGAGGGTGGCATCTTGCTTGATCTTTATTTAGCTGATTCGATCTGTTATAGTTGTGCCTTGTTCACCAAGGTTTAGTTTAATATCTACGTAATCAGGCCTTACAAACGGATTGAACGATTCAGTAGTACGTAAGGATGTGGCTTATTCGTTCTAGAGAAGTTGTTCCGGTAATTGACTTTGCGTTGGTTATTAGGCCTCCTCTAGGATTAATATCCTTCATCTTTCGTACATACCAGGCTCAATTACGTGTAGGACGTTCCAGTTACGTAGTGAAAACATTAAACTGTCGTAGATCGATTTAACTTGTAGTGATCAAGCAAAACCCCATGTTATCGTAAATCCAATGCAGAACCATGGGACAATCGGCTCTAGGAGCCGATTTACAGGGAAACCTGGGAGCCGGTCACGGCTCGAATTTTACGTATACCTGTTTACCATGCAGGAAACCAATCGGAGCAATCCATCACCTTCCTGATCAGGTATAGGTCAGGTGGCACGCCCTCGAACCAAGCCAGGACGCGCGCGTGCCGGAGTTTTGCGGGCCGTTGCCCGAGGGACCAGGGCCCACCAGCTGTTCTGGGAGCCTCCCGGCTCTTCGTGTTGCTCGTCGCTGCTCGCCGGCGAGTTTTGGCAGGCAACAGATCTTAAGCTGCGAGCCGTGTACTTCAGCTTGTGATTAACAACATGGATCGGCTGGGTATGGCTAGTCGGCGCCGACCAAGCCTGAAGGACCTTGTCATGGAAACCCGGCATTTTTGTCCAAAAATATTCGAAGCGAAAGGGAGGCGGCTTACGAGGTCCACTTTGATTGGAGAGGAGAAGCGGGCAGTGATCCGAAAGGGAAGACGACATTGCGTTAAGCACATGGTTGCCGAAAGCCAGATCCCAGCTAGTGTTGCAGAAGGCACGATCAAGCCTTACAAGAGTTGGAGTTTCTCTTTCGTTGATCCAAGTGTACTTTCTGTTTTGTAACTTGATCTCCTTTAGAAGACAGGTGTTAAGGGCACGCCTAAATTGACCCATAAGACGAAGGTTCAGGTTGGAGTTGCTCTTGTCCTCTGCCTGGTAGATAAGATTAAAGTCACCGATGATGAGCCATTTTTTATCATCCCCCGGCAGCCGTGATGGCTTCGGTTAGAAAGGCTCCCTTATCTGCATCCGTGCTAGGCCCGTAAACTGTGGTGAGCTTGAAGGAGGTACCGCAGACGCGAATGGTGACTTCGGCGGAAATCAGGTGGGTGCCGATGTGGATGTTGGAGATTGTGACGTGCTCCTCATTCCAAAGGAGGAGGATCCCACCCCGAGTGCCAACGGCCGGCCTGTGGGCGAAAGCTCTGAGTTGGGTTGTAAAGAAATTTTTTGTCTCCTTGGATTTTATGATAATGGTTCAGGCCGATCTTTGTGCCCACTATAGTTCTTCTCGTAAAACAATATTGTGGTTACGCGTCAAAATGCAGAAAAGTTATTTTTTTTTACTTTTTCTTTTGCAATTCACTCTTCTCCAAAGATGTGGAATGCATATGAAAATAATATTATCACATACACAAATGCCCTCATTTTCTTGGAAGTCCATTTTATATAACATGACCTAAAAGAGTTATGTAGATGAGAAAAGAATAAATTCGTAAGAGTCCTACACTTGGAAGACTCGAAATGCTGGGGAAACAAGTTGTAATTAGAATGCTGGTTTGAAAGACAGTAGTTCGATGGAATGTACAAAAATATGAAACGAAGAATGTCACCGTACTGGCCTAGTTCCGACATCGCTTCCACAAAAATATGAAACATTTCCTCAAAAAAAAAAAGAAAAAATAGAAATGTCACCCTACTTCAGACATGTCTACCCCCAAGATATCTGCTGTCCTACTACTGGACTACACAGGCGGCAAAGCATCATCAGTAGTAGTAGTTGGTTGTTCCGTGTCTACAACCGGCGGTACTTTTGTAGCAATCGTCCGCGGTGGCGAGAGGTCGCACCGGCAAACGGGGCACGTCGTGTGCGAGTGCAGCCACATGTCGATGCACTCCACATGGAAGAGGTGCTTGCAGGTTGGCAGCTGCCGCACCATCTCGCCGTCCTCAAGGTCCTCCAGGCACACGGAGCACAGCTTATCGGTCCCGGACTCGAGGTCGGCACTTCCCTCGGTTCCACTTGGCGAATACGCGAACGTGGGCAGCGCGTCGATCCTGGCCTTGGTGAGCCCGAACCGGCACGCCGGCCGCGGCGCGCCCGCCGTAGTAACCTCATGCTCGGCACTCCTCTGCTGCTCGACGCGCCAGCTCTCGGGCACGAAGCACTCTGCGAGTGTGAAGGCAGCCAGCACCAGGCCGGCGAACACGAACGCCTTCCAGTAACCGACGGTGGCGACGAGCACACAGAACACGAGCATGGACAGGAAGGTCACCGTGAGGCCGTAGCATGCTCGACGTCTGCCGTTGTCGTTCCCGCGGAACCACGCCCGGAGCCTCGCCAACAGGTCAGACATGGTCGCTCACTAGCGTTTGAGGTATTGGCCCTGTGAACTTGCGCTTTTAGGCCTACAGTTTCACTCTCCAGCTGCATGTACAGGTTGACTTGTGGAAAGGAGGTGTTCTGCGCGCCAATATATAGTCCGCAGTTGAGCTCCTAGAGCGTTGTGCTAGAGAGATCGGGCGCGGCGGGCGCCGCCCGTAGCTGCGTGGCGCGCGGAAGATAAGCTCGGCGTCTTTGACGAAAAAACATACACGTTACGTTTCTTTGACGATCGAGAAGTGCATAATCTCATTCTCAGCCTCGATTATGGTCAACTTTCATTCGCTGCCCATTAGCCTATTGCTAGCATGGTAAACGATACGGCACGGGCACGACGAGCACGCGTGGCCACGTGCACGGAGTAGGACTATAGGTAGCTGCATAGTAAAATGGCAATGGACATTTGAGGAGAGACGTCAACAATAGCGCAACAATAGCGAGTTAGAGCATCTCTAACGGAGACAGTAAAAACTCAACTCGTAAAAAGAGAATATAGTTCACGGAAAAAGTGCTCACCGGTCAAAAAAAACGACGATGCGGAACGGAGCCTTCAAAACCCAAAGTGAACTACGTTGGGACGACTTTTAGCCCACCATTTTCTTTTATTTTCTCCCTTTATCTTCTTCTCCAGCTTGCCTCGGCCAACCGCCGCATGCGCGCTCCCGCCACCTGGCCGCCAGCATGCTCCCGCTGCCCGCCAGCGTGCTCCCGTCGTTGGCCTGCCCTCCTGCTGCCCGGCCGCCGCCTTCCCTCGCGCCACCTTGCTGCGGTGTACCCTCGCGCCGGCCGGCCGCGACACCACTACGCTGGCCGCCCACCCCCGTGCACTAGCTGCCCGCGCCCAACGTGCCCCTGCCCCGGCCGCCCCGTCGTTGCCCTGCGCCCGGCCACCCGCACGCCACGGTGGTTATCTAGCCGGAGCTTGTGAAATTTCTCGAACTGATTCGCGGGAAAATTGTATAGACATGTGTTAGCACAGCCCCCGCCGCCGAGTACTTTTCGACGACACCGACAAGGAAATTCCGACAAGACGACACGCACGTATCCGATAACTTCCGCCGAATCTCACGTACGATTCAAACCAGCTAAACAGCCTAGCACGCAGCTGGATCAATTCAGCTAGCTTAACTCTCGCACGTTGAAACTCCTTTGGTATCGCTCCTAGTCTCTTTATTCAACTTCACGGTTGTGGTGTTTACAAGGATCAGACTACATGTATATATATACTAGTTAGGACACGTTGCCGACTCGAACTAGTACAAGAACGACTCGATTACAACTCCTAGATCTATACGTATACATGCATGCACACACCAGGACACAAGTCGTATGCGACTCATAAACGCGACGCCATGCCGGTGCCGGAGAGCCGGAGTGCTTATTCCTAACAATCACCCCCTAAGCACGACGTGCTCTCTTCGTCTTCGACCAGGGTCCCAAATGCGCCGGTTGTTCCTCGCCGGCGTCTTCCTCGGCATTGCTTTCGCCGTCCCCTTCCTTGGCACCCATGTCACCGACATTGATTTCGCCGGCTTCTCCATGGCTTCACATCGACACTTCTCGTCCGCGTCCTTCTTTTTCGCGTCCTCCTTGTCGATATTGTCCATGACTGTGTCTTCAGTCTTCACCGGTTCCTTGATGAACAAACATTGATTTTCGTACTCCATTTTCACCAGATAATTTACCGTCCAAAATTCTTTCTTTGGATAGTAGTCCAGCACGTCTCTCATGCGTGATTGCATCGGTCGTAGTCGTCTCATCTCCAGTGCAGTCGGAGGCTCTGCGACATACTCTTCTGAGTCCGACAACGCGCTTGTTTCTTCAGTTTCTAAACATTGTGTGCCTCCACATAGAGCTCCTGAAGCCAACGGCTCTACATGCAGCGTATCCTGCATGCCTATTTCGGAGCCAATTTCTTGACTCACCACCACATCACATGGCCCTTGCACTTCTGGACACTCCTTTGCCCCAAGCTCTTCACGTGGATCATCACCTCCTATATTAGCGGATGATGAGATAAACACAACACCTTCTAGCTCTATTTTTTCTGACCACGGACTAGCCTTTTCTCCGGACACTTTTCCTTCTGGGAGTATCCCTAGTGCTTCTGGCCTGGTGTCCACGCCTGGAGCACCCCCTAGGCCTTCAATCTCTTCTGGGTCTGAATTTGCTGACAAAGATAAGTTTGGTTGATCCATATTTTCTTCATACTCAAGATCCCACGTGATGTGAAAAGATGAATATTCCGGTTCCTTGGAGCCCCAATTCCATGATTTCTCTTCCTCAAATACTACGTCGTCCATGAAAACCACCTTATTGGTATAGGGGTTGCACAAACGGTATCCCTTCGAGCCTTCATAGCCTGTCATGATCATTGGAGTACTCTGATTCACCTTATGCGCCACACATCCAAAAGTACGAAGATGATCAATCGAGGGCTTTCGTCCGTACCATCCTTCATACGGAGTCATACCAACTCCACTCTCAGTTGGCTCCGTGTTCAGCAAATACACAGACGTATTGACTGCCTCACCCCAGAAGTTTCCTGGCAAACCTTTACTCTTCATCATCCTCCGTGCCATGGTCAACACGGTTTGATGCAGCTCGCCTTCCTGATCAATGCATAGAGCTCTTATCTTCGCCTCCACCTTAAACTCTTCGGCTTCCTTGATCTTCTCGAATGCTTGTTGTGCTTGATACTTACTTTTCAGCAAGACAATCCACATGTATTTACTATGATCATCCACCGCAAGCATGAAGAACTTATTGCCGGACGGAGTTGCAGGTGAAATTCCAACGCATAGATCGCCATGATCAGATTCTGAAGCTTCACTTGCCTCAAACGTGGCTTCACGCGGAAACGGGGCACTCCGTTGCTCGTGATCCACACACGGTAGATCGTGATCCACTTGCGCCACAATCTCCGTACCCGGTGATGGAGGATCCTCCTCATCCTTCAGCTCAGTTACTTCGAGCATCAGCATCATCGGTCCATCATCATCTCCTTCCTAGGCGATGAGAGCCCTCTCCTTCAACGATTTCTTGCAATCCTTCTTGAAGTGACCGAGCTCGCCGCACTTATGACATCTTACTTTCTTGATGTCAAACTTCCTCCGCGGCGGAGCCTCGTCCTCGTCCTCCCCTGCGATATGCTTTTTCGCTGGGCGAGAATCTTCTCTATCACTCCTGCTGCCGGATGCTTTATCGCCCTTCTTCTCCTTGGCGAACAACGCCCGAGCCATAAGCATGAGATGCTCATCCACTTTCGCGTCGCCATAGGTGATCTTCATCCGCTCGTCGTGCGCCTTGAACCGTCCAACTAGATCATCCATCGTGAGAGTCTTGAGATCAACGCATTGCTCGATCGCCGAGACAACGGATGAGTAACGCGGCGGCGCCACGCGGAGGAAACGCCTCACAGTAGAGATCTCATCCAGCTTCTCGCCAAGTCCGCGAATCCCATTGACCAGTGTAGCGGCCCTTGAAGCAAAAGCGTCTAGCGTCTCATCTTCTCCCATCTCCAGATTCTCGTACTTCTTCTGCAAGGTTTGCAGGGTCGCCTCACGGACGCGCTCGTGCCCAAGATTTAGCATCTTGAGCGTATCCCACACCTCCTTTGCAGATTTTTTCGAGATCAGGTGTTGCATCAGATCCGTTGGCACCACCGAGCATATGGCCGTGAGTGCTAGTCGGTCTAGGTGGTACTTCGACGCGCCTTTTTTGAACTCGTCGCCGCCTGGATCGACAGCCTCCCAGAGTCTGGAGCCTTCTAACGCCCACACCATCTAGACCGCCCAGACCGTGTAGTTGTCGCGGCTGTACCACGGATACTGCATCGACATCGGCGCACCCGCAGATGCACCGAAATACTCGCCTAGCTCCTTTCCCGTCATGACCTCCCGTTACTAGGAGATCCTCCGCGAGGCTCTGATACCAATTGTTAGCACAACCCCTGCGGCCGAGTACTTTCCGACGACACCGACGAGGAAATTCCGACGAGACGACACGCACGTATCCGATAACTTCCGCCGAATCTCACGTACGATTCAAACCAGCTAAACAGCCTAGCACGCAGCTGGATTAATTCAGCTAGCTTAACTCACGCACGCTGAAACTTCTTTGGATTGCAACAGGAGCGCATCGCTCCTAGTTTCTTTATTCAACTTCACGGTTGTGGTGTTTACAAGGATCAGACTACATGTATATATATACTAGCTAGGACACATTGCCGACTCGAACTAGTACAAGAACGACTCGGTTACAACTCGTAGACCTATACGTATACATGCATGCACACACCAGGACACAAGTCGTATGCGACTCGTATACGCGACGCCGTGCCGGTGCCGGAGAGCCGGAGTGCTTATTCCTAACAACATGGTCGGAATAGAATCAGGGACATCAGATATCTGACCGGCGGTGCACGATTTTGTCTAAGCAGTACGAACGGCGGCCGGCAGACATGAGCGGCAGAGGAGTACCGTTTCGGCCCTGTATACGTCTCTTGGAGCGCTATATGTACCGGTCACGGGATCAGATTTTCAGGCCCTCTAAATCTTTTACAGGTCGGGTTCTTTTTATAGGTTCAGTTAGATCGACCAACTGCTCGCGAAACTATATTCTCGCCTGAATTTTACATGTGCCTAAGCTTTACAGGTTCTATTAGAGATGCTCTTAGCCACAAAATTTTCAGATTCCACTGGCCTGATAGTGTGTCTCGCCAAACGGTGCTTTGCCCGTATTAAGAAACACAAATATATAGTCATAAAATCAAATTTTGCACCACTAAAATCACGATCAGCCATCAAGTGCGGCCACCAAAATGGCACCAAGGGATCAGAGAGATCCCCTCCCCTAGCTCGTCCTCCACAGGCGACCAGTGGTCTTCATCGCGACCGCACCCAACCCCTCCCCCTGCCCCTGCCGCCGCCAGCATGCTCCGCCGGCCAAACCCCATGCGATGCCGGCGGCGGCGGATCTCCTAGTCTCCGCCCACAAGAAGGTTGTGTGGGGTGGCTCTGCATCACGACGAGCGACTTCAGCGATGGCCATATTCCCCTCGCGCGGTGGGCCGGCGACCGTGGCCGAGGAGTCCCCTCATGGTGGAGGCAGCGGAGCACATAGGCGCTACCTCCTCCTCGAGCGATGGTTGTGGCGATGGCTTC
Organism: Avena atlantica; assembly: GCA_910589765.1. Taxonomy (NCBI): domain Eukaryota; kingdom Viridiplantae; phylum Streptophyta; class Magnoliopsida; order Poales; family Poaceae; genus Avena; species Avena atlantica. The sequence goes on from OU342734.1 coordinate 76,543,744, forward strand.
TTCTTGCGACCCCTTTTGGCAGCTGTCTTTGGCTCCAACGGCAGTGCAGGTGGGCGGACAGCGCTCCGGTGCAGGTACAAGTAGTGGCGGGGCGGACAGGCGCTGCCAGTTTGGTGGTGCAGGTGGCGGTGCTCTTGGCTCTGGCCTTCGGCTCTACGTGCCCAAATCTAGGCCCTTTTGGGCCCGATCTAGGTCAGGTCGGGCCGGTCAGGCTCTGACGCGCCACCTCTGGTTGGACTGAGGAGTAGGTGGCGATGTAGGTGGTGGTGCCGGCACTGCATCTGCTGTAGCGAGGCGGCGGAGCTTCACGAGTCCAATCTGGACCCGTCTAGGACTTGGGCGCCCAACCAGAGGGTAGCAACGGCGGTGACCTACATGCTGCAACATGGTGGCGGGGACTTCACGAACCCAACTTGGGTCCGGCCAGGCCTGCTTAGCCTGGTGTGTCCTTGCTGTCACGTCTGGTCGGCACCCGCCACTGGCGATGGAGGACATCCTCTAGGTGTCCATGATGCAGCTTACCTCCGACTCTATTGTTTTCCCTCGTGTGTGCTTGTCCTGGCGTCTGGCCGGCTACCACCTACGACGGTGAAGGTTGTTCCCTCTCGCGTGGATGCAATACTACCGCCCCTTGTTTATGACTCTTTTTATCGGTCCGGCCAGCCTTGCAGTGTTGCCATGGTGAAACGGCGATGGTGACTACAAGACCGTGGTGGTGCATATTGGTGGGTGCAAGCTTGGTGGAGCGCTTCGATTTGTCCAGGGTGGTGGTTTCTGGGGGCCGAGAGAAATCCTATCGGCATTGCCGGCACCAACTCGGCGACGCCTGTGGGTGCCACCATTCCTTCTTGAAGAGCATAGGGTTCTCCTCTTCCACAACTCCCTCTGTGTGCCTTGAGAAATCCAAGGACCATTCTAGGTAGCAACGTCGTCATCGTCGCATTCCTTCTAGAAGGTGTTTCTTGGTACATGGCGATTCGGAGGCTTAGGAGCGTGGTGGGACTTATCAGGAAGGCGCAGTGATCTCGGGTCAACATTGATTTTGTCTATCCGGGGCTGTCAGCATTACTTTGTCTTTTCTTTCTCTTGGGATAGATTGTGTTATTTGTCCCAACAGTGGTCCCAATCTTGTAACGTGTGATTTCTATATTAATATAGTAGAGCAAAATCCCGTTTCGAAGAAAATGGCACCAAGTTTCGGCATCACAATACATCACGTAATCACGTATGCACATAAATTAGTTTTGGATCCCTAGGAAGTGCTTACTAGTTGCACCAAACCACAAGCCTTCACTTCGGGGTCTGTCGGAGAAAGTGTCCCCTGAAGGAACATGGGTCCAACAAGACCTGAGTTCATGAGGGGGGCTAAACACGCGTTCCAAGTGAACTCGGTGACGGCGGCGACGATGGAGCAAGGGCACGACAGAAAGTAAATACGGGTTTTTTTACCCAGGTTCGGGACCCTCGTGAGGAGGTACAACCCCTACTCCTTCTTTGTTGTATTGCTCGTGTGCTTCACAGGGGTACAATGTTGGATGAATGTCTAGGGTTTTAGATCTCTAGGATCGACCTGTTCTAAGGTAGGAGAATGTCTCCTTATATAGAGGTGTCGGGCCTCTTCCCCCAATTCTTGGGTGGGAAGGTTCACCACATTGCCGCCCTTCAAGGTCCTAGTATACAAGGCTACTTTGTGTGGACTTGGTCTTGCACGTCGGTGACCTCTCCCTCCTTCTATAAAGTGGGCTTTGTTCGCGTCGCTTGTCCCTATCCAGCGCCATCAGCTCTCTACCTTGCACCAAAACGACAAAGGAGAGGACTACCAGTGCTGAGGTCGTCCGTCCCGCTTTAGCACCGAAAGGGCCGGGCCAGCTTTTTATTTACCGAGGAAGACTGGATGGTATGTAGGGTTGCAGTGCCCTTTGTCAGGATGTGCTATCACTACTACCTCTACGGTGAGATTACTGGTGTGACCTTGGATACACTCCAAGGTATCCAAAGCCCTGTAGCATCGTGAGATGCCACATGAGAGACCCTCTCCACAGGGCACCCTCTTGAGGTCACGGCACGTCGAGGTCAATCCTCGCGAGGGGTCATTCCTAGTGCTGCATCCGGAGTTATAGTGTCCTCCTGAGGATGCTTGCGCCCAGACAAGGGACCTGTCGACCATCGGGACGGGGCACCCTGGTTGCCAAGATCCTGGCAGTAGCCCCGGATTGCTTGTCGTGCATGTGTCCCCTGATAGACACGCTGGGGCAAGGGCGCTAGAACGATCTATGGGTCACGGTGCCGTTTCGGTCAACACGGGTCTACTGTATTCTCATCTCGACCGTGGATTTAAAATGGTCGTGCGCTCTCCAACGCTGGTCCTGGGCGTGATATCTCTACTCCAGGAGTCGTTCCCATGACGCGATGATGTGTGGGGCCAGTAGTTAATGTTCTGTGCCTGGTGCGGCATTGTGTCCCTTGCCTTGTCTTGTCACATAGGGGCACGGGCGCGCTGCCCTTCAATCATCGTTTTTTCCTCTGCTTCCCCATTCCCCTTCTCTTTCAGCAGAGTTGGGCCCCGTTTTTTCTGATGACACCCCCGCGCTTCTCTGCCAACGAGAAGGGAAAGTCCACGGTGGTCGAGGCCGACAAGACCCTACTAGTGAAGCACGGTCGCGGGCGACCATGTGGGAGAAGAAACAGGAGGCGTGGAGGCCGCGACACTGCCCTAGTTATCGCTTCCTCCTCTCGAGCAGTAGTAGGCGAGGCGTCATCCAAGCGCGGCCGCGGCGATCCTTGCGGCAGCGGTCGGGGGCACCATGGAGGACACGACAGAAGGCTTGGAGGCGAGTAGGAGTCTGTGTCGCTCGCCTCTCCGCTCCCTCTGACGATCATGATCAAGATTGAGGATGACCCGGAGCCGGAGCGAGTTATCGATTTCGTCCTCATTCTCTAGGATGTGGACTGGTTCGCGAGGGTGAAGATACCCTCGTGTTTTACCCTTGGAGTTTCCATCGAAATTCCAGGAGGCGTGTTGCTAAGGCATTCTGATGGGGGCGACAGGTGGAGCGTGAATGTCGATATCCCCGCACCAGGTGAAATTTAACTCACCATTGGCTAGGAGCGCTTCGTTCGCGACCACGACATCAAGTGCGGATCGATGTTGTGGCTTCGCTATACCAGCAGGTGATGCTTCTCAGTGTCTGTGTTTGACCCCTTGATGTGCCACATTGACTACCTGTGCCACCTCAGGTAGGTCCGAGCGGGGGTTCTATCATGGACACCATAGTGCCAACGGGGCCACGAACGTTTTGTTAACATAGGTGAAATGTCACGGGTCTTGTTAGCTCCCTTCTTTGTAAGCACGACTATAATGAACCTTTTTAAGTGGATTCTCATGCTGCTGGTGTTTCTTTCCGGATGCTTTGTTGCGATGCCAACCCCCGAGCGAGGTCATGCCATTCTGCTGGCCCAAGGGGACCAGTATTGGTTCCCTGTGCAGTTATCTCGGGTGACTCACCTCACGAGGCCCCTTCATACCCGCTTTCCGCAGGTCGGCTCTTGGTCATACCTAGGACGCGTTCTTTGCCAGGAGGGAAGAGGGGGTGCCTCACGGGTAAGCAGAGACGACTCCGAGCTTTGTCACCCGACCTTAGGCTCTGCTATCATGACTATATCATGCCCGAGCTAGCTGAGAAGGCGAACCTATTCGCGGGCTGCCCCGCGCCCCTTTTCTCGCAGGGTTGTGCATTTCCTACAGCTCTCTGGAGAGGCGTAAGTAGGCATTGTGCATCCTAGCCCGTAGGTTCTCTTGTGGAGGGGCTCGCGGTACTGCGTTGCCCTATTGGATCTCCTAAGGAACACCGTGGGCGCACCGTGGGCGAGGGGCCTTCCAAGTCGCGCTGCGGGTTTCTGAGTGGGAAGCCCCTGTCCTCGTGGAAGATGCCGGGTTGCGGGTGTGGCGATCCTCGTGAGTCTTCGTGAGCCGGGTTTGAGCATGAATAACTCCCCCGTGAGCCCTCCCGAAGGGGCGCACTACTGGCCCCCGCGCATAAAGCACCTGGAGGGTCGACCCCTCTCGTATGCTCCTCAGCCTGGAGGAAGGAGCGCGCACACGCTCAGGTTTCAACCTTTTGAGGGGTACTGCCCTCATGAGCCCTGTGCGAGTCCTTTCTCACTGGCGGGAATCATTTTTGCGAGCCACCATTCAAGGAAAGGGGGTATGGGGTAGGCATTTAACACACAGGCTCTAAACAGAGGTCCAGATGCAAGTGTAGCCAGTGTTTAGGCTGACGGTAGGGTTTTCCTAGTGAGCCGCCCCGTAACCCTCCCGAGGAGGAGGCTGTAGGGCGAACACTTAACCTGTTGGATCCTCGAGAAGGAGACTGTAGGTCTAGAAAGAAGTTAGGCCGCCGGAGGGGGTGCCCCACGAGACTCTCAAGGAGAAGGACGTAGGACAAATATGCGTGCCACGGAGATCCCGAACATGTGTCGTGTAAGGGTCTTCGAACACTAGGAACTATGGGTGAGATCACTTATTGCTTGAGCTGGTCCATAAGTTTAGAGCTCAATACTTAAGGCCCTAAAAGTTTGGCCGCTTGAGGGAGTGTGCCTCATGAGACGCCTCATGAGCCTCTCGAGGAGACGGTCGTGGGTAAAATACGCGTTCCGCGAAGATCCCGAGCATATGTCGTGTAAGGTTCTTCGGGCACCAGGAACCATGGGTGAGGCACCTTATTGCTAGGGCTGGTCCGTAAGTTTAGAGCTCAACACTTTAGGCCCTGAAAGTTTGGCCACTGGAGGGAGTGTGCCTCATGAGCTACCCCGTTAGCCTCTCAAGGAGAAGGTCATAGGGAAAATCGTGTATGGCCAAGATTCCGTACATGTGTCACGTGAGGATTTCAAGAACCAAGAACCGTGGGTGAGGTGACTTATCGCCGGATCTAGTCCGTAAGTTCAGAGCTCGACCCTTTAGGATCTGGTGTTGATGGGGAGTGACCCGTTGATGGGCATCGTGCCTAGCCCCCCCGCTCGTGTGGGTATGTAGGGGAACTCTTTCCATGCATGGCATTGGAAGATGTTTTTCCAAGGGAAGCAAATATCACAATGGGCGCGTAGCGCAAGATCCAAAAAACCTCTAGAGAAGTTCAATCTTATTATAAATGCCACCATGATATGCACGTGGTCGTACAAGAGATAAGGTTGTAAAGGATGAGAGTTTGAGAGTCACCTTCAAACGGTCCAGAAGCCAGGCGCGTCGCTCGGAGAGGTTTGTCCACCTTCCTGACACCTGGTTTTGCTGCTAGGTTGATAGCCTTTAGATGCTGTCAGGGAGGTGGTCTACGTTGTACAACTGCTTGGTGCAGTCCACCGGGAAGTCAGGAGCCCCCCGGATTGGCACCACCGAGAGCCTATTTGGTGCTCATGAGTCATGAGCGTGAGACGCAGTGGTCCTAAGGCCGTCCCGAGGGTGTGGGTGCCGGACGTGGTCTGTCCCTCCTAGGATAGGCGGTGGCCGCCCTCTTTACCATGGCATTTTCCTAGGCTACCATTTGCTTCCTCCTCGTGGTGCCCCCGACGTAGTCGACGGTGTGAATTTCCTTAGGGTAAGTAGTAGCCGCGGTCTAGTAGGCACACTCGAGGGAGTGCAGGGCCTGTTTATTGTTGCAGTGGCCGGTGATGACTTAGTCATTACCCCTAGCATCTTGAAGATGTTGTATGCATGGTGGGTGGCTGCCATGAACTTGGCTAGAGCAGGGTAGCCGAGGATGACGTTGTAGGGGAGACCGATGTGTGCCATGTCGAAGTCCATGAGCTCGATTTGGTAGTTGTCATGAGACCCGAACATGACGGAGAGGCGCACCTTCCCGATGGGTATGGTAGTCACGTTGGTCACTACGGATAAAGGCATGGTGATAACCCCCAAGTGCAGGGGGGTCACCGTAGTACCTCTCAATGTGGAAGTAGGGTATCGATCCGCAGGAGAAAGAAGGAAAAACTATCTATTATCTACAACTAAAGTGTCACAAGTTTTAGTTGATTATGCAGTAAACAAGTTTTAAGGAATAAGATGGTTGTTTTAATAGATGCAAATTTAATGTAACAAAAAAATAATGTAAAAGTGTCCCAATCCTCTTAAATGCAAGAGAACAAGATAAGGGGTTTTCTATTATGGGAACAATGTACAAGGGTTCATGGGTTCACTTAATCCTCTCTTCTCCATCTATGGTGATTATCATGTTATGGATAGTAAAGGTACACATAATTGCAATGTTTTAATGATACTTTTATGGTGGCTACATGTCGTAAAACACATAGGTGAAAGAAGTACTCCTTTGTGTTGCTAGGTCACCCTTGCAATAAGGCTATCATTTGGTTTTTGTCACGCCACGCATCATACTCCTCCCTTTTTACCCCTAGATAAAGCATGTTGGGCTGCAATGCTGTCACTCAATACATACGCCGTTGTCACTCGTCCACCCGTTACCTACATACATCATAATTCTTAATGGAAAACATTCTGAACACTAGTGCAATGATTCATATGTTGTGATATGTTGTTAGTATTATCATATCTCTCTCATCTACACCCACTTGGTGGTGTCAATCACCTCATGATATGGATAAACAATGCATTATGTATAGATCTAAACCATTACATGCATCATAGAATATTTCCAAAGTATGAAAAACCATACAAGATCCAACACAACGGTAAATGAATAACAAGTACTATCTCATAACACAATATCCACCATAGGAATTTCATAGATAGATCCAACTCATACAAGGCACATCATATGGACTTCAAAATGATCATAGATAGAGAGATTAGATCAAGACCACCATAAACCCAAAGTCTAGGGGTGGAATACTCCCCTCTCATCATGGAGAGTAATGATGAGGCATTGGTGAAGGAGGAGGCGCGGACGGAGGCGATTCCCCCTCCAATCTTCCTCCGAGGGGTGGTCTGCTGGCTCTTTGTTACTTGGTTTTAGATCTCCGCCTCTGTGTATCGAGAAAGGCCACCATGGGGTATATATAGATGGTTTTAGGTCAAAACAAAGTGAATGGCGGTATAATCGACGACATCAGAGTTTTGATGGCAGAGATAGCCCCACTGGCACGCTCTCTAGTAAATGGGATCCTATTTTCAGCTCGTTGGTCCCCTTGGGCTCTACTTTAGCTCGTTGGATTCATATGGAAATTATCTAATAGATCTATTCATCTAGCTCCGTTTCAAGTTCCGTAGCTCCTGTGAAGTCAAAAACACTAACATAAGGTTTTTTGCCAGAAAAATTTAGAACCAAAAAAGAGAGGATTGTTTAGAAAATCCCCGAAATCAATGTAAAACATGGATCTAACATCATATATGTTGCAAATATGTGTGAAATCATGTCAAAAACTACAAAGTTCATGTATGTATGTTAAATGCATCACATGGTTGGCATGAGCCGGTCGTACGACACCTGCAGCTTGGTGAACGTCTCTGTGGAGATCACGTTCAGACCGGCACCTCCATCAATGAGAGTCTTTGAGACTGCAATGTTGTTGATGGTGGGGGTGCAAATCATGGGTAGGGTACCCATGGCCCTGGTGGAAGCAGGGTGGTCGCCGACGTTGAAGGTGATGGCGCTCTGTCACCACTTGATCTTTGGGGACAGAATCCCGGGCCGGGCAGCGGCGACCTCACAAGTGAGCAGCTTGAAGTGCCTATTGGATTCCGGGGCCTGGGAGCCACCAAGGCTGAAGGCCATGGCTGAAAGAACATTTTATAATCCCTAGTGTTTTTTGTGTTAGATAACAATATCAAGGATTATTTAATGTGTGTTGAAGTGTTGCAGCCACCTATGAGAAAAAGGGAAAGGATTCTGTTTTTGGGGGGCGGATAATCCGCCCCTCCCTCTTCCCAAGTTGGCGCAAGCCCCAGAAGGGGGGCAGAATTTTGGCCGGATTCTCCGGCCCCGCCGGATAATCCGCCCCTCAGGGGGGCCGGATAATCCGCCCCCCTGCTCATCGCCATGACGCAAGCCCTATAGAGGGGGCGGAGTTTTGGCCGGACTTTCCGGCTTGGCCGGATAATCCGCCCCTTAGGGGGGCCGGATTATCCGCCCCCCAAGATCTTCACCAAGCTTCACCAAGGCGCAAGCCCCAGAGAGGGGGCGGAGTTTCCCCCGGAGAATCCGCACTTGGGGCGGAGTTTTCCCAGGGGGGCGGATAATCCTCCCCAAGTGGGGGGCGGATAATCCGCCCCCAAAGTTGTGCAACGGCCAGATCTGGGGAGGGGGTATTTAAGCCAGCCTTTCCCCTCCTGCCAGAACTCTTGATTCATCTCGAAAAAGACCAGATCAGATCTGAAAGCTTCATCCAAGAGTGCTCCACCTAGATCCACCCAAAGGCCCCATCCCTTGGGGAATCGAAGGAGGATAACTCGATCTTCATCATCAGCAATCAAGCGCTTCATCTCCTCTCCATTCATTTGGAGAACCCCCGATCTAGTATTTCTTGCAAATACCTAGATCCTTGTTTTTGTTTATATTGATAAACCTTGTTCTTGTGGCAGCTTGTTGTCATCTCGGGAGCCCCCAATTCGGTTGTGGGTGTGTGCCCCGATAGTGTTGTAAAAGGCACCGGTTCCCGCCTCGAAGGGATCCAATAGTGGAGAAGGTGGATCAGGCCTCTCGTGGCGAGATCCATCGAAGAATAGGGTGAGGCCTATTGTGGCGTGGTGGTCTTAGAACCGCCCACCCCTCCAACGTAGATGTACTTCCCTTAACAAGGAAGGAATTGCAGTAAAACAAATCCCTGTGTCTCCGCGTGCTCTACTACGGTTTCCTCGCTCCTCTTTTACGTGCTTAGTAGTTAGGGTTACATATAGGGAAATTCTCGTAGTTGCATATCTAGAGAATTTACTTTGTGTCAAGCCTAAAATTGAAAAAGTATTAAAAATTGGTTAGCACATATTCACCCCCCCTCTAGGTGCCCATACGATCCATTTCAATTGGTATCAGAGCCTCGACTCTTATTTCGGGCTTAACCGCCTAAGAGAAGTATGGGTCCCATGGTATATGGGAGTGATGCTCCGGAGGTAGTCACCATGAACGATATCAAGACGTTGGAAACAACCTTGGTGAGTTCAATGGAGGCTAAGATGGAAGAGATGCGTCAATTGATAATGCGTCTCTCCACATCCGCAGCGTCACCTCCATCTAACTCGGAGGATACCACTCCGCAATCCAAGGAAACGGGTAAAACTGTTTCCAAAGATAACGAAGTGGTTGGTGATGATACTAGCAAGAGCTCCTCCTCGAAAAAGGATAGCGGTAAGGATGGATACAATGAGGTTTCTCATGTGTATTCCCCTGATCCGCCTATCCCTCACCCACATATACATAATAGGGGTGATCCACCCAAACTTTCAGCATCTACTTTCTCTCAATGGAAATTTTTGATGAAATCTCATGTGTGTAGTTCCTCCATAGAGTTGTGGAAGATCATCGAAAATGGTCTTCATGTTGGAAACCCTAACAATCTCACAAGAAGAGAAGTGGTCGATAGCCAACTCAATGCTACAGCTCTACACATGATACAGCTTGGTGTGGGTGACAAAGACATGACACACATTCAGCATCTTAGCACAACTAAAGAAGCTTGGGATGCCCTCACCGAGCTCTTCATCGGAAATGAAAGTATGAGAAGGAATAGATATGATGCCTTGAGCAATGAAGCTGAAGGATTTTATATGCTGGATGGAGAAGACCACGAGGACATGTATAGGAGGCTCAAGGCAATAGCCACAACCTTCAGAAACCACGGTGCAGCTCATGTTGATGATGCTTGGATCAAGCGCAAGTATGTCAGTGCTCTTATGCCATTTGAGCCCACAGATTTGAAAAGTCTCCAAGGTAGGCATAACTATCACCACATGTCATCCAATGAGGTAATGCAAGAAATGGCCGCCTTCAAAGTGGCTGCCAAGAATGCCGAAGATGCTCGTGCTCGAGCTATGGGGATGCAAAAGGGGGTCAACATGACCTTGAAGACTAGTCTGATTGATCATGATGAATATGCGGTAGAAGGTTTGGACTGTCCCAAAGATATAAAAAGGATCCACGGACAATACTTGGCTCTTTATGCAAGAAACTTTTGGAAAGATCCAGCTAAGGCTAAAGCTGAACTAGATCGAAAGAGTGGAGCCTATGGAAGAAAAGAAAATGGTCCCAAGCTGAGAACATGCTTTAATTGTGGTGACCGGCTGCACTTAGTAGCTAAGTGTCCATATCAAAGTAGAGAGGATAATGGAGGAAGACTCGTTTTCAAGGACAAATCATAAGCTCCATGTAAGAAACAGTTTGTAAAGAAGAATGCTCCTTTCAAGAAGCAACCAAAGATTGTTCTAGTGGCTCAAGAAGAATATTCATCGGGGAGTGAAGATGAGGACGAGGACGATAGCTCTCAAGAGTTGGCTGCTATAGCCACCACATCTACATCAACATCTCTCTTCGACTCTCCGAACGAAAACATCATCAACAAGAATGCTACTTGCCTCATGGCACGAAGACCTAAGGTAACTTCTTCTAACTCTTCTTTTCCCAAGACTATGATAGACATGGATGATCCTACTAGTCTTAAGTTTAAAGAAGAGATTATTGCTTTGGATTATTTCTACACTAACTTGCAAGGTGAGCACAAAGTTCGTTTTGAAGCTCTCATGGATCAGCTGGCTCAAAACGAAGCACTCCTCGAAGAAAAGTGCAGAATTGAAAGGGAGGATGCAATGGAAATTGCATCCCTAAAAAATGCTCTTGAAGAAGAAGAAGCTCGGGTCTCTCTTGAAGAGAGGATCGAGTCTATGGAAGAGTCACATGAAGAAATTGTGACTAAACTTGTTAAGGAACGTGACAATGCTGTCACCAAAGCAAAGAAGTTAAAGAAGGAAAGGATTGACTTTGGGGCTGCTCATGATAGACTCTCCGGGGAAATGGAGAAACTTGACAATGCTCACAAGGCATTGAAAAACGAGTTCTCTATTCTCAATGAGTCACATGATCAACTTCAAAGTCGATTGGCCAAATATGATACTCCTAGCTCGTCCAACTCAACATATAGTAACAAGAAAAATGCTAGTGTGGAAAAAGAAGTGATCAAGGACATCACTACAAAGGACAAAGGTGTGCTTGATGAAGTCCTTGTCAAGCAAAGGTCAAATCATGGTAAAGAGGGACTTGGGTATGTCACCAAGTCCAAGAAGAAGAAAACCAAGAAGAACAAGACCAAGAATGTGCAATTAAAGACAAGCACTGCTGAGAAGATTGTCACAAAAGACAAGACTAATAATATTGGTTTTGCAGGGTCTCACAATCCGAATTATGAACTCTTTTGTGATGACTATGGCGATGTTTATGCTTATTATGTTGGTCCTTTTGATGAATATATTGCTTGGTCTATTTGGGTCCCAAAGACCCTTGTTACTAACATGAAAGGACCCATTGAAAAATGGCTACCTAAAACCAAGAAGTAATTTTCTTGCAGGGCTATGCTTCCGGTGGGTCGAAATGGGTGCTGGATAGTGGCTGCACTAGTCATATGACCGGAAGCAAGGAGATCATCACGGAGATGCGTCCAAATCATGATAATATCACAGTCTCCTATGGTGATAAGTCAAAATCTCAGGTATTGGGTGTTGGCAAGGTTGTGGTTGCCCACGATATCTCTCTCGTGGATGTCATGCTTGTTGAGACCCTTGGTTACAACCTTCTTTCTGTTCGTGCCCTTGGCAAGATGGTTTTTGCTATTTTTATCGATGATGATTTGGTGGTACTCTTGTGGAGCAAGTCTCTAAAGGTCGCTTTCGTTGGATACGTCGAAAATGACCTGTATGTGGTGGACTTCTCAGGGAAAACCACTTCGGGTCCGATGTGTCTATTCGGAAAGGCCGACGTGGGCTGGCTATGGCATCACCGTTTAGCCCATGTCAACATGAGAACTTTGCAAAGTCTCCAGAAGGGTGGCCACATCCTTGGACTAAAAGAAAATGTCTCTTTTGCCAAAGATCGTGTTTGAAGGGCTTGTGTTGAAGGAATAATGCATGACTCTCCCCACAAGAGGAAGACTATTGTGTCATCAAAGAGGATCTTGGAATTACTTCATGTGGATTTATTTGGTCCTCCTTCTCATGCAAGTCTTGGTGGGAAGAAATATTGCTTGGTCATTGTCGATGATTACTCAAGATATACATGGGTATATTTCTTCAAGATGAAAAGTGAGACTCAACAAACTGTCATCGACTTTGCCAATGAAGTTCAACGTCAACACAATGTTCCTATCTTGGCAATTAGAAGTGACAACGGCTCAGAATTCAAGAACTACACTTTAAACGAGTTTCTTAGCGAAGAGGGGATTAGACACCAATATTCCGCTGCGTAGACCCCTCAACAAAATGGTGTAGCTGATAGGAAGAACCGGACTTTGATGGATATGGCAAGATCTATGCTAGTTGAATTCAAGTCTCCTTATAATTTTTGGGCTGAAGCCATATCCACTGCTTGTCACTCATCAAACCGGCTCTACCTTCGAAAGATCTTGGACAAGACCCCATATGAAATACTTACCGGTAACAAACCCAACATATCATACTTCAGGGTATTCGGGTGTAAGTGTTTCTTTCTTATTAAAGATGTCCGTTTGTCAAAATTTGAATCCAAGGCTTTAGAAGGTATTTTTGTTGGTTACGGTGCCAAATCCCACACTTATAGAGTCTACAACAAGCTCACTGGGATTGTTGTAGAATCTTGTAGTGTGGAGTTCGATGAAAATAACGGTTCCTTTGTAGGGCAAGTTGATGTTTGTGATGCAGATGTTGAAATACCCCAAGATGCCATAAGAAGAATGGGCGTGGGATTTTTCCGCCCCATTGAGGAACCCCTTGTGGCGGATCGGGAAGGACAATGCTCCACACATGTGGAGCCCTCATCTACACAAGATCAACAAGCTCCTACACCACATGTTGGAGACAATCCTGTACCAACACCACAATCTGCTGAAGATCATCTGTCCACTGGACAAGTTGGTAGTCCCAGGACGGACTATCCGCCCCCTCCAAGGGGCGTACAATCCGCCCCTGGCACTCCAACTCGTTCCAGAGGATCCGAAGGAGAAGTCAACAACTCTAAAGCTCCCAGGCCAGATTCTCCGGCCCCCAGGGGCGGATTATCCGGCCCTGGGTCTCCAACTCCCATCAGGCATTCTCAGGAGATGGTTCTGGTACTTCACCTCCCAGGCCGGATAGTCCGGCCCCTCCAAGGGGCGGATTATCCGGGCCTGAAGAAAATGTTCAGCAACAATCTTCTGGCGTTAACGAAGACCAAGATCAAGGGCAGGGCAGTAATCAAGACAAGGATACAACTATTGAATCCACTCCTCCTAGAAACAATAAGGAAACTGAGGCTCGTCGCAAGGCTCGTGCTAATCGGAACCTTGAAATAAGAGGTCACACTCTTGACAAGGTTGTTGGTGATCTACGACGAAGGGTATCCACTAGAAGAGAACTTGCAAGCTTCTGTGATCATCAAGCTCACATTTCCATGGTTGAACCGAAGAAGGTTTTTGATGCTCTTGAATACCCCGATTGGGTTGTTGCAATGCATGAAGAATTAAATAACTTCGAACGCAACAAAGTTTGGAAGCTCGTAGAAAAACCAAAGGATTGCCGCAATGTTATCGGCACCAAGTGGATCTTCAAGAACAAACATGATGAAAATGGCATTGTTGTGAGAATAATGCACGACTCGTGGCTCAAGGATTCTCTCAAGGGGAAGGAATTGATTTTGGCGAGACTTACGCTCCTGTGGCTCGTCTTGAGTCCATCCGTATCCTTCTTGCATATGCAGCCCATCATAATTTTAAATTACAACAAATGGATGTTAAGAGCGCTTTCCTTAATGGTCCTCTACATGAGTTAGTATACCAAGCAGCCCCCGGGGTTTGAGGACCCCAAATTTCCGAACCATGTCTACAAACTCGATAAGGCGCTCTATGGCCTTAAACAAGCCCCACGTGTGTGGTATGAGCACCTTAAAGAGCTTTTGCTAGACCGTGGATTCGAAGTTGGGCAAATCGATCCCACTCTTTTTACTAAGAAGTTTAATGGGGAGTTTTTTGTATGCCAACTTTATGTACATGACATTATTTTTGGCTCTACTAACCAAGCTTTTAACGATGAATTTTCGAAGCTTATGACTGACAGGTTTGAGATGTCCATGATGGGTGAGCTCAGGTTCTTTCTTGGATTTGAGATCAAACAACTTAGAGAGGGAACCTTTATTAATCAAGCTAAGTACATCCAAGACATGCTCAAAAGGTTCAAGATGACGGATCTCAATGGCGTTGCTACCCCAATGCAAACAAAGTGTCATCTTGAGCTCAATACCAACGGTAAAGACGTGGATCAAAAGGTATACCGATCCATGATCGGCTCTCTCCTTACCTTTGCGCATCTAGGCCCGATATCGTGTTAAGTGTAGGAGTGTGTGCAAGGTACCAAGCCTCTCCTAAAGAAAGCCACTTAGTGGCAGTCAAGCGAATCTTCCGATATTTGGTTCATTCCCCAAATTTTGGGTTATGGTATCCCAAGGGTTCAAGTTTCTCTCTATGTGGTTACACTGATTCAGATTGGACTGGTGACAAAGATGATAGGAAATCAACCTCTGGTGCATGCCAATTCTTGGGCAGGTCTCTAGTGTGTTGGTCATCAAAGAAATAGAATTGTATTTCACTCTCAACCGCCGAAGCTGAATATGTTGCTGCTGCAAGTGCTTGTACTCAATTGTTATGGATGAGGCAAACTTTAAAGGAATATGGTGTCAATTGTGACAAAGTGCCTCTTTTATGCGACAATGAAATTGCTATCAAAATTGCTTACAATCCTGTGCAGCATACAAGAACAAAACATATAGAGATTCGCAACCACTTTATTTGGGATCATGTTGCTCATGGAGATATTGCTCTATCCTTTGTGAGCACGAAGAACCAACTTGCTGATATTTTCACAAAGCCTCTTGATGAAGCAAGATTTTGTTATTTGAGGAATGAGCTAAATATCATAGATTCAAGAGCTTGGCTTGACTACCCTTGCACACTCACTTGCTCTTATTCATGTATTTGGTTTAGATGCGGGCATAGACATAGGGGGAGTGTGGTCCTAATTGATTGGGCCAACCCTCCCCCCATAATGCCGAAAGCAAGTAAAATCATTTTCCTTAATATCACTTTGTGATATGTGGGTCATCGATGAGCATTGGTTTTGAACTCAAGATACATCTTCGCGGTGTCATGCCATGCGCTCCAACATGGTAGCTTCGGCCACCGCCCTCTTCCTTGAGAAGAGTTGGTTTATCATGGGTCACGTTGGATTTTCTTGCATATCTCTTGCTCTTATGGAAAACACACTCACATTTAGCTTTTGATTGATTTGCTTCTTGCAAATTTTGGTGTGTAGTACCATCTCAGTTTGATGCTCTCAACCCAAGCCTTTCTCTCCCTCCTTGAACCATCTATTCTTTCACACAAGTCCTCTAAAACACCATCGAAAGGTTTGCTAGGTTGCTCTGGCCTGATTCTGCATTTACAGAATTTCTGGGGGGGGGGGGGGATTATCCGCCTTAAGTGGGGGTCGGATTATCCGCCCCGGGCGAAATCAGCCTCTTATAGGCTGGGTCGGGGAGGGCAGGCTCAAACAGAGCAGACAGTCCTCCCCCAACCCTACCTCTGCCCGCCAGCCGCCGCCGGAGCATCCGCCTCTCCCGGAGTTGATTCGACCACCGGATTCTCCGGGCTCTCCCTGGATCTTCTTCACCTCGCCTCCGGGTATCTTCTCCTCCGCGATTTTCCTCCAATGAGTGAGGGTAACTCCCTCATCTCTCTCCTTTTATATGGGATGTATTTTATTTGGTGGAAATCTCGTTGTAGAAGGTTCTTGGTGTTGTTCCTTACATGCTAGAATCAGTAGACTTACAACCCTAGTACCCGATCTGCTTTGCCATGGTAGATCTGAGCCAATCCAGAAATTTTCTGCGGTGGGCGGATTATTCGCCGCTGCCAGGGCCGGATAATCCGGCCTGGAGAGCAAAATCTGGTCTGTTTTGGTTCTGCTTCTGCAAATGCACTTCATTGGATATGGGGTTGCATTGCTACTCTTTCTTCGTGTTTTTCTCCTGGACTTGTGTGTATACTTATCTCCATGATATCCCTATAATGCTTTTCACAGGTGGTTCCAAGCCGACCAAGACCTTCTCCCGTCGTCCCCGTCCCCGTTATCTCAAGCCCACTGCAGACGGGAAATTCATTGACGAGACCGAGGTCAGCAGAGCAGCAAGAGAGGCTGAACGGATGGCAGAGGCAAGTAAGAAAACTAAGAGGACCGCATCTCGCAAGGGCAAACAGTCTCGGCCCAATTACAAGGCTATGGACAGTATTCAGTACGCCACCATTCGTAAGGCTAATTATTATGATGAGGCTGACAGCGATGGTCCCCCCGAGGACGAAATGTTTTGGAATGCTCACTTTCATGCTATTCATGATGATGTCTATGCTACTCTCAAGATTCGCCCCATGCGTCCCATCAATTTGACCGAGGCTCAATCCAAGACAAGGCTCATTGAGGCACTAGATGTGACCAACAAGATGGGGCTGCACCACCTCATGACTATCCAATGCAACTATGCTTCCTCTATGGTGCGGCAGTTCTTCTCAACTCTGGTGATTTGCGGTGATGAGCGCCGCACTATGAAGTGGATGAGAGGGACAACCATGATTCAGTCGGACTTTCGCACCTTTGGCAGGTTCTTGGTTATGCTTTCCATGGCCGCGACACTCCTTCGGGCCACCGCATCATTTCTCCTCTGAAGCCCTCCAAGGATACTGCACTTGCTCCTTGCCTTTCCTCTGATGGAGTCGCTGGTACTTTCGCTGGTCTCTCTCCCTTGTATGCAGCCCTTGTTGGCATTTTTAGGGTCTGTCTCGCTCCTAGTGGTGGCAACAATGACAGGATTCGTGGCCACCTGGTTCCACTTCTTGCGTTTGCTCACGAGTGTGCCACTAACTCTGGATCAGCCACAGGTTACAAAATGGATGTCATGGACTATATTTATCAAGAGATGACAGATGCTATGATCAACAGGCTCTCTATTCCTTATGCTCCATTCGTAATGATGCTCGTCAAGCATATGTTGCCACATGAGGATTTTGGCACTGCTCTGGATGGACTTCACAAGCCCAAGAAAATCTACAACAAGGCTCAGATGATCCATCACCCTTCCACTGCCCCGGAGTCCTTCATGCGTGATGCTCGGGCTAGTGGTCGTCGTTCCACGGTGTCCCCAATGGCACGCGAGGTCAAGCAGCTTACTTGGTTCCAGCGGAACATTCTTTGCATGGGTATTGACATTCACAAGGGCCAATATGAGGCGTACCGCAGGGATCATGAGAGGGATCACACGCAGCAGCTTATCCTCCACCATGTCTCAGGTGCCACTGGCCATCCACCTCCTCCCACTGCTCCGGATCCGTATGCTCAGTGGAACACCTCAGGGATCAACTATGGCGAGCTCGAGAGTTGTCTCTTTCCTCCTCCACCGAGGGCACCCACTCCTCCAGCTGATGACGATGATGATGAGTATGATGAAGAGGAAGGGGATGGGAATGACTACGACGAGGATGAGGAGGAGTGATATCCATGGGCGTTAGCATCACTCTTCTTCCTTTTTGGTGTTTCGATGCCAAGGGGGAGAAGTAGTTCTATTAGGTCTCGTGGATTTGCAAGGGTTGGGCACAAGCTTTTCGATTTTAGTCGTTTTTATTTGCTTTCTTGTGCCTTTTCTAGCGTGAACTCAGTTGCTATTTGTGTTTGTTTATGTAAGACTATGTCGTACTCCACAGTTTGGTACTATGTTTGGTATTCATGGAATTCTGGATTTATCTTTCATGGACCCCATGGAATTCTGGAATTATGGAGCATATTTGATGGCATATGGATTCATGGGATTATCTATGTATGCGTTGGCTATATTCTCATCCCGGTGGTATGACCTTATTTCCCAAACCTTAAAGTAATGTTCTCCCTAGTGTGTGTATTTGTATTCAAATGCAAATCTTAAATATGCACACATCTAGGGGGAGCGTCTTTCATTATTTAAGGTGGCTTTTGCCGGTTTTATTGCAAATCCTAATATTGTCATCTAACACCAAAAAGGGGGAGATTGAAAGAACATTTTATAATCCCTAGTGTTTTGTGTGTTAGATAACAATATCAAGGATTATTTAATGTGTGTTGAAGTGTTGCAGCCACCTATGAGAAAAAGGGAAAGGATTCTGTTTTGGGGGGGGGGGGGATAATCCGCCCCTCCCTCTTCCCAAGTTGGCGCAAGCCCCAGAAGGGGGGCAGAATTTTGGCCGGATAATCCGCCCCTCAGGGGGGCCGGATAATCCGCCCCCCCTTCTCATCGCCATGGCGCAAGCCCTAGAGAGGGGGCGGAGTTTTGGCCGGACTTTCCGGCTTGGCCGGATAATCCGCCCCTCAGGGGGGCCGGATTATCCACCCCCAAGATCTTCACCAAGATTCACCAAGGCGCAAGCCCCAGAGAGGGGGTGAAGTTTCCCCAGGAGAATCCGCCCTTGGGACGGAGTTTTCCCAGGGGGGCGGATAATCCGCCCCCAAAGTTGTGCAACGGCCAGATCTGGGGAGGGGGTATTTAAGCCAGCCTTTCCCCTCCTGCCAGGACTCTTGATTCATCTCGAAAAAGATCAGATCAGATCTGAAAGCTTCATCCAAGAGTGCTCCACCTAGATCCACCCAAAGGCCCCATCCCTTGGGAAATCGAAGGAGGAGAACTCGATCTTCATCATCAGCAATCAAGCACTTCATCTCCTCTCCATTCATTTGGAGAACCCCCAATCTAGTATTTCTTGCAAATACCTAGATCCTTGTTTTTGTTTATATTGATAAACCTTGTTCTTGTGGCAGCTTGTTGTCATCTCGGGAGCCCCCAATTCGGTTGTGGGTGTGTGCCCCGATAGTGTTGTAAAAGGCACCGGTTCCCGCCTCGAAGGGATCCAATAGTGGAGAAGGTGGATCATGACTCTCGTGGAGAGATCCATCGGAGAATAGGGTGAGGCCTATTGTGGCGTGGTGGTCTTAGAACCGCCCAACCCTCCAACGCAGATGTACTTCCCTTAACAAGGAAGTAACTACGGTAAAACAAATCCCCGTGTCTCCGCGTGCTCCACTACGGTTTCCTCGCTCCTCTTTTACGTGCTTAGTAGTTAGGGTTACATATAGGGAAATTCTCGTAGTTGCAATCTAGAGAATTTACTTTGTGTCAAGCCGAAAATTGAAAAAGTATTAAAAATTGGTTAGCACCTATTCACCCCCCTCTAGGTGCCCATACGATCCATTTCAATGGCACCTTGCGGCTCCTGGTACCCCAGTGTTCTCCTCGGCATGCCTCTTCTCTGGGACATGGTGATGTTGTTGAACGGCTTTGGCCTAATGACCCCCTGGTGGGTGCCTTAGCGTCATGGTCATTGTTCTAGTGTCCCCACCTTGGTGGTCGCTGCTCCCATGGTTCTGCTCGCCTCCCTGCCTTCCCTTCCTCTGGCTGTTATGCAGGTCACGGAGCTTCTTCAGCTCGTAGCAGTCATCAGTGGGGTGCCCAGGCTTCTTGTGGAAGAGTTAGTATGTGTGGTCTTCTCGCTTCTCTTTGTCGTTGCCCTCATGAGGTATTTTGTGGTCAGGTTCATTAGCGATGATGGCGACGGTCTTCCGCTTGGGGTCTTTGCTCTGGATCTTGGATGAGCTTGTGGACTTGGGGGTGGTATCTGCTTTAGCGAGACCAAACATCTAACCCACCTCCACCTTTGGCATACTTCTCCGCCATGACGAAGAGCTCGGCCGCCGTGGTGAGGTTTTCACCTTGGTTGCCGATCTTCTCCCACATCCTTGACGCCCTCGGAGAAGGCGGTGATGGTGTTGGAGTCCGAGATCTTGGGGATCTTGTTGTGGACTAGGCTAAACCTTTACATGAACTTGAATAGGGTCTCTCCAGGATGCTGTCTTACCTGGCGAAGGTCGTAGTAGGCAAGTGGGCGCTCATAGGTCCCCTTGAAGTTGGCGATGAAGAGGGAACAAAGGGCCGACAATGAGCTAATGGATTCCTCAGGAAGGTTCATCAGCCAGGTACGGGTCGTGTCATTCAGGCACAGGGGGAACCAGTTTTCCATGACGCGGTTGTCGCCACCCGCGACCCCAATGCCCGTGGTGTATAGTTGCAGGAACTCGCACGGGTTGGATGTTCCATCATAGCGTGATGGTATCTCCAGGCGGAACCTGTGTGGCCAAACCATGCGGCAGATCTCCCTGGTGAAGGCGAGATAGCCGTTGGCAAGGGCCGCGCGGTTTTGGTGACCCACCATAGAGATATTGACGAGGCGGTCTTTGTGCTCACACGGGGACGTGATGACCGTAGGAGCAGAGAAGTTCTGGTAGCTATTGCACTGTGGCGTAGGCGGTGTCGCGCAGCTTGGGGGTGCTGTCGGGGCGCTAGGTGGGCGCGAGCCCCTAGCCCCCTACGTCTTGTCCTCGGCCTGAGCCCCTGCCCAGCCGGGGAGAGGGTGGCGATGTCGAGGAGCTCGTACAGGCAGTTGCACCACTTCCCCTGGTCGGGCTCAGCCGGCGGGTGGTCCAGCAGCTCGTGCACCATGTGCTTGGCATCCTCCGGCATGAGACACTCGGTTTGGCTGCGAGAAGACACAGTGCAGGAGAGTGGTGTGGCATCACGTGAGGAGGTTTGGGGCTCCTGCGACAGGCGGAAGGAGGAGCCTCCCTCATACTCCATCCACGGGGTCTTCTTTGGGATGGTGCACCGTGGGACGGTCTCCGTCTAAGCCTTGCTCGCCGCGTGGCGGAGGGTGTGCTCGGCCCGAGTCTTGTTGTGAGCCGACATACCGACGAGGTTGGTGATGGTCTTGAAAGCATTCCCTAGCCCCCCTACCTGGCGCACCAAATGTCGGAGAAAGTGTCCCATGAAGGAACATGGGTCCAACAAGCCCTAAGTTCGTGAGGAGGCAGAACATGCTTTCAATGTGAACTCGACAACAACAGCAATGAAGGAGCAAGGGAACGATAGAGAGTAAACATAGGTTTTTTACGCAGGTTCAGGACCCTCGCGATGAGGTAAAGCCCTAGTACTGCTTTGTTGTATTGCTCGCGTGCTTTGCGAGGGTACACTGGTGTATGACTAGGGTTTTAGATCTCTGGGATCGACATGTTCTAAGGGAGGAGAAGGTATCCTTATATATAGGCGTCGGGCCTCTTATCCCAATCCTTGGGTAGGAAGGGTGACCACATTTCCGCCCTTCGAGGTACCGGTGTACAAGGAAACTTTGTGTGGACTTGGTGTTGTACGTCGAGGACCTCTCCCTCCTTCTATAAAGTGGGCTTCGTCGGTGTCGCTTGTTCCTGTCTGGCGCCATAGACTCTCTACCTTGCACCAAAATGACAAAGGAGAGGACTGCCAGTGTTGAGGTCGTCCATCCCGCTTTAGCACCGAACGGGCCGGACCAACTTTTTCTATACTGAGGCGGACTAGGGGTACGCAGGGTTGTTGTACCCTTTGTCGGGATGTGTTGTCCTTGCTGCCTCCATGGTGATATTATTGGTATGACCCTAGATATGCTCCAAGGTATCACCATTCTATATCATAATTTGCCTCTATTCATTACTATATTTCATATTAAGAGGTGTTACTTATGTATTTTCATCTATTTTTGCATGTTGGATCATTCTTGGAGGATGAACTGCCGAGTCAGGATTCTGATGGAAAAAGTGGTGTTTTGATGCAATTTAACAAAGATTGGAAAAATACAAGAAAAACTACGGAAAATCCTATTTTCTCAGAAGACGAAGAATGCCAGAAGGGGAGGCGGAGATGGGCCACAGGGGGCCCACACCCCCCAGGCGCGGGCCACCCCTAGGCCGCGCCTATAGGGGTGTGGCCCACCTGGCCCACCTCTGGCTCCGCCCTCTCGCCTATATCTTCTCCTCGAAACCCTAATACACGGGGAGCGACCATAAAAAGATTCCGCCACTTCTGTGGGGCGAAAAACACCGAGAGAGAAAGAGCTCTCCGACAGACAGATTTTTCCCGGGGAAATTCCTTCTCGGAGAGGGGAGATCGTCGCCATCAACACCAACATTAAGCTAGACTTCATCGGGATCATCATCATCATCCACACCATAATATCCACCAGCAGCATCATCACCACTCCATCTTGATGTAACAATCGTGTTGAATACTTGCATAGTTCTTAGGGGAAACTTTCCCGGTGTTGATTACTATTGTAGTTGATGCTTGTGAGTGGAACCATTGGATTATGTTTTATGTTCAGATTGTTATTCATCACCATATCATCTTTGATCTTGATCCATATGATGTCTTGTGTGTAGTTCGTTTAGTTCTTGAGGACATGGAAGGAGTCATGTTGTTAGTAGTGGATTTGTGTTGAGATATTATTCAATGGTTTAGTATTTAAGCTGTGGTGCTATTCTTCTAGTGGTGTGATGTAAACGCTAACTAGATGATACTTCACCATTTATGGGCCTAGGGGAATGCATTGTGTATTTGGCTACTAATTGTGGGGTTGTCGGAGTGACAGAAACCTGAACCCACGTTAGGACACCATTGCACAAGGGAGTGTAGGATCTTAGAGTTTAAGGTTGTGGTTAGGTTTGTACCTTAATTGCTTTCTTGTAGTTGTGGATGCTTGCAAGGGATTTAATCACAAGTATGTATTAGTCCAAGTAAGGTTGGTACATTAGCACAGGTTCACCCACACAACACTTACAAAACCAAAGAAGACTACTCAACTATTTGAAGCGAAAGCACTTGACAGAATTCCCATGTGTCCTTGAGAACGTTTGGTCCTTATAAGTATTCCCACCGGCTTGTCCTTTGCTAAGAAAGGATTGGTCCACTTGCTGCAATTGTTTGATGTTTTATTTACTTGCACTGTATTTCCTTGCTTTATCAGAAAACCCCTAAAAATTCGTTTGCTAAGTATTTACAGAGATTTCCTGCTCCATACCACTAGTCAACACCTTCTGCTCCTCGTTGGGATCGACACTCCTATTTATCGAAAGTAATACGATACACCCCCTATACTTCTGGGTCATAAAGACTATTTTATGGCGCCGTTGCCGGGGAGTGAATCGATATTGAAGAGTGGAACTGGTAAAGGAAACTTCTACTGTGAGTATTGTTTTTATTTCTGTTTGTTACTTTGTTTCCAATATGGTTAACCCAGTTGGTTTTATGTTTGGGAAAACTACTACCACTGTTAGGGTTGTAGATGAACCACCACCTATTGAGATAGATCCTTTTAAGATACCTACAAGTATTATTGATCGTGTTATGGATAATTATTATTTAGGGGATGGAACGGTCCATCCTGGTGATCATTTGCTTTTTATCCATGAATTATGCGGGTTGTTTAAGTGTGTAGGTATCACAACTGAACAGGTGAAGAAGAAGTTACTCTCTATATCCTTGAAAGGAAGAGCTGAAGAATGGAAAATCCATGGAATGGGAGGAAATAGTACCTCTCTTTTATTCTAAATTCTATCCTCCCTGTGAGATTCTGATATATAACTTTTGGCCTCGTGATGGAGAGAGTACAGCTCAAGATTGGGGGAGATTGTAGTTACTAATGCTTAAATGTCCTATTCATGAACTCCCTGGCAATATTATTATCAATAACCTTTATGCTAGGCTTTCTCTTCATGATAAATATTTACTAGATGCTTCTTGTGCTGGATCATTCACACGTATGAAGGAAGAAGATAAATGGGATCTCCTAGACTGTATTCAAGAGAACACTGAAGCATGGGAGAATGACAAAGGAAGAATGTCAGGTATAAACTGTGATTATGAATGCATTAAATCTTTTATGGTAACTGATGACTTCCATGATATTAGTAATGAGTATGGTCTTAATTCTCAAATTCTTGCAAAATGTTTCAAGGCCTTTTCCTCTTATATTGAAATTCCCCAAAAGGCGTGGGACAAGTACCATGCTCCTTACAAAGACATTGTTACCCATGTTCCTGCTAGCATTGAAGTTTATACTGTTGATCCTATTTTGCCTGAACCTTATGTTGAGAAAATCCCTTTTCCTGCTAAGGTAAAGGAACATTCTATCATAGCTAATGTGGTTAGAAAAAGTGTAAAGAAAACTGTGGAACCTGATGAGAAAATAAACATTGAACCTGTGGTAGCTATTATGAAAGATCTTGTCACTAAAATATAGAGGATGAGCATATTATATTCTCTGAATACGCTTCTAATATTGTCTATCATCCTAGAAAGGCTAGAAAAGCTAGTGTCCCTATGCTTTCTGATAGAATTGGTGATCATTGCTATTATGGTTTATGTGATATTGGTGCTAGTTCTAGTGCTATTCCTTATGAGCTTTACATGGAAATTATGCATGAAATTGGTCCTTGTGAGCTTGAGGACATTGATGTGGTTATTCATCCTGCTAATAGAGAGATAGTCTGTCCAATTGGCATTGTAAGAGATGTGGAAGTTCTTTGTGGTAAGATTAAATATCCTGCTGATTTTCTAGTACTTGGTTCTGAAGCTAGTAAAACCTGTCCTATTATCTTTGGTAGACCCTTCTTGAATACTTGTGGGGCTATCATAGATTGTAGGAAGGAAAATGTTTTGACTAAGTTTGATGGAGAGTCTTATGAGTTTAATTTTTCTAAATTTGCTAAAACTCCTTATGAAAATGAACTGCCTAATGAGGATTTCAGGGTTGAACAACTTTCTGCTATTTCTCTTGCTCCTAACAATGCATTGCAGCAGTTTATGGAAGATCATGAAAGCGAGGTCTTCATGAAGGAAATAAATGAGATTGACGAGGTTTTCCTTTGTCAACCTGAGTTACTTAAGCACAATATACCTATGGAAGATTTTGGTACCACACTACCACCTAAAGGGGACCCTGTTAACGAATTAAAACCTTTACCTGATGATCTTAAATATGCTTATCTAGATGATAAGAAAGTATATCCTATTATTATTAGTTCTAAACTTTTAGGAAAGGAAGAAGAAAGGTTATTGGAAATATAGAAGAAATACCGAGGAGATATGGGCTATACTCTTGATGATTTAAAAGGAATTTCTCCTACTATATGTTAGCATGCTATTAATATAGAACCTGATGCAAAACCAGTTGTTGAGCACCAACGCCGTCTAAATCCTAAGATGAAGGATGTGGTAAGAAATGATGTATTAAAACTCCTTGATGCTGGTATTATTTAGCCTATTTCTAATAGCCAATGGGTTAGCCATGTTCATTGTGTCCCAAAGAAAGGGGGAATCACTGTTGTGCCTAATGAAAATAATGAGATTATACCCCAAAGAGTAGTGGTTGGGTATAGGATCTGCATTGATTTTAGAAAGGTTAACAAAGTTACTAAGAAAGATCATTATACTTTGCCCTTTATTGATCAAATGCTAGAAAGGTTGTCTAAAAAGACTCATTTTTGTTTTCTTTATGGTTATTCTGGGTTCTCTCAAATTGCTGTGAGAGCACAATACTAAGAGAAAACCACCTTCACTTGTCCTTATGGCACTTATGCTTGTAGGCGTTTGCCTTTTGGGTTATGTAATGCTCCTGCTACCTTTTAGAGATGTATGTCTGCTATATTTCATGGTTTTTGTGAAGAAATTGTGGAGGTTTTCATGGACGATTTCTCCGTCTATGGAACTTCTTTTGATAACTGTTTGCACAACCTTGATAAAGTTTTGTAGAGATGTGAAGAAACCAACCTTGTTCTTAATTGGGAAAAATGTCATGTCATGGTTAATGAAGGGATTGTTCTTGGACACAAAATTTCTAAAAGAGGCATTGAACTTGACAGAGCCAAAATTGAAGCAATTGAGAAGATGCCTTGCCCTAGGGATATTAAAGGTATTTGTAGTATCCTTGGTCATGCTGGTTTCTATAGGAGGTTTATTATAGATTTCTCCAAAATTTCAAAGCCCCTTACTAATCTTCTTCAAAAATATGTATCCTTTGTTTTTGATGATGATTGTAAGGAAGCTTTTGAAACTTTGAAGAAAGCTTTGACTACTGCTCCTATTATTCAACCACCTGATTGGAGTTTACCTTTGAAATTATGTGTGATGCTAGTGATTTTGTTGTGGGTGCTGTTCTTGGGAAACGTGTTGATAAGAAGTTGAATGTTATTCATTATGCTAGCAAGACTCTAGATTCTGCTCAAAAGAATTATGCTACTACCGAGAAGGAGTTCTTAGCTGTAATCTTTTCTTGTGATAAGTTTAGACCCTATATTGTTGATTCAACGGTTACTATTCATACTGATCATGCTTCTATTAAGTACCTTATGACAAATAAAGACGCTAAGCCTAGGCTTATTAGATGGGTGTTGCTTTTACAAGAGTTTGATCTACATATTGTAGATAGGAAATGTGCTGAAAATCCCGTTGCTGACAATTTATCTCGTTTGGAAAACATTTCTTTTGACCCCTTGCCTGCTAATGATAGTTTTCCAAATGAACAGTTGGCTACAATAAGGATAAGCCCGCATGAGAGTCCTTGGTATGCTGATTACGCTAACTTTATTGTTTCCAAGTATTTGCCTCCAACCTTTATAGCCCAGCAAAAAAGGAAATTCTTTTATGATGTAAGGCATTAATTTTGGGACGACACACATTTATATAAAGAAGGAGTATATGGTATCATGCGAAGATGTGTTCCAGAATATGAACAACAAGAGATATTGAGGAAATGTCATGGTAGTGCTTACGGAGGACATCATGCTGGAGTTAGAATTGCACAAAAAGTTTTACAATCTGGATTTTATTGGCCTACTCTTTTCAAGGATGCAAGGAAGTTTGTCTTATCATGTGATGAATGTCAAAGAGTTGGTAATATTTCTAGACGCAATGAAATGCCTATGAATTATTCTCTTGTTATTGAACCTTTTGACTATTGGGTATTTGACTTTATGGGTCCTTTTCCTCCTTCAAAAGGGTATACTCATATTCTTGTTGCTGTTGATTATGTTACAAAGTGGGTAGAGGCCATACCTACAAATAGTGCTGATGGTAAGACCTCTTTAAAAATGCTTAAAGATGTTATTTTTCCTAGGTTTGGTGTGCCTATATATCTCATGACCGATGGAGGCTCTCATTTATTCATGGTGGTTTTAGGAAAACTCTTGCCAAATATGATGTTAACCATAGAATTGCTTCAGCTTATCACCCCCAAACCAGTGGGCAAGTAGAACTTTCTAATAGAGAAATTAAATCTATCTTGCAGAAGACTGTTAATAGGTCTAGGAAAAATTGGGCTAAAAAGTTGAATGACGCTTTATGGGCTTATAGAACTGCTTATAAAAACCCTATGGGGATGTCTCCTTACAAAATGGTTTATGGGAAAGCTTGTCATTTGCCTCTAGAATTAGAACACAAAGCTTATTGGGCACTGAAAGAACTACATAGAGATTTTAAATTTGCTGGTGAGAAGAGATTGCTTGACTTGAGTACCTTAGATGAGTGGAGAAGTGAAGCTTATGAAAATTCTACACTCTTTAAGGAAAAAGTAAAAAGTTAGCATGATAGGAGAATTCTAAAAAGGGAGTTCCATGTTGGTGAGAAGGTTCTTTTGTATAGGTCCCCGTATCATATTTTTTGCAGGGAAACTACTCTCAAAATGGGAAGGACCTTTTGTTATTGAGGAAGTGTATCGTTCAGGGGCTATCAAAATATCTTCTTTGAAAGACAACACTACACAGGTGGTGAATGGTCAAAGGCTCAAACATTATATTTCTGGAGATTCTTATAATGAAGATGTTGATATTATTCAAATGGTAACTCCGGAAGAATTTATTAGAAACCAAACTCCAGAATCTGCAGACCTCGTCTTTGAATAGGTAAAAGTGGTGAAAACTAAAGGTTTGTGAAGAACCCATCTTTCTATATTTTTGATGTTTTTACTACATACAGAAGGTTACGAGACGAAACAGAGGAGGAAATGGAGGCCAGGGTGGCCACACCCACCCTAGGCGCGGGCCCCCAGTTGGCCACGCCTGGAGGGGGTGTGAGCCCCCTGAGCTCCTTCTCCGCCTCGTCTTCGCACAGTACTTTCCTTATGCATTGAAACTTCGTAATATATAACCCCATGGATCCCCCCGAGGTTCGTATATCGTGTTCTCGTCGTGTTTCTGTTTTGATCTGTTTCGGTCAGGCAGATTCTCAGTTTTGGAGCCATAATGTCTTCCTCTAGATCACCCATGGAGGAATCCTCCGCAGACATCATCAAACCGTACATGTATGAGCTGAGGATTGATCCCAAGGAGTTTATTCTCAAGGATGGGAAGGTGTAAATGAAAGAAGTTCAAGGCCCTAAAGGATAAGGCAGTCTGGAAGACAGGATGGAAGCATTGGAGCAGGAAGTTTTTAGGTACAATAAGATGGCGGAACGCGAAGTGGATATCATCCATAAGATAAGTTCAGAACTCTTCACCAAGAACAAGGAGGAGGTTGCTGAGCTCCGAGAAGAAATCCTCTCACTCCATCAGGCCACCAACCAATTACAAGCACAACTCTATGACATACAAAACCAAAACTATGAGTATGAGGCTAGATTTAATCGCATAAGCTCTGCTGCTAGTTTCAGGATTGTGGAAACCAAGACATCCTTTTTGGATGGGGAACCTTTACCTTGGAAGTCTGATGATGACAAGGGAACACCACCACCGAAGGAGTAATTCGTCACCAGGTTTGGCATCCCCTTGGTTTGTTCCAAGCTTGGGGGAGTGTCGCGGTATCACATCATTATCTTTCACTTTTTTACATTTTTAGTAGAGTCATAACTTTGGTAGATAAGTTATCTTATAGGTTGGATTTTCATTGTGGAAGTATCTCTCCTTTAGTTGGTTATCTATGTACCCCTTGGTGTGAGTGCCTTTATGGAATATTAATGAGAAGCTTCATCTTTTACTTTTTGCACTTCTTATTTTATTTTGCAATCTCTATTATATGATTGATCTTGTTGATCAGTATTGGCATCAATTTGGGAGCATCAAGTAGATCTAAATTGGTGTTGGCAAACCGAGCTCTGGTCATTAGCAACACTTTATGAGGTTTGAAAGGAAAAGAGAAAATGCTTACAGGTATTTTGTATCATTTATTTTCTTTCTTGATTGGATCATAAGTTTAGTATTCTTTATTTAAGATCTTTTGTGTCTTCAAGGAACATTGCATGTTTGTCTTTATCACTTGTAGGTTTGCTTGTTTCCTTCAACTCTTTTGCTTGCTACCCAGCCTGGCTAGCCAAAAACCTGTTTTGAGAAGGAATACTTCTTATGCATCCAACCCCTTTTGAACCAAATCTTGTGCCATTTGTGTCTACCATATCTACCTATTAGCACTATTGCTTTTCCAAGTAAATTCTCAAGCTTCATCTATCTTTCGAATTAAAAATTATTTTGTTATGTGAAAACTAGCTAGTAAAGCTCTCACGAACTTGATGGCACACCTTATTTTCTTTCCCCTAATAAACATGAACCATTGTGTCATTCAAGTTGTATATGCTTGCATCTATACGTTGGGATTAGCAGAACTATGCTGTCACGGGGAATGCTTTCAACACTTATGGATACATATCCAGTTGATATCATGCTCTTTTGTTTGTGGATGTTGTCGGTGTAAAATAAAAGGGGAGATTGTAAGTCCATGGAGTTATGTATGTGGGTTAGAGAAACACATGAGCCGCTAGCCTAAACCATGCCTAATCATGGTGGAAACTTGTAGCATAACCATAGTGAGCAATCTGTGAAGCATCCTCAATAAAAAACTATGCAAATAGCAAATAAAAAGATCACTGAGATGCTCACTGTCCTCTTGCCTTGTCATTTTGATTATGGGATAGCTCTTGTATCATGTGCAAGGGGTACCCCTTTGGCGGTTCTTTATGATACACATGTAATTACAATGACAAGAACTTACCGGTAACTAAAGTTGAGTAGCATGAGGACCGACCCTCGTACTCAAGGGACATGAGATTGCCAACTTATATTTCATCAAGCATATACTCCATATTTTTTCACTTTAACCTTAATCACCTCAAGATGCTTATGATAGGGGCAATGAGAGCTCAAAGCTAGTAAGTATCATAACCTTTTGGAAGCTCTTTATGAACTTGAAATCCCTACCTCCCTCTATGAAGGGACTTTCTTCTACTTCTAAGTTGAGTCAGTAGACCTACTTCCTCTCTATCTCCAGCAAGCATTTGAGTTGTTGTGTTTCAAGCATTCATATGATTATTTATTCAATCATGTTCTTTATCTTCCTTGTTTGCACAAGACTCTTATTTATTTAGTATTACTTTGAAAGCTGTAACACCCTCAGAATCGGACCTATGCAAGTTTGAGAAAAATCCGCCAAACCCGCATAGAAACGATTCAAAGGTGCCCACCAGGCACTTTCGTGCGGGTGGAAAACGAAGTAATAACATTACACAACAGTCCTCGATGGGACCCACAGAACAGATATATATAACAGCGACTCCACGAGTCAAGAATACAGATATACAGTACAAAGATCCAAATCACCTTGAAAACGATGGAGCGTCCGTCTACGGACAAGATGCAAATGGGGCTAAGAGCCCTGAAGAATAACCAATGGCGTCCATAACCCTGCCCAGGACAAGCCGGAAGGGTAACCCTGCTAACGACGTCGATCTCAAAACCTGCTTAAACAAAAGGGGTGCCGACAGAGGGCAAAGGAAAAAGAGGAGCGTCAGTACTGAGGCCAGTACACGGCGAGGCTAGAATTCGGCGGTCCTCGCCTACATAGGTATGGTGGACTGAAGCGGCAGCGGCAGCATGCACTAAACAACCTATAGAGACTCAGTACAACTGGCGGTAATCAGAGAGGGGTAAGAGTGACCTATCCGGATCCAACCTGAAGCTAACACCAACAAACCCATCCTGATGTTTCCCCCTCGAGACCAAACGAGGAAGTCAACCGAGGAACTCACACAGTTGGCAGTTTTATTTATTCAGTTTTCGTTGCAGCAATTACTAGTCAGGTATAGATAATCATCCTGATAAAATAAACAGTGGGCACTTTTAGTTAACCATTCCGTTATAGTTACAACACTTACTAATCAGATATAGATAGCATGAGATAACCCAAAACCCAGCAGTTGTTGGAACTTTTATTCAGCCATTGCGTTGTAGTTGCAATATTTACTAGTCAGATACAATGGTCGCAAGCGACACTCCAAACAAGCAATTGTGGGCAGTATTATTTAGCCATTCCATTATAGTGAAGCTGATTACTAGTCATTATAAAGTCAAATTTGTAGCAATAAACTTTAGTTATGCTTGTCTATGGTCGAGATACTGTGCTCCAAGTCGTCCATAACCGCGGACACGGCTTTCAGAAAGTTTTAACCCGGCCGGGGTGCACAAATAGCAACACACACACGATCAACCTCGGAAAAACCAAATCAAAACCCAACGAGGTCTTCACGACAGAGAAATCACAAGATTCAGAAATATTTCAGGGGGCCACCCCATTGAGTAGACCCGCAACGGAGTAAGCAAGCTCCGAGATGGACTCAAGGTTTGCGTCAATGGCTGTAAGCGACTGGGAACCCGAAAGTGTGGCTGGGCTTGTCGATACCGCGTAATCACTCCGCTTACCTAAACAGTACAGTGTGCTCCTCGCACAAATTAAATAAAGCAGTAGCATGGGATAAGTACAAGATCGTAAATAAAACCTCAAACTAGTTTGTGGCCCCAAGAAATAAGACGGAATCAAGCTCTGGCTAAGGGGGCCCATACTCCCCATATGTGGATAGCGCGATAAATCAAGGAACAGGTATCAAGTACTCGGGGTCCTACGGGACACAAGTGGGCGTTCGGAAAACAAATGTTATCTATCACCCACCGATGCCTCTGCTTACTTCAATTTTAGTTGTTAAACAGGAATTAAAGTGAACAATAAGTAAAACTATGATCATCTCCAACATCAACATGCGGCAATACATCAACAACTGTGGCACTTGACGACACGCAACAGCACTTGAGCAAGCGACTACGACGCGCAAGTCCAACTATCTACCAAACAATAGGTAATAGGATGTGTCCGAGGCAATATAGGGCTGCAAGGCATATCACGGGTACGGAAACTAAAGCATCGCAACACAGATAGCAATAGATCAACAGGAGGGAATAAATACTATAAAAGTAAGATAGGTAGAAAGGGGGAGATGCTCGCCTGAAAACATAGCCGAAGGTTCAACCGAAGATCGGGGCGAAGCTCACATCAACTCAACGGCCTTATCCGCGAAGAAGCAAAAATCTAGAAGAAACACCGGATGCGATATTTAATGCTACGGCAAAAGATCGGCATGCTTATGATATGATGCATGACATGGCAAAGATGCGGTGCAATTAAGTCATATTAAGCGGAACCGGGGTCCCGACAATTAATTAGATGGTTCAAGTTATTTATCCACCCCGCAAGTTAAATGTTGTTTTAGCATGGCAAAAGATAGTACCGGGTTCGCTCCACCAATTTAAATGAGGCCAATATGAGACTAGATTTGCCCGCACATGGGCCCCATATTTAATTATTAGGTGAATCGGCATAAGGCCCCCAAACCAATGATATGCATGCGAGATGACAATTGAGTATGCAACAAGTTGTTATTATACTATAAAAGAGGGTTCTCGGATAAGGGTCACACATTAGGGGTCTCGACGATCTTGGGGTTCCGGGGGTTCCGGGGTTCGGGGTCGGGTCTCGGGGTCCAGGGTTCGACGGAAACGTTCTCGGATAACAGAGGTAGGTCTTGGCGTTCCGCGAGGAAGCAGGACTTGGGTTGGTGTCGGGGCGCGTCGGATTCTCCTGGTCGCTGTCGTTCTTGTCGTCGTGCCGACAGTCTTGTCGTCTCACGGCAGAGATCTTGGGATCCGGGGTCTTGGCGCAACCGGGTCCGAGAGGGAGATCTTGGCGTCCGAGGGTTCGGTCTCGGGGGTCGCTGACGAGCTTGTGCGGTACCAGGTACCTCATAGCCCTCCTTCGGTTCCTTGATGTCGATGGGGCTCTTGGACCTTGACATCGTGGTGTCGCCGTGCTTAGGGGCCTTGGCCACAAGGAAGTAGAACTTGGCGATGGGGTCTTCGGGTCCGGACTTGCCTTCGGGACAGGGTCTTGCGTTCCGGTCCTTTTTGGGTTGGGGTCCTCGGTGCCGGTAGATCTTGGCGTACCACCAGCTCGAGCTGGCCCTGAACACGCATACTCGCTCGGGGAAGGACGCGGTGCTCGGGCCGGACGGTGACTGCGCGGCCAGGGAGAGGGCGCCGCGGTCGACGGCGGAACGCACCCATCCAGAGGCGGCACGGAAGGCTTGGCAGGGCCGAGCGGCCTGGCGGGGTCGACGCAGACAACTGCGACAGCGCACGAGGCGAAGACGGCCGCCAGGGAGGGCCCGCAGCGGCCTGCGGAGGAGGTTGGCGGCGGCGTCCTGGGCCACGTCGAGGGGCAGCAGACGGCGACGGGGCTCGCGGGGCGGATGGGCGGCGGTGGCAGAGGTTGCAGGGGCGGCGCCGACGAGGCGGTTGACGTCGAGGTGGGCCCACGCGGCGGCGCGGCTCGGGGAACGGCGCGGAGGACGAGGCGGGGCCGCAGGACGACGCCGGCGAGGCAGAGCGGCGGGGGCGTGCTCGGGGTCGGGGCCTGGGGTGAACGGCGGAGGCGGGGGCTGCTGCGGGCCTGCGGGGCGAGCTTCGCCGGCGGGGACGGGCGAGGCGCGGCGGTCCGGTTGAGGGGGGCGCCGGGGCGGAGGCGATACGGGGCGGCCGCGGGGAGGGCGTGCGGGGCCGGCGACGAGCGGAGGCGGGACGCGCGCGCGGTCGACGGTGGAGCGGAGGGGAGAGGGCCAGGGCGGCGGGCGGTTCGCCGGCGACGGAGAAGGAGGCCGCGCAGAGGCGGAGGGGAAGGGGAGCGGGCGGTCGAGCGAGCAGGTGGGGAGCTGGGCGCGGCGACGGTGGGGCCTGGGGGGAGGGGAGGTGCGAGGACGAGCGGGGGCGCTTGCCGGAGAGGCAGCGCCGGCGAGGAAACTGGGGAAGGGCGGGGCGGTCGAGAGGAGGAAGAAGCGGGGGGTGGGAGGATCGCGTGGGGAGCGGGGCATGTGCGGTGGGACCCAGGGCAGGGTGGGGCCGCGCGGCGCGTGCGTGAGTGGGGTGAGGCTGGCTGCGCGCGGTGGTGGGTGTGGTGTGTTGGGTAGTGGGGCCAGGGGGTGGGCTGAGTGGGGGAGGTGAGAGAGAGAGAGAGGGAGGGATTAGGTGGCAGGTTAGGATTGGTTGGGGGATAGGGAGAGGGTGAGGTGGCAGCAGGTTATAGGCTGGGGTGAGGTGGAGGGGAGGGCTGGGTAGGTTAGTTGGTAGCTGTAGGATTTTCTGGTGGACCGATTTAAAAATGGGGGTGGTCGTTCGGGTCGTTTCGGCCCGTTCGACTGCCCCCGCTAAAACAATTAAAACTTTTATTTTGTTTTAAACGGTCCGTGTGCAAACCGATAGCGGCCAAAATAATTAATCCGGAGAACCGGGCTTTGCATTTGAATTAAGATGGGGCGTTTGGAAAACAAATCGGGCTTTGCGAAAATAGTTTTAGACAAACGATGCATGATGATGACGGTGCAATGCACAAATTCAACGCGATTTTCTAGTAGTGGTTTTGCGGGATGCCACAATTCGACACCACTAACAATGGATCTCGCCCTCGAGATCCGCCTCATGGTACTGGAAAGAAGGTCGGCGATCTGCATCTTCTCACTTCGTGTAGATCCTCGCGACACCACTAACAAGAGGTCGTTGTCCGTGATCGTCGAGAGAACACTCCGGGAACAAAAAGGTCGAAGGTAGAGGGATCAACAAATAAAGCCACCTCTAGCTTCGATGGAAAGAGGGAACCGATGCATTCTCATCCACTTCAATGTACACAAGCGAATAGAGTGAGTAGTCGGCATGGGGGCCAATCCATCACGCACCCAAACTATTACTCTGCACAATCAGTAGAAAAGCGTGCAACCATTCCCGGAATCAGACTGAAGATCTCGACAATCGAGGTTCAGAAACAAAGGAGTGATGCAGACTCTGCATCAGATCTGGCGTAGATGATGTCGTCGCGTCAGAAAACACCGGAAGGCACAAACAAGGAACAAAGAATGGTAACACCGTAGACGGATTCCTCAGGCAGCTGGAACACCGGATGGTAGAACACCGTTATCAGAGGAGGAAGCGAAACCCTGAAGGTACGACGGAAACCCAACCACGAGAATTCCTGGACTCGAAGAAAAAGAAGAGAGCGGACTCAAAACACGTCGAGATAAGAGAAGAATAGCAGAGGGGTAAGGAGTAAAATCAGACCTACTCAGAACTATCCAACTGATTTTGCAAAATAGTTTTGACACTCTACAGCGGCCGTTAGCTAGGTTATCCTACAGGCTGGACTTGTGGGGTATCGTAACTGCTGAGCTCTGATACCACTCTGTAACACCCTCAGAATCGGACCTATGCAAGTTTGAGCAAAATCCGCCAAACCCGCATAGAAACGATTCAAAGGTGCCCACCAGGCACTTTCGTGCGGGTGGAAAACGAAGTAATAACATTACACAACAGTCCTCGATGGGACCCACAGAACAGATATATATAACAGCGACTCCACGAGTCAAGAATACAGATATACAGTACAAAGATCCAAATCACCTTGAAAACGATGGAGCGTCCGTCTACGGACAAGATGCAAATGGGGCTAAGAGCCCTGAAGAATAACCAATGGCGTCCATAACCCTGCCCAGGCCAAGCCGGAAGGGTAACCCTGCTAACGACGTCGATCTCAAAACCTACTTAAACAAAAGGGGTGCCGACAGAGGGCAAAGGAAAAAGAGGAGCGTCAGTACTAAGGCCAGTACACGGCGAGGCTAGAATTCGGCGGTCCTCGCCTACATAGGTATGGTGGACTGAAGCGGTTGCGGCAGCATGCACTAAACAACCTATAGAGACTCGGTACAACTGGCGGTAATCAGAGAGGGGTAAGAGTGACCTATACGGATCCAACCTGAAGCTAACACCAACAAACCCATCCTGATGTTTCCCCCTCGAGACCAAACGAGGAAGTCAACCGAGGAACTCACACAGTTGGCAGTTTTATTTATTCAGTTTTCGTTGCAGCAATTACTAGTCAGGTATAGATAATCATCCTGATAAAATAAACAGTGGGCACTTTTAGTTAACCATTCCGTTATAGTTACAACACTTACTAATCAGATATAGATAGCATGAGATAACCCAAAACCCAGCAGTTGTTGGAACTTTTATTCAGCCATTGCGTTGTAGTTGCAATATTTACTAGTCAGATACAATGGTCGCAAGCGACACTCCAAACAAGCAATTGTGGGCAGTATTATTTAGCCATTCCATTATAGTGAAGATGATTACTAGTCATTATAAAGTCAAATTTGTAGCAATAAACTTTAGTTATGCTTGTCTATGGTCGAGATACTGTGCTCCAAGTCGTCCATAACCGCGGACACGGCTTTCAGAAAGTTTTAACCCGGCCGGGGTGCACAAATAGCAACACACACATGATCAACCTCGGAAAAACCAAATCAAAACCCAACGAGGTCTTCACGACAGAGCAATCACGAGATTCAGAAATATTTCAG
Source organism: Avena atlantica (assembly GCA_910589765.1). Classification (NCBI taxonomy): domain Eukaryota; kingdom Viridiplantae; phylum Streptophyta; class Magnoliopsida; order Poales; family Poaceae; genus Avena; species Avena atlantica. Next base: position 76,580,554 of record OU342734.1, read on the forward strand.
GGGGCCACCCCATTGAGTAGACCCGCAACGGAGTAAGCAAGCTCCGAGACGGACTCAAGGTTTGCGTCAATGGCTGTAAGCGACTGGGAACCCGAAAGTGTGGCTGGGCTTGTCGATACCGCGTAATCACTCCGCTTACCTAAACAGTACAGTGTGCTCCTCGCACAAATTAAATAAAGCAGTAGCATGGCATAAGTACATGATCGTAAATAAAACCTCAAACTAGTTTGTGGCCCCAAGAAATAAGAAGGAATCAAGCTCTGGCTAAGGGGGGCCCATACTCCCCATATGTGGATAGCGCGATAAATCAAGGAACAGGTATCAAGTACTCGGGGTCCTACGGGACACAAGTGGGCGTTCGGAAACCAAATGTTATCTATCACCCACCGATGCCTCTGCTTACTTCAATTTTAGTTGTTAAACAGGAATTAAAGTGAACAATAAGTAAAACTATGATCATCTCCAACATCAACATGCGGCAATACATCAACAACTGTGGCACTTGACGGCACGCAACAGCACTTGAGCAAGCGACTACGACGCGCAAGTCCAACTATCTACCAAACAATAGGTAATAGGATGTGTCCGAGGCAATATAGGGCTGCAAGGGATATCACGGGTACGGAAACTAAAGCATCACAACACAGATAGCAATAGATCAACAGGAGGGAATAAATACTATAAAAGTAAGATAGGTAGAAAGGGGGAGATGCTCGCCTGAAAACATTGCCGAAGGTTCAACCGAAGATCGGGGCGAAGCTCACATCAACTCAACGGCCTTATCCGCGAAGAAGCAAAACTCTAGAAGAAACACCGGATGCGATATTTAATGCTACGGCAAAAGATCGGCATGCTTATGATATGATGCATGACATGGCAAAGATGCGGTGCAATTAAGTCATATTAAGCGGAACCGGGGTCCCGACAATTAATTAGATGGTTCAAGTTATTTATCCACCCCGCAAGTTAAATGTTGTTTTAGCATGGCAAAAGATAGTACCGGGTTCGCTACACCAATTTAAATGAGGCCAATATGAGACTAGATTTGCCCGCACATGGGCCCCATATTTAATTATTAGGTGAATCGGCATAAGGCCCCCAAACCAATGATATGCATGCGAGATGACAATTGAGTATGCAACAAGTTGTTATTATACTATAAAATAGGGTTCTCGGATAAGGGTCACACATTAGGGGTCTCGACGATCTTGGGGTTCCGGGGGTTCCGGGGTTCGGGGTCGGGTCTCGGGGTCTAGGGTTCGACGGAAACGTTCTCGGATAACAAAGGTAGGTCTTGGCGTTCCGCGAGGAAGCAGGACTTGGGTTGGTGTCGGGGCGCGTCGGATTCTCCTGGTCGCTGTCGTTCTTGTCGTCGTGCCGACAGTCTTGTCGTCTCACGGCAGAGATCTTGGGATCCGGGGTCTTGGCGCAACCGGGTCCGAGAGGGAGATCTTGGCGTCCGAGGGTTCGGTCTCGGGGGTCGCTGACGAGCTTGTGCGGTACCAGGTACCTCATAGCCCTCCTTCGGTTCCTTGATGTCGATGGGGCTCTTGGACCTTGACGTCGTGGTGTCGCCGTGCTTAGGGGCCTTGGCCACAAGGAAGTAGAACTTGGCGATGGGGTCTTCGGGTCCGGACTTGCCTTCGGGACAGGGTCTTGCGTTCCGGTCCTTTTTGGGTTGGGGTCCTCGGTGCCGGTAGATCTTGGCGTACCACCAGCTCGAGCTGGCCCTGAACACGCATACTCGCTCGGGGAAGGACGCGGTGCTCGGGCCGGACGGTGACTGCGCGGCCAGGGAGAGGGCGCCGCGGTCGACGGCGGAACGCACCCATCCAGAGGCGGCACGGAAGGCTTGGCAGGGCCGAGCGGCCTGGCGGGGTCGACGCAGACAACTGCGACAGCGCACGAGGCGAAGACGGCCGTCAGGGAGGGCCCGCAGCGGCCTGCGGAGGAGGTTGGCGGCGGCGTCCTGGGCCACGTCGAGGGGCAGCAGACGGCGACGGGGCTCGCGGGGCGGATGGGCGGCGGTGGCAGAGGTTGCAGGGGCGGCGCCGACGAGGCGGTTGACGTCGAGGCGGTCCCACGCGGCGGCGCGGCTCGAGGAACGGCGCGGAGGACGAGGCGGGGCCGCAGGACGACGCCGGCGAGGCAGAGCGGCGGGGGCGTGCTCGGGGTCGGGGCCTGGGGTGAACGGCGGAGGCGGGGGCTGCTGCGGGGCGAGCTTCGCCGGCGGGGACGGGCGAGGCGCGGCGGTCCGGTTGAGGGGGGCGCCGGGGCGGAGGCGAGACGGGGCGGCCGCGGGGAGGGCGTGCGGGGCCGGCGACGAGCGGAGGCGGGACGCGCGCGCGGTCGACGGTGGAGTGGAGGGGAGAGGGCCAGGGCGGCGGGCGGTTCGCCGGCGACGGAGAAGGAGGCCGGGCAGAGGCGGAGGGGAAGGGGAGCGGGCGGTCGAGCGAGCAGGTGGGGAGCTGGGCGCGGCGACGGTGGGGCCTGGGGGGAGGGGAGGTGCGAGGACGAGCGGGGGCGCTTGCCGGAGAGGCAGCGCCGGCGAGGAAACTGGGGAAGGGCGGGGCGGTCGAGAGGAGGAAGAAGCGGGGGGGTGGGAGGATCGCGTGGGGAGCGGGGCAGGTGCGGTGGGACCCAGGGCAGGGTGGGGCCGCGCGGCGCGTGCGTGAGTGGGGTGAGGCTGGCTGCGCGCGGTGGTGGGTGTGGTGTGTTGGGTAGTGGGGCCAGGGGTGGGCTGAGTGGGGGAGGTGAGAGAGAGAGAGAGAGAGGGAGGGATTAGGTGGCAGGTTAGGATTGGTTGGGGGATAGGGAGAGGGTGAGGTGGCAGCAGGTTATAGGCTGGGGTGAGGTGGAGGGGAGGGCTGGGTAGGTTAGTTGGTAGCTGTAGGATTTTCTGGTGGACCGATTTAAAAATGGGGGTGGTCGTTCGGGTCGTTTCGGCCCGTTCGACTGCCCCCGCTAAAACAATTAAAACTTTTATTTTGTTTTAAACGGGCCGTGTGCAAACCAATAGCGGCCAAAATAATTAATCCGGAGAACCGGGCTTTGCATTTGAATTAAGATGGGGCGTTTGGAAAACAAATCGGGCTTTGCGAAAATAGTTTTAGACAAACGATGCATGATGATGACGGTGCAATGCACAAATTCAACGCGATTTTCTAGTAGTGGTTTTGCGGGATGCCACAAAAGCCATCATTGTGAAAAACCTTTTATGTTTGAGCAAAGAGTACTCCTGTTGTAAAACTTCTACAAAAGCTTTTTGTGAAACTGTTTGCCAGTTTTTCTCTGACCAAGAACAAAGTTTGCCAATTACAATTATGATTTATATTTATGCATCTCTATTGTGAGTCCTGTACTTGTTGCAAGATAAATTATATAATGGTGAGTTGCTTTTTTTATGAGTTTTGTAATGGTAAGTGTGATGCTTCTTGTCCGTATTCTTTTATCGACACTTCAGTCCATAAACCCGTGGACATGTTTATTGAGCTCAGTTTTCGCTTGGGGACAAGCGAAGGTCTAAGCTTGGGGGGAGTTGATACGTCCAATGCATCACCATTCTATATCATAATTTGCCTCTATTCATTGATACATTTCATATTAAGAGGTGTTACTTATGTATTTTCATCTGTTTTTGCCACTGTTCAAAAAATAGGGCGAATCAGCGATTAATAGGCCGATTAATCACTACTAGGGACTTGAACGTGTCGATTACCACTAATCGTTTGTATTAATCTTTTAGCCCGATTAATAGGTCTGACACTGCGATTACTAGGTATCTTCCCAATTAACCATTACACTTGGTCAAAAAAGTTGCAAAATTATCAACACATATCGCCCATCCATCCGCTAGCCCTCCCTAATGAAGTAGGTTTTGCGAAGCTCCCGCTCGATCCCTGTCTCCAGGAGCTGATTTCCGGCATCACCAACCAGTTCCTCGTAGTTGCCAACCAGATTCACCCCGAGACGCCCCCCTTGCCCCTCTCTGCTCCTTGACGACCGCCTTGCTCCACCGATTCACCCCATGCCCTTTTCCCCTTCCCTCTCGCAGCGTAACGCTGCCGATTTCTCGCCGAAGTTCGTCGGAGCCGCGGAAGAACGATCGGCGTTTGTCGGCGCTCGAGGAAGAGACGGACGCCGAAAAGGCGACGAGGAGGACCGCCGCAAGGAGCTGAACACCGTCGACCCTGCCGCCGTTGCCAAGGATCACCGGAGCGCCGCCGCCGACCACCACCTGCGCCGCCACCGCCATCGACGCCGCCTCTCGCCGGTGAGTGACCGCGAACCATCCCCAGGCGTTGGATCCCGATCCAATGAAGCATATTAGAAACCGCCGAACCGGTATCTCCCTATAGTATCACGCCACGTGGCAGCACACTTAACCCAGTCAGCGCTGACTCAGCGCTGATGCAATAAAACTAGTATTTAGATAATTAAAATTTGCAGAAAATAGCTGAAATTTGTAAAATTCATAGAAATTAATCTATTGGGCCAAAAATTTCAAATAAAATATGTGTAGAATCAGTGTATCGTTTAGAATATTTCTGTACGTTTGCTTTAGACTTTTACAGCAAGGTTTTTCCTCAGTAAATTAAATGAGTTAATGCTCTTTTTAGAATAATAAATTCATAGAATAAGTTCTGTAACTTCAAAAATTGCAAATAAGATGTCCCTGGATTCAGTAGAACAAAAGGAACCCTTTAGTTAATTAAAAAGTTATGCTTACAGTACTGGTTTTGGCAAAACCTATGCAAAGGCTTTCTGGAGTGTTTTAATTACCCAGGGCTTTATACAAAACCTTTTTGAGAAATTCCAATTAGTACTAACTCTATTTAGAGTTGCCTACACAGTAGAAATTTTCCAAGATTTTACAAACAGTATGTTAGCAATGGCTAATTATTTAGTCTCTAGATCTATTATTGAGCATTATAAATTGCATGTCTTGTTTTCTTTGCATTTAAAATATTTTCCATGCATGCATACAGTAAGTATACTGAATAAGAATATGTGATGCTATTGTAGCGTTATTCAACTTGTCATGCATGCATCTTGCATCGTCATTGTTTGTATATGATTGTGGATGGTTTGTTTACATGATTGCAATTGTATCGTGTAGATTGTGATGAGTGCAACGCTTGCTCGTGTGTGGATTGTTCATCCGACCTCTACAACCAAGGCAAGTAGATGCTACCTTGTTCATGATGTCGTCCTACTATTTTCAACGCATCGTCGTGTATTTTGTAGATGCATGTGTAGGATATTACTATCGCTATGCTATGTCCTATTATGTGGTAGGGCTTTCCCTGTAGATGAACCACCGTTGGTAGATGTGCTTAGCCATGCTATGATGAACAAGGGCTGGGTTACATCACTAAAGTTGTTTCTAAATGTGTTGGTTTTCAAAAACTAAAACAACTTAATCAATGAATCTCCTGGGTGTGATGGGATTGATAATTTTTGGTGGTACCATTGCGGAAAGGCACCCAGGTATCAAGAGAGAATGATTGGCTTCTTTATTTTGTAGCTTACGTGTACAACCATGTGCCAATAATGGAATGGGCGGTTGGTTGGAATCAGTAGGTTGTGGTAACTCAAACCCACGTATCCAGAGATGTAGAATTTTGGTAGGTTGGACCGGTGCGTGTCAGGTTTGGGGAGCTACTTCCCGAGCGGTCTCTTCTTGGCCTTCTCCCTATCATCACTCAATATGAGAGTGGTGGTACGAGCTGGGCTGGCCAAGTCACATGGGTAACGTGTACTAACCCCTGCAGGGTGTATAAACTAATCGATTAGCCGTGTCCCCGGTTATGGACATCTGAGTTGCTTGATATTGATTCCATGACATGTTTCACGCTCATTCCAATTTCATAATTGCTTTAATGTTGATGGGTTAACTTAATTGGGATCTTTTCAAAGAAAATCAAAAACTGTTTGTGAAAGTAGGACAAAGGTATTTGCAAATGCAAGCTAGTCACATCTCCACTTGCCAAATATGCATGTAGATGTTGGCTCTATTGTCTCCTTTAATAGCTCTACTTGCCATACATTCCACGTATTGACCCTTCAGGGCTGCTACGTTTCATGTTGCAGGATATTCCGATTCTGAGTAATCGAATTAGGCCACGGTACTCCACTCGGCACTTGTTCACTTGTGGGCAATTTGAAGAATGGAGGATTTACTACTTATGTTGCTACTTGGATGATTTGAGCTAGCCTTGAGCTAAGCTTTTATTGTAATAATAATACTCTGGATCTTCGTTATTTATGATACACGAATATTTTTCTATGTTATTCATCTTATTCTATTGTGGGACGATGAACCGATCCAGGGATTGGCACGTCACATAGAAGCTACGGTCTTTTCAGAACCGTAGTGTTACAAGATGGTATCAGAGCCCGTGTGTCGACTGTAGGATCGTGAACTAGGTTTGGATTAGGAAGCCATAGAATTATTGAAGCTTATATTAACTCTGTCTTTCATCTTATGCCTTTCACTCTCGTAATTTCTTACCATATGCTATTCTCACACTTATCTCTTTTAATTGATAGATGGGAGAAGTCAGGACTGAGTATGCAACTATGGAGTCACTAAGGCCCTTTGCAAGACAGTTGGCATAGCTCTCGCAGTCATTGGGATTGCCACTGCCCATGTTCAAGGGAAGAAGGTTGTACACCTATGGTTATGGCGAGGATGCATGGGAGATCACCACTTTCATCTTCAGGGATGCCGCCTTACCAAGCCCTGTGCATCTGGTTTACACCAAGACATAACGCAACTGGGGACTTGGAATAAACTTGGTCCTGCATGAAGCCCTGTCACGCCAGTGCCATCTTGTCCGACACCTGCTGCCAGAAGACTCACCCTACCGTGACTACGAAAGGCGTGATGAGGATGGGAACGTTGTGGTTACCCCGGGCAACAGGAACAACATGCCACCCCGTCGGATGCACATAGAGGACATGGAAAAGGAGAATGGAGCTCTAGCTGAGAAAGTGATGATGGTAAAGGAAATAGCAGATTTTGCTAGCAATGGTATAGTGGTCCAGGGACAGGAGATAGAGACCTTGCATGAAGCTGTGGATGTTCTGAATAATGCACTGATAGGTAGGGATGCAACCATAGCACAGCTTAATGGGACCGTGCAGGAAAACAATCAGACCATACAACAACTTCAAGGTACCGTCCAGGAAAGGGACCAGACTATTAAAGATATGGCAGCCCAGATTGCCGCTCTCCAAGCACAGCTGAATCCACCCTCTGATGATAACAATGGAGATGATGGCAACAATGATGATGATGATGACAGTGGGAACGATGATGATGATGATGAGGACGAGGATGATGATGATGGAGATGATGATGGTGGAGGAGATGTAGTTGTTGCAGCCGCAGCAGAGAATGAAGAAGAAGAGGAGGATCCAGAAGAGGTGGAGTTTGAGATTTCAAGTGATGACTCAGGAGAGGTGTATACTCCGCCGCCATGGTTGATTCGTGGACAGAAGCGCCAACGCATTAGTGCAAGGACCTACCGCAATCTCTTCAAGAAGTAGATAGAAGTCCACCAATTAGTCTTTGTTAGGTAAAATCGTTAGGATTAGTCTCGATCGATGTAAAACTTAAATACTGTTAGTTTAAGAGTGTTCAGTTGCTCCTATGTGTACTCCAATATCCCAGGATTATTTGTGCGAATTTTATAGAAGAGTTATGACAAGTTTTGGTTGATATCTGAGTTTTTCCTGTTGCAGTTTTCTGCTGACACAGCTGTACTGCACGAATTTTTATATTTTATTGGTAACTAGGAAAAATCTGAAAAATAGGGATGGTTCGAAACTCTCTCTACTGTATACACAAAAATCAGCAAAAATTCCTAACGAGTTTAAGTCAGGTAGAAAAATTCGTGAACACTGCTGGACTGCTCTGGTAGATTCTTGTTTTTAATGCTTGTTGACCTTTTGTGTAGATAACTATTGCCAACTCTTCTAAAAAACTATTTCAGTAGACATATACCGCTAGGATAACCCCTGGGATGTTGCTGAATCATTTGTTTGCTGATGTGTTGCTTGCTTGAGACTGTCTGTGATTGTTTTTTTGTTGTTTGGTCATAATGCATGGGTAGAATCCTGTTTTCGTAATCGATTCTTTCTAAGCTTACCTGTGGTGTACCGCAGATGCCTCCCCGTCGTCAACCTACTGAGTTGGAGCAGCTCATGGCAGCTCAGGCACAGTTGACCCAAGTTATGACCCAGTTCATGGAAGCTCAGAACAACAACAACAACAACAACAACAATGGGAACAACCAGCCTCAGGAAGATGCTCTTACTAGGTTCCTGAGGTTAAGGCCAGCGAAGTTCTCTACTGCAACGGAGCCGATGGTTGCTCTCGACTGGTTGCGTTCAGTCAACAAGGATCTGGTAACTGTTGGGTGCACAGATGCCGAGAAGGTGAGATTTGCCGCTCACCTACTGGAGGGACCAGCCGCTTCGTGGTGGGACACTTTTTAGATCACCCACCCCCGGACACTGTGACTTGGGCAATGTTTGAGGAAGGTTTCAGGACCAACCACGTATCTTCAGGAGTTCTGAGCCTCAAAAGGAAGGAATTTTGCAACTTGCGCCAAACCAACCGCACCGTGGCTGAGTATATTGAGGAGTTCAACAACCTGTCTCGTTATGCACCTGAGGATGTGGACACTGATGCAAAAAGGAGGGAGAGATTCCTGAATGGCCTCAGTGATGAGCTTTTAGTGCAGCTGCTGGTGGTTTATTGCCCCACTTTCCAGGAGCTTATGGACAAGGCTAGGATCTTGGAAGGGAAGCACAAGCAGGTGGAAAACCGCAAGAGAAAGAACAACAATCACCACTCTGGTTCTCACCACAAGTCTCGCACTTCTTATGATGAATACTCCAAGCATGGGGGAAGTGACCATGGGAACCATGAAAGCCATGACCGCCACAACCATGGAGGCGAAGAACATCGCCATGATAGCCACAAGAGCAACCGCCACAGCCACAAGGGAGGACACACTCACCATTCTGGAGGACACAGTGGACATGACCACAACCGTGATCGCAGCTTTGTGAAGAAGGACCTGAGTGATGTGACATGCTTCAAGTGTGGCCAGAAGGGACATTATGCAGACAACTGTCCGGAGAAGAAGGGACTGAATCCAGGCAACAACCAGAAGGCCACAGTGAACCACATGAATGTGGAGGAGATCCCAGATGATCCCGATCTTGTGATTGGTAAGTTTCCAATCAACTCTCACCCTGCACTTATACTTTTCGATACTGGTGCATCGCATTCATTCATATCAAGGGCATTTGTGGATAAGTATAAGTTACCTACGGAGTCTCTAAAAGGGTCTATTAGAGTAAGATCACCTGGAGGGGATATGATAGCTAGCGCGGGATGCCGCAACTTAACTGTGAGGATTGGAGCACACAATTTCATTGCACATCAGGTAGTTTTGGAGTCACAAGGTTTAGATGTAATTCTGGGCATGGATTGGATGTCTATGCATGGGGGACACATAGATTGTGCACAGCGAGCAGTTTCGCTCAAAACCCCGGATGGTAAGAGTATTAGGTTCAAGTCGGATGTGCGATCGGGAAGGGGTAAGCTGAATTCTCTTAAGGGGGTTAGCATGGATACTGTGCCTGTGATTAAGGAATACCCCGACGTGTTTTCGGAAGAGCTACCAGGGATGCCACCTGACAGGGATGTGGAGTTTATCATCGATCTGATGCCGGGAACATGACCTATAGCAAAGGGACCATACAAGATGGATGTGGATGAGCTGAAGGAATTGAAGAAACAGCTAAAGGAGCAGTTGGACAAGGGATTCATTCAGCCTAGTTCGTCGTCATGGGGTGCACCTGTTCTGTTTGTGGAGAAGAAAGACAACAGCAAGAGGTTAGTGGTGGACTACCGCTCGCTGAATGAAGTGACCATCAAGAACAAATACACCCTACCGAACATAAATGATTTGTTTGATCAACTGGAAGGAGCAAAGGTGTTTAGCAAAATTGATCTGTGATTGGGCTACTTCCAATTGAAGATCCGGGAGGAGGACATACCAAAAACTGCTTTCACTACTAGGTATGGTTTATATGAGTATATAGTTATGTCTTTTGGACTAACGAATGCTCTGGCATATTTCATGACCATGATGAACAAGGTATTCATGGAGTATTTGGACAAGTTCGTGGTGGTGTTTATTGATGACATACTGATATATTCCAAGGATGATGCTGAGCATGAGAAACATCTGCGACTGATTATGGAGAAACTGAGGGAACACAAGCTGTATGCCAAATTCAGTAAGTGTGAATTCTGGCTTAACACTGTTGGTTTTCTTGGACACGTGGTGTCAGGAGAAGGAGTCGCTGTTGATCCAAGCAAAGTGACTGCAGTAACTGAGTGGGAGGCGCCCAAGAATGTGGGAGATATTCGGAGCTTTTTGGGACTTGCTGGATATTACAGGAGGTTCATTGAAAATTTCTCCAAGATTGCTAAGCCGATGACAAAACTTCTGAAGGAGGAGAGGAAGTTTGAGTGGACGGATGCGTGTGAAGCCAGCTTTCAGGAACTGAAGCATCGACTAGTGACCGCACCTGTTCTGTGTTTACCAGATCTTCAGAAGGATTTCCAAGTGTACTGTGATGCTTCTCGACAGGGACTTGGGAGTGTGCTGATGCAAGATGGGAGAGTGGTGTCATATGCCTCGCGGCAACTGAAACACCATGATAGGAATTATCCCACACATGACTTGGAATTAGCATCAGTTGTTCATGCGCTCAAAGTATGGAGGCACTACCTAATGGGAAAACACTGTGATGTGTACACCGACCACAAGAGCCTGAAATACATATTTACACAGAAGGAAATGAACATGAGGCAAAGGAGATGGTTGGAGCTTATCAAGGATTATGATATGAATCTGCAGTACCACCCAGGAAAGGCAAATGTAGTAGCAGATGCTCTGATCCGGAAGGTCTATGCCAATGGATTGACTGTTGGGGAATTGCCCGAGGATTTGTGCAAGCAATTCAAGGACCTTAGGCTGGAGGTAGTGTCAGAAGGATATTTGGCAGCAATGGAAATCCAACCAACGCTACAGGACATGATCTGGAAGGCTCGGGTAGGAGACAAGGAAATAGAGGAGATAAAGTAAAAGATGAAGGAAAATCGAGAAAAAGATATTCACGAGGATGAGCATGGTACCTTGTGGTATGGAGATTGTTTGTGTGTACCCAGCGACCCGGAGATAAGGAAGTTGATTCTGCAGGAAGCTCATAACTCGCCATACTCCATACATCCGGGCAATACAAAGATGTATATGGATTTGAAAGGCAGATTTTGGTGGAACAACATGAAGGGGGACATCACCAAGCATATTGCCCTATGTGATGTATGTAGCCGAGTTAAGGCGGAACACCAGAATCCAGCAGGACTACTACAACCATTGCCCGTGCCGGATTGGAAGTGGGATAGAGTGGGAATGGATTTTATCACAGGATTGCCCAGGACCAGGTCGGGATATGACTCCATTTGGGTATTGGTCGACCATTTTACCAAGGTAGCCCACTTTATACCGGTGAAGACGACCTACACGAGTGCAAAGTTGGACAAGATTTATATGGACAGAATTGTGTGCCTACATGTGGTTACCAAGAGTATAGTATCAGATAGAGGCACCCAATTTACCTCACACTTTTGGCACCAACTGCACGAGTCATTGGGGACTAGGTTGGAGTTTAGCACAGCATTCCACCCCCAGACTGATGGACAGACCGAGAGGGTAAATCAGATTTTGGAGGATATGCTGAGAGCTTGCGCTTTGGCTCATGGTTCTAGTTGGGATGAGAATTTGCCGTATGCTGAGTTTTCCTACAACAACAGCTATCAAACCAGCATCAAGACATCGCCGTTCGATGTGCTATATGGGAAAAGATGCCGGACACCATTGCTATGGGATGGAGTGGGAGAATGTCAGCTGTTTGGACCTGATTTGATCAAGGACGTTGAGGAGAAGGTCGCCTTGATCAGGGACAGACTGAAGGTAGCACAATCAAGGCAGAAGAGCTACGCCGACGCCAAGCGCAAGGAAGTAGTGTACGAGGTAGGCGATAGACCGTACCTCAGAGTGTCGCCACTGCGTGGAATTAAGATATTTGGAATCAATGGTAAGCTGGCACCTCGGTTTATTGGACCATATCGGGTCTTAGCACGCAAAGGAGAGGTTGCTTATCAGTTGGAGTTGCCAGAGGCTCTGTCCGCCGTCCACAACGTGTTCCACGTGTCCCAGCTGAAGAAGTGCCATCCGGAGATGGTGGATACACCATTGAGAGACACGGTGCCACTAGAGGAGGTTCAGCTTGAGAATGACTTGACCTATGAGGAGAAGCCGGTCAAGATACTGGAGACAGCGGAGAGGATTACCCGTACCAAGACGATCAGGTTTTGCAAGGTGCAATGGAGCCACCACACCAAAGAGGAAGCCACATGGGAGCGTGAGGATGACATCCAAGAGGACCACCCACACCTATTTGATAGCCATGCCGAATCTCGGGGACGAGATTCATCTTAAGGGGGTTAGTCTTGTCACATTCCAAATTTTAGATTTGGTACTGCATAGCATAAATGTCATTGCATCATGATCATCATTGCAAGAATTCAGTTTGAAAAGGGTTTTGACAAAACAATTCACTTGCAATGACATTTTGCATTCATGAATTATTTGAGTTGCAAAACACTATTTTGAAACCCTATTTGGAATCACCAAGATGCACCTACAAGGGAATATACTAGGGACTTGTAAATCCACTATTTGAAAACTAGCGGAAAGGACACAAAAGGATCCTATGTTGATCTTCTGAATTTTAGAAAAATTTAGAAAGAAATTTCAACTCGATTGGAATTCGTATGAAAAAGATACAATAGGATTACTAAAACAGAAAAGAATAAAAGAAAAGAACAAAAAAACGAACTAACCTACCCCGGCCGAACCACCCTGGCCCGGCCCACCTAGCCCCAGCCCACCCTGGCTAGCCGCCGCTCGCCCGCACCCCCCGCGCAGCGCGTAGCTGCAGCCGCCGCCAGGGCCGGCCCACCGCAGCCAGCTGCCAGCCCGCGCGCGTCACAACTGCTGACAGGCAGGGCCCTCCTGTCATCCCCGCCGCCGTGACCGACGCGGACTCCGTGTCGCCGCCGCGTATCTCGCCCGATTCGGTCGCAAACCGCGCTGCCCCCTTGCCCAAGGCTTGGGTCTCATATAAACCACCACCCCCGCTGCCTCCTGCTCTTTTCCAACCCTCAAAACCCTAGCTCGAGCTCGATTCGAGCTCAAATTTTTCGCCGCCGCCGCTCTCTCGGTAAGTCTCTCCGCCGACGTTCCGAGCCACCCCCCTTGCCCCTCTCTGCTTCTTGACGACCGCCTGATCCACCGATTCACCCTGTGCCCTTTTCCCCTTCCCTCTCGCAGCGTAACGCCGCCGATTTCTCGCTGAAGTTCGTCGGAGCCGCGGAAAAACGATCGCCGTTTGTCGGCGCTCGGGGAAGAGACGGACGCCGAAGAGGCGACGAGGAGGACCGCCGCAAGGAGCTGAACGCCGTCGACCCTGCCGCCGTTGCCAAGGATCACCGGAGCGCCGCCGCCGACCACCACCTGCGCCGCCACCGCCATCGACGCCGCCTCTCGCCAGTGAGTGATCGCGAACCATCCCCAGCCGTTGGATCCCGATCCAACAGAGCAGATTAGAAACCGCCAAACCGGTATCGCCCTATAGTATCGTGCCACGTGGCAGCCCACTTAACCCAGTCAGCGCTGACTCAGCGCTGACGCAATAAAACTAGTATTTAGATAATTAAAATTTGCAGAAAATAGCCGAAACTTGTAAAATTCATAGAAATTAATCTATTGGGCTAAAAATTTCAAATAAAATATGTGTAGAATCAGTGTCTCGTGTAGTATATTGCTGTACCGTTGCTTTAGACTTTTACAGCAAGGTTTTGCCTCAGTAAATTAAATGAGTTAATGCTCTTTTTAGAGTAATAAATTCATAGAATAAGTTCTGTAACTCCAAAAATTGCAAATAAGATGTCCCTGGATTCCGTAGAACAAAAGGAACCCTTTATTTAATTAAAATGTTACACTTACAGTACTGGTTTTGGCAGAACCTATGCAAAGGCTTTCTGGAGTGTTTTAATTACCCAGGGCTTTATACAAAACCTTTTTGAGAAATTCCAATTGGTACTGACTCTATTTAGAGTTGCCTACACAGTAGAAATTTTCCAAGATTTTACAAACAGTATGTTAGCAGTGGATAATTATATAGTCTCTTGCTCTATTATTGAGCATTATAAATTGCATGTCTTGTTTTCTTTGCATTTAAAATATTTACCATGCATGCATACAGTAAGTATACGGAATAAGAATATGTGATGCTACTGTAGCATTATCAACTTGTCATGCATGCATCTTGCATCGTCATTGTTTGTATATGATTGTGGATGGTTTGTTTACATGATTGCAATTGTATCGTGTAGATTGTGACGAGTGCAACGCTTGCTCGTGTGTGGATTGTTCATCCGACTGCTACAACCAAGGCAAGTAGATGCTACCTTGTTCATGATGTCGTCCTACTATTTTCAACGCATTGTCGTGTATTTTGTAGATGCATGTGTAGGATATTACTATCGCTATGCTATGTCCTATTATGTGGTAGGGCTTTCCTTGTAGATGAACCACCATTGGTAGATGTGCTTAGCCATGCTATGATGAACGAGGGCTGGGTTACATCACTGAAGTTGTTTCTAAATGTGTTGGTTTGCGAAAACTAAAACAATTTAATCAATGAATCTCCCCGGTCTGATGGGATTGATAATTTTTGGTGGTATCATTGCGGAAAGGCACCCAGGTATCAAGAGAGAACGATTGGCTTCTTTATTTTGTAGGTTACGTGTACAACCATGTGCCAATAATGGAATGGGCGGTTGGTTGGACTCAGTAGGTTGTGGTAACTCGAACCCACGTATCCAGAGATGTAGAATTTTGGTAGGTTGGACCGATGTGTGTAGGGTTTGGGGAGCTATTTCCCGAACGGTCTCTTCTTGGCCTTCTCCCTATCATCACTCAATATGAGAGTGGTGGTACGAGCTGGGCTGGCCAAGTCACATGGGTAAAGTGTACTAACCCCTGCAGGGTGTATAAACGAATCGATTAGCCGTGTCCCCGGTTATGGACATCTGAGTTGCTTGATATTGATTCCATGACATGTTTCTCGCTCATTCCAATTTCATAATTTCTTTAATGTTGATGGGTTAACTTAATTGGGATCTTTTCAAAGAAAATCAAAAACTGTGTGCGAAAGTAGGACAAAGGTATTTGCAAATGCAAGCTAGCCAAAGCTCCACTTGCCAAATATGCATGTAGATGTTGGCTCTATTGTCTCCTTTAATAGCTCTACTTTCCATATATTCCACGTATTTACCCTTCGGGGCTGCTACGTTTCATGTTGTTGGATATTCCGATTCTGAGTAATCGAATTAGGCCACGGTACTCCACTCGACACTTGTTCACTTGTGGGAAATTTGAAGAATGGAGGATTTACTACTTATGTTGCTACTTGGATGATTTGAGCTAGCCTTGAGCTAAGCTTTTATTGTAATAATGATACTCTGGATCTTCGTTATTTATGATACACAGATAGGCCGATGAACCGATCCAGGGATTGGCATGTCACATAGAAGCTACGGTCTTTTCAGAACAGTAGTGTTACAGACTGCCTTTAATAGGGTAGATGATTGAGGTGCAAGAGGATTTATACGTGTTTTACGTGCTAATTTTTGTAGGCTGCACCAATTAATAGCTAACCGATTAAATCAGTTAATTGTATGAATTCCGATTAGTCGCTACTCCCAAGCCAACCTGAGCAGTTAACGATTACCGATTTCCTTACCAATGGTTTTTGCATGTTGGATGATTCTTGGAGGATGAACTGCCGGAGTCAGGATTCTGATGGAAAAAGAGGTGTTTTGATGCAATTTCGCGAAGATCAGAAAAATACCAGAAAAACTACGGAAAATCCTATTTTCTCAGAAGACGAAGAATGCCAGAAGGGGAGGTGGAGATGGTCCATAGGGGGCCCACACCCCCTAGGCACGGGCCACCCCTAGACCACGCCTACAGGGGGTGTGGCCCACCTGGCCCACCTCTGGCTCCGCCCTCTCGCCCATATCTTCTCCTCTAAACCCTAATACACGGGGAGCGACCACCGAAAGATTCCGCCGCCTCTGCGGGGCAGAAAACACTGAGAGAGAAAGAGCTCATCGGTAAACAGATTTCTGTCGGGGAAATTCCTTCCCAGAGCGGGGAGATCGTCGCCATCAACACCATCATCAATCTAGACTTCACCGGGATCATCATAATCATCATCCACACCATAATCACCACTAGCACCATCATCACCACTCCATCCCGCTGTAACAATCGTGTTGAATACTTGCATAGTTCTTAAGGTAAACTTTCCCGGTGTTGATTACTATTGTAGTTGATGCTTGTGAGTGGAACCATTGGATTATTTTTTATGTTCACATTATTATTCATCACCATATCATCTTTGATATTGATCCATATGATGTCTCGTGAGTATTTCATTTAGTTCTTGAGGACATGGGAGGAGTCGTGTTATTAGTAGTGGATTTGTGTTAAGATATTATTCAATGGTTTAGTATTTAAGTTGTGGTGCTATTCTTCCAGTGGTATCATGTGAATGTCGACTACATGATACATCACCATTTATGGGACTAGGGGAATGCATTGTGTATTTGGCTACTAATTGTGGGGTTGCCGGAGTGACAGAAACCTGAACGCCCATTAGGACACCATTGCACAAGGGAGTGTAGGATCTTAGAGTTTAAGGTTGTCATTAGGTTTGTACCTTAATTGCTTTCTTGTAGTTGCGGATGCTTGCAAGGGGTTTAATAACAAGTATGTATTAGTCCAAGTAAGGTCGGTACATTAGCACAGGTTCACCCAAACAACACTTACAAAAACAAAGAAGAATAGTCAGCTATTTGAAGTGAAAGCACTTGACATAATTCCCATGTGTCCTCGAGAACGTTTGGTCCTTATAAGTATTACCACCGGCTTGTCCTTTGCTAAGAAAGGATTGGGCCACTTGCTACAATTGTATGTTGTTTTATTTACTTGCACTTTATTTCCTTGCTTTATCAGAAACCCCTAAAAATCTGTTTGCTAAGTATTTACAGAGATTTCCTGCTCCATACACTAGTCAACACCTTCTGCTCCTCGTTGGGATCGACACTCCTATTTATCAAAAGTACTACGATACACCCCCTATACTTGTGGGTCATCATATCCAAAGCCCCACAGCATGCTGAGATGCCACACGGGAGCCCCTCTCAACGGGGCGCCCTCTTGCGGTCATGTCACACTGAGGTCAATCCTCGCGAGGGGTCAACCCCAGTGCTGCCTATGGAGGTATCATGTCCTCCTGAGGATGCCTCCGCCCAGAAAGGGACCCGTCGACCGTAGTGATGGGGTATCCTGGTTTCCTAGACCCAGACAGGGTCCATATTGCTCATGTTGGCAACAAAGTTCTCCTCCTCTTATTTGATTTTTGCAACTCCACTTGCGCCACCTCCCTTGATCTTGACGTTTCAGCTTGATCTTGTCGGACTTAAATTTTGCCTCTTTAATCTCAAGATTATTGTCTTGCTCCCCAAAGTAGGATCTCCATCCTTCACTATTATTTTGGTGAATTTGGAGTTGTATATCAAGGCGATATTGTGCCTTAACATATTATAGGCATTGGAGATATTGTAGGGGTTCGTAGCATGGAAAACAAAATTTTCTACCGCATACAAACAAACAAGCCAAGATCTATCTACTAGATTGTAGCAACGAGTCGATGAAATAACTCACCCTCGAAGATTCCAAAGTGTTTAACGAGAGCGGATTCTCGTGGGTGATGTAGTCGTACTCTTGCCAATCTCAAGATCGCGTAGACGATCCTTCCGGCGCTGCGTTCCGGCAGCGCTCCCGCAGTCGGTCACACGTTCGGTACTCGATGAAGACCTTCCTCTCCCTTGTTCCAGCAGGAAGCAGAGGTTGTAGCACTCTCGTCGCGATTCCGGCAACACGACGGCATGGTACCGGAAGTAGAGGGGAGATCTTGCAGGGCTTCGCCTTAAGCCGGAGCGAGTATGGTGGACTATGAGAGAGCCTCGATGATCTAGGGTTTAGACGCACCAAGGAGGAGAGGCTAGGCCGGCGGCTAGGGCAAGGGGATGCCCCAACTCGGCGGCTAGGGTTTAGCCCTAGGCGGCGGCAGCAGGAGGTGGCGGCGCCGGCGGCTTGGGGCTAGGGTTTGCAGGGTGCAAGGTGTGTGCTTGGAGGGGCAGCCCTGCCCCTCCTTATATAGGTGGAGGGGGCCGGCCAAGGGGAGGGGAGTCCCTCCCCAACTCGGCTTCCAAGGCCGGCGGTGGAGGGAGAGGGACTTCCTCCCAAAGTAGGTTTCCTACTCTCCCTCCACCAAGCAAAATAGTCGTTTGACTTTTCAAATTGGTGTTTGACTTTTCAAACTAGGATTTGATTTATCCCTTTATTTTGCTCAGCGATGACACCTAGTACATGATGCAACCATTCCAACTTTTTATGACACATTCATGTACCCTTCCCCTCCGGAGTGCCGGACATTCCGGAACCTTCTAGAACATTCCCGATGAAAACACCGGAACCATTCTCCAACCCCGAAACAGGACTTTTCTTATATGAATCTTATTCTCCGGACCATTCCGGATCTCCTCGTGATATCCCGGATCCCATCCGAGACTCCGAACAACATTAGGTCTCTTACTCATCATTCCATAACTACTCAACAACATCGAATCCTTAAGTGTGTCTCCCTACGGTTCGTGAATTATGCGGACATGATCGAGACACTTCTCCGAACAATAACCAATAGAGGAATCTGGAAATTCATATGGATCCCACATATTTCTACGATTACTTTGCGATCGAATGAACCACTTACATACGATACCAATTTCCCTTTGTCTCACAATAGTTTACTTATCCGAGGTTTTGATCGTTGGTATCTTTGCATACCTAGTTCAACCTCGTTACCGATAAGTACTCTTTTCTCGTTCCCGTGATATGTGATCCCTTGTGAGCCAGTCACATGCTTGCAAGCTAATTGGATGACATTCCACCGAGAGGGCCCAGAGTATATCTATCCATCATATGGATGGACAAATCCCACTCTTGATCCATGTGTCTCAACCAATACTTTCCGAACACTCAATGCCACCTTTATAGCCACCCAGTTACGGTGTGGTGTTTGATGTCATCAAAGCATCCTTCCGGTGATGGTGATAAGCATGATCTCATGGTCGAAGGAATTAGGTTACTATGTATCAGAAAGCATATAGCAATTGAACTATTAAAATGACTTGATGTTTATGCTACGCTTATCTATAGGAGTATGTCCATCATATCATTCTCCTAACGATATGACCTGGTTGTTAATAACATCTCAATGTTCATGATAGGGAAACCATAATCATTTATTAACCAACAAGCTAGTATTATGAAGAGGCTTTACTAGGGACTTCAATTTAAGTTTACAAATCACACAAGTATTAATGTTTCCTTGTTAATACTGTTATAGCATGAATATAAACATTTATCATAAACACAAAGATATAATAATAACTACATTTATTATTGCCTCTAGGGAATATCTCCAACAGTCTCCCACTTGCACTAGAGTCATCTAATCTAGATTACATGGTAATATATCGAACACCCATGGCAGTTTGGTGTTGGTCATGTTTTGCCCTCGGGAGAGGTTTAGTCAACAGATCCGCCACATTCAGATCTGTGTGTACTTTGCAAATCTTTGTGTCACCATCTTGGACATGTTCTCGAATATCGTGAAAACGTATCTTGATGTGCTTCAGCTTCTTGTGTGACCTTGGTTCTTGCGCATTGGCTATGGCGCCCATGTTATCACAGTAGATAGACATTGGGTCCAGCGCACTTGGAACCACACCGAGCTCTGTAATGAACTCTTTCATCCATATCGCTTCTTGTGAAGCCTCCGAAGCAGCCATGTATTTCGATTCAGTTGAAGATCTCGCCACAACGCTTTGCTTTGCACTCCTCCAACTAACTGCTGCACCATTCAAAGTAAATACGTATCCAGATTGTGATTTAGAACCATCCGGATCGGTGTTCCAACTAGCATCGGTGTAACCATTAACAACGAGCTGTTCATCACCTCCATAATAAAGAACCATATCCTTAGTTCTTCTCAAGTACTTAAGGATGTTTTTGACCGCTGTCCAATGATCCACTCCTGGATCACTTTGATATCTGCTAGTCAAACTAACAACATATGCAATGTCGGGTCTAGTACATAGCATGGCATACATTAGAGATCCTATGGCTGAGGCATAGGGAGTTTTACTCATCCTTTCTCTATCTTCTACCGTTGTTGGACTTTGAGTTTTACTCAAGGTCGTATTGGGCAACATGGGCAAGAACCCTTTCTTGCTATCTTCCATTCCAAATCTCTTTAGAACTTTGTCCAAATATGTACTTTGTGACAATGATAATAGATGTCTCGATCTATCTCTATAAATCTTTATGCCTAATATGTAAGCTGCTTCGCCAAGATCTTTCATTGAAAAACTATTATTCAAATATTCCTTCACACTATTAAGAAGGTCTACATCATTCCCAATTAACAATATGTCATCTACATATAGTATTAAGAATGCTACAGAGCTCCCACTCACTTTCTTGTAAATACAAGCTTCTCCATAAGTTTGTATAAAACCAAAACTTTTGATCACCTTATCAAAACGTTGATTCCAACTTCGGGATGCTTGCTTCAATCCATAAATGGACCGTTGACGTTTGCATACCTTGTTAGCATCCTTAGGATCGACAAAACCTTTGGGTTGCATCATATACAACTCTTCATCAATGTCTCCATTGAGGAACGCTGTTTTGACATCCATCTGCCATATCTCATAATCATAATATGCAACGATTGCTAACATAATCCTCATAGACTTTAGCTTCGCTACTGGTGAGAAAGTCTCATCGTAGTCAACTCCTTGAATTTGTCGACACCCTTTTGCGACAAGTCGAGCTTTATATACAGTAACATTACCATCAGCATCTGTTTTCTTCTTGAAAATCCATTTATTCTCGACAGCCTTCCGGCCATCCGGTAAGTCCACCAAAGTCCATACTTGGTTTTCGTACATGGATCCAATCTCGGATTTCATGGCTTCTTGCCATTTATTGGAATCTGGGCTCATCATCGCTTCCTCATATGTCGCAGGGTCATCGGTGTTGTCCACCAACATGACACTCATAACGGGATCATACCAATCAGGAGTGGTACGAGTTCTCGTTGACCTGCGAGGCTCTGTAGCAACTACAACCAAAGTTTCATGATCATCATCATTAGCTTCCTCTCTTATTGGTGCAGGAATCACAGGAACTTCTTCCGGTGCTGCGCTACTCGCAAGTTCGACAGAAGGTTCGACAACCTCATCGAGTTCTACTTTCCTTCCAGTCACTTCTTTCGAGAGAAATTCCTTCTCTAGAAAGGATCCATTCTTGGCAAAGGAGATTTTGCCTTCGGATCTATGATAGAAGGTATACCCAATAGTTTCCTTTGGGTATCCTATGAAGACGCATTTTTCCGCTTTGGGTTCAAGCTTGTCCATCTGTAACTTCTTTACATAGGCTTCGCAACCCCAAACTTTAAGGAACGACAATTTAGGTTTCTTCCCAAACCATAATTCATACGGTGTCGTTTCAACGGATTTAGATGGTGCCCTATTTAAAGTGAATGCGGCTGTTTCTAATGCATAACCCCAAAATGATAGCGGTAAATCTGTAAGTGACATCATAGAATGAACCATAGCTAAGAGAGTTTGATTACGATGTTCAGACACACCATTACGCTGTGGTGTTCCCGGCGGTGTCAATTGTGAAAGTATTCCGCATTTCTTCAAATGCTCGCCAAACTCGTAACTTAGATATTCACCTCCACGATCAGAACGTAGAAATTTAATCTTCTTGTTACGTTGATTCTCCACCTCACTTTGAAATTCCTTAAACTTCTTGAAAGTTTCGGACTTATGTTTCATGAAATAGATATACCCATATCTACTCAAGTCATCCGTGAAGGTAAGAACATAACGATAACCACCGCGCGATGCTACACTCATTGGACGACACACATCGGTATGTATGATTTCCAATAAGTCCGTAGCTCGCTCCATCATACAAGAAAATGTAGTCTTAGTCATTTTACCCATCAGACATGCTTCGCATCTTTCAAGTGATTAGAAATCAAGTGATTCAAGAAGTCCGTCGGAATGGAGTTTCTTCATACGCTTCACTCCAATGTGACCAAGAAGACAGTGCCACATATAGGTCGAGTTATCGCTCAATTTCAAACGTTTAGCTTCAATGTTATTAATATGTGTATTTCCACTATCGAGATTCAATAAGAATAGACCATCTATCAAAGGTGCATGTGAATAAAACATATTAATCATATAAATCGAACAACCATTATTCTCGGACTTAAACAAGTAACCGTCTCGCAATAAACATGATCCCGATATAATGTTCATGCTTAACGCAGGCACCAAATAACAATTATTTAAGTATAAAACTAATCCCGATGGTAGATGAAGAGGTAGCGTGCCGACCGCGATCACATCAACCTTTGATCCATTTCCCACGCGCATCGTCACCTCGTTCTTCGCTAGCTTCCGTTTATTCTGCAGCACCTATTTCGAGTTACAAATATGAGCAACCGAACCAGTATCAAATACCCAGGCACCTACGAGTACTAGTGAGATACACATCAATAACATGTATATCAGATATACCTTTCTTCTTGATGTTGCCGTTCTTCAAATCTGCCAAGTACTTTGGGCAATTCCGCTTCCAGTGACCTTCTCCCTTGCAGTAAAAGCACTCAGTATCAGGCTTAGGTCCAGCCTTGGTCTTCTTTGTCGGTGCGGTAACTTTCTTACCATCCTTCTTGAAGTGTCCCTTTTGCTTAGACTTTCCTTTCTTGAATTTGGTGGTCTTATTGACCATCAACACTTGGTGCTCTTTCTTGATCTCCACTTCTGCAGATTTTAACATGGAGAAGAGTTCTGGCAACTGCTTGTTCATGCTTTGCATATTGTAGTTCATCACAAAGTTCTTGTAACTTGGTGGTAGTGATTGGAGGACACGGTAAATCCCCAAAGCATTAGGAATCACTATACCCAAACTTTGAAGTTTGTTTGCGTGCCCAGACATCTTAAGCACATGCTCACTGACGGAGCTACCCTCTTCCATCTTGCAGTTAAAGAACTTTCAGAAGCCTCGTAGCTCTCAACTGCCGCGTGAGTCTCAAAAATCAGTTTGAGTTCACGGATAATATCATGTGGGTCTGAATTCTCAAACCTTTTCTGAAGCTCGGATTCTAAACATACAAGATAGCACACTGAACTGTGGAGTACTGAGTCTTCTGAGCGAGGTAAACATTCTTTACTTCATCGGTAGCAGTAGCTGCAGGTGGGTCACCCAGCGGTGCATCCAGCACATAGGTCAAATTACCAGCATTGAGGACAATCCTCAAATTGCGGAACCAATCCGCGAAGTTGCTTCCATTGTTTTTCAACTTTTCTTTCTCTAGGAACGCATTAAAATTGATGGTAGGGGACGCCATTGATCTACAACATATTTGCAATAGTTTAGACTAAGTTTATGACAAATTGAGTTCTAGTTAATAGTTAAATTAATCTAGGTGAACTCCCGCTCAAAACAATATCCCTCACATTGTTTTAGTGATCACACGAACCAAATCCACCACATTAACACCGATCATCACGAGAGTTGATGTAGCTTCAATGGCGAACAATCGACATGTTCATCATATATACTATATGATTCATGCTTTACCTTTCGGTGATCCGTGTTCTGAGTCCATATCTGTACATGCTAGGCTCGTCAAGATCAAACCTTAGCTACCGCATGAGCAAATATGGCTTGCTCACGTTGTATACACTTGCAGAAACAACACCCGATCATCACGTGGCGCTTCGAAACAACAAGCTTTAACAACGGTGCTCACTAAGGATGAACACTTTAGAACTTGAAATTTATGTGCATGAGGGATCATCTTATAATGCTACCGTCGTTAACTAAGCAATACAAGATGCATAAAGGATTAACATCACATGTAATTCATAATATGTGATATGATATGACCTTTTATCTTTGTGCTTCCGATCTCCATCTTCAAGCACGAACATGATCTCCATCATCACCGGCATTGCACTGGTAGAGAACGCCCCATGCGTCCCGGTTGGTAAGGGCCATTAGTCCTGGTTGCCCAACCGGGACGGGGCAATCGGGACTAAAGCTCTAACCTTTAGTCCCGGTTGCCCCACCAACCGGGACAAATGGGGGGCACACGTGGCGGCATCAGAGCGCGAGGGGGGGGTGGAGCATTTGTCCCGGTTCGTAACACGAACCGGGACTAATAACCTGCTGCCGCGGCAGAGATTTGGCCCATTTCTCTGCCGCGGCAGAGAATTCATTTTGGCACATTTTGTTGCCGCGGCAGCATTTTCGCCACTTTTTGTGCCGCGGCAGAGAATTCATTTAGGTTGTTTTATTGTTTATTTAGTGTTTTGCACTTATCAATGAAGGAACCTTATATTACACAAGATCATCATGACAACATTTTACATTCAATACACGGATCGAGTTCATGCACTACATACAAAAGTTGCTATTCGATGCTACCGGCCAATTCCTTGAAAGTTGCTATTTTTACAATCCCTATTGTCTATACACAGCCGAATAGTATTCTCCTTTTGGGTCTAGGACTTCTGCATCCAAGAATCCCGCCAATTCCTCCTGTATTGCTCGTATGCGATCCTTTGGCAGAAGACCGTCCCGTAGACGTTCGATCTGATTTAAAAAAGGAGTCAGCCTATATGAATATGAAACTAAACACAATTTGATTGTAATTAAAAACTATAGAAATTGTTTACATACGTGGAGTTGCTCTAAATTTCTGCCCTTCTCATCGCACGTCTGCCGGATGAACTCGCATACATAGTATCCACATAGATTGTTACCTGGTCCCTGCGTCAGGCACTTTACGACAACAGAGTTCAATCAAAATAATAATCAAGCATGATAATAACTGTATCAAAACTAGAATCAAAGAGATGCGCGGATATAGCTAGTGGTGCTTACATCTAGTGGTTGAAATGTAAGCTCCTCTTTCCAAACACCCCTAGCCTTCTTGGTGAACCGTTTCCAAGCGCTGCCCGGCGTAGAAAACGAATAAAATAAGTTATTAAGTACTTGATATCATAAAATTCACGAACGTTGCCGATATAGTGTCGTAATGATTAGAATTACCGCTGGAGAAGTATCTGCATGTCCTACCACGTCTCAAGGGGTTTATGTTTCGAGTCCATGACTAGTACACGCCCTTTGTCAAGTTGAATGATTAACAGAATATAGTGGTACCTGCGAATGCAGAACTAATCAATTATATACTTAACATCGAGTAAGCGAAATAGAAAGTGTATACAAGACAATAACACTCACTGGAAGTTGTAAGGAAATAGTATTTCCCTTTTGGTTTCTTGAAACCTTAACGCGTGTACTATATTATCCTCCGTATCCTGGGGGCTTATTTTGAGATTAGCTTCATGAACCCAATATGGGTCAATGAAGCCAATGTCATAGATTTGTCCTCTGCTGCATTCGAGAATCTTCATTCTGCATATTAAAGTATGATTATATACATGCAATAAACAAAATAATATAGATGGAGACTAAGTTAATTACAGAATTAGTACTTACAGACAATAGGCACTCATGATCGATTTGTCCAAGGCGTCTTGATTGAATAATTGAAATAGTTCATCAAATTCAATGGATATCATGTCATCCTTATCTTTCCCATGATGCTTTTTTGTAACCCTCAGCACTATCCAGTTAGCCCCGGCCTTTGTGGCATGCAAGTACCAGTTATGCAATCTTCGCATTTTTGTTGGAAGATTGTTTACCTCCTCAGGTTTGACGAGAGGTTTTCCGTACTGGTATTGGTATGCTACTTCACTCACGGGGAAGAACTCTAACTGGGATAAGTACTGGGCAATACTCATACCTTGAGCAGCGGCAGCTTCTCCGTATTGTGCAACTACCTCTGGATCATACTGCTCTTCGGCCCCATATTTGCTCGACCCCACATTGGTTTGAGAAATCACCTTGAGAGGGGCGCAAGTCTGTTTTGCTTGTTCTCCGAGCTGGGCAACAGATTTCCCGCTTGCATCAGTACTGCTTCGAGGCTTTTTGTGCCGCATGTGACTTGAGGATAGAACGCTCATAGTCTGATGACAGCTTTGGCTCGGGTTGATGAAGAGTCTTTAGCATTTTCAACACTTTGGCTTTTTCTTATTTGGTGCTGGGGAACTCTGGCTCTTTCGGCCGCCTCAGCTTAGCGAAAAACGCTGTCGTTTCCGCATCAACGATCGCCGCAGTCTCCTCTTCAGTACAGTCATAAGCTCTCTTGGGAGGAACCGTTGGTACTTTTGGAAGAGGCTCTTGTTTACGTTTCGGCGATCGCTTACGACGCACAGTAGCGGTACGCTTACGCTTTTTATCCTGAGGCGCCGGCGATGGCTCCCGCGGCGATGGCTGCACCGGAGACGGGTGAGGCGACGGAGCCGGGTGAGGCGACGAAGACGGCTGCCGTGGCGGCGACGACCTCGCTGGAGACGGGTGAGGCGGCGGCGAAGATGGCCTTGGCGTGTGATTTCGAAGCACGATACAATCCTTCGGCCATAGAATGGTGACGTTTTTTGCGTCACCCAGCACAGTCACATCCCCTTCACCAGCAGGGTAGTGAAGATCCAAAACCTCAAAGGTGGGCATGATTTCATCCACGCCTACAACAGCGTAGCCCTCTGGAACCGGACGACTGTGGTAAGTTGGTGTGGGTCCAATTGGTAAGGCATAGCCGACCGCCACCTTCATTGATATGTTCACAACTTTGACATGTAGCTCGCAGTGTGTCATCTCTGTGATATCATCCACTGGGTAGCCAACATGAGCCATCGTCGGTGCATCATCGGCATCGCCATTGTCATCACCCGGGACCTCGGTGGAAGCCACACTGCTTTTTCGATTATTCGATAGGCCGGTAGCATCGAATGCAGTGTGCTGCTGAGATGGGCCGGTAGTACTTTGCTCTTTAAGTGAGTTAATTTCATCTTGTTGTTGCTTTAATCGTTCTTCAATTAAACGCATTCGCTCTTTCTGACTTTCTGCTTCAACTGCCGCCCTGTCCTTACTCCTCTGACGGCTTCTATCAGGATATTTCTTCCTCTCTTCGGGAAACCCAGTCCTCCATGATTGGGAGCCTATTGTGCCTCGTGTTCGTCCATCATGTTCCTTATTTCCAAGGGCAAGTGTGAGCTCATCATTCTCTCTATCGGGAATGAAGTCCCCATCTTTAACAGCCTTTACTGCTTTTCTCATCCTCTCGATTGGCAAGGGGTCTTCTTTATGTCGTATGTTATATATACACCTCCCTTCCGAGTCCAACGTGCCCCCATGCCCGTAAAACCAATTCCTTGCACGTTCTACCCAATCGTCTGTCTCTGGAGTGATCTTTTTAGCACGCAGTTCTTCCTCAAGTTTCTCCCACTTAGGAATGCCAGCCCTGTAGCCACCTTGCCCCATAGTATGGTGATACTTCTTGTTAGCAGCATTCAGCTTATTCTTTGCAGACATTTCCTTAGCTTTTTCCGATGTCTTGTATTCCACAAACTCAGCCCAGAATGGTTTTATCTTCTGAAACTGAGTCTTCTTGAAATCCGGAGTCTTCTCTTTCACGACATAGTCAAGGTGCAATCTTTTCTTCCAGTTGGTGAAACACTGGGCCATCTTCTTCAAAGCCCACTCCCTGACCTTAGCCTCCATGGCTCTCCCATGTTGTAAGGCGTCCTCAACTGGATCCTCCGCATTTGGATCCAGCTCTATCTTCGGTAGTTTGAAATTAACCATGAGCCTCTTCCACAGTAAATCTTTGGCGTGGTTAGGGACAAATAAACATGTTCCCTCTTCATCCGCTTTAGCAGGCCTATTCCAATTTCTAATGGTGATCGGGATTAAGTCCCTAACGATTACTCCGCATTGTGCCACAAATTTGGTTGCGACAACTTCGGGAGCTGTCGGTCTGCCGTCTTCAGCGACATCTTCGATCCTAAACCTCTCATGGTCTTGCAACTTTTTGGTTGGGCCTCGTCTGCTCTTTTCAGTATATTCCTTCGATCCGGAGGGCTAAAAGAAGAAAGATCATCGTTACTATTTCTATATAGATAGCAGATGATTAATTAATGAATTGATTTATATTACATGCACCTCGCCGGAGCGGTCGTCTTCTCGATTACACAAGGCATCGCCTTCTCCCTCGCGGAAGGCAACACCTTCAACCTCAAACAAGTTGTCTACTCCGGTAAAAAGAGGATCACCCTCACCGGAGTTGTTCAGAAACGTTGATACGTCTAAATTATCTTCCCCACGGATCACACCTTGGATCAACTCTTCCTTTTCTTCGTCTCTGACGTGTGGGTCCATATTTTCTGCATAGGTGGAAAAACGAATAAGTCAAAGCGGCTAAAGGAGAAAGTTACGAATAAGTCAAAGCGGCTAACGAATATTTTCCGGATCGAAGGTGAAACCCTAATATATACATACACAATAATAAAAATGAAGAGAAACCCTAAACCCTAAGGCTATGAGAGGGGAACATGAGTATAAGGCTACAAAAGGTCTTCGATCTATCTATGGTCTTGATCTCGGTCTTCAATCTCAATCTCGATATCGTATTCTACCGAGAAGAACCAAATCACCGGAAATAAAGGGAAACAATCAACACATGGCATCGATGCAATGCTCAAGCAATGATGATGATACGACAAGTTAATGTGCATTGGAATGTAACCCTAAAGCATTCTCGACAAGTTAATCGGGGTTCCGAGGGGCGCAAACCCTAACTCAAGGAACTCCGGAATCACCTGTTAGGGTTACTAGGGTGTTCTAATTAAACTTGTGATTTAATTAGATCTATCTATGGTCTTGATCTCGGTCTTCGATCTCGATCTCGATATCGTATTCTACCGAGAAGAACCAAATCACCGGAAAGAAAGGGAAACAATCAACACATGGCATCGATGCAATGCTCAAGCAATGATAATGATACGACAAGTTAATGTGCATTGGAATGTAACCCTAAAGCATTCTCGACAAGTTAATCGGGGTTCCGAGGGGCGCAAACCCTAACTCAAGGAACTCCGGAATCACCTGTTAGGGTTACTAGGGTGTTCTAATTAAACTTGTGATTTAATTAGATCTATCTATGGTCTTGATCTCGGTCTTCGATCTCGATCTCGATACCGTATTCTACCGAGAAGAACCAAATCACCAGAAAGAAAGGGAAACAATCAACACATGGAATCGATGCAATGCTCAAGCAATGATGATGATACGACAAGTTAATGTGCATTGGAATGTAACCCTAAAGCATGCTCGACAAGTTAATCGGGGTTCCGAGGGGCGCAAACCCTAACTCAAGGAACTCCGGAATCACTTGTTAAGGTTACTAGGGTGTTCTAATTAAACTTGTGATTTAATTAGATCTATCTATGGTCTTGATCTCGGTCTTCGATCTCGATATCGTATTCTACCGAGAAGAACCAAATCACCGGAAAGAAAGGGAAACAATCAACACATGGAATCGATGCAATGCTCAAGCAATGATGATGATACGACAAGTTAATGTGCATTGGAATGTAACCCTAAAGCATTCTCGACAAGTTAATCAAGGTTCCGAGGGGCGCAAACCCTAACTCAAGGAACTCCGGAATCACCTGTTAGGGTTACTAGGGTGTTCTAATTAAACTTGTGATTTAATTAGATCGGTCTTGATCTCGGTCTTCGATCTCGATCTCGATATCGTATTATACCGAGAAGAACCAAATCACCGGAAAGAAAGGGAAACAATCAACACATGGAATCGATGCAATGCTCAAGCAATGATGATGATACGACAAGTTAATGTGCATTGGAATGTAACCCTAAAGCATGCTCGACAAGTTAATCGGGGTTCCGAGGGGCGCAAACCCTAACTCAAGGAACTCCGGAACCAAGCGACCATGGTGTTGGCTTGTGGTGTGTAGGTGTTGGCTTCCTGTCGCGGCGGTTTCGATCCGGGAGCTTCTCTCCGGCGGCTTCTTGGCGGCTGATGCTTCGTCAACACGTCGGACTCAAGGGCAGTAGGGCTGCCGCTCCTTCGCTGCTTCGCCCTGTGTGTCGGTCGTCCCCTATGGCAAGGTGCGGGCCGATACCGGAGCTTCTTCGTCGATCTGGAGGAGGAAGAAGATGGTGGACTTGATTGCTTTTTCAAGTTTCTTTTAGGGTCCTCGGTGCTTATTTTCTGGGCCTCTGTGTAATTTTTATTTCTTAGGCCTCCTGTACTCCAGCGACATTATTGCAGCAATATATTTCGGGTGCTCTGCACCCGTAATCCGTTCAAAAAAAAATCAATCTAATTCGGGTGCTCTGTTTTGCCACCAGCAGCAGAGGGAGGGGGAGGACAGAGAGGCAGGGAGGGGCGGCGCCGTACCTGACGCGTGGCGGTAGGGGAAGGAGACGCGCGGCGGTGGGCGCGTCGTCGACGGGAAGCAGAGACGCGGGCGTGGCCGGCGGTCGTCGGGGGAAGGAGACGCGCGGGCGGCGCGGTCGTCGGCGCGCGGGAAGAGACGCGGGCGGCGGCCGGAGGCGGAGGCGTTGACGACGGAGCCGCTACGGGGAGCGCACGGCGGTGGCGGGGGCAGCCTGGCGGCGGTGGCGGGGGCAGCCTGGCGGCGTCGTCGTCGGCGAGGGCGCAGGCAGAGGCAGAGAAGTGAGTGGGGAAGGGAAGAAGAAGAGGAGGCACGGTTATAACTAAAGGGCCTTTAGTCCCGGTTCGTGGCTCCAACCGGGACTAAAGGTGCATACGTCCCGGTTGGAGCCACCAACCGGGACGGCTCTTCCGCCCCGGTTGGTGGCTCCAACCGGGACGTATTCCCCTGTTTTCAAATTTTTTCAGTTATTTTCTCTCTGTTCCCGCCTTATTTTTTATTTTGGGGTTTAAATTTGTAATGTTTTTTAAATGATAATTAATTTGGAATTTAGAAAAACTTTAAACATAAAAAGTGTTTGGATTTGAATAAATAATTCGAAACCATTTTCTGTTTTGAAAAATAATTAATGTAACCATTTAAAATATGAACCATTTACAATTAAAAATGAATTAACTTATATTTTTTAATATCAATTTGGAATTTAGAAAAACTTTAAATATAAGAAGTGTATGGATTTGAATAAATAATTCAAAAACATATTCTATTTTTAAAAAATAATTAATGTAACCTTTTAAAATGAATTAACTTATATTTTTGAATATTAATTTGGAATTTAGAAAAACTTTAAATATAAGAAGTGTATGGATTTGAATAAATAATTCAAAAACATATTCTATTTTTAAAAAATAATTAATGTAACCTTTTAAAATGAATTAACTTATATTTTTGAATATTAATTTGGAATTTAGAAAAACTTTAAATATAAGAAGTGTATGGATTTGAATAAATAATTCAAAAACATATTCTATTTTTAAAAAATAATTAATGTAACCTTTTAAAATGAATTAACTTATATTTTTGAATATTAATTTGGAATTTAGAAAAAATTTAACCATAAAAAGTGTTTGGATTTAAATAAATAATTCAAAAACATTTTCTGTTTTAAAAAATAATTAATGTAACCATTTAAAATATGAACCATTTACAATTAAAAATGAATTAACTTATATTTTTTAATATCAATTTGGAATTTAGAAAAACTTTAAACATAAGAAGTGTTTGGATTTTGGTGGTCTAACCGGCATTCTGAAATAGGACGGTAGCATTCTGAAACGGCATTTTGGTGGTTACTTCACAAAACGACCCGTTTTTTGCGCTCGGAAAATGGAAAAGGGATTTTCCGTGCGACAAAAAGGAAAACTTCCTCCTGCAACATTGTTCTACATACCAATGTCCACACACATGCATAATATGGGCACAACATCACAAACTATGCCGTGATTCAGCACATAACATCGATCATTTGGACCGAAAGCCATGAAACCTCGAACATGATAGGTCATTTTGTGAAGGTTTTTTCGAAACATGATCAATATAACAAGTCTGGTATTTTTCCTTTCAACTATGTAACATAATATGACACCACGCGAAGGATTTTCATTTTTCGGATTTTTTTTGAATTTATTATGCCCGTTTTGAATTATCTGAATTTCTAACTATGGTCGAACCGGTGTGCATGAAGATAGGGGACGGGCATCGTTAGAACTTGCATTGGATCTCTGAAGAAACCACATATTGCGAGTCTAAAAATGATTTTTTCAAAAAATCACGGGCGATAGATCATGTACCTGTAGTACAAACCGGACCCACTTCCTCCCGATTCGGTAGATATTTGTCCTTTTTACCCGGGATGGACGAAAAGGTTTGAGATGTACCGGTTGGGATATAGTCCATGTAAGGTGGTCTAGTATTTTAGGAAAATAGGACGGTAGCATTCTGAAACGGCATTTTGGTGGTTACTTCACAAAACGACCCGTTTTTTGCGCTCGGAAAATGGAAAAGGGATTTTCCGTGCGACAAAAAGGAAAACTTCCTCCTGCAACATTGTTCTACATACCAATGTCCACACACATGCATAATATGGGCACAACATCACAAACTATGCCGTGATTCAGCACATAACATCGGTCATTTGGACCGAAAGCCATGAAACCTCGAACATGATAGGTCATTTTGTGAAGGTTTTTTCGAAACATGATCAATATACCAAGTCTGGTATTTTTCCTTTCAACTATGTAACATAATATGACACCACGCGAAGGATTTTCATTGTTTGGGCTTTTTTTGAATTTATTATGCCCGTTTTGAATTATCTGAATTTCTAACTATGGTCGAACCGGTGTGCATGAAGATAGGGGACGGGCATCGTTAGAACTTGCATTGGATCTCTGAAGAAACCACATATTGCGAGTCTAAAAATGATTTTTTCAAAAAATCACGGGCGATAGATCATGTACCTGTAGTACAAACCGGACCCACTTCCTACCGATTCGGCAGACATTTGTCCTTTTTATCCGGGATGGACGAAAAGGTTTGAGATGTACCGGTTGGGATATAGTCCATGTAAGGTGGTCTAGTATTTTAGGAAAATAGGACGGTAGCATTCTGAAACGGCATTTTGGTGGTTACTTCACAAAACAACCCGTTTTTTGCGCTCGGAAAATGGAAAAGGGATTTTCCGTGCGACAAAAATGAAAACTTCCTCCTGCAACATTGTTCTACATACCAATGTCCACACACATGCATAATATGGGCACAACATCACAAACTATGCCGTGATTCAGCACATAACATCGGTCATTTGGACCGAAAGCCATGAAACCTCGAACATGATAGGTCATTTTGTGAAGGTTTTTTCGAAACATGATCAATATACCAAGTCTGGTATTTTTACTTTCAACTATGTAACATAATATGACACCACGCGAAGGATTTTCATTGTTCGGGTTTTTTTTGAATTTATTATGCCCGTTTTGAATTATCTGAATTTCTAACTATGGTCGAACCGGTGTGCATGAAGATAGGGGACGGGCATCGTTAGAACTTGTATTGGATATCTGAAGAAACCACATATTGCGAGTCTAAAAATGATTTTTTCAAAAAATCACGGGCGATAGATCATGTACCTGTAGTACAAACCGGACCCACTTCCTCCCGATTCGGCAGACATTTGTCCTTTTTACCCGGGATGGACGAAAAGGTTTGAGATGTACCGGTTGGGATATAGTCCATGTAAGGTGGTCTAGTATTTTAGGAAAATAGGACGGTAGCATTCTAAAACGGCATTTTGGTGGTTACTTCACAAAACGACCCGTTTTTTGCGCTCGGAAAATGGAAAAGGGATTTTCCGTGCGACAAAAAGGAAAACTTCCTCCTGCAACATTGTTCTACATACCAATGTCCACACACATGCATAATATGGGCACAACATCACAAACTATGCCGTGATTCAGCACATAACATCGGTCATTTGGACCGAAAGCCATGAAACCTCGAACATGATAGGTCATTTTGTGAAGGTTTTTTCGAAACATGATCAATATACCAAGTCTGGTATTTTGCGAAACATGATCATTGTTCGGCACACATTTAGTCCCGGATGTAGTCACAAACCGGGACTAAAGGGATTGCGGCAGAGTGGGCCAGACAACACTAATAATAGGGGTGAGTGTCGACATTATGTAGTGCGGCTTGTACCTTGTCCCGGATGGTGTCACCAACCGGGACTAAAGATGAACCTTTAGTCCCGGTTGGAGACACCAACCGGGACTAAAGATGAGTCAGCACTAATAATAGGGGTGAGTGTCGACATTATGTCGTGAGTGTCGACATTATGCCGAGCTGCTTGTACTATAAATATGCATCCTTGTGAGTCCAGTCCTCCAGCCAGTTTGAGGCATCTCCAAGATGGTTTTCGAGAGCAGGGACACCACTGCGGCCAGTTTCAGGGAGATGCCGACGGAGCCCAGTCCTCCGGCATCTCCGAGAAACTGGTCATAGAGGCACTCCCTAATATGTGAAATTAGTTAGCTCCTAGGCGTATTGATCTAGTTAGTGAAGTTACAAGCTGCAAGATGGTTTTCGAGAGCAGGGACACCACTGCGGCCAGTTTCAGGGAGATGCCGACGGAGCCCAGTCCTCCGGCATCTCCGAGAAACTGGTCATAGAGGCACTCCCTAATATGTGAAATTAGTTAGCTCCGAGGCGTATTGATCTAGTTAGTGAAGTTACAAGCTGCAAGATGGTTTTCGAGAGCAGGGACACCACTGCGGCCAGTTTCAGGGAGATGCCGACGGAGCCCAGTCCTCCGGCATCTCCGAGAAACTGGTCATAGAGGCACTCCCTAATATGTGAAATTAGTTAGCTCTGAGGCGTATTGATCTAGTTAGTGAAGTTACAAGCTGCAAGATGGTTTTCGAGAGCAGGGACACCACTGCGGCCAGTTTCAGGGAGATGCCGACGGAGCCCAGTCCTCCGGCATCTCCGAGAAACTGGTCATAGAGGCACTCCCGCTCCAGCCACAAAATGGGACTAACACTCAAGACATTTATTAATATTAAAAACTGAGACTACAAAACCGGGACTAAAGGCCACAAACCGCGAAAGATATCCTTCGGTCAAGCCACAAACCGCGAAAGACATGAACTAGAGTTACATAATATGAGCATGAACTTCTTGGCATATGTCATTCCTTATGACCGCTTCAGACGTAACCATGGAGCATCTTCTTTACTTAACGGAATGCTTGGGTCAGTTTTCACTGTGAAGGGCGGAATTTCATCAAACTTATTATAATCTTCTGACATGTCTGTCTTATCCTCGATTCCCACGATGTTTCTTTTCCCTGAAAGAACTATGTGACGCTTTGGCTCATCATATGATGTATTCGTTTGCATATTTTTTCTTTTTTCGGTTTGGAGGACATGTCCTTCACATAGAAAACCTGAGACACATCATTGGCTAGGACGAATGGTTCATCTCTATAACCAAGATTGTTGAGATCCACTGTTTTCATTCCGTACAACTGGTCTATCTTTACCCCTTCCCCATTCAGGTTGACCCATTTGCAGCGAAACAAAGGGACCTTAAAAGAGACTCCATAGTCTAGTTCCCATATCTCCTCTATGTAACCATAATATGTGTCCTTTTGTCCATTCTCGTCTATTGCATCAAAGCGGACACCACTATTTTGGTTGGTGCTCTTTTTATCTTGGGCGATCGTGTAGAATGTATTCCCATTTATTTCGTACCCTTGGAAATTCAATACAGTAGAAGATGGTGACGCGGCCAACAAGTATAGCTGATCTCCAACAGTGGTGTCATTCAAGAGATGTGTCCGCATCCAACCACCGAAAGACTTCATGTGTTCATCTGTAATCCATGATTCAGGCTTCCCCGGGTTTTTGGAGCGTACAATATTCTTGTGTTCCTCGATATACGGAGCTGCCAAGGTGGAATTATGTAGAACTGTGTAGTGTGCTTTAGTGAAAGAATCCCCGTCCCTACATATCATTGCTTTCTTTCCCAGCGTGCCTTTTCCACTTAGTCTTCCCTCATGCCGCGAGTCAGAAACATCAATCGGCTTAAGGTCAGGAATAAAGTCAACACAAAACTCAATGACCTCCTCTGTTCCATATCCCTTGGAGATGCTTCCTTCTGGTCTAGCACGGTTATGAACATATTTCTTTAAGACTCCCATGAACCTCTCAAAGGGGAACATATTGTGCAGAAATACCGGACCGAGAATGGCAATCTCTTCCACTAGATGAACCAGGAGATGCGTCATAATATTGAAGAAGGATGGTGGGAACACCAATTCAAAACTAACAAGACATTGTACCACATCCTTCTGTAACCTTGGCAGAATATCTGGATTGATTACCTTCTGAGATATTGCATTGAGGAATGCACACAGCTTCACAATGGGTACTCGAACATTTTCCGGTAGAAGCCCCCTCAATGCAATCGGAAGCAACTGCGTCATAATCACGTGACAGTCATGAGACTTCAGGTTTTGGAACTTTTTATCTGCCATATTTATTATCCCCTTTATATTAGATGAGAAGCCCGACGGCACCTTGATACTGTAAAGGACTTCAAAAAAGATTTCCTTCTCTGCTTTGGTAAGAGCATAGCTGGCACGACTTAAGTGACGCCCTTTATCCGTCTTGTTATCTGTATGCATGTTCTTTGGGTCTTTCATAATTTGTTGGTCCTCCCGTGCTTCAGGTGTATCTTTTGTCTTACCATACACGCCTAGGAATCCTAGCAGGTTCACGCAGAGATTCTTCGTCACGTGCATCACGTCGATTGAAGAGCGGACACGCAGGACTTTCCAATATGGCAGCTCCCAAAATATAGATTTCTTCTTCCACATGGGTGCGTGTCCTGTAGCGACGTCGTTCGGAACTGATTGACCGCCGGGACCCTTTCCAAATATTACTTCTATGTCCTTGACCATACCAAATACATCATCACCAGCAGGGAGTTCAGGCTTCTTCCGGTGATCTGCCTCACCTTTAAAATGCTTGCCTTTCTTTCTTACGGGATGATTGGTCGGAAGAAATCGTCGATTCGCTAGGTACACAACCTTCTTGCATTTATGCAAATATGTACCTTCGGTCTTATCTAAACAGTGGGTGCATGCCTTATATCCTTTGTTTGTCTGTCCTGAAAGGTTACTAAGAGCAGGCCAATCATTGATGGTTACGAATAACAACCCTCGTAGATTAAATGGCTCCTGTTTGTTCTCATCCCACGCACGTACACCTGGTTTGCCCCACAACTGTAAGAGTTCTTCAACTAATGGCCTAAGGTACACATCAATGTCGTTGCCCGGTTGCTTCGGGCCTTGGATGAGCACTGGCATCATAATGAACTTACGCTTCATGCACAACCAAGGAGGCAGGTTGTAGATACATAGAGTCACGGGCCAGGTGCTGTGACTGCAGCTCTGCTCCCCAAAAGGATTCATGCCATCCGTACTTAGACCAAACCATAAGTTCCTTGCGTCACCTGCAAAGTCTGGGAAGTCTCTCTCGATTTTTCTCCACTGTGACCCATCAGCAGGGTGTCTCAACTCCCCGTCTTTCTTACGGTCTTCTTTGTGCCATCGCAACAACCTGGCATGCTCTTTGTTTCTGAACATGCGTTTCAACCTTGGTATTATAGGAGCATACCACATAACCTTAGCAGGAACCCTCTTCCGGAGGGGCTCTCCCTCAACATCACCAGGGTCATCTCGTCTGATCTTATACCGCAACGCGTTGCATACCGGGCATTTATCTAAATTCTCATACTCCTTACGGCGGTAGAGGATGCAGTCATTAATGCATGCATGTATCTTTTGCACATCTAATCCCAGAGGACAGAGAGTCTTCTTTGCTTCGTAGGTACTCTCGGGAAGTTCGTTATGTTTTGGAAACTTCGGCTTCATTATTTTCAGCATCTTTTCAAATGAGGAGTCAGTTAGACCACACTCTGCCTTCCATCGCAACAATTCCAGTGTGGTACCGAGCTTTGTGCTGCCATCTTCACAATTTGGGTACAACAATTTCTTGTGATCTTCTAACATGCCCTCTAACTTAAACTTCTCATTTTCTGTTTCACAGTCTCGCTTTGCATCAGAAATGACCCTACCAAGTTCATCAGCGGGCTCATCTGATGCCCGTTCTTCACCTTTTTTCTCTCCATTGTCTTCCATAGCAGTATCACCGTATTCAGGAAACATATGATGATAGTTGTTATCATCATCTTCTTCTTCACCATCTTCCATCATAACCCCTCTTTCCCCGTGCTTGGTCCAACAATTATAGTTGGGCATGAAACCTTTCATAATCAGGTGGCCGCGAATGATTTTCGAGGAAGAGTACTCCTTGTTGTTCCGACATTGAACACATGGACAACGTATAAATCCATTCTCTTTGTTTGCCGTAGCCACATCGATAAATTTATCCACGCCTTTGATATACCCGGCTACCCGCCAGTCACCGTACATCCATTCCCGACCGTTCATCTGCATCATATAAGTAAGTTTATCAAAAAACAGGACATCATAAATAGTGAAATAACCAATTCACACCGACACATGAATTGTATCAATGACCTAGAAAAGATAGGATTGCTAACCTCGATCGAGGGAAATAAAGAGGAGAAAGCTCAAGTGCGTCTCGGACACCTTCTATATTTTTGTTCTATGAGAAATTCAACTGGATTTTTCACTCAAACATTTCAACAAACACCTTCAATGCATGCATGAGAAAAAACTAGCACACACCCTCACACCTTACACCATTCGAAAAAACAGAGTGGAGGCAGAGGGGGCTGGGGCGTTGCATTTATAGAGGGCAAGGGGTCTTTAGTCCCGGTTGGAGCCAGCAACCGGGACTAAAGGTGCGTGCCACGCCACGTGGCTGTGGCCAAACCTTTAGTCCCGGTTGGTGGCTCCAACCGGGACGCATGCCCCCTTACCAACCGGGACCCATGCCCCCTGGCCCCGTGCCCGCTCCAACCGGGACGCGTGCCAGCATTAGTCCCGGTTGGTGGCGCAACCGGGACTAATGCTCCCAGGGGTGGCGAACGGATGGCCCTTTTTCCTCTAGTGTTGCATCAAGGTCAATGACGCTGCTCCATGATTGTCGTCCACCAGCTTCAACTATTACAACTACTTTGAATAGACACTCGGGTCTTAACGGAAATTAAAGACAACCATATGGCTCCTGCCGGTTGCCAACTTACAATAAGGAACATTGCATACATCAAATATAATCACAATCATGGCCATATCACATCACAGCAGACCCCTGCAAAACAAAGTTAGACGCCTCTAATTTCTTTGCATATTTTACGTGGTTTGGGGATTTCAATAAGTGTCAATCTAACTTACGAACAAGAACCACAACGTTGATGTTTGAACTATCAAGTGCCTGTTGTAAATTGGATCTATACTATAATGGGAGAGACAGACACCCGCAAAGCCACTTATGCAATACAAGTTGCATGTTGATCGTGGAGCAAGTCTCATGAACGATGTCATGTAAGGTTAGCCCAGGCCGCTTCATCCCATCATACCGCAAGATGCAAAGTACACAAGAAGCAATTGATAATAAAAGCACCACCGCCCACAATGACCATTATGTTCTACTCGTGCAACAGATCTACATATAGACACGGCTCTGATACCACTGTAGGGGTTCGTAGCATGGAAAACAAAATTTTCTACCTCATACAAACAAACAAGCCAAGATCTATCTACTAGATTGTAGCAACGAGTCGATGGAATAACTCACCCTCGATGATTCAAAACTGTTTAACGAGAGCGGATTCTCGTGGGTGATGTAGTCGTACTCTTGCCGATCTCAAGATCGCGTAGACGATCCTTCCGGCACTGCGTTCCGGCAGCGCTCCCGCAGTCGGTCACACGTTCGGTACTCGATGAAGACCTTCCTCTCCCTTGTTCCAGCAGGCAGCGGAGGTTGTAGCACTCTCCTCGCGATTCCGGCAGCACGACGGCGTGGTACCAGAAGTAGAGGGGAGATCTCGCAGGGCTTCGCCTTAAGCCGGAGCAAGTATGGTGGACTATGAGAGAGCCTCTGTGATCTAGGGTTTAGACACACCAAGGAGGAGAGGCTAGGCCGGCGGCTAGGGCAAGGGGATTCCCTAACTCGGCGGCTAGGGTTTAGCCCTAGGCGGCGGCAGCAGGAGGTGGCGGCGCCGGTGGCTTGGGGCTAGGGTTTGCAGGGTGCAAGGTGTGTGCTTGGAGGGGCAGCCCTGCCCCTCCTTATATAGGTGGAGGGGGCCGACCAAGGGGAGGGGAGTCCCTCCCCAACTCGGCTTCCAAGGCCGGCGGTGGAGGGAGAGGGACTTCCTCCCCAAGTAGGTTTCCTACTCTCCCTCCACCAAGCAAAATAGCCGTTTGACTTTTCAAATTGGCGTTTGACTTTTCAAACTAGAATTTGATTTATCCCTTTATTTTGCTCAGCGATGACACCTAGGACATGATGCAACCATTCCAACTTGTTATGACACATTCATGTACCCTTCCCCTCCGGAGTGCCGGACATTCCGGAACCTTCTAGAACATTCCCGATGAAAACACCGGAACCATTCTCCAACCCCGAAACAGGACTTTCCTTATATGAATCTTATTCTCCGGACCATTCCGGATCTCCTCGTGATATCCCGGATCCCATCCGAGACTCCGAACAACATTTGGTCTCTTACTCATCATTCCATAACTACTCAACAACATCGAATCCTTAAGTGTGTCTCCCTACGGTTCGTGAATTATGCGGACATGATCGAGACACTTCTCCGAACAATAACCAATAGAGGAATATGGAAATTCATATGGCTCCCACATATTTCTACGATTACTTTGCGATCGAATGAACCACTTACATATGATACCAATTTCACTTTGTCTCACGATAGTTTACTTATCCGAGGTTTTGATCGTCGGTATCTCTGCATACCTAGTTCAACCTCGTTACCGATAAGTACTCTTTTCTTGTTCCCGTAATATGTGATCCCTTGTGATCTAGTCACATGCTTGCAAGCTAATTGGATGACATTCCACCGAGAGGGCCCAGAGTATATCTATCCATCATATGGATGGACAAATCCCACTCTTGATCCATGTGTCTCAACCAATACTTTCCAAACACTCAATGCCACCTTTATAGCCACCCAGTTACGGTGTGGTGTTTGATGTCATCAAAGCATCCTTCCGGTGATGGTGATAAGCATGATCTCATTGTCGAAGGAATTAGGTTACTATGTATCAGAAATCATATAGCAATTGAACTATTAAAATGACTTGATATTTATGCTATGCTTATCTATAGGAGTATGTCCATCATATCATTCTCCTAACGATATGACCTTGTTGTTAATAACATCTCAATGTTCATGATAGGGAAACCACAATCATTTATTAACCAACAAGCTAGTATTATGAAGAGGCTTTACTAGGGACTTCAATTTAAGTTTACAAATCACACAAGTATTAATGTTTCCTTGTTAATACTGTTATAGCATGAATGTAAACATTTATCATAAACACAAAGATATAATAATAACTACATTTATTATTGCCTCTAGGGCATATCTCCAACAGATATCAAAATCAAGACTCAAGATGGTGACAGGCACTCTAGGACCATGAGACTCAGGAAGGACAAATAAATTTGATGATGAAGGGTAGGAGTACGGATAATTATCTGTACAGGCTTCATGTGAGCAACATTCCAGGTGGATCTGAAAAGGAGCAGGACAAGACGACATGTTTAGTTCAGCAACCAAGTCCTATGATGACCCAATGTCCGACTCATGTGAGTGAGCAATAAAACAACCAAGTCCAACATACCCATGTGTTCGCGCGAAGATGATGCCATCAAGACAGTGACATATGTGGGAATGTGAAGTTCCTTAAAGTTGTGTCTGAATATATTTATATTTTTTTTGGAAATGAGCATTATTACTTAAAACT
The DNA here is from genome assembly GCA_910589765.1 of Avena atlantica. Taxonomy (NCBI): domain Eukaryota; kingdom Viridiplantae; phylum Streptophyta; class Magnoliopsida; order Poales; family Poaceae; genus Avena; species Avena atlantica. The sequence goes on from OU342734.1 coordinate 76,622,877, forward strand.
TTATTTACATCCGGCCTCTGCATAACTAAAATGCACACAACCGATCAATCCACAGGACTAGAGAACAAAGTAAGAAGAACAACATTACAAAAAAGATTTTAAAACAAACAGCCTCGAGCTATGGCAGATCGATCCGCAATTCACGCGGCCATTCATGTCTGGAGAAAATATCCATTGTCGTGTCCTCCAATCGCGTACACCCCTCCGCTAATAAGTCATGAAACCCCATATGTTGGAGCATAGTCCATAATCGGAGAATAGTCGTGGTCCGATAGATAACCTGTAGGGAAGAATACACAATGTTATTAAAAATCTTGTCATTTCTACATAGCCAAAATGCAAATAATGGCAAGAGCTCCCACCCTAAACAAAGTCCTGTACTTATCATCTATCCCATGCAACCAGTTATCAAATACATTGGCCACCAAACATGGGGGAGATAAACCAGAGTCTTATTGAATGATTGACCATATAGAACAAGAAAATTTACACTAGAATAAAAAATGACGGATTGTCTCATCATGATAACAAAAAACGCATTATGTACTTCCATGCCAATTCCTCTTAACAATATTAACTTTTGTAAGAATTACCCACTTATAGAGATATCAAGCGAATATCTTTGTTTTAGGGGTATTTCCATCTTCCAAATTTTACTATTATCATCGACTGGAATATCAGGTTGAATCAAGGCTCTATACATGGAGTCAACTAAAAATTTATGACTCTCTAGTAATTTCCATTTGAACTCATCCACACCCTCCGACAGTTGTATCGTGGATAATCGTAATAAAAGATTATTTCAAGATACAAGTATAGGATCTACGAGACTTCTTCTAAAGGACACATTAGGAGGATTAGATTCTATTACTATTGAAAGTGTATCCCCTTTGTTCCTAACAATCAAATATAGAGCTGGATATTTTTTGTGAAGAGAAGTTTGGCCAAGCCACTTATCTACACAGAATCTAATATGCGATCTATATTTAATATTGAAAATACCAAAATGGAAGAAATGCTTTTTGGACGCCATTAGTATAGCCAAAAAGTGTGAATCACCGGGTTTTCAAACCACTTGAGACAGCTTTGAATCCAACATATTTCCTCCATATGATAGTTTGCCAGACACCATCTTCTATGAGTAGTTTGAAAAGCCATTTACCCAGAAGCATGGTATTTTTTACTTACAAATCATGTATGCCAAGTCCACCATATTCTTTTGATCGATAAACCACATTCCATCCAGCCAGTTGATATTTCTTCTTTTCACTATCCCCTTTCCAGACGAATCTTGACTAGAATCCAATTTATTTAAGACACCTTTTGGTAACTGGAAAAACAAGATTACCATGTTGGTGAGTACTGAATTTATAAGAACAAGTCTTCCACCAGGGGATAGAAATTTACCTATCCAACTATTAAGAGATTTTTGGAGTCTACCATCTACAAGTTTCCATTTAGCAATTATGAGACGCCGATAGTGAATCGGTATTCATAGATAATTGATTGGAAATTTCTTCTAGCCATAGCCGAATAATTTAGCATATAGGTGGGCCTCATTTTGAGCCTCGCCAAAACAATACAAATCACTCTTATGAAAGTTAATTTTCAATCTAGAGAGTTGCTCGAATGCTGATGGTATTAATTTCAGATTCTTAGCTTTCTCCAGATCGTGTTACATAAATAGAATAGTATCATCAGCGTATTGCAGAATAGAGAGTACGCCATCAACAAGATGGGGAACTAATCCTTCAATTTGGCCACCAGTCTTGGCCCTCTCGATAAGGATAGCCAACATATCATCCACTATACTAAATAGTATAGGCGATAATGGATCCCCCTGCCTCAGACCCTTCTTGGTCTGGAAGTAATTGTCAGTGTCGTCGTTTAATTTTATGGCAACACTACATCCATACACAAAGGATTGTATGAGAACATGCCACTCCTCTAATAAAGCTTTCATATGGAGTGTTTGATGGAGGAAAGACCAATTAACTTTGTCATACACCTTCTAAAAGTCAAACTTAAACAATACACCATTTAGTTTTTTTAGTGTAGTTCATGGATTGTTTCATGCAGGATTACTACACCATCTAGGATGTTTCTTTCTTGCATGAACGCAGTTTGAGAAGGACGGATAACATGATCAGCCACTGAATTTAGTCTAATCATCGCAACTTTTGTGAAAAATTTAAAACTAACGCTAAGAAGACAGATTGGACAATATGGTTGTATATGTTTTGAATTATTAACCTTTGGCAATAATATTATGTTGCCAAAATTTAATCTAAAAATATCCAGTTGATCGACTTAGAAAAAACCAAACAAATCCATCAGGTCCACCTTGATAACTTTCTAGAATTTTTGGTAAAATTTTGCTGGGAAACCATCCGGCCTGGCGCTTTGTTATGTTCCATTTGAAAAATAGCTTTCTTGACCTCCTCCTCCTCCTCCATGTAAGAGGCAGTTAGTAAGTTGTTTTCCTTAATAGATACTTGTGAGAAAGATTTGGGGGGTCTTTTGTCTAGCACATGAGGTGGTGTGCTAGATATCCCAAGTTCGAATCTCTCCTTCTCCTATATATGAGTAGTGTCTAGTTCCTCCTAGACACTCTTTCATCTTTTTTTAATAGATCCTTCTGGGGTATCCTCCGTTTGGGACTCATCCATAGAAAAAGTGTTTTCCCGAGGTGCCCCAAACAAGGATTTGTAATAACTTGCAATATAAGACTTTAGTTGCTCCTGTCCCTCAATCATACCCTCATCCTGATTTAGAGAGTGAATAAATTTCTTCTTATGCTTGCCATTGGCAATAGAATGGATTTATCTTATATTTGAATCTCCTTCTAGAATAAATTTTGCTTTAGAGCATTGGTACCATTTGAGTTCCTCCTCTCGCAATAGTCGGACTATCTCCGCATTCGATTGGATTTTAATCTCAATCTCTTGTATAGATAATGGCCTGACTTCCGCAGAAGCTTCTATGTCAACAATGATAGATGAACGACGTATTTTCTCTTTCTTAATAATTCATACAATGTGTCTATCCCAACATCGAAGGAACTTACATAAAGCACACATTTTATTATTCCATCGTTGTATAGGCTTTTGAATGGTAATAGGTTTTTCCCAAATAGCCTTCACTATCTCATAGAAACCATCACGAATCATCCAGCCAAGTTCAAATTTGATCTCATTCTTAGATTTTTGTGGAAGTACTCCAACAGATAAAAGTAACGCATCATGATCTGACAAAGCACGCTATCTAGTTTTTTGTATGTTGGCTCTGGGAACTTCTCTTCCCACTCGGTATCCATAAGCACTCTATCTAGTTTTTCGAATGTTGGCTCCGGGAAGACTAGTAGCCCAAGTAAAACGTCTCCCTAACATGGTAACCTTTCTTAAGTCCAAGCTGTCTATGACATCATTAGACAGGAAATGCTAATGTTTTTCAAAACGGCCCCGACTATTCTCATGAGCAACTCTTAGAAAATTGAAATTGCCACCTATAAGAATAGGATATAGATTGTCTTTTGCCAGATTCACCAACTCACATAAAAATTCATCCTTATGGACATCATGGGCGTATCCATAAATAGCGACTAGAGACCATGTGAAATCATTAGCCTTGTTCTATATATGGAGTTTTATGAAAAATCTCCAATCGAACTAGCTAAGACTTCCATAGTCTCATCTCGGACACCTAACAGGAACCCCCCGGATCTACCACATGGTGGATGTGATATCCACGTAAAGTTCACTCCACCATAAAGGCGATTGAGCAGGGCTTTTGAAAAATCACATCTACCAGTCTAAGAAATACCCAAAAATCCAACTTATAGTCTCTCACACAATCGGCAAAGAACAAATGTTTAGCCAAGTTCCGAAGACCTCTTCTATTCATTAAGAAATTATAGAAAATTTGGATACATGGGGTATCTTATGAGACTTCTGGCTCTTTGATGCATGAACAGAAGCTTTAAGCTCATACAAAGAACCAAGCCCAGTCTCATCAAATTCCACCTCCGACACTTCACCAACTAAGTGAGAGAGGAGTTGACCATCTATTGTGGCATGCAACTCCTCCTCCTTCATTGGTGAAGAATCAGGAACAACAACGACCTTAGGAGTAACCGTTAGACGGTCATCCTCTATGTGACTTAAAACATTAGAGGAAAAAATAACTTCCTTTATAGAGCTACCCAAGCTAACACCAACATTGGCCAACTTAGAACTAATAATATGGGTAGAAAAATAAAGGAAGGATTTAGAAGGACTCATTATACCGGGTGAATCTAAATTCTTCTTGGCCTTATGACGCATTGCCTTGACCAAAGAATCTTCATCCGTAGCCGATGCACTAGAGGAATCAACCCCGTGGTGAGTGCTCCTCATGAACGGTGTACCACCACCCTGTAGGGTTCGCAGCATAGAAAAAAATTTCCTACGATGGGAACAACTATGTACCAAGATCTATCTACTAGATACAAACAACGTGCGGATGTATATCCATAGAGAACATACCCTTGAAGACCGAAAAAGCCTAACGAGTTCAAACTCGTGGTTGATGTAGACGATCTCTTGACAATCTCAAGATCGAGAGGAAGTCCTTAGCACCGCAACTTAGCGGCGCATCGATGCTCGCACACACGTCCGAGGCACCGACCAACCTCCGCCTCCTCGCTCCAGCGATGCAGCGGAAGCACAGCTCTTTCTTGCCGAAAATCCATCAAGAACATATATCTCTCTAGTCCGAGACCATGGGGTATAAATACTATAGGGGGAGACAGATCCTTCACGAGGAGGTGTGAGTGAGAGAGAGGGAGGGGGCTCCTTTTATAGGGAGAGGGGGGCACCCAAGGGGATATGCGCCCAGCCATGGGGCTTCCCCCCTCCTTTCATTCATGTAGGTGAACACTCCACTCACACAAATTCCTTTCAATTCCCTCCACTCAAAAACCCACTCAAATTCCCATTAAATTTCCACCAAATTTAATACAAACTCTCATTAAATAAAACTCCTTTTATTTATTCAGAATTTTTTCGATTACTTTAATGACAAACATTCTCATATAACCCCTTGCTAGTATTTAATTTCACATGCAAAAATACTTTCTGCAATTTCACCCGAAAAACCATTTCGATATCTAGTGAAATAAATTCATGCGCTTTTTATTCTTTCCAGCATGAAACTTTTGCTCCAAATGGATGTCAGTGTCTCTTAAGTGTGTCACCCTAAGGTTCGTGAATAATGCGGACATGATCGAGACCCCTCTCGGATCAATAATCAGAAGCGATATCTGGAGACCCATACTGACTCCCACACATTCAGCGATGACTTTCTTGTGATCACGAGAACCTTTTATGCTAGTATCTTAATCCCTTTTTTCCCGATATATTACATGTTCGAGATTCGATCATTAGTATATCCATACCTAGTTTGATCTCATTACTGACATGTACTCTTTTCTCGTTCTCGTGATATAACATTCTAGTGATCAAATCACTTGCTTGCAAGCTAATCAATTGTCACATCCCAAGATTTTCCAAATCTTGTAATGTGAAAATAAAAGAATAAAATAAAACTTTGCTTAAATTTCAGAGCCAGAAGAAACTTTTTGAATTCAATTGGAACTTCAGACCCATTTGAATTAAAATAAACCTAAAGGGATTTAAAAAGATAAACATTTAATAAAAGAAATTAAAAATGTTTTGGAATTACTATTATTGGATCCTTTAATAAAAGATTTGGTTTTCAAAAGAAAAGGTGGATTTATAAATAAAGATTATTCAATAAGGCCAAAAATTAAACCCTGACCAAACCCTGGGAATTAAAACATTTAGATTTGAATAAAAATAACAAAGGTTTATTTAAAATAAAATAATAAGAAATTAACATCAAATTTTATTCAAATAAAAGGTTTACCATTTTAATTAAAACATCAAAACTTATTAGATTGTTTTAAATAGGTTTTTCAAGTATTTTTTTTATTTTCTAATAAAACCTAATAAAGTGTTTTGGCTTTATTTTAGATTTCAAATAAATATCTCAAATAAAATAAATCCTATTTTGAAATTAATAATGAAAGTCTATTATATTAGTTAATAATGGACACTAAAATAAAAGGATATTTTGTTTTAAACAAATATCCAAGTATCATTTATTTCCAAATAAAACCTACTGATTTGTTCTGAAAATATTGGATTTAAAATGGTGATTTTATCAAATAAATCAAACCCTATTAAAAATAAATAACTAAAAGTACATTTTATTTAATTAATGAATGGATCCTAAAATGAATTAAAATATTATTTTATTTTAGAATTTTGGTATTTGATACTGAACAGAATCAAGTTCAAAAGTTGTGAAGTGTGATGTTGGTTTGAATTTATTTGGTTGATTGAATCATGTGTTTGAATAATCAAATCAGAAAATAAAATAGAAAAGAATAAAACAAATAGACAGAAAAAAAGAGAGGAAACAGACCAGCCCAACAAGGCCCAGCCCAACAGTCCCACGGCCCAGATTCCCCTCCCCCGAAGCGTTACTTTTCTCACCCCAGAAGCAACCCACGCAGACACCGACTGGTGGACCTCTCCCCCACTCTTTTCCCCACTGACCAGCGGACCCCACACCTACTGCTCTTCTTCCCCACCCCGCGGACTGGTTCTTTCCCTCTCCTCGCCGTTGCAGACATAAATTCTCGGCTTGATTACGCCTTAACGCGACGACCTTTACTCGCAGTGATCGCACACCTTAAAGCGCCAGCCTCCCCTCTCTCGTTTCCCTCAGACCCCTCCCTCAGGCGCGCCTCCAGGCCGAAGAATTTTGCCAGACACTTCCCTGTCTCCGACGACCTTCCTCGCCAAAATCCGACCAGCCCACACCACCCCGAGCCTCCCCGAGCACCCTGGAAGCCTCCCCACTCCCAGACCTTCCTCCCCGTACCACCCATTTGACCGCGGGCGCCCCAGAGCCTCGGCTACGACAAACTTCTGAGCGCCGCCGTCTGTCTCGCCCCCGACGAGCTCCTCCGGTAATTCCAGACCACCCCGACCCCTCTCGTTCACGCACACGCCTTCTTCGTGTCCTTGCGCTCCTGACCGTGTGCCTCGTTTGTCTCCGGGTGATTCCTAGCTTCGTCTTCAACTTCGACCAGAGCCGTCCGTCGCCAGTACCATCTCCGGCGAGCAATCCCGCCCAACCCAGTGCGCCCCTTCACCTACCCGTACCACGTTGAGCATCAGCGAGCGTCAGCAAACCCGGTGAACTACTCCTTCTTCTCCCTCACCCCCTGTAGCGTCGCCTCCGTCGTTGACCGACCGCTCCGCCGCCGTTAGCCACCGCAGCGCCGCCAGTTGATGGTCTGAGTGATTGCAGCCGTTCGATCTAGATCGGGCGGGCACGATAGAATCATTTACCGCCGAAAGGGTACGTCTGTAGAGCCTTACGATTCAACTTGATCCAACGCCTCTCGATGCTTGATCCAACCGAAGCGGTATCAGCGAATAAGGATAAGACACGTGTCAGTTGAATTGGTTTAAAACTGAGTTTGAAATCAGATTGATATGCAATTTTCAAACCTTTGTAACTTTCAAACCACACGTCCAAATTTGACAAATTTTATATCAATGAGTTCAGGAGAACAAGCCCTAGCCAACCCTACCCTTAGTTTAGCAAATAGTATTTGATAGATTGTTTGAATTTACTGTGTACTTGTTTAGAGTATAAAAATTGTTTAAAATTGATTTTAGGATTAAATCTTTAGCAAAATGGATTTGTGTGACCTTACTGACCCTAGGAACCAACCCATAGTGTTAAAAATGATTTTTGTGAAATTTAAGTTGAATTAGTTAACTTAGTCATTTTCTAGCCAAATAAACTCATTAAATTGTATTATGGAAAAGTTTTTGCAAGGAAAACTTTGGGAAAATGTTATGGACCAAGCTTACTGACCCAAAACACCAAGCCTTGCCAAGGGCAACTCACTTGGTGAAAAACATAAAGTTTTGCTTTGAAAAGAATAATTTTCACCACATAAAATGTTGAATGGATTTTAAAATAGATTTTTGAGCAAACCCTCTAACTAAAGACTTTGCCATTTTGGTAAATGACCAATGTGGACCTTACAAAGTTTATAAACCTAGTAGAGACCAACCTTGCAATAGAAACCTCTTTTTACAAGACTTAGGATCCATTGCTTTGTGTATGTAAAATATTGATTGAATGTTGGTTTGGAATGTTACTTGATACTATGCTTGTTTGATTGTAGTAAAATTAGCAAAGTGTGAGACTAGAAAGATCAAGAAGTGACTATCATTCCCTAACAAAAAGGCAAGTGACACTATCATCTAAAGTCCTATTATTTTCATTATACTTAGTGGATTTTGTAAACATGCATGAAAATGTTTTATACTTATGCTATGCTAATCCTAATAGGATTCCCTATACACTCCTTAGTGAAAATATTGAAGTTGTACATGCTTAGCCATGCTATGTTTTGAAAAGAGATACATGTTGAGATTTTACAAAGGTTGAGAAAAGGACTTGTATTTTATATAATAAAACAAGGACTCAATGAACCACCTAGGTGGAGGATACTTGAAGTTTAGGAGAAGGTGGCAACAAAAGGAACCATGTCTATGGCAATCACTTTGTGTTGTGCTCCAAATGAAAACCACCTAGGAAACTTAGAGATTGAACATGTTTCTCCAATTGTGGCTTTCGTGTACAACCACATGCTATTATGGCTCTGGCTTAGTCAACTACATTAGGAAGACCCATACATTGTCTTTAGTTACCGGACATGGGGATCTGGAATGCTTCATGGGGGCTGAAGACAAGCTAGCAATGATGTATGGGAGGACCTTTTGGAAAGACTTCGTCACATTCTCAGTCTGCCAGTACTCCATCTTGGTGAGCACTAATCCAGTAGGCCACTGGTGGCAACAAGATGGGATTGTGTCATGTGGGTAAAGTGTACTCCTTCTGCAGAAGTTAATAAAATCTAAGTACTTAGCCGTGTCCCCGGTTATGGACAATACTGAGCAACTAAAGTTTGAACCATGGGAGATCTCGACATTCCAACTTCTAATATAAAAACTTGATGCACTTGGGGGTACCAAGGAATTCAAAGAGATTTTGTTAAGCTTGTTGCACTTGGGGTTTACCAAGGTGCTCAAGAGCATGATGTACTTGGGGTTACCAAGGGACTCATGAGATTTTGATAAGAACTTGATGCACTTGGGGTTACCAAGTAGCTCAAGGGAATTTTTGACAAGGACTTGAACACTTGTGTATCTACCAAGGAGTTCAAGGAACTTGGAAAAGAGAATTGACAAAGGATCAAAACCATTTTGAAATGATAGGATAAATGTTGCTTTATGCAAATAAGCCTTAAACTCTACTCAGCCAAATATGCATGTGTTGATAGGATCCACTCATATTGTACATAAAAGTGAAGCTTGCCAATACAATTCAAATGTATTGACCCTTGTGGCTGTAACTTGTAATGTTGCAGGTTGATTGTTTTGTTATATGAAGATTGTTTGATTGACTAGGACTACAAAGTCTACAACCAACATCTGCCTGTGGCACTTTGAAGATGAAGGACCCATGACTATATTTATTCCGCTGCAATGTAATGTAATAGCCAAATGAGCTATGTATGATGTAATAAAATTATGTTATTCCTGGTTATAAAGTTATGTTATGACCTTTGTTTCTTGATATTACATCTTAACTGTGGATGCTAGCTATTGATCCAGGGACTAGCATTGTAAACACAGGGGGCTCTATCTTATTAAAGATTGGGACCTCTACAGATGGTATCGGAGCATTGTGTTGCCTGTAGGATTTGTAAACCTAGGATTGGACAAAAACCCTTAGAAAAATAGGAGTTATATTTTGATCCAAAACTTATTTACAAAAACACTTGTAACCTCTTTTCTCAACCATTTTGGTTTTAACTCTACATCCCTTCTGCTTCAACTTGATGGAAAAACCTACCCCATGGCCAAAGACTACACCATGTACAAAGGACTTCTTCAACTTCTTCAACTCTAATGACTTCAACATCTTCAACATATTTCACAAGGACTTCCAACTTGAAAACTACTAAGGACCACAAGTGAAACAAGGAAATCTTGCTCAAAGAGTTAGAGACTGAGGGAATGCAAAAGTTAGAAAGAGCCTACATCACTTGAGGTTTGAGACCAAGAAACTCTTCTAAGGAAGCCATGATCTCATGCAAGAAGGATCAATCAAGAAGGATGAAAAGATCACAAGTGAACCATATAGGTGGACCACCATATTTTAGCTAAGACAATACACCAACTTATGTGGTGTAACAAAAATGTTTTGTTGCCTAAGTATGTGCTTGAACCTTGAATGAGTGAAAAGTTTGTTGTGATTGCATGCACATGCTTGTGTGGATTGTGATGTGTGTAACTAGAAATATTTCCTTAGAAATATCGTGCCCATTCTAATATTCCTTCAACCCAAACAGATGACTACTCCAAAGGACTCCAAGGTTGATGACACCAACACCAACCAAGCTGACAGCCTGGGAGAGCTCATAGCAACCCAACATCAGTTGAACCAATTGACAGCTCAGTTCCTAGCCAACAATAGTAATGAAGATCTAGCACTGCAAAAGTTTTTGGAAGAACAATCTCAACTAATGCTTAAAGTGACTAATCAAATGATTAGCATGGAAGAAAATTTTCCTAGAAGAGAGTATGATAGCAAGGATGACAAGAATGTTGTTCTAGACGGAGCCCCAGCTTGCATTATTTGTGGAGACAAGGATCATACTTCCAAGGAGCATGAAGGACAATGCCCCAATTGTGATGAAAACCATTCTGTTGGAGAATGTCCTACCTCTCAAGCTACTTGCTACCTTTGTGAGGGAAGTGATCATACTCCTGGCCTATGTCCTATCTATGCCATGGTAGAACAAAGGAAACAAGAAGGATCCAAGTCTACCAAAGGAAAAGGACCACTTATACCTCCAAGCAAGACAACCCAATTCAAAGGATCAAGGAAAATCAAGAAGCCCAAGCAAGACATGAGCCTTGTGCAATGTCGTAAATGTAAAGAAATGGGACACTACTCCAGTGGATGCCCAGGGAACATAAAGAATAAAGGAATTGACCAAGTATGGTGTAACAACTGTAACGAACCAGGTCACTTTGTAGCAACTTGCCCTCAAGAGCCACGTAAAGAACTCAATGACATTCATTGCTTCAACTGCAAGAATCCGGGACACTATGCAAGTAACTGTCCAGAAAGGATGAAGAACAAGTTGAATAAGCCTATGGAGAAGCTCAATCTTGGTCCATGAGTCAAGCATAGGAATAAAGCAAAGGTTTAACATAGAGAAATTCCAGGACCCAAGAAGGCCAATATGTAATTTTTGTTTGAAAGTTTTAAGGGTGGTAGTACCCTAGTTGCTTTGAACTTGCTTGTAACCCTAGCCTTCCCAAATCTTGGGACGAGATTTATTTTAAGGGTGGTAGCCTGTCACATCCCAAGATTTTCCAAATCTTGTAATGTGAAAATAAAAGAATAAAATAAAACTTTGCTTAAATTTCAGAGCCAGAAGAAACTTTTTGAATTCAATTGGAACTTCAGACCCATTTGAATTAAAATAAACCTAAAGGGATTTAAAAAGATAAACATTTAATAAAAGAAATTAAAAATGTTTTGGAATTACTATTATTGGATCCTTTAATAAAAGATTTGGTTTTCAAAAGAAAAGGTGGATTTATAAATAAAGATTATTCAATAAGGCCAAAAATTAAACCCTGACCAAACCCTGGGAATTAAAACATTTAGATTTGAATAAAAATAACAAAGGTTTATTTAAAATAAAATAATAAGAAATTAACATCAAATTTTATTCAAATAAAAGGTTTACCATTTTAATTAAAACATCAAAACTTATTAGATTATTTTAAATAGGTTTTTCAAGTATTTTTTTATTTTCTAATAAAACCTAATAAAGTGTTTTGGCTTTATTTTAGATTTCAAATAAATATCTCAAATAAAATAAATCCTATTTTGAAATTAATAATGAAAGTCTATTATATTAGTTAATAATGGACACTAAAATAAAAGGATATTTTGTTTTAAACAAATATCCAAGTATCATTTATTTCCAAATAAAACCTACTGATTTGTTCTGAAAATATTGGATTTAAAATGGTGATTTTATCAAATAAATCAAACCCTATTAAAAATAAATAAATAAAAGTACATTTTATTTAATTAATGAATGGATCCTAAAATGAATTAAAATATTATTTTATTTTAGAATTTTGGTATTTGATACTGAACAGAATCAAGTTCAAAAGTTGTGAAGTGTGATGTTGGTTTGAATTTATTTGGTTGATTGAATCATGTGTTTGAATAATCAAATCAGAAAATAAAATAGAAAAGAATAAAACAAATAGACAGAAAAAAAGAGAGGAAACAGACCAGCCCAACAAGGCCCAGCCCAACAGTCCCACAGCCCAGATTCCCCTCCCCCGAAGCGTTACTTTTCTCACCCCAGAAGCAACCCACGCAGACACCGACTGGTGGACCTCTCCCTCACTCTTTTCCCCACTGACCAGCGGACCCCACACCTACTGCTCTTCTTTCCCACCCCGCGGACTGGTTCTTTCCCTCTCCTCGCCGTTGCAGACATAAATTCTCGGCTTGATTACGCCTTAACGCGACGACCTTTACTCGCAGTGATCGCACACCTTAAAGCGCCAGCCTCCCCTCTCTCGTTTCCCTCAGACCCCTCCCTCAGGCGCGCCTCCAGACCGAAGAATTTTGCCAGACACTTCCCTGTCTCCGACGACCTTCCTCGCCAAAATCCGACCAGCCCACACCACCCCGAGCCTCCCCGAGCACCCTGGAAGCCTCCCCACTCCCAGACCTTCCTCCCCGTACCACCCATTTGACCGCGGGCGCCCCAGAGCCTCGGCTACGACAAACTTCTGAGCGCCGCCGTCTGTCTCGCCCCCGACGAGCTCCTCCGGTAATTCCAGACCACCCCGACCCCTCTCGTTCACGCACACGCCTTCTTCGTGTCCTTGCGCTCCTGACCGTGTGCCTCGTTTGTCTCCGGGTGATTCCTAGCTTCGTCTTCGACTTCGACCAGAGCCGTCCGTCGCCAGTACCATCTCCGGCGAGCAATCCCGCCCAACCCAGTGCGCCCCTTCACCTACCCGTACCACGTTGAGCATCAGCGAGCGTCAGCAAACCCGGTGAACTACTCCTTCTTCTCCCTCACCCCCTGTAGCGTCGCCTCCGTCGTTGACCGACCGCTCCGCCGCCGTTAGCCACCGCAGCGCCGCCAGTTGATGGTCTGAGTGATTGCAGCCGTTCGATCTAGATCGGGCGGGCACGATAGAATCATTTACCGCCGACAGGGTACGTCTGCAGAGCCTTACGATTCAACTTGATCCAACGCCTCTCGATGCTTGATCCAACCGAAGCGGTATCAGCGAATAAGGATAAGACACGTGTCAGTTGAATTGGTTTAAAACTGAGTTTGAAATCAGATTGATATGCAATTTTCAAACCTTTGTAACTTTCAAACCACACGTCCAAATTTGACAAATTTTATATCAATGAGTTCAGGAGAACAAGCCCTAGCCAACCCTACCCTTAGTTTAGCAAATAGTATTTGATAGATTGTTTGAATTTACAGAAACATTTGTGTACTTGTTTAGAGTATAAAAATTGTTTAAAATTGATTTTAGGATTAAATCTTTAGCAAAATGGATTTGTGTGACCTTACTGACCCTAGGAACCAACCCATAGTGTTAAAAATGATTTTTGTGAAATTTAAGTTGAATTAGTTAACTTAGTCATTTTCTAGCCAAATAAACTCATTAAATTGTATTATGGAAAAGTTTTTGCAAGGAAAACTTTGGGAAAATGTTATGGACCAAGCTTACTGACCCAAAACACCAAGCCTTGCCAAGGGCAACTCACTTGGTGAAAAACATAAAGTTTTGCTTTGAAAAGAATAATTTTCACCACATAAAATGTTGAATGGATTTTAAAATAGATTTTTGAGCAAACCCTCTAACTAAAGACTTTGCCATTTTGGTAAATGACCAATGTGGACCTTACAAAGTTTATAAACCTAGTAGAGACCAACCTTGCAATAGAACCCTCTTTTTACAAGACTTAGGATCCATTGCTTTGTGTATGTAAAATATTGATTGAATGTTGGTTTGGAATGTTACTTGATACTATGCTTGTTTGATTGTAGTAAAATTAGCAAAGTGTGAGACTAGAAAGATCAAGAAGTGACTATCATTCCCTAACAAAAAGGCAAGTGACACTATCATCTAAAGTCCTATTATTTTCATTATACTTAGTGGATTTTGTAAACATGCATGAAAATGTTTTATACTTATGCTATGCTAATCCTAATAGGATTCCCTATACACTCCTTAGTGAAAATATTGAAGTTGTACATGCTTAGCCATGCTATGTTTTGAAAAGAGATACATGTTGAGATTTTACAAAGGTTGAGAAAAGGACTTGTATTTTATATAATAAAACAAGGACTCAATGAACCACCTAGGTGGAGGATACTTGAAGTTTCGGAGAAGGTGGCAACAAAAGGAACCATGTCTATGGCAATCACTTTGTGTTGTGCTCCAAATGAAAACCACCTAGGAAACTTAGAGATTGAACATGTTTCTCCAATTGTGGCTTTCGTGTACAACCACATGCTATTATGGCTCTGGCTTAGTCAACTACATTAGGAAGACCCATACATTGTCTTTAGTTACCGGACATGGGGATCTGGAATGCTTCATGGGGGCTGAAGACAAGCTAGCAATGATGTATGGGAGGACCTTTTGGAAAGACTTCGTCACATTCTCAGTCTGCCAGTACTCCATCTTGGTGAGCACTAATCCAGTAGGCCACTGGTGGCAACAAGATGGGATTGTGTCATGTGGGTAAAGTGTACTCCTTCTGCAGAAGTTAATAAAATCTAAGTACTTAGCCGTGTCCCCGGTTATGGACAATACTGAGCAACTAAAGTTTGAACCATGGGAGATCTCGACATTCCAACTTCTAATATAAAAACTTGATGCACTTGGGGGTACCAAGGAATTCAAAGAGATTTTGTTAAGCTTGTTGCACTTGGGGTTTACCAAGGTGCTCAAGAGCATGATGTACTTGGGGTTACCAAGGGACTCATGAGATTTTGATAAGAACTTGATGCACTTGGGGTTACCAAGTAGCTCAAGGGAATTTTTGACAAGGACTTGAACACTTGTGTATCTACCAAGGAGTTCAAGGAACTTGGAAAAGAGAATTGACAAAGGATCAAAACCATTTTGAAATGATAGGATAAATGTTGCTTTATGCAAATAAGCCTTAAACTCTACTCAGCCAAATATGCATGTGTTGATAGGATCCACTCATATTGTACATAAAAGTGAAGCTTGCCAATACAATTCAAATGTATTGACCCTTGTGGCTGTAACTTGTAATGTTGCAGGTTGATTGTTTTGTTATATGAAGATTGTTTGATTGACTAGGACTACAAAGTCTACAACCAACATCTGCCTGTGGCACTTTGAAGATGAAGGACCCATGACTATATTTATTCCGCTGCAATGTAATGTAATAGCCAAATGAGCTATGTATGATGTAATAAAATTATGTTATTCCTGGTTATAAAGTTATGTTATGACCTTTGTTTCTTGATATTACATCTTAACTGTGGATGCTAGCTATTGATCCAGGGACTAGCATTGTAAACACAGGGGGCTCTATCTTATTAAAGATTGGGACCTCTACATCAATGTGATATCATCGAGACGGCCTAGAGCATATCTATCCGTCATCGGGATGAACAAATTCCACTCTCGATCCATGGGCCTCAACATAACACTTTAGTAGTACTAAACCCATCTTTATAATCACCCCGTGACGGTGTGATGTTTGATGTTATCAAGATACTCTTCCAGTGTTAGTGATTGACATGATCTCATGGTATAAGGATTAAGATCTCTTTGTATGATGTTATAGCAATACAAATTCAATGAATTTGATCGTAATGCTATACTTAGGATGAATGTTCATCACACCATTTCACTAATGTTGTGACCTCATTATTAACAACATCCAATGTCCATGATCAGGAAACCTTTGATCATCTTGTTGATCAACGAGCTAGTTTATAAGAGAGGCATAACTAGGAGCTTCCTTTTGTTTATTAAACACACATGTATTAACGTTTCCGTATTAATACAATTATAGATTGTAAAATAAACATTTATCATAAACAAGGAATAAGATAATAACCACTTTACTATTGCCTCTCGGGCATATTCCCATCAGTCTCCCACTTGCACTAGAGACAATAATCTAGTTTGAAAACTTTGTGTATTGAACACCTATGGATTTCTGGTGTTCCATATACGCGATTGCAAGTGGTTAACATAATCTACGGATCTAACGCTTTCAGGTCCATGTGTATTTGCATGTCTTTGTGTCTTCACGCTTCACTCATTCTCCAATGAGATGGCATTGTATAAATTTGGTCTTTTGGTAGGACCTTTAGTTCCTTGGGGTTAAATCATGTCGATACTATTGTCGTACAATATATATTTAGTGTTAGCCCGTTGCGAACCACATCTTAGTTTGATAACAAACTACTTGACACAAATGCCCTCCTTTGCTGCTACTATAGCAGTCGTATACTTAGCCTTTTGTTGTATTATTTGTCACAATGTCTTAACTTTGGAATTCATCCAAATCCATCATGGAAACTTTCTTTCCATTTCATTGTGCCACCCATAGTTTAAATTGAGATAAAATTAATTTGTATCTTGTGACAAAACTAGTATCAATGTAACACTTTACAATGAACTATTTGTAATTGTTTGTCACCTCTACACAAATATATTCTTAGTTCTTCCAAAAGATCATAAAAATATCCTTACTATCGTCCAATGATCATTTTATGATTCATTCTGGTATATGCTCATAAACCTTAGAGCATAGGAGATATCTAGATGTGTAAATATCATGGTATGAATGATCAAAACATTCTTGTGATTTCACTCATCAAGTGTCAAAGCACTTGAATCATGTTTCACTTATCAAGTGTCGATACACTTGAATCTTGATTCAATTCTTTTCCATGCGACAAGAAACTTTTCTCGTCGTTTTTATATTGAACTCCTTCAATATCTCATATATGTATGTTTGGCATAACCATATTAGCGTCACAGTCCATCCATGTAGACATTCATGCTAAATATTCGGGTTTTGCCTAAGTCTTTTATCAAAATGAAATTCTTAACCTTTGTCAATAAAAATTACATCATTTATAATCAACAAGATGTCCTCCACATAATGTATTAGAAATATGTCTCAGCGCTCCCACTTAATTTCTTGCAAATGCAAGCATCTTCATCGTTTCCAAATGAAAACTCCTTTTTCATCAAGGTGAAGATTCCAACTTGGTGATGCTTACTTCAACCATTGAAGTTTACATGCCCCTTTATCATCCTTTGAATTTAACAAAACCCTTTGGACCGTGTATTGTACACGTCCTAGGTAACCATTCTATTAGAAGAATTTTGTTTTGTTTATTCATCTACCATATACCAAATTATATGTAGTGGTTGCTACTTTAATCCGTCCAGACTAAATATCGCTATGAAAGATCAAATCTTGTCATAGTCAACTCCTTGAACATTGTCGTAAAATACTTTACAACATGTCGACTATTTCATAGATGTGAAACATTCATGTCTGTTTCTTTATAGATCCAAATACGACCGATAGGTTTTTACACCTTTTTGGAGGGTCTTCCAAGTTTAAAACTTGATTTCTCGTGTATGGAACTATCACGGATTTTATGGCTTTAAGCCGTTTTACGGAGTCAGGGCCTATCATCGCTTCTTTGCATGTAGTCGGTTCATCATTGTCAAACAATAATGATTTACTCTCAAATCTCAGCATTTGATTGTTTATCTGACCTACTTGGTTCAATAAGAACTTAGATCTCCGTGACCACAACCTTTGAGGCACATAAGCTATGAGAATTATGGCTGCCTCCAGAACGATTTCTGGCGCCGCGCAACTCAGCACATTTAGCTAAGGTTCATTAACCTTATAAAAGTTCTATTCTCCTCCCACTTAATTGTTTTTACGGAAAATTCCTTTTTCAAGAAACTTCACATTTCAAGCGACAAACCCTTTTGTCCTTGGTGTTATGGAGGAATAACCAATTGTTATTCGAAATAACCTACAAAGACATGCTCATCCGACTTTGGTTGTAAACATCTTACTTATGCTTAGCATACCAAAATTTAAGAAATGACAACTTGGGTTTTACCCCAAACCATAAATTCCATGGTGTCATTTCAACGGATCAAGATGGAGCTATTTTCAATGTAAAAGCGGTAGTCCCTAAAGCTTTTCCTCTTTTAAAATATAATGGAATTTTTATAAATAACACCTTTGATACAACCATGTCAAAAAAGGTTTCATTACAAATCTCAAACACTCCATATTCGTATGGTGTTTCGGGAGATGCAAATCTAGGTGTTTTGCTAAACCTGCAACTCAAATAAATCCCTTTATGATAAAATCATAAATTATTAATTTTCTTGTTACATTTGCAACTCAAATAAATCCCTTTATGATGAAATAAAAAATCATTTATTTTCTTGTTACAATGATTTTCCACTTCATCTTCAAAGTCTTTGAACGTTTAAAATATTTCATACTTCTTTTTCATTAAGTGAACATTCACTCAAATTTCCGGAGGAAGCATATGAAGTTGAAATCCATCGCTTACGACTATACATAATGGACTACATACATCGATATGTATAAATTTGTAACATCCCAAAAATCATGATTTCAAAGTTTGCATATCATTCATGCATTCATAATCATTTTGGGATCATTTCAAACCAGATTTCAAAAAAATAGAAGCACTTGTTGGCTATTATTTTATGTAAGCAAGGCAATGGCCTTATTGTTACTCTCTAATATGAGAATATTTGTTTTTACTAGAAAAGGTCTGAACATAGGATTGATTGATATTTCCAAAGCTTGGTCAAAGTTTTTCAAAACAAAATATGAATTCAAAACCATTCATATGCCTATTATAAATAAATGATAAAGACAAGGTTTATTTTAAATTTCAATGGGCCAATATAAATTTGAGTGAACATCAATGTTTAATACTCAAATATGTGCATGATTCATCCTACAAAAATCCAGAGAAAATTTGAATTCGAATTCATTTGAAAAACATTTGAAATGATTCCAGAAAATCAAAACAGAAAAAGAAAAGGATAAAAGAAAAGGAAAAGGGCCAGCGTTGCCAAACTAGCCCAGCACCAGAACCATCCCAAAAGCCGACCCAGGCCATTTCCCCCTCTGCCCCCTCTCCCACCCGCGGGAACCCTACCCCGCATCCACTGACACTGGGCCCTGCACCACTTCAGCATCGTCTCCCCCAAACATTGCGCGCAGACGGCGTCGCCGCCCGTTTCCTCCTCCTTCACTGCCGCGCCTTAATTCGAGTAAATTACGACGATTTCATGTGCAATCCTCGCCCCAGCTCTGGCTACTTAATCACCTCTCCCTCGCGGCCATTCCCCCAACACAACCAGCCCGAAGCGCCGCCAGGCTCCACGAAATTCGCCCTACACCACCGCAGCACAGAAGAACTCCGGCGAGCTATTGCGGTGAGTCTCGAGCGCTCCTTGCCCTCTGGTTCACGCGAGATGCTTCGCCATCGTCTTGCGCATCTTCTCATGCTTTCAATTTGCCTTGAACCGCCCCAGGTCGTCGCCCTCGTCAACATCTGCAAGCAACCGAAGCTAAGCTCGACTCCGACGAGCCATTCCGATGAGCCCCGTGTTCCCCTCTGTCTCTGGTTCACGCAGCTGTGTTCGCCAGCGTCTTACGCATCTGTTAACGCTTGTCGTTTGATCCCTTGCGCCCTAGGTTGTCATCTTCAACTCCGACAGTGAGCATCCGACGCGCGGACAAACTACGACGAGGTCCTGCTGCTGTGTCCGTGCTCCCCGACCCTGTCTGTCTGCACGTTGAGAATCTCCACGTCCCCACGATCTCAGTAAGCACTAGCACCCCCTGCACCTCTAACCTCGCCAGCGTGTCGCCTCCAGAGCCGTCACCGCCGCCTGCGCCATTCGCGCCGCTGGTTATTGGTCAGTTAGATCTGATCCATTGGATCTAAATCCAAAGGACACGATTAGATTTTATTCGAACCAGTACGAACATATCTGGGCCGTGCATCATTAGTTAGATCCTGCGGTCCACGAGCGTGATCCGGCCGAACCAGTACGCACTAATCAGAAGTTGCCGCGTGGCTAGGTTTTAGATTTAAAATCTGAATTTAGAACTATTAGTTATTTAAACTTGCAAAATTCATAAATTTTGATCCACATGTCCAAATTTTGCAACTTTTATATCAATGGAATCAGGAAAAAGAATTCTATCCAACCATGTACTTTGTTTAATGAGTTGCTTCTGTAAAATTAGTTGTTTTTGCAGAAACATTTGTAGGATTATTTTATGTATAAAAATTATATGGAAAATGTTTTAAAGGCCAAATTAAGTTTATTTGGTGTATAATTGTTTTGTTTATTGTTCAGTAATATTTCACTTGTCTTGTTTGGTTTAGAAAAGTCATCACATGGCATTTGCATGCATTCATATATTTTTGCTTGTTTATTTGAAAAGTATCTATATGCTATGCTTGGGAAATCCTAGTAGTTGTAGAATTGTTAGAATTTTCTCTAAGTTAAGATACTTGATATTACCATGCTTAGCCTAGCTAGTAGCAACCAAGGGTGGAATATATACACATGATATGGAAAATATTTCGAAGTCTTTGACTTATGTTTTGCTTAATAAAGCAACTAAGTGAATGAAACACCTGGGTGGAATGGTGGATTGGTTTGTGTTGAGTGGTTACACAAGGACCATTTCTATGGTTTACCTTGTGTATCACACTTGTGGAATGCCACCCAGGAACAAAGGGATTTGAGATGCCATATGTTAAGAAGCTTCTAGTGCAGCCACATGGCATTATGGGCTCTGCCTGGATCATATAGGTTGCAATAACTTAGCCATTTGGACAGTTGGTGGTAGTGGGTGATATGTTGGAACGCGTCCATTTGGTCTAAGGGAAGGCTTCTGAAAGGTCCTGTCTTGGTGAAAATCAAGTCTTGTGGGGAAAGTGCACCACCTCTGCAGAAGGAAGAAACTAAGTACTTAGTCGTGTCCCCGGTAATGGACAATTTGAGCATCAAGACATAGAAGCTATCAAGAATCTCCTCATCCCAATTTTTTAAGTTAAAACTTGTGGTTGAACAAGGGTGAAGGTCCACCAATTTCTATTGGTGGTTCCTTGGGAGTTTTTGCCAAACAAAAACTTAGTGTTTTCAACTGATAGGTAAAACCTATTTTGAGCAAAGCAAGCCTAAGCTACACTAAGCAAAATTCATGTAGAAGTTAGATACTATTATTCTACTAAGGTATCACTTGCCAATACTATTCCAATGTATTGACCCACTGTGGCTGTAACTTGTGATGTTGCAGGTTACTCCGATGAGGATTAGGGTTATGAGTCTACACTCAACATGCTTGCCTGTGGCACATGAAGATGAAGACTTTTATTTATATTTTTATGATAAACTCTTGTACTAGCCTATGGCTATGGAGTTGTAAAAGACTATGTTATCTCTGGAATGACGATGTAATAATGACCTTTGTTTCTGTGTACTTCATCTTAAACTGTGGATGCTAGCAATTGATCCAGGGACTAGCATTGCAATCACATGGACCTTTACCTTTATAAAGGTGGGGTATTACAAATGGTATCAGAGCACTGTGTTGCCTGTAGGATTATGACCCTAGGATTGGATTAGAAACCACTAAGGAAAAATTTGCAACACTTTGAAAAGTTTTCACACATGTCTTTTTCTTCTCGTAAACTTTTCTAATCTTATTTCTCATCTCTATTTGTAGATGAACTCCATCAACGAAGCCGTGAGGAAGAGACCACTCATGACCATGACTTTGGAGTGTGAGACTGAATTTCCCAAGGCCCTCAAGAACCTTATGGTTACCATGGGGATACATGGTGCAGCTGTGTACAAAGAATTCCCTATGATGGATGAAGGAGAAGAGTACTGGTGGGTGCAACTTCACTTGTACAAAAACAAGGAAGACAACCACAAGGAGTCAGGATTCTGCATGGTTACCAACTCAGAAATGCACACAACATTCTTTGACTCTGCAAGAAATGCAGCTTGGAATGCCATAAAGGATCTTGGTGATAGACTCAAGTGCAGAATGCTCAATACCCAAAATGATCTTAGAGAAGAAAAAAAGGCGTACCCAGGACTTAGAGGCTGCTAACCAACGTTTAAGGGAAGACATCATATACTTTGCAATGGATTCATGTGATCAAGATCGACAGATTGCCTCTAGGGATGCCCTGATAGCTAACTTGGCAAGTGATTGGGGATTGTAATGTACTCCGTTAGTTGGACCACCACATTTATCGTTTTACTTCCAATTTTTTTTGTCTAAGTTATGTTGAACCTTTGATGCTTGTAATGGATTTGTGTATGCCATGACTTGTGAGTTTGATACTAAAGTTGTGCTTGTGATATTTTGTCTTGTGATTTTTCTCTACTTGTGTTGATTCTAACTTTTCTCTATCTTATAAAAATAGATGCCTAATGTTGTTATCAGCACGGCCGAGGAGTTCAAGGGAACTCGTTTTGGCACTCGTCTCATTGAGCTCACTAGTGTGCTCAACCTTCCACTTCCTAGCATCATGACACTTCCACTCACCAAGTTTGAGAGGAAGGACCTTTGGGGCTTTAGAGTCACTTAGTCGGGACGCCAGAAAGAGCCAACCACGGAGACCATCACTTTCAAGCTGATGCATGACAACACGGAGAAAGGCTTAGATGTAGTCATGCAGGAGTTACTTGGGCGCCTGCTAGGTAGACACTCCATCGATCTTAGAGGTCTTTACTTTCACCCCTTCGGGAGACGCAACGAGGAGGGTGAGGCTATAGAGTACGAGGATGCTGCTAGATAGACGATGGAGCTGATTCGTCTGTACCTCCAGGACCTAGAGGGTCGTATTAGGCACCTAGATACTGATAGGACCAACATCATGCTTAGCAATGATGAGATCCAGGTTCAGCTTCGTGAGAAGGACAAGCTCTTCGCGGAGCAAGACGAGATAATCAAGGAAATGGAGGCCAAGTTTGAAAGCCAGGACAAGAAATTCAAGAGCCAGGAGAAAAGAGTCCAAGACAGGAACAAAAAGATCCGGGAGATGAAGGAAGAGCTAGAGGCCAAGGACTTCGAGCTTCAGCATCAGCAGGGAGTGATCGAGAGGCTTCGCTCACATAAGAGGGCTCTTAGGACCAAGATTGAGGCCTTGACTACTAATGTTGAGGAGTACAAGACCGCTATGGAGAATGCAGGTCTTACCCTTGTTGATGTGGAGATTGATGCGGAGGAGTAGTGTAGACTACTCGTTTATCTTTCATCTACCATACTTTGATCATTGAGTCGGAATGACCATCCAACATGTGGGTGGCTTGCTATGGTGTGTTTGCATTTCCAAACTTGTTGTTTATGTCGTTCAAACTCTATGTTATTTTGATGCTTGGTTATTGTGATTTTCTATGTGATGTATTGTGCATGTTAAGCATCTATGGGTATCTCATTCTTATCCTTATGAAAACCACAGATGCCTCCTCGACATGCCAACCCCAACCCAAACAACAACAACAACAATGTCACCCCCGAGATGCAGCAGTTGATGACAGCAAAGGCACAACTGATGCAGATGATGACCACTTTGTAGCATCCCAATTGTCTAACAATTGCAATGCTACTAGCCTAGTCTATATAATGGCTACTTCATATATATAATTGTTGCATCATAATTACATCATGCTCATGTCATCAAGCCACCTTGCATTTGAGCATCATATAAAACCCTTTTTGGTTTGGTTCTTCTCTCATATGCATTGTTAATTGTATTTGCCTCTTGATATTGTATTTGGTTATTGATATATTGTTTAAATGCCCAAGTTGAGTTGGGGGTATATCTTTTATTCAACTCCATCACCTTTCTCTGCCACCACCTTATAATTCCACCATCCAACTAAATATGAGCTTTGCACTTTATTGGGTTTTACCTCTAGCTCATGTGGGTTGGGATGGATCCAATTCTATTTCCACATGCTCTCATCTTAGCATCATGTTGTTTTCACATTATTGATATGTGGAGCCACCTTTGCATGCATTATGAGTAGTGCTCCTTTTCCTAGCTTTCATATGGATTATTATGGATTTATGCTCATGTTGGGATATTTTTGGGACTATTAAACATCTAGTGGAATATACTGTCGTGGTATTGCACGACAGATGCTATTGGGGGTAGCTTACGTAGAGGGAGCAAGGCGACGTAGGAGAATCTGGAAGCGAGATTGGCACACGATGTACCCAGGTTCACGTCCCCTCGGTGGAGGAACGCTACGTCCTGCTATCAATCCAGTATATGATCATAGATTGGTTTACAATGGAGCCGCCGGAGGCGGTGGGGGAGACTAGATCTCATATGACGTACCCCTTGGGGGTGCCCTTGGTGGCTTTATATATGCAGCCAGTTAGGGTTTACAAGTGCTTTGGTGGGCTTTCTATTGGAGTCGCCGCCTTGGGCCTCCAGTCGGCGCCAGTCGTCTGGGTCCAGCACGCGCCACTCGCCGTATTGGGCGAGTCGACCCGCTCTGGGCTTGTCTTCAGTCGGCTCGATCCATCTGGCGAATCCGCTTCGTGGGTATACCCCGATTGGTACTCCCCCATCAGTAGTCCCCGAGCGCGTTGTCTATTCGACGCGGGCTTGAGGCAGGGCGCGGAGAGTCTTGACGATGGGTCATGGCGAATCGGCGACGAACTCCTGAACATAGAAAAGAATCATGAAGAGGGAGGCAGTCGGCGTGAGCCAGTCTGTGATGACCAGTTGGCGAAAGACGTAGGGTGTCGGTGAAGCCGCCAGTTGCACGAGTATCCGATCGCGGAACGTGCCGAGGCCCCGAGCGCGGCGAGTGCGCGAGGGCGAGTCCGCGGTGGCGAGTCCCCGAGCGCGTTGAGTACGCGAGTGGAGAGTCCGCGGTAGAGAGTCCCCGAGCGTGTTGAGTACGCGAGTGGAGAGTACGCGGTGGAGAGTCCCCGAGCGCGTTGAGTACGCGAGGTCGAGTCCGCGGTGGCGAGTCCCCGAGCGTGTTGAGTACGCGAGTGGAGAGTCCGCGGTAGAGAGTCCCCGAGCGTGTTGAGAACGCGAGGGCGAGTCCGCGGTGGCGAGTCCCCGAGCGTGTTGAGTACGCGAGTGGAGAGTCCGCGGTGGAGAGTCACGGTTGCGGAACCACGCGTACACGTAGCATGCCTAGGAGTAGTCCCCGAGCCTCGAGTTGGCTTGTAGAGGCGACTTGAGGCTCATATTTTTGAAAATAGTAGTGGTTGTTGCCGAGCGTGGCGAGTGGCGAGGTCGAGCGGCCGGCGGGCGCCGAGTCCGCGATGATTGCGAGTCTGTGAGGGGAGAGTCCCCGAGCGCGGCGAGTCCGCGATGATTGCGAGTCCGTGAGGGGAGAGTCCCCGAGCGCGGCGAGTCCGCGATGATTGCGAATCCGCGAGGGGAGAGTCCCCGAGCGCGGAGAGTCTGCGATGATTGCGAGTCCGCGAGGGGAGAGTCCCCGAGTGTGGCGAGTCCGCGATGATTGCGAGTCCGCGAAGGGAGAGTCCCCGAGCGCGGCGAGTCCGCGATGATTGCGAATCCGCGAGGGGAGAGTCCCCGAGCGCGGCGAGTCCGCGAGGGGAGAGTCCCCGAGTGTGGCGAGTCCGCGATGATTGTGAGTCTGCGAAGGGAGAGTCCCCGAGCGCGGCGAGTCCGCGATGATTGCGAGTCCGCGAGGGGAGAGTCCCCGAGCGCGGCGAGTCCGCGATGATTGCGAATCCGCGAGGGGAGAGTCCCCAAGCGCGGCGAGTCCGCGATGATTGCGAGTCCGCGAGGGGAGAGTCCCCGAGTGTGGCGAGTCCGCGATGATGGCGAGTCCGCGGGGGAGAGTCCCCGAGTGTGGCGAGTCCGCGATGATTGCGAATCCGCGATGATGTTGATTGCGCTGTTTTGTTAGCGAGTCTCTCGTCTTGGCCCGGGGGGGCAGTCGCATGGCGACTCCAAAGATGGCTCTCGACTTGGCGTTCTTCCTGGACGATCCGAGGCTCGGTTTGCGAGTCCTCGTCCGCAGTACTTGGCCGTGCGAGTCGCACTGTCTAAGGTTGAGGAGGACATGGTGCTGTTTGTGTAGCACTGCCATTTGTCTTGGCCCGGAAGGCCAGTCGAGCAAGACGACTCCAATGATGGCTCTCGGTTAGCGTTTTTCGTGGACGAACCGAGGCTCGGTTTGCGAGTCCTCGTCCGCACTACTTGGCCGTTGCGAGTCGCTCTTTCAAAGGTTGACAAAGGAGAATTGATTTTTCCCGGGGGGAAGAGACGCCCAGTGGTGAGTCCATGCAACGTGGCATGCGACCCTCTCTGGCGACTCGGACGATGAAGGTCCCTTAGCAGGCGCGGCGTACGCATTCGACGTAGCCGGAAAGAGTCGACGCGGCGGACACGGGGTCGACGCGGCGGACGGAGGTCGCGCTATGGCGATGTCGACGCGGCGGACACGGGGTCGACGCGGCGGACGGAGGTCGCGCTACGGTGATGTCGATGCGGCGGACACGGGATCGACGCGGCGGACGGAGGTCGCGCTATGGCGATGTCGATGGTGACAGGACCGCGGGGGCAAGGTCGCGATGGCGATCCCGCGGCAGGAGATTCCCCGAGCCTAGCGAGTCCGCGTTTAAGTGTGTCCGCGTTTAGGCGGGTTCCAGAGCATGGCGAGTCCACGATGGACGAGTCGCCGGATAGGGAGAGTCCGAGGCGGGAGGATCCAGGAGCGTGGCGAGTCCGCGGCGGGTCGACGAGGGCGAGCCGCGGTCACGAAACCACGCGTACACGCAGCATGCCTAGGAGTAGTCCCCGATAGGCGGTCCGCGAGTGTGGCGAGTCGCGGTCATCAAGCTCAAATGCACAGACTCGATTCAGATTGTGCGATGCATATATTGCAAAAACAATTGTACAAAGAATTAGATTCAATTAAAATAACGAATGACTGAATAATTAACAAGAGAAGTTCTTTAGAAATCAAATCAATCCAACGCTGATGTGAAGTGTCAATCTGTGAAAGCATCATGTAGCCGTGCCAGTTGATCTCACACGAATTTATTTGGCATACCACATAAGGTGTGGCTCATGCGGCCATGGACACGAATCGTATCAGGGAAGAGATACGTTCCGGCTCGACTTCCCATCCAGGACCCGACTCTCCAAACTAGGACGTGTGTGGATCATGGCCGCGTTCCGAAGACTTGGCCGTCTGCCTTGATGTTGAAGGCGGCAACGCAGATGAACTTGTTGATGGAGATCTTGCCGATGTTGATGAAGGATCTCGCCCGGATTATCACCCTCCAAGCATCGCTAGCCCCACGGTGGGCGCCAACTGTCGTGGTATTGCACGGCAGATGCTATTGGGGGTAGCTTACGTAGAGGGAGCAAGGCGACGTAGGAGAATCCGGGAGCGAGATTGGCACACGATGTACCCAGGTTCACGTCCCCTCGGTGGAGGAACGCTACGTCCTGCTATCAATCCAGTATATGATCATAGATTGGTTTACAATGGAGCCGCCGGAGGCGGTGGGGGAGACTAGATCTCATATGACGTACCCCTTGGGGGTGCCCTTGGTGGCTTTATATATGCAGCCAGTTAGGGTTTACAAGTGCTTTGGTGGGCTTTCTATTGGAGTCGCCGCCTTGGGCCTCCAGTCGGCGCCAGTCGTCTGGGTCCAGCACGCGCCACTCGCCGTATTGGGCGAGTCGACCCGCTCTGGGCTTGTCTTCAGTCGGCTCGATCCATCTGGCGAATCCGCTTCGTGGGTATACCCCGATTGGTACTCCCCCATCATACACACTAGCAAGTCCCAATTATAATCAAATGTGATCATCTCCATCTACTCCATCTGGAATTTTCCTTTAAATTCTTTTGCTTGGCTTAAACCCACTTTTGGGAATGCATAGGAATAATGCCATGTAAATATTATTGATTTCACAAGGTTAAAACATGGCATTAATTATTTTTGCATGGGCCATGCAACCATTTCCACCTTTGGTCCTCCTTGTTTTTATTTGGATTTTTGGGTGAACCATCTCATCTCTCCTCTCTCCTAAACCCTAATCCCTCTCCCTACCCCTCTCTCCTCTCTTTTGACACCTCTTGTTTTGGTCATGTTTCAAACCATAGCTACCACCACACCTCTCTCTCTAATCCCTCTCCTTTCTCTAACCTAGTTAACCCTAAACCTAGTCTTCCTCTAACCTAACCCTAGTTACACCATCTCCCCCTCTCACCTCACCTCTCCTCTCACCAACCCGGGCTACCCTACCCCATCCCTAGCAAAACCCTAACCGAGCCTCCCCTCTCTCTCTCCCTCTCTTCTCTCCCTGCCATGAGGGCCCCCAGCCCAAGCCTCCCCACCGAACCTGCCCTGCCCTGCCTGGACCAGCCCCAGACCGAGCCAGCTAGCGCACGTGAAGGAGGAGGGAAAAGGTGGCCGAAGCCACCTCTATCCCTAACCACTCCCCCACGGCACCCCCTCTCCTCTCCCGTACCTATCTACTCCCTCTCTCTCGCCTGCTGCCTTCCCTAGATCTACCCCAGGGCGCCTGCCGATCCTCCCCTCCCTCTCCACCGACGCCCAACCTCTCTCGCCGGCCACCGCCAGCACCACGTCGCTCCGTCGCTCCAGCCGGTGGACACTTCGTGGGGGCGATCGAGGAGCCCGTGGAGCATCCACTGCATCACCCTGTACGCGCCGTCGCAGAGGAGAAGCACCGGAGCCGAAGAACACCGCCGCCACCGACGCGAAACCCTAGCTCCGCCCGGCCTCTGCTTCATCGTCGATCCGCTGCTCCCCAAGCCGATCCAATGCCACGGAGAGCCCCGCGGTGAGATCCTCCTTCTCCCTGACATGCTCCGCCTCGCTGTCGCCGTCTAGATCTCTAGATCGTTTCGCCGAACATCCTCAGCGCGCCGTGGCCACGAGCCTCTGCACGTCCCTGCGTCGCCTCACACCCTACCTAGCCGCACGAGCGCAAGCCAGCACAACCCCCTAGCCACCCCAGCGGTACCCGCCGCCGCGCGCGCACGCGAGGTTGCGGGTTCGATCTCTGCACCGTGCCCCGCCCTGTCGAGCACAAACTCGTCGACAGAGGGTTTCAGAGAAGAAGTACAGTAACAGCTGCTACTTTGCACTTCCCCCCCAATCTTTTTACTCCTAACCCGCGCTCCTCGAGACCCCACCTGTCCGTGCCTGTGGCGTTTTGCAAAAACATACTCGCAGTTTCGAACCCTTAACCCGCGCTCCAGCAGGCTACCCACCTGTCAGCCTCGGCCGGTTCACCCACTGGCACCTGGGCCCTAGTCAGCGGGTCCCACATGTCATTCACAGAGACTAGTAAGCGCCGCAGTGAGAAAACCTGTTCCGCCACTGTGTCACACAGTCAGCATGTGGCCCACTTGTCATTGTCGGTGGCTAGATCTGCGCGAGTGAGAAAAGGAATTCTGTTTTCTGTTTTAAATCAAACTTTTCAAAATTTGTTTTAAATTCAAATTTAAATCTGTTTTAATATAACTTTTAAAATATAACTCCAAATTAAACATGTAATATATGTTTTGAAATCAGAAAAATGTGAGGAATTCAAATATGCCCTTCAAAATATATTTTGAACACTTTAAATTTCAAGTTGATTAAAATTACAATAAAATGCCCTTTTCCTTAATTAATTAATAGCTTTTGATTTATAACTCCAAATTTGACAAATGATATGTCTAAAATGATCAGCTCGACGAGACCTTTCTGTTTATGCATTCCATGTTCTGTCTTGCAGCATGCATCATATAAATATAAAGTATACAGCAACTTATTCGAGAATAAAATGTGACCAAAACTCAATAAAATGTTTATTTCTTGTATTCTACACCTCACCCATGCCATGCTACTTTAATGCCATGCAAATTGTGCATCATTCATCATGGCATGATTGTTTGCTTGTCGCATTTTATTCATATGCTTGTGCACTTTATTTATGTTGGCCCTTGATTGTTTGGTTCTTCTTCGAATAGACGCTGAGCAGGGGATATATCAAGAAACCCAGGAGCTCTACCCAGATCCTTCTCTTGCTTCAACTGAGCTGCCAGGAAAGCACTACCACATGCTTGCATACATATAGTACCTAATGCCTCTATCTTATTCTTGCATCATTGAGTCGCGATTGCATTAAACTGAATCCCAAGTACTGCATAGCCTTTACTTTTAAACCCCACCGAAGCTTGTTCCTCCATCCCATGAGCCATTACTACAGGATTTGTTTGAGCCATGCGGGTCGTAGAACAGCATGTGTAGGGTATGTGAGTGTCTGATGGATAACGAGGTACCAAAACAACTTAACCTGAGTAGTATCGGATAACTAATGAAAGTGGCACCGGTGAGCAATATCTGCTATTTGGTTTTTCATGCTCACTTGTGTCCCGTAGGACCCCGAGTACTTGATTCCTGTTCCTTGAATATTCGCGCTATCCACATCCGGGAGGCTTATGGGACCCCCCTGAGCCAGAGCTTGATTCATTCTTATTTCTTGGGGCCACAATTAGTTTGGGGCTTTATTACTATCCTGTACTTATGCCATGCTTTACTGCTTAATTTAAGATTGTGTGAGGAGCACCTGTACTGTTTAGGTCCGTGACACGTTTTCGCTGTATCGACAAGCCCAGTCACACTTTCGGGTTCCCAGTCGTTTACAGCCGTCCACACAAACCTTGAGTCCATCTCGGAGCCGGCCAGTTTCGTTGCGGGTAGCTTAATGGGGTGGCCCCCTGAAATAATTCTGAATCCTGTGATCGCTTTGTCGTGAAGGCCTCGTTGGGTTTTGATTTGGTTTTTCCGAGGTTGATCGAGTGTGTGTTGCTATTTGTGCACCCCTGCAGGGTAAAACTTTCTGAAAGCCGTGTCCGCGGTTATGGACGACTTGGAGCACAGTTTCTCGATCATAGACAAGTATAACTAAAGTAACGCTTTTAATTTGACTAAGTAACTGACTAGTAAATAGTGCAACACTCATGGAATGGATAATAAAACTGCCAACGGATGGGGGTGTTCGTCCGCTTCCTCGTTGGTAAGCGAGGAGGAGGATGGATCTGTTAATATTACTGTTATAACTGTTGTTATTAATTCACGGACATCCGTCTATCTTTGGTTAGGCGGATGGTTAGCGAGTATCTATAGAATTGTTAGGTATTATCTTTTGCTGCAATTGCGTCACCCAGGTTGTGTCCCCTTTAGAGGCATAAAGACTTGCTGAGTACCCCTAGGGTCTCACACGATAAATTATTTGATTCAGATGAACAGGTACACTCACAAGATGGATACTGGGTGGAGGAGACGGACGATGTGGGCAACGATCATTCGGTGTAGAGATTCCAGGAACGGGGATCCGTGAGATCTGTGGGCGGGATGTGTTTATTATGGGGCATCTTATGCCGATTTGCTTCTTATCCGTACTCGGATCTTGTTTGCCGCTTCCGCCTGATACTCTGATGTTTGATGTATGAGGAGATATCCTAAACTATTATATCTATCTAGGACATTTGGATCTTGCCGTATGGCGTTGCAATATTTCTATTTCTTTTAGATGGAATGGCTCTGAGGACTGTTGTATGGTGGCTTGCATACATACTCATTTGTGTATGTAGTTGATCCCTTCGCCTGCCGATTACGCCGCCCGTTCTTGTCCCGATGTTTGGAAATGGTTAGGACGGCCGAAAGGTCTACCTGTGAGTGGCATTTGGGCCCTACCATAGTATTTTAACCATTTCCGCTCATCCAGGCTTGTAACTAGGAGTGTAATTCACCGAGGTAGTTACAATTGGTATCAGAGCCATCCCGCCCTTCAGGGTCTCAGCCAAATGGTCGTTGTCAGTCTAGCAAATATTTTTGGTAGCTATGTATACTAGGGAAAAACAAAACGCGAGAGTAGGACTGCTTCCATATTTCTTCTTAACCACCCACCCTTTTCTGGTAAGGAAGTGTAACGTTTTCTATCCTCTTCTTAAATTCAAACTAGGATTCACGTGTTCTGGGTTTCCGTAGTACCATAGGTTGAGTGTGTGTGTGTGTGTGTAATTCTTTGTCTATCTGTTGTATCCAACATGTTATCTTTATCTGCCTTTGGTTATCAACTGTTGGTACATTCCATACTGACAGGCTTTTGAATACCGGCGCGATCTATCTAACTCCTTGTTAACCGGTGCCATCTTCTTAAGGGTGTCCTTCCTTCTAGCAACTCCACATTCTGTGAAACCATCAGTTGCTAATCGCTACCTGATAAGTGTTTTTGCGCATCTATTGGTATTTTAATGCCGAAAAATGCGGAAACTTTTTCTTTGATACATCTGTGCTTCCACACTCCTTTTCAGTCGTGTGTGAAACATTATCTATCTCCCTTTTATCAGCATGTCCATGCTAACTCATTTTTTTGTCACCGGCGCTTAATCCTATAGTTTCATTTCATCTCCAATTCTCTTGGGCTAATTACATAACATGTGTCGATCCGATGCTGGTGATTGTAATTTGGTTCTCGGCATAGCTATATGACACTTATCTTGAGTGGAATATGGAAAATGCAATCACCACTATCCTCCAAATGGTGACGGTTATCTCCTGTGATTTTGAGTACACCGCGATCATATCTATGCATATTCAAGCATCCTTGGCAATCCAGAGTTTCTCCAAGCACTACGGCGGTCTATCATCTGTCCATCATGCTGCACATCCTTTTGAACCCCATATCTGCACAATTCTCCTGGATACGAGGGAATTGCATCTTTTCGTCTCTGATAGCTTTGCTTAAGGTATGAGCTATCATCGGTTCTTATCCAAGATCTCTTTATCTTTGTAACCGGTGATCCGATCGACAATGTGAACCAGGTGACATCTATTTTTCTTCCGAAGGACCAGTTAACCTATTCTGTCAGCGCATCTTCTTCAACAGGAATCCTTACTCGTAACGTTGATCTTTCAAAGAGCGTTGAGCTCAGAAAGTGTTTCGAGCATTTGTTCGTTCTCCCGCCTCTTGAACTTGGTATTCTGGGAATATCTTGTTAATCCATGGTGGTATATGTTGATAATATGCTTTCCTATTCGATATCTATGGAAGGACATGGAAGATCATTTGTGTCTCTTTCTCTCGAGCTTCGTGAGCACTGCCTGTGTGCAAAGTCTCAAAGTGAGAATTCTGACTTTTTGAAGTCACATATCTCGACCACGTCCTTCTGCTAAATACATTACTTCAACTCTGGAATCAGAAAGTCCATTGTTAATTCCATCCTCCATCTTCAACCAATCCGGAGTTGTTCCTTGTTGGCAAGTTATCATCGTCGTTCCGCTGAAGATTTCCTCAAGGCTGCTAAATCTCTCTCAATCATTTCAAGAAGAACATGGAGTTCTTTCACCTCAATCTCGTCAAGTAATCTCTTGAAACCCTCTCGCTCTAACGTCTATGCTCAATCCACCGGAGGCCATGAAGACCTTCCAGATCTTGATTCCTTTCGTTCAAGTTGGTGCTATCTTTTCTGTAGCTGTTGAATCTTGCAGTTCTTCTCCGTAATCTTCCTTCATATCTTTCTGGTGGCTTGGTACTTCCGACATGACGACAACATCATCATCTTTATCTATCTATGAATCCGGCGAATCGTTTGCATCTATCCTTGTTTTCTAACGGAGTTCTATGAGTTTTTGCCAACACCTTCAGTCTGTTTCGGTAGTTGGGTTGCATGATTTTCTTATTCATGTGCGGAGTAATGCTTTGAGTGCGGGATGGAGTAGCTACCATACCACTACTCTTATCATTCGCTCTTGTACATTGAATTGGTGAATTAATGTGATTTCACTCATTCCACGGAAATTAGAAGTGGCCTTTATCCCTTGATACTTTTACTTCCGTCCTTGTTTTTCCGGAGTCCTCTTTCGAAGAAAGTAATCAATAATATCTTGTTGGTGATCTCACCCTTTCTACACGGAGCAAAATCCTCAATTATCTGGTGGACACAAACGCAAACCTTTTTCTATCCTCGTCTTTCTACTGATGCTCGATATCCCCAAACAAGATTAAAGGAAACTATCTCCCTCTTTGTTTCATCAATTCTTTTTCTGTGGTAAAGCCAATTATGGTTGATGCCATCAGCCGCAAATCTATTGCGTTAGCCTCAAGGCTAAAGAAAGCAATAAGTATCTCTACAATAAACTCCAGATCCTCCATATTCTTTGCTTCTCGGGATTCCACCATGATCTGGCTTCACATCCATCTCTGGAAGTTATATCTGTGCACCTAAATTGCGTGATCCTTGGTTCTTACCGGCGCAACAAGAATCTAATCCGACGATGTCTAACTAAATCTTTCTGTTGATATCAAGGGACTCTATTGTTTGAAGGCAATATTGTTTCCGGACTTATTTTCTCAAATCCGAGAGAAGATACGGTGCTATTGTAATAGTGGTTCAAAACCTCTCCAATCTAGCTCCTTTCTTCCGGCGAGACAAAGATTCATCCTCTCTCGTATCGGTAAATCTTAAATCTTAATGGTGTGTCTTTCTTTATCCATGATACATCATCTTCTCCTTTTCTTTCACAAGTGGTTATATTCTTTTATCATGATTCTTGGGAAAACCGGAGCTATGCCCATCCTATCCTTCTTGTCTCACGACAATCCTTCAACTCTTCTAACCCGTTGTTTCTCAAGCAAAACACAAGACTCGCAACAAGTCTAGCAAGTTCTGCAAGGTGCAGTGGTCGCACCATTCTGTTGATGAAGCCACTTGGGAACGTGAGGGTCACCTTCGTTCGAACACCCGCCTCTCCTTGTGTTGTTTCCTTTTTCCTAGGAATCTCGGGGCGAGATTCTTGTTTAGTGGGGGAGAGTTGTAGCATCCCAATTGTCTAACAATTGCAATGCTACTAGCCTAGTCTATATAATGGCTACTTCATATATATAATTGTTGCATCATAATTACATCATGCTCATGTCATCAAGCCACCTTGCATTTGAGCATCATATAAAACCCTTTTTGGTTTGGTTCTTCTCTCATATGCATTGTTAATTGTATTTGCCTCTTGATATTGTATTTGGTTATTGATATATTGTTTAAATGCCCAAGTTGAGTTGGGGGCATATCTTTTATTCAACTCCATCACCTTTCTCTGCCACCACCTTATAATTCCACCATCCAACTAAATATGAGCTTTGCACTTTATTGGGTTTTACCTCTAGCTCATGTGGGTTGTGATGGATCCAATTCTATTTCCACATGCTCTCATCTTAGCCTCATGTTGTTTTCACATTATTGATATGTGGAGCCACCTTTGCATGCATTATGAGTAGTGCTCCTTTTCCTAGCTTTCATATGGATTATTATGGACTTATGCTCATGTTGGGATATTTTTGGGACTATTAAACATCTAGTGGAATATACACACTAGCAAGTCCCAATTATAATCAAATGTGATCATCTCCATCTACTCCATCTGGAATTTTCCTTTAAATTCTTTTGCTTGGCTTAAACCCACTTTTGGGAATGCATAGGAATAATGCCATGTAAATATTATTGATTTCACAAGGTTAAAACATGGCATTAATTATTTTTGCATGGGCCATGCAACCATTTCCACCTTTGATCCTCCTTGTTTTTATTTGGATTTTTGGGTGAACCATCTCATCTCTCCTCTCTCCTAAACCCTAATCCCTCTCCCTACCCCTCTCTCCTCTCTTTTGACACCTCTTGTTTTGGTCATGTTTCAAACCATAGCTACCACCACACCTCTCTCTCTAATCCCTCTCCTTTCTCTAACCTAGTTAACCCTAAACCTAGTCTTCCTCTAACCTAACCCTAGTTACACCATCTCCCCCTCTCACCTCACCTCTCCTCTCACCAACCCGAGCTACCCTACCCCATCCCTAGCAAAACCCTAACCGAGCCTCCCCTCTCTCTCCCTCTCTTCTCTCCCTGCCATGAGGGCCCCCCAGCCCGAGCCTCCCCACCGAACCTGCCCTGCCCTGCCTAGACCAGCCCTAGACCGAGCCAGCTAGCGCACGTGAAGGAGGAGGGAAAAGGTGGCCGAAGCCACCTCTATCCCTAACCACTCCCCCACGGCACCCCCTCTCCTCTCCCGTCCCTATCTACTCCCTCTCTCTCGCCTGCTGCCTTCCCCAGATCTACCCCAGGGCGCCTGCCGCTCCTCCCCTCCCTCTCCACCGACGCCCAACCTCTCTCTCCGGCCACTGCCAGCACCACGTCGCTCCGTCGCTCCAGCCGGTGGACACTTCGTGGGGGCGATCGAGGAGCCCGTGGAGCATCCACTGCATCACCCTGTATGCGCCGTCGCAGAGGAGAAGCACCGGAGCCGAAGAACACCGCCGCCACCGACGCGAAACCCTAGCTCCGCCCGGCCTCTGCTTCATCGTCGATCCGCTGCTCCCAGGGCCGATCCAATGCCACGCAGAGACCCGCGGTGAGATCCTCCTTCTCCCTGACATGCTCCGCCTCGCTGTCGCCGTCTAGATCTCTAGATCGTTTCGCCGAACATCCTCGGCACGCCGTGGCCGCGAGCCTCTGCACGTCCCTGCGTCGCCTCACACCCTACCTATCCGCACGAGCGCAAGCCAGCACAACCCCCTAGCCACCCCAGCGGTACCCGCCGCCGCGCGCGCACGCAAGGTCGCGGGTTCGATCTCTGCACCGTGCCCCACCCTATCGAGCACAAACTCGTCGACAGAGGGTTTCAGAGAAGAAGTACAGTAACAGCTGCTACTTTGCACTTCCCCCCCCCCCCAATCTTTTTACTCCTAACCCGCGCTCCTCGAGACCCCACATGTCCGTGCCTGTGGCGTTTTGCAAAAACGTACTCGCAGTTTCGAACCCTTAACCCGCGCTCCAGCAGGCTACCCACCTGTTAGCCTCGGCCGGTTCACCCACTGGCACCTGGGCCCTAGCCAGCGGGTCCCACATGTCATTCACAGAGACTAGTAAGCGCCGCAGTGAGAAAACCTGTTCCGCCACTGTGTCACCCAGTCAGCAATGTGGCCCACTTGTCATTGTCGGTGGCTAGATCTGCGCGAGTGAGAAAAGGATTTCTGTTTTCTGTTTTAAATCAAACTTTTCAAAATTTGTTTTAAATTCAAATTTAAATCTGTTTTAATATAACTTTTAAAATATAACTCCAAATTAAACATGTAATATATGTTTTGAAATCAGAAAAATGTGAGGAATTCAAATTGATTAAAATTACAATAAAATGCCCTTTTCCTTAATTAATTAATAGCTTTTGATTTATAACTCCAAATTTGACAAATGATATGTCTAAAATGATCAGCTCGACGAGACCTTTCTGTTTATGCATTCCATGTTCTGTCTTGCGGCATGCATCATATAAATATAAAGTATACAGCAACTTATTCGAGAATAAAATGTGACCAAAACTCAATAAAATGTTTATTTCTTGTATTCTACACCTCACCCATGCCATGCTACTTTAATGCCATGCAAATTGTGCATCATTCATCATGGCATGATTTTTTGCTTGTCGCATTTTATTCATATGCTTGTTCACTTTATTTATGTTGGCCCTTGTTTGTTTGGTTCTTCTTCGAATAGACGCTGAGCAGGGGATATATCAAGAAACCCAGGAGCTCTACCCAGATCCTTCTCTTGCTTCAACTGAGCTGCCAGGCAAGCACTACCACATGCTTGCATACATATAGTACCTAATGCCTCTATCTTATTCTTGCATCATTGAGTCGCGATTGCATTAAACTGAATCCCAAGTACTGCATAGCCTTTACTTTTAAACCCCACCGAAGCTTGTTCCTCCATCCCATGAGCCATTACTACAGGAGTTGTTTGAGCCATGCGGGTCGTAGAACAACAAGTGTAGGGTATGTGAGTGTCTGATGGATAACGAGGTACCTAAACAACTTAACCTGAGTAGTATGGGATAACTAATGAAAGTGGCACCGGTGAGCAATATCTGCTATTTGGTTTTTCATGCTCACTTGTGTCCCGTAGGACCCCGAGTACTTGATTCCCGTTCCTTGAATATTCGCGCTATCCACATCCGGGATGCTTATGGGACCCCCCCTGAGCCAGAGCTTTATTCATTCTTATTTCTTGGGGCCACAATTAGTTTGGGGCTTTATTACTATCCTGTACTTATGCCATGCTTTACTGCTTAATTTAAGATTGTGCGAGGAGCACCTGTACTGTTTAGGTCCGTGACACGTTTTCGCTGTATCGACAAGCCCAGTCACACTTTCGGGTTCCCAGTCGTTTACAGCCGTCCACACAAACCTTGAGTCCGTCTCGGAGCCGGCCAGTTTCGTTGCGGGTAGCTTAATGGGGTGGCCCCCTGAAATAATTCTGAATCCTGTGATCGCTTTGTCGTGAAGGCCTCGTTGGGTTTTGATTTGGTTTTTCCGAGGTTGATCGAGTGTGTGTTGCTATTTGTGCACCCCTACAGGGTAAAAATTTCTGAAAGCCGTGTCCGCGGTTATGGACGACTTGGAGCACAGTTTCTCGATCATAGACAAGTATAACTAAAGTACCGCTTTTAATTTGACTAAGTAACTGACTAGTAAATAGTGCAACACTCATGGAATGGATAATAAAACTGCCAACGGATGGGGGTGTTCGTCCGCTTCCTCGTTGGTAAGCGAGGAGGAGGATGAATCTGTTAATATTACTGTTATAACTGTTGTTATTAATTCACGGACATCCGTCCATCTTTGGTTAGGCGGATGGTTAGCGAGTATCTATAGAATTGTTAGGTATTATCTTTTACTGCAATTGCGTCACCCAGGTTGTGTCCCCTTTAGAGGCATAAAGACTTGCTGAGTACCCCTAGGGTCTCACACGATAAATTATTTGATTCAGATGAACAGGTACACTCACAAGATGGATACTGGGTGGAGGAGACGGACGATGTGGGCAACGATCATTCGGTGTAGAGATTCCGGGAACGGGGATCCGTGAGATCTGTGGGCGGGATGTGTTTATTATGGGGCATCTTATGCCGATTTGCTTCTTATCCATACTCGGATCTTGTTTGCCGCTTCTGCCTGATACTCTGATGTTTGATGTATGAGGAGATATCCTAAACTATTATATCTATCTAGGACATTTGGATCTTGCCGTACGGCGTTGCAATATTTCTATTTCTTTTAGATGGAATGGCTGTGAGGACTGTTGTATGGTGGCTTGCATACATACTCATTTGTGTATGTAGTTGATCCCTTCGCCTGCCGATTACGCCGCCCGTTCTTGTCCCGATTTTTGGAAATGGTTAGGACGACCGAAAGGTCTACCTGTGAGTGGCATTTGGGCCCCACCGTACTATTTTAACCATTTCCGCTCATCCAGGCTTGTAACTAGGAGCGTAATTCACCGAGGTAGTTACACACTTTTATGCAGAACCAGAATCAGAATAACAACAACAACAATAACAATAACAACAACAACCAGAATAATCCGCCAGGATTTGACATGCTCACCAGATTTCTAAGACTGAGGCCTGCAAAGTTCTCAGGAACCACTAATCCAATGGTGGCCAATGATTGGCTACGTTCAGTGAACAAGGATTTAGTGACCGTCAGCTGCACCGACAAAGAGAAGGTCAGGTTTGCAACACATCTGCTGGAAGGGCCAGCAACAACCTGGTGGGACAATTTTCAGATCACCAACCCCATTGAGGATGTGACATGGGCTATATTTGAGGATGGATTCCGTACAGCTCACATCTCATCCAGAGTGATGAATTTGAAGAAGGAGTTCCACAATCTGAAACAGCGTCACCACAGCGTGGCCGAGTATATTGAGGAGTTCAACAATCTGGCGCGTTATGCACCGGATGAAGTTGATACTGATGCCAAGAGGAAGGAGAAATTCCTCGAAGGACTGAATGATGAACTGAATCTGCAGCTGTCTATTGCCTATGTCCCAACCTACCAATCACTTTGTGACAAGGGTACCATCTTGGAAAACAAGATGAAACAGGTTGAGAGCAGGAAGAGAAAGCACATCTTTGATAAGCACAGCTCAGGATCGTCTCACAAGCGTTCCCATCATGATGATAGTTGGATTCTGGATCCCACAAACATGGAAAGTACAACAACCACCACATCCACAACCGCCATCATGACAACAAGCATCACCGTAGTCATGATAATGACAAGTACAAGAACCACAAGAGTGGATACAAGAGCCACCACAATGGAGGTGGAAGTGGTAGTGGAAGTCAACCTGTCAAGAAAGATCTCAGTCAGGTTGAATTATTCAAGTGTAAGAAGATGGGGCACTATGCTAATGAGTTCCCAGAAAATAAAGTTGAAGGTGCCAACAAGCCCAATCCCTTCCAAAAGGGACAAGTGAACCACATCAACGTGGAAGAAATTTTGAGGAACCTGATGTTGTGGCTGGTAAGTTCAAACTCAATTCTGTTCCAGCACTTGTTCTTTTTGATACTGGCGCATCGCATTCATTCATATCAAGAGCATTTGTTGATAGAAATGGACTTCCAGTTGAAATTATTGGGTGTCCTATAAGAGTAAGTTCTCCTGGTGGAGAAATGATAGTGAACTCGGGATGTCATGACCTAGTGATAGAATTTGGGAAGTATAAGTTTCCCGTTAACTTAATAATCATAAATTCCCAAGGATTGGATGTCATTTTGGGAATGGATTGGATGACTAAGTACAAGGGAGTTCTAGATTGTGCAAATCATACTGTCACCCTCACAACCCCAGATAATAAAAGGATTAGATTCAAGACTAACTTTGAATCAAAAGGAAGTAAGCTAAATTCTCTTAAGGGGGTTAGCATAGACAGTGTGCTAATTGTGAGAGAATATCCAGATGTATTCCCAGAGGAATTGTCGGGAATGCCACCAGATAGAGATGTAGAATTTCTGATTGACTTGCTACCAGGATCTGGACCAATAGCAAAGAGACCTTACAAGATGTTTGTAGATGAGTTGAAGGAACTCAAGAAACAGCTTGGAGAATAGTTGCAGCAAGGATTTATTCAACCAAGTTCTTCATCTTGGGGAGCACCAGTCTTGTTTGTTGAAAAGAAAGATAGAAGTCAAAGGTTATGCATAGATTATCGTTCACTCAATGAGGTGACTATCAAGAACAAATATCCTTTGCCTAGAATCAACGACTTGTTTGATTAGTTACAAGGATCCCGTGTGTTCTCAGAGATTGATCTTCGGTCAGGCTATTTTCATCTTAAGATAAGGTAACAAGACATACCTAAGACTGCTTTCACCACTAGGTATGGATTGTATGAGTACACCGTGATGCCATTTGGTTTGACCAATTCACTAGCCTACTTCATGAATATGATGAACAAGGTGTTCATGGAGTTTCTTGATAAGTTTGTTGTCGTATTCATCGATGACATTTTGATCTACTCCAAGAGCAATGAAGAGCATGAAGGACATTTCCGATTGATACTTGAGAAGCTTAGAGAGCATAAACTGTATGCCAAATTTAGCAAGTGTGAATTCTGGCTGAATGAGGTTGGATTTCTTGGACACATTGTGTCAGGAGATGGTGTAGCAGTTGTCTTGGGAATGACCACGATAGATGCTGCAATCAACAACGAGTAGTAGAACATGGGGCAAGGGCGGCCAGCCATCTGCGGTGCGAGATGAGGG
Organism: Avena atlantica; assembly: GCA_910589765.1. Classification (NCBI taxonomy): domain Eukaryota; kingdom Viridiplantae; phylum Streptophyta; class Magnoliopsida; order Poales; family Poaceae; genus Avena; species Avena atlantica. The sequence continues at coordinate 76,664,853 of OU342734.1, forward strand.
CGGAGACACAAAGTTTTACCCAGGTTCGGCCCCCCGGAGGGTAAAGACCTACTCCTGCTAGATTGTATTATGGAGAGAGTACAAGGAGCGAGCTCGACGACTAGGCGGCGAGTCGCTTAGGTGTATGATGGAACGTGTCCTCTATGCGTACCCTAGAGAGGTTTATATAGGCTCACCTCGCTAGGGTTTACGAATTACAACCGAATTAGTTAAGGATTCGGAGGGTCTTTGACCTAGTCCGACTGAGCCTAGCTACACTTCTGGGCCTCCAGCTTCCAGTAGCCTGAGTCTTTGCCAAGTCTCGATCCAGTCGCCGTCCTGCAGGCCCACTCGCTGGCGGCTTAGGCCAATAGGAAACCTCCTGTTGGGCATACCCCGGTAGGCATATCCCCATCAGTAGTCCCTGAGGCTGTCGTTTATTCATCGCATGCGTTTGTTAGTAGTTGGATTATGGTGGTCCAATGCGGACGCCCAGTCGAATCGGCGGCGGACTCCTGAACAAAGGAAAGAACTAGTCATTTTAGTCGCAACAACGGTTATTAATCATGTCGCAGCTTGGCGAGCGGGTCGGCAAATAATCAGTCACTGTCATAGTGATCAGGTCGGCGAATCGTTGAGTCGCTGAAGGCAGCGAGTCGAGTAGATGAAGTTGGACCATCAGTTTGGTCAAACTAGCCATTAGGTAATCCAACGTTAATATTGGCGTAATTACCGCGTAGTAACGACTCCCGAAAATGGCGGGTAACAGCCACCATATAAGGAGAGTGACGGGTGAAAGGGAAAACGCTTCCCTCACTTCCTCCGATCTTGCGCATCCTTGTTTCTCCATTCCGCGCAGCGACCAGTACGACTCATAGCGATCCGCCTCCCACGATCCTCTAGCCGATGGCTCCTCCTACCGAACCATGGGGCAAATCCAAGTGCATGAAGGCACTGCTAAAATCATTCGAGGAGGCGGGGATCCTCCGTGCCGGGAGATGGCGCATCCCCGTGGACGGGGAAGTGATTCCGGATCCGCGCGAAGGGGAATTCATCTGCTTCACTAGTCACCTGGAGCGGGGGCTCGGCTTTCCAACCTCCCACTTCTTCCGGCGTTTCTACGTCTATTACGATATCCAGCCGTCAGACCTGGGTCCGCACAGCATCGAGTAGCTCGCCATTTTCGTGGCGTTCTGCGAGTGCTACCTGGGCTTCAGGCCCTATTTCCCCTGTGGCAAGATCTATTCCATGGGAGAATCAGTCGCGAAGAGGCAGGCGGCCCAATGCTAGCCGCGGGTGGCTTGACTTTCCAGCTGAAGTCGAAGGCATCATTCTTCGATCTGATGCTGCCCACCAAAGCAGCGAATGAGTGGAAGAAGAGCTGGTTCTACGTCATTGAGTCGACTCCAGGCGACGAAGTGGCGCTTCCAAGGTACTCTGCTGACCGGCCCGAGCCGCGCCGGCTCCAAGTTACCAAACTCCCGCTAGAACAGCGGATGGTCGGTGACGAGATGTTGCAGACCATCCGCAATTTGAAGAGGAAAGGCCTCCAAACCATCAACCTTTACAACTGCTGGCTCGGGCGATGCCTCGTGCCCCTGGCCAGCAGTGAGCACTACATGTATGAGTATACGGGCAAGGACGACCCAACGAAGTTCTGCCTCATTGAGTGGAGACTCAACGACTACACCCTGTCCCTGAAGAAGATCACCCAGGCGGTGTATCTCGACGCGAAGGCCGGGGTCGCGCCTTACACCGCAAGGCGCCCAGCTCCAATGGTAAGCTGTTATTCCCTTTGCACTCGCAGTCGCAGTTTGTGCATTCACGGTTGTGCTAATGTCGTTTGATTGGTGTAGTTGTTTCAAGTGACGGAAGGGTGGATTCCTCCCGCAGACAATGAGAATTCGATCTCGTCCGCCTAGGACGGGAGCGATTCATTGCCCGACAAGGGCGATGTCGAGAGTGACGGGGGTGGCAATGGCGACGACGATGACGACGACCCCGTGGAGGTCGCTGCCCCCACGGTCCGCAAGACTCGTGGGCAGCACCAGCGCGAACTCGAGGCCAGCAAGAGCCTTGAGGCCCATGACGATGACGACGACGAGCTCCGTGAGCATACCTCACACCGTGAGGCTACACGATCGAAGAAGAAGAAGGCGCCGCCGAAGAAGAAGGTGAAGCCGAACAAGATGGCGTCTTTGCCTTGGTCCGCGAGTAGCTCCGACGCTACCAGCTCGGCCGAGGAGAAAGCGGTGCATGCGGCCGCGGCGACTGGAGCCGCCGCCATAGTGGACGAAGCGCCACTGGCGTCGTTGCCACCGCCATTCGCCCCAGTCGCCGGTTTGGCGGCCGCAGGGCCTCGCCGCCGAGGGGGGCTCCCGAAACAATCGCCACGGAGGCTCCCGCCGTGGCTTCATCTTCAAAGAAACTATCAGTTTCTTGGGCACACAATGTGTTCGAGACGGGCTTCAGTCGGAAACTAGGGTCAGAACTGGACAAGCCGGCCAGCATCCGCACTGGCCTGCGATTTCTTCTGGTCTCCAAGTGAGTGTTCCTTGACCTTTTATCCGTCTTGCTTTGTGTTTTGATCGGAGAGTTTTATTGACAGAGTTGTTTCGCAGAACTGGAATTAAGAAGATAGGTCACTCTTCAGTGGCCAAGGTTCCACCGGTCGCCACGGAGGCGCCAGCTGACCCCTCGAAGAAGAGGAAGGGCGACGAAGTCGCTGCTCCCGCCGAAGGCGCCAAAATAACAAAGGGTGATGACGTCGTCATGATCTTTGACGAGACGGCGACTTCCCCGAGAGAATCTCCGACCGCAGCGGATGTAGCTCTGAAGGCCAAGGAGGACGCGAGGTCGCAGCATACGGTGCCCGTGGGTTCGAGCGAGGCGACCGAGCTGCCCTCGAGTGGCGCGGGGGCCGCGGTGGCAATGTTACCTCGCTTTATGGCGAAGGTCGCCGCGGCGAGTGCCTCGGTGCCGTCGAGCCAGTTTTCTGGTGCCACCGGCATGGAGGTTGAGCAGCATCGCGGTCATACTCCGCTTGTGCTTGCGTCGGTGGACGCAATGGAGCTTCACGACATTCTAGGTGCCGCCATCCAGGTAACTCCAGTCCCCGAGAATCTGGCCACTGAATTTGAGTGGTCGGATTCTTCATTTTTTGCGTTATCCAGTCCCTGAGTGCCTAGTCGCTGAATTTCAGCGGTTGGGCACTTAGGAAGTTTTGGTTGCTGACGCTATGATTGTTACACAGGGCCTGCAACGCGAATCGGCCGAGCGGCTTGCTGCGAAGTGTCGTGTTGAGAAGGAACTTATCGCTGTCCAGGAGACGAACAAGAAGCTTCGAGCGGCTGCGGGTGAGTATTTACCTTATTTGGCGCTTGTCGCTCACTTTTTGCGGTGTTAACCGTTTTGTTTTGGAAACAGAGAGCAGTGCGGCTGAGGTGAAGGAGGCTCGCCAAGGCCTTGTCCCGGTGTGTGATTTGATAGAGGCTCAGTCCGCTTTGAGCATGGCGGAGAAACGAATCGCCGATCTGGAGCGTGATCTCAAGGAGGCGAAGGCGGAAGCAATCTCGGCGGAAGGACGAGCCAAGGCCGCCGTCACTTCTGACGCTGACGAACGGAAGGTGTCTGATGTGCTCGTTGCCGGGTTGCAAAATGATTCATCACGGACCTCTACCGCCCGCTGATTGGTAAGCTTTCCTTCAGCTGACTAACGATTACACGTACCGCGTTGTGGTTTTGGTGCTTTGCTTATTGTTAGTTTGTGTGCTGCAGGCCGGATCACTGATAATGCGGAAGAGGCGCAGTCGTACGACGCGCGGCAGTGTGTGACCACCCTGGTCGACTCAGCCGCGCTGTCAGCAACTTGCCTCCGGGCATACCTTCAGGAGATCTCGCCCACATAGGTGATTCCCAGCGACCTCGTCGAGGTATGGCGCTACCTGGAAAGGGCCTCGTCAGTTGTGGAATTCATGACGCGGTCGGCCTTCCGTCGTGGAGCGGCGACGGCGCTCAGCCTTGGGCTCGCACACTTCCCGGACGATTTCGACCTCGACGACGTCACGAGCGGTTACCCCTCGTCGATGGGCTCGGTGGAGATTATCGAGGTGTTGAAGCTGACGGACCGAGCCGCGGTATACTCCGACCGTGTTTGGGCGATGGGCGACCTTATCCCCTACCAGGAGATGGTCGTCGCCCCCAATGACCCTGAGCCAAAGCACCGTGACTTCAAGGTGGATCAACCATTCCGTGCAGCGATGGCGGGCGAGATGACGACATACCCGTCGAACCCTTATGAGCCTTTGATCCGCAACTGCAGGGACGGTGGTGCGTCTTCATCAAAGCCTGCGAAATAGAACATTGTGCCATTCAAAGTTAGTATAGGATAACCATGTAACTATCCTTGTATGCGAGACAAATTTTGCTGCTATGAAGGAATGGTCGTGTTATTTTGTCAGTCGTTTTGTGATTTGAATGTTGGTTGTGTGATTCCCTGAGCACGTCCTCCCTTTTTATGGGGTTTACCTCGTTTTATATGTTGTGTGAAATGTTATTGAAATGGCTCGGAAAGCCAGTCGCGTGGCGACTCCCAGGGGTGCTCTTTACTTGGCCGTTTTCCCGGGCACGAACGGGGTCGGGTCGCCGAGTCCCCGAGTGTGGTACTTGGCCGTTCTAGTCGCAAGCCCAAGGTAGGTGAGGACTAAGCGCGTTATGTTAGGCGTGTCACTCCTGCCTGATCCGTAAGATCAGTCGCATGGCGAGTCCTGGGCGCGCTCTCATACTTGGCGTTTTTCCCTAGCCGCTCGTCTTTGGTCAAGTGTCAATCCCCAAGCGTGGTACTTTTCCGTTCGAGTCGTTGCGCAAAGGATGCAGAGGACTTGGTCGCTGTGGGAAGCGAGTGCAGTCGTCTTGGCTCGGGGAGCCAGTCGAGATGGGCGACTCCAATGGGGCTCCGGGTTAGCTTTTTTCATGGACGGTACGAGGCAGGAGTTTTTCCAGTGCCCTCGTACCGCACTACTTGGCCGTGCCGGTCGCTTTACCAAAGGTTGACTTTTGTGAATAGCGTAACGCTGTTATTACGAGTGCGAGTTGCACAAGGCACGAAGAGTAGACGCAATTTGCGGTAACCAATCTGTTTTTATTTCATAGAGGGTAGGGGCTACATGTCTAGAGTTCTAAGAGTAGAACTTGCTTAGGAGGTTTACATTCCATGCCCGCTTGACATCGAGTTTTTCGTCGCCTCGGACGTTGGTGAGGTAGTAGGCGTCGTTGCCCAGGACTCGCCCGATGGCGAATGGTCCCTCCTAAGGGGGTGAGAGCTTGTGCATGCCTTTCTTGTCCTGGATTAGGCGCAGCACCAGGTCGCCTTCCTAGAAAGTGCGAGTCCATACTCGTTGGCTATGGTAGCGGCGGAGCCCTTGCTGGTAGATGGCGGTGCGGGAGCGAGCTAGGTCGCGTGCTTCGTCGAGCTAGTCGACTCCATCTTGGCGTGCGATCTCGTTGTCGGCCTCCGTGTAGTTGACCATCCTAGGTGAATCATGCTCGAGGCCGGTTGGCATGACTGCCTCGGCACCTTACACCATGAATAAGGGGGTGAACCCTGTCGACCTGTTGATGGAGGTGCGGATGCCCCAGATGATAGAGGGGAGTTCTTCGACCCAGCACCCGGTGGTACGCTCGAGTGGGACTTGTAGCCGTGGCTTCAGGCCATGGAGGATGCTCTGATTGGCGCGTTCTGCCTGGCCATTGGACTCCGGGTGGGCGACTGAGGCGAGGTCGAGTCAGATGTTGTGCTCCTCGCAAAACTCGGCCATGGCTCCCTTGGCGAAGTTGGTGCCGTTGTCCGTGATGATGTTGTTTGGGAACCCGTAGTGATAGATGAGATCGCGTAGGAACTTTGTAGCGGTCGTCCCATCGCACTTGCGGACTAGCTTGGCCTCCACCCATTTTGTGAATTTGTCGACTACGACTAGGAGGTGGGTGAAGCCAGAGGGGGCCTTCTTGAAGGGGCCTACCATATCCATGCCCCACACGGCGAACAGCCAGGTGATGGGGATTGTCTTGAGCGTCGAGCTTGGTATGTGAGTCTGGTTGGCGTATTTATGGCATCCGACGCACCGCTGGACAATGTCGACAGCGTCTACGTGTGCGATGAGCCAGTAGAAGCCATGTCGCATGGCCTATGCGACCAGAGAGAGGGCGCCGGCGTGGTGTCCGCAGTCGCCTGAGTGGATGTCTTGGAGGATTTTATGTCCTTCAGCGGGTTGCACGCAGCGTTGGAACACGCCGGTCACACTGCGCTTGTGGAGCTCGCTGTTGATGATGACGATGGATTTGCAGCGGCGTGCTATCATCCGGGCGTCCGTTTCGTTTGTGGGTAGGGTGCCTCCCTCCAGGTAAGTGACGTATGGCACGGTCCAGTCGCTTGGCTCGGCGATTAGTGCAACCAGGGCTGCTTCTGGTTGCAGTGGAATTCCGATGTCGATCTCCCTTGGGGGAGAGAGGGAGGGCTTGGTGATAGTGTCGAGGAAGACACTGGTGGGTGGTGCGAGTCGAGCCGAGCCGAGCCGATGCGTGAGAGTGTGTCAGCCTCCTCATTTTTCCGCCTGTCGATCCACTCGACGAAGTAGCCTGCGAAGTGAACTCCCAGATGGTCCACTGCTTGGAGGTATGCCGCCATGGTAGGGGGACGGCGTCGCAGGTGCCGGCGACTTGCCCGACGACGAGGTCGGAGTCTCCGTAGCAGCGCAAGCGATTGATGTTCATCTCCTTTGCTTCCCTCATGCCATGGAGTAGCGCCTCGTACTCGGCCATGTTGTTGGTGCAGGGGATGAAGTCGAGGTAGAGGACGTAGCAGAGCTTGTCGCCCTTTTCGGAGATGTTAGCACGATCCCCGCTCCTGCACCGTCTGCGTTCTTGGAGCCGTCGAAGTGTAGGCTACAGTAATGGAGGTATGGCAGCTTCTCTGGTTGCTGGGCCTCCTCCCAGTTAGCGAGGAAATCTATGAGGGCCTGCGACTTGATCGCCTTGCGCGGCTTGTACTTGATGTTGTGGACGCCAATCTCGACGGCCCACTTGGCGACTCGCTCGGTCGCCTCGCGGTTGCGGATGATGTCCTGCAATGGTGCTGAGGAGACGACCGTTATTGGGTGCTCCTGGAAGTAGTGCGGCAGTCGCCGCTGTGCTCTGAAGACCACGTATACCAATTTCTGGTATTGCGGGTAGTGTTGGCGCGACTCGGTAAGGACTTCGTTGATGTAGTATACGGGTCGCTGCATCGGGCGTTCCTTCCCTTCCTCTGGCCGTTCGACGACCATGACGGCGCCGACGACACGCTCGGAAGCCACGACGTAGACCAGCATGGGATCCTTGTCGAAGGAGGCGGCGAGTAGCGGGGCAACGAGCAGCACCTCTTTGAGAGCGTGGAGCGTGTCGTCTGCCTCCTTGTCCAACAGGAAGGTGGGGTTCTTGCGCATTAGGCGATAGAGAGGCATCGCCTTCTTGCCTAGCCGGGGGATGAAGCAACTGAGCCGCGACTCGCCCGGCCAGCTTCTGGACGTCGCGCAGGCACTCGGGTCTGCCGAGTCGGGCGATCGTGTTGATCTTGGCGGGGTTCGCCTCAATCCCGCGCTTGGAGACGACGTACCCAAGTAGCTGTCCAGTAGGTATGCCGAAGGTGCACTTTCCTGGGTTTAGCTTTATCTTGTACCTTCGCAGGTTGGCGAAGGTTTCCGCCAGGTCGGCGAGTAGATCGCCCTGGCGAGTGGATTTAACCACCACGTCGTCGATGTAGACGTGGATATTTCGGCCAATTTGGCTCGCAAGGCACTCCTGCATGCACCTATGGTAGGTCGCCCCGGCTTTTTTGAGGCCGAAGGTCATGGCGGTGTAGCAGAAGGCTCCGAATGGCGTGATGAACATCGTCTTCTCTTCGTCCTCGACGGCCATTTTGATCTGATAGTACCTAGAGTAGGCGTCGAGGAAGCATAGCGACTCCGAGCCCGCGGTTGAATCGATGATTTGGTCAATCCGTGGGAGGACGAATTGCTCCTTCGGGCAGGCGCTGTTTAAGTTTGTGCAATCGATACACATTCTATAGGTCCCATTTTTCTTCTCGACCAGGACTGGGTTTGCCAGCCACTTGGAGTATTTGATTGGCCGAATGAAGCCTGCAGCGAGTAGACACTGCACCTCCTTGGCGATTGCTCGGCGGCGCTCTTCATTGAAGGGCCGCATCGACTGCTTGACAGGTCGCACTTTGGGGTCGGCGTTGAGTTTGTGCTCAGCGAGTTCCCACAGGACACCAGGCATGTCGGATGGCTTCCATGCGAAGATGTCCCGATTCTCACATAGGAACTCGATGAGCGCGCCTTCCTATGCTGGGATCATGCCCGTCCCGATCGTCACCGTCTGGCTGGAGTCGCGTGGGACCAGCTCGACGGTGCGGGTGTGTGTCGTTTCCTTGAAGGCGGCAGAGTTTCCACCCTCCGAATTGGGCTTCTTGAGTATAGTGGGGTCTTCATTGTTGACCCCGCTCGCGTACTTAGCGAGTTCCTCGGCGTGGTTGGCCTCTGCCGCGATGACGGTGTCAGCGAGTTCGGCGCCTTTGGCCTCGCATTCTATGGCCAAGTCGGGGTCGCCATGGACAGTGATGATGCCACATGGCCCGGGTAGCTTCATCGCGTTGTACGCGTAGTGGGGCGCTGTCATGAATTTGGCGAATGCCTGGCGCCCCAGGACGCAGTGGTAGGGGCTGTTGAACGGCACCAGCTCGAAGATGATCCCTCGGTGTGGAAGTTTGCTGGTGTGCCGAAGGTGACTGGCAGCGTCACCTTTCCGATTGGGTACGCCTTCCAACCGTGGACGATGTCGTGGAAGGTGGTGTAGGTCATCTCGATCATCGACTGCGGGAGCCGCAGTCGTCTAAACTTGTCCAGGTACAGGATGTTGATGGAGCTGCCGCTGTCCATCAGCGTTTTGGGGAACCAGTAGTCCCCCACCTTGGGCTTGACCACTAAGGAGACTCGGCCCAGATATTCAATCCATGGCGAGTGGTCCTCACAGCTCCAGGTGATTGATTGCTCGGACCAGTTGAGGAATTGGGGGATGTCTATCTGGGACACTGCGTTGACGGCGACGGCGCGGGCGATGACCTTTTTCTTGCGCTTGGTGTTGAAGCCTGTGAAGGTGTGGAGAGAACCGGCGATGCTGCCGAACTTTCCGCCATTTGGCGGGTTGTTGTCAGGGTCTTCCCGCGCGCGCCGTGCCTTCTCGATCTCCTTGAGAGAGTGGCAGTCGGCGGTCGTTGCGCCTGGTGGGTGTTGGGTGCTCCCTCCTTGTGGGGGTCGGGTGCTCCCTCCTGGCGGTGCGTTCTCGCAGATCGCGCGCTCGGCCGCGCGAGCCGAGTCGTTTTCATTGTCGAAGTTCAGGGCGCGCCCCTGAATGGTGGGATTCAGGCGCGACCTGATTCAGAGTTGGTGATAGCGCGAAAGCTCCTGCGCTGTCACCTGCTCGAGGCGAAATTTTTCGCGCTCGGCTTGTTCCCTGCGGACCGCCTCCGCCAGCCGCAGGCGGAGTTCCTCGACCTCCGTTGCCGTCGCATTTGGTGGGATTGGCGTGGAGAAGGGGTCTTGCGGGGGCTCTGCGCCAGTCTCCATGTAGGTAACGGCATGGCGACCGGTTCCGTCGTGGAGGTCGGCGGAGTTCTCCGGCCCGGAGTCAAAGTCGAAGATCCCAAGGATGGAGGGGTACTCGAAGTCTCCGACATTGGAGACCTGGGTGATGGATCCCGCGGGCGATGCGGCGACGATGAACCCAGCGATCGATGCCGGGGTCGCCGAATCGGCGTCGTCGTTGAGGGCCGCGTCGTCCGCGGCCGCGGTGGTTTTGGCCACGTTGCTGTGGGCCGAGTCATACTCGGAGGCGAGGCGGTGGATCGTGCGGACCTGGCTCTCCAAGAGCCGGTCGCGTGGCGGTGACTCGGGGATGCGATCCGAGTCCTCCAAAATGATGACGTCGGTGAGGCCGACTAAGAGGTTGATCGTGTCGACTGGCAAGATCACGCTGTGCATGATGGGTCGTGCCGCCGGGACGTAGCTGCTCGGCAAGATCTGGAGCATCTCGCCGATCGCGATCATGCGGCCGGTGGCGATCGACTCGTTGATGGGCAGATTGGATCTCGTCGCAGAACACCGGCCTGACCGGCCAGGCTCCACGGTGGGCGCCACTGTCGTGGGAATGACCACGGCACATGGTGCAATTGGCGGCGAGTAGTAGAACATGGGGCAAGGGTGGCCAGCCATCTGCGGTGCGAGATGAGGGCGGAGACACAAGGTTTTACCCAGGTTCGTCCCCCGGGAGGGTAAAGACATACTCCTGCTAGATTGTATTATGGAGAGAGTACGAGGGGCAAGCTCGACGACTAGGCGGCAAGTCTCTTAGGTGTATGATGGAACGTGTCCTCTATGCATACCCTAGGAGGTTTATATAGGCTCACCTCGCTAGGGTTTACAGATTACAACCGAATTAGTTAAGGATTCAGAGGGTCTTTGATCTAGTCTGACTGGGCCTAGCTACGGTTCTGGGCCTCCAGCTTCCAGTCGCCCGAGTCCTTGCCAAGTCTCGATCCAGTCGCCGTCCTGTAGGCCCACTCGCTGGCGGCTTGGGCCAATAGGAAACGTCCTGCTGGGCATACCCCGGTAGGCATATCCCCATCAGCAGTTGATCCCGCAAAAGTGTCAGCTGTAACTGAATGGGAATCTCCTAAGTCAGTGAAAGAAGTTCGTAGTTTCCTTGGTTTGGCAGGATACTATAGAAGGTTCATTGAGAATTTCTCAAAGGTAGCTAAGCCAATGATGGAGTTACTAAAGAAAGACAAGAAATTTGATTGGACTGAAGGATGTGAACTGAGTTTCCAAGAGTTGAAGAAAAGACTAGTGACAACACTAGTCTTATGTCTGCCAGATTTGGAGAAGGATTTTTCCAAGTGTATTGTGATGCGTCTCACCAAGGATTGGGTGGAGTTCTGATGCAAGAAGGAAAAGTTGTGGCTTATGCCTCGAGACAACTCAAAACTCATGAAGTGAATTATCCTACTCATGATTTAGAGTTAGCCTCTATTGTCCATGCTCTCAAAACATGGAGACATTATCTTTTGAGAAAGCGATGTGAAGTGTTCACAGATCACAAAAGTTTGAAGTATATCTTCACTCAGAAAGAAATCAACATGAGACAAAGAAGATGGCTAGAACTCATCAAAGACTATGACTTGAGTTTGCAATAGCACCTCGGTAAAGCAAACGTTGTAGCGGATGCATTAAGCCGTAAGGTATATGTGAATGGCCTTACTAAGGGAGAGTTGCCAGATGATATGTGTGCCAAATTCAAAGATCTCAGGTTGGAGATTGTGCCTGAAGGACATCTCATGTCATTGGAGGTTCAACCCACTTTGTTGGACAAAATCAAGGAAGCCCAAAAGACGGACAAGGAAATTGAAGAGATTAAGGAAAATATTGGCAAGGGAAAAGCCAAAGGATTCCATGAAGATGAACAGGGTACTTTATGGTATGGAAAACGTATTTGCATTTCGCAAGATCCGGAGCTTCGGAAACTGATTTTACGGGAAGCACACAACTCACCATATTCCATTCATCCAGGTAACACCAAAATGTACATGGATGTGAAGGAAAGATTTTGGTGGAATAATCTCAAGAAGGACATCGCCGAACATATTGCTTTGTGTGATGTATGTAGTACAGTGAAAGCGGAACATCTAAAGATAGCAGGATTGTTACAACCACTACCTATTCCGGATTGGAAGTGGGACAAGATTGGCATGGATTTCATCACTGGATTTCCAAGGACTAGATCGGGATATGATTCTATTTGGGTCGTAGTGGATCGCCTAACTAAAGTGGCTCATTTCATACTCGTAAAGACAACCTATACAAGTGATAAGTTGGCCAAGATCTATATGAATAGGATTGTGTGTCTACATGGAGTACCCAAGAGTATTGTGTCAGATAGGGGAACTCAATTCACTTCCCATTTTTGGAGGCAACTACATGAGTCATTGGGAACGAAATTGGAATTCATGACTGCTTTTCATCCCTAGATTGATGGATAGACAGAAAGAACCAACCATATTTTAGAGGATATGTTGAGGGCATGTGCCCTAGACTATGGAGCTAGTTGGGATGAAAGTCTACCTTACGCGGAATTATCTTACAACAACAGCTATCAAGCCAGCATTGAGATGGCACCATTTGAATTTCTCTATGTGAGAAAGTGTACCACACAATTGTTATGGAATGGTGTTGGAGAAAGAAACTTGTTTGGGCCAGAACTAATCAAAGAAGCTAAAGAGAAAGTCAAGTTAGTAAAGGACATATTGAAGATAGCACAGTCCCGACAAAAGAGCTACGCATATCCTAAGCGTAGAGAAGTCACCTATGAGGTGGGTGATAGAGCATATCTTAGAGTATCACCACTTCGTGGAGTAAAGAGATTTGGAGTCAAAGGAAAATTGGCCCCAAGATATGTTGTACCATTCAAGATTCTGAGCCGTAAAGGAGAAGTAGAATATGATATTGAATTGTCTGAATCATTGTCTGCCGTTCACAATGTGTTTCATGTGAGTCAGCTAAAGAAATGCCATCCAGAGATGGAGGAGACTTCTCTGAAGGATACTATACCTTTGGAGGAGGTCCAATTGGAAAGTGACCTCACTTATGAGGAAAAACCTATCAAGATTCTTGAAATTGCAAAAAGAGTTACTCGGACAAAGACTATCAAATTCTGCAAGGTTCAGTGGAACCATCATTCCGAGGAAGAAGCAACATGGGAAAGAGAGACGATCTTCGGAAATACCACCCTCACCTATTTGCTAGCCAATACGAATCTTGAGGGCGAGATTCACCTTAAGGGGGTTAGATTTGTAACATCCAAAAATCATGATTTCCAAGTTTGCATATCATTCATGCATTCATAATCATTTTAGGATCATTTCAAACAAGATTTCAAAAAAATAGAAGCAATTGTGGGCTATTATTTTATGTAAGCAAGGAAATGGCCTTATTGTTACTCTCTAATATGAGAATATTTGTTTTGACCAGAAAAGATTTGGACATAGGATTGATTGATATTTCCAAAGCTTGGGCAAAGTTTTTCAAAACAAAATATGAATTCAAAACCATTCATATGCCTATTATAAATAAATGATAAAGGCAAGGTTTATTTTAAATTTCAATGGGCCAATATAAATTTGAGTGAACAGCAATGTCTAATACTCCAATATGTGCATGACTCATCCTAAAAAAATCCAGAGAAAATTTGAATTCAAATTCATTTGAAAAACATTTGAAATGATTCCAGAAAATTAAAACAGAAAAAGAAAAGGATAAAAGAAAAGGAAAAGGGCCAGCGTTGCCAAACTAGCCCAGCACCAGAACCGGCCCAAAAGCCCACCCGGGCCATTTCCCCTCTTCCCCCTGTCCCACCCGCGCGAACCCTACCCCGCAGACACTGACATTGGGCCCTGCACCACATCAGCATCGTGTCCCCCAAACATCGCGCGCAGACGCCGTCGCCGCCTGTTTCCTCCTCCTTCACTGTCGCACCTTAATTTGAGTAAATGCCGACGATTTCGTGCACAATCCTTGCCCCCGCTCTGGCTACTTCATCACCTCCCCCTTGTGGCCATTTCCCCCAACACAACCAGCCCGAAGCGCCGCCAGGCTCCACGAATTTCGCCCTACACCGCCGCAGCACCGAAGAACTACGGCGAGCTATCGCGGTGAGTCTCGAGCGCGCCTTGCCCTCTGTTTCACATGAGCTGCTTCGACATCGTCTTGCGCATCTTCTCATGCTTTCAATTTTCCTTGAACCGTCCTAGGTCGTCGCCCTTGTCAACAACTCCAAGCGACCGAAGCTAAGCTCGACTCCGACGAGCCATTCCGGTGAGCCCCGTGTTCCCCTCTGTCTCTGGTTCACGCAGCTGTGTTCGCCAGCGTCATACGCATCTTTTAACGCTTCCCGTTTGATCCCTTGCGCCCTAGGTCGTCGTCTTCGACTCCGACAGTGAGCATCCGACGCGCGGACGAACTCTGACGAGGTCCTGCTGCTATGTCCGTGCGCCCCGACCCTGTCCGTCTGCATGTTGAGCATCTCCACGTCCCCACAATCTCAGTAAGCACTAGCACACCACCTGCACCTCTAACCTCGCCGGCGTGTCGCCTCTAGAGCCTTCGCCGCCGGCTGCGCCATTCGCGCCGCTGGTTCTTGGTTAGTTTGATTTGATCCATTAGATCTAAATCCAAAGGCCACGATTAGATTTTATTCGAAGCGGTACAAATAGATCTGGGCCATGCATCGTTCGTTAGATCCTGCGGTCCATGAGCGTGATCCGGCCGAACCGGTACGCACCAATCAGAAGATGCCGCGTGGCTAGGTTTTAGATTTAAAATCTGAATTTAGAACTATTAGTTATTTAAACTTGCAAAATTCATAACTTTTGATCCACATGTCCAAATTTTGCAAATTTTATATCAATGGAATCAGGAAAAAGAATTCTATCCAACCATGTACTTTGTTTAATGAGTTTCGTATGTAAAATTAGTTGGTTTTGCAGAAACATTTGTAGGCTTATTTTGTGTATAAAAATTATATGGAAAATGTTTTAAAGGCCAAATTAAGTTTATTTGGTGTATAATTGTTTTGTTTATTATTCAGTACTGTTTCACTTGTCCTGTTTGGTTTAGAAAAGTCATCACATGGCATTTGCATGCATTCATATATTTTTGCTTGTTTATTTGGTATGTGAATTTGGTGCCATCATTTTATGTGTAGATTTTGGTGCAAGTGGTGATTGTGACTGTGAGGATTGTTGTTACTCCCCCAACTACCAAGGTAAGTGGTGATTCATACTTTTGTCCCAATATTTTGACTATGCATTAGAAATATTTTGTATAGGGCTTGCATAGTAATTTTTGCTAAGTATCTATATGTTATGCTTGGGAAATCCTAGTAGTTGTAGAATTGTTAGAGTTTTCTCTAAGTTAAGATACTTGATATTACCATGCTTAGCCTAGCTAGTAGCAACCAATGGTGGAATATATACACATGATATGGAAAATATTTCTAAGTCTTTGACTTATGTTTTGCTTAATAAAACAACTAAGTGAATGAAACACCTGGGTGGGATGGTGGATTGGTTTGTGTTGAGTGGTTACACTAGGACCATTTCTATGGTTTACCTTGTGTATCACACTTGTGGAATGCCACCCAGGAACAAAGGGATTTGAGATGCCATATGTTAAGAAGCTTCTAGTGCAGCCACATGGCATTATGGGCTCTGCCTGGATCATATAGGTTGCAATACCTTAGCCATTTGGAAAGTTAGTGGTAGTGGGTGATTGGTTGGAACGCGTCCATTTGGTCTAAGGGAAGGCTTCTGAAAGGTCCTGTCTTGGTGAAAATCAAGTCTTGTGGGGAAAGTGCACCACCTCTGGAGAAGGAAGAAACTAAGTACTTAGCCGTGTCCCCGGTAATGGACATTTTGAGCATCAAGACATAGAAGCTATAAAGAATCTCCTCATCCCAATTTTCTAAGTTAAAACTTGTGGTTGAACAAGGGTGAAGGTTCACCAATTTCTATTGGTGGTTCCTTGGGAGTTTTTGCCAAACAAAAACTTAGTGTTTTCAACTGATAGGTAAAACCTATTTTGAGCAAAGCAAGCCTAAGCTACACTTAGCCAAATTCATTTAGAAGTTAGATACTATTATTCTACTAAGGTATCACTTGCCAATACTATTCCAATGTATTGACCCACTGTGGTTGTAACTTGTGATGTTGCAGGTTACTCCGATGAGGATTAGGGTTATGAGTGTACACACAACATGCTTTCCTGTGGCACATGAAGATGAATACTTTTATTTATATTGTTATGATAAACTCTTGTACTAGCCTATGGCTATGTAGTTGTAAAAGACTATGTTATCTCTGGAATGACGATGTAATAATTACCTTTGTTTCTGTGTACTTCATCTTAAACTGTGGATGCTAGCAATTGATCCAGGGACTAGCATTGCAATCACAGGGACCTTTACCTTTATAAAGGTGGGGTCTTACAAAATTCCAATATTTTAGTCGATCGTTCTTCTTTGGCCTTTTGTACGAAGTTTTAATTATCCTGAGGAAAGTCTCACAAGCTCACTTGATCAAATCAAAGACTCCAAAAATCCATGAATATGGAGATTCTTCATGTTTTCTTTCCAATATAATTTAAACGGCGATGTCACTTCGTAAGTGATCTTTCAATCATTTGTCTTGCGACATTTTAGCATTAGTTTTTATGAATGTGATTTATCCAACTAGATTTGTAAATCATCCATATTATATGGAATACGGTAATTATTTGAACAAACTTTGTTCTCATAATACCTGATTTAAATAAATATTATTAAAACAAATCTTGAAGGCAAGCTTTGATGTCAACGAGAAATACAAACAACAGTTTGTTTGTTTTCGATGAACATCATCACATATTCTCTTGCTAGTTACTTAGGCCATTGTAGTTCATGAATTGTGTCGTTCTGTATGAAATTTCATACCAACCAATTCGATATTCAATACCCAAGAACCACATTGTTTAACAATCAAAGAATACAACCATAACATGTATATCATCTATATACCTAAACTGAATATTTCTAGTCTTTTCTTTTCTGCCAAATATATTTTATAGATTCTCTTTCAGCATTTATTTTTTCCTTTTAAAAGAATCTATCAACATCAACAGTGGCGCCATATACATGACACATAGTCGAAAGCGTGTATATTCAAATAATAATACCTTTGGACTTGCACTTTGAAGTAGATCGCCATCATCAAATGATCATCATTCTTTCAAAATACATTCTTTAGTAATCTTTTAGTGTAGTAAACACTTTACATAAATCTTCTATTCATCCTTATGATGACGACTTTCATGATCAAGCTATTGTAGCTTATAAAGGCGAATCGTGAGTATAACATTACTTTCCAAAACCCTTTTGGATGATTAGGATGTCTAGCATCTCCAACCTTCGCAAATTCTCATCCAATATGAGAACATATATTATACTCTATCATATTGCAACCAAAACATTGTTTCAGATATCGTTATATCTGCCACACATGATGGTTTCTAAAACAATTCTTTCAGCTCCTAGATAATCTCGATATTTAAATCAAGAATCATCGAGACAAACATGATACTTAAGATACTAACACTGGAATTCTTACTCTCGATTTAATACTAATTATCAAATTTCATGGAGTAAAAAGAGTTTTCTGAAAGTTTGCAATAGGACTTTAAACTTTAGATTGACACTGAACACAATATGATACCAGTTCGTAAAGTATATATCTAGAATTCTATAGTTCTATTATCTCAATTACAACTATGCATAAGGTGGTGAACAAATGCCAATGACTACAACAAATTATGCAAATTCACTTTGATTTAATTTCTGATAAATTGAGTTCTTCTAATCCAAATTAGAAATGAACTCCCACTCAAAAATGACATCCCTCGTGCCCTTTTTGTGATTACATGAACCAAATATACTACACCAAGTCCGATCATCACGTGAGTCGATGTAGATTCAAAGGCGAGCATCAAATGGGCATCATATCTTCCATATGACTCATGCTTAACCTTTCGGTCCGTTTTCTGAGGCCATGTCTGTGCATGCTAGGCTCGCCAAGTAAGAACCTTAGTATTCGCGTGTGTAACTGTCTTACACCCGAAATATGATCGTGGATCCAAGAACACCCGATCATCATGTGATGTCTTGGAGCGACGAAACATAATCGGTGCATACTTAAGGGAGAACAAATTTTTATCTTGATATCTAAATAAGGGATCATCTTATTATGCTAATAAAATTCCAAACAAGCAATATAAGATGCAACAAACATCACATGTTAATAAGTGAAATGATATGGTTCTTGCACTTGATCTCCATCATGTGCATCATGGTATGATCGCTATCATACCTCTGTGTGTAAGGCCAAGGTCTATGGAACTTACACGGTATTTGTGTTGTAAGAGTATTGACTTCTACTTCTACTTATAACATCACCATATCATGACACTAGCCCAGCAACAATCTAAACTAGACGCCTCTAATTTATCCATTGCAAGTTTTACGTGGCTTAGGGCTTTTGAAGATAGAACCGTTCTTACCTACGAACATGAACCAGAACGAGGATAACCAAATTATTGACAACTCGTTGCAATTTAGATATTGACAATAGTAGGCGAGATAGACACCTGCTAGACACTTATGCAAAACTAGTTGCATGTCAAGCGTGAAACAGGTCTCATGTTAGAGGACATGTAAAGTTTGTCTGGGCCGCTTCATCCCACTATGCCACCAATATATAAAGTACAACTAAGAAGAAATAAAATGATCATCATCGCCCACATACACATATGTGTACTACCCGTGCAAAGCATCTATGCATAGATCTGGCTCTGATACCACTATAGGGTTCGCAGCGTAGAAAACAAAAAAAATCCTACGATGGGAACAACTATGTACCAAAATCTATCTACTAGATACAAACAACGGGCGGATGTATATCCGTAGAGAACATACCCTTGAAGACCGACAAAGCTGAACGAGTTCAAACTCATGGTTGATGTAGACGATCTCTTGCCAATCTCAAGATCGAGAGGAAGTCCTTAGCATCGCAACTTAGCGGCGCATCCGTGCTCGCACACACATCCGAGGCACCGAGTAATCTCCACCTCCTCGCTCTAGTGATGCAGTGGAAGGACAACTCTTTCTTGCCGAAAATCCACCGGGAACATGTATCTCGCTAGTCTGAGACCATGGGGGATAAATACTAGAGGGGGAGAGAGATCCTTCACGAGGAGGTGTGAGTGAGAGAAAGGGAGGGGGCTCCTTTTATAGGGAGAGGGGGCACCCAAGGGGCTATGCTCCCAGCCATGGCGCTGCCCCCTCCCCTCCATTCATTCATGTAGGTGGGCACTCCACTCACACAAATGCCTTTCAATTACCTCCACTCAAAAACCCACTCATATTCCCATTAAATTTCCACCAAATTTAATGCAAACTATCATTAAATAAAACTCCTTTTATTTATTCAGAATTTTGTCAATTACTTTAATGACAAACATTCTCATATAACCCCTTTCTAGTATTTTATTTCACATGCAAAAAACACTTTTTGCACTCACCCAAAAACTCGTTTCGGTATCTAGTGAAATAAATTCCTGCGCTTCTTATTCTTTCTGGCATGAAACTTTTGCTCCAAATGGATGTCGGTGTCTCTTAAGTGTGTCACCCTACGGTTCGGGAATAATGCAGACATAATCGAGACCCCTCTCACATCAATAATCAGAAGTGGGATCTGGAGACCCATACTGACTCCCACACATTCAGCGATGACTTTATTGTGATCGCGAGAAACTTTTACGCTAGTATCTTAATCCCTTTGTTTCGCGATATATTACATGTCCGAGATTCGATAATCGGTATCTCCATACCTAGTTTGATCTCGTTACTGACATGTACTCTTTTCTCGTTCCCGTGATATAACATTCTAGTGATCAAATCACTTGCTTGCAAGCTAATCAATGTGATATCACCGAGAGGGCCCAGAGCATATATATCCGTCATCGGGATGAACAAATTCCACTCTCAATCCATGGGCCTCAACTTAACACTTTAGTAGTACTGAATCCATCTTTATAATCACCCTATTACGGTGTGACATTTGATGTTATCAAGATACTCTTCCAGTGTTAGTGATTGACATGATCTCATGGTCTAAGGATTAGGATCACTTTGTACGATGTTATAGAAATATAAACTCAATGACTTTGATCGTAATGCTATACTTTGGATGAATATTCATCACACCATTACACTAATGTTGTGACCTCATTATTAACAACATCCAATGTCCATGATCAGGAAACCTTTGATCATCTTGTTAATCAACGAGCTAGTTTATAGGAGAGGCATAACTAGGAACTTCCTTTTGTTTATTAAACACACATGTTATGTTTCCGTATTAATACAATTATAGCATGTAAAATAAACATTTATCATAAACAAGGAATACGATAATAACCACTTTATTATTGCCTCTCGGGCATATTCCCTTCACACCCTGCACGGTGGTCGGGGCAACAACAGTAGTAGAAGAAGCGCACGTCGGAGACAGGGCGACACCAACCCCTCCTGGGTCTGGCCACCCTATCCGCCAATGACCCAACCTATGCCGATTGAGCCTCCAGAGGAGATCCATCGTCAGAATGTAGCTCCTGGTCCTCCCTGACCGCAGCTGGCCGCCCCACCTAGGCTGCATGGGACGCATGGCCCACCTGGCCTCGCATGGGCGCGTCATCGAGCCCTGCCAGCATAGCCGGGATCACAAGTTCTAGCCCCGCTAGGATGAGACTAATTCGTCCTGCTCCTCCAGGCCAGCGCCCACACACCTATCTGCAACATTGTGGGTAGCCGACCCCTCCTGGGTTAGCTTCCGCGAGCTCTCCACAAGAATGACCTCCTCGAGCACAGGCTGAGGATGGTCGCGAGGAATGGACCTACCTAAAACATGTGTCTTGGACCACTCCAGTGAAGCAGACCGAGCCTGCTGAGCAGTCGCTTAAGTTGTCTGAATGACCTCCTGCAACTGAGCATGCAAAACACATGGTGAGGACAAAGTGCCCCTTGCACGAAGGGGATAATCCACATGTAATGCTGCCACCAGTTCCCTTCCACGAGGGATAGTCGGGTTATCATGAAACGGTGTGACCGCAAACACCACCTGTGACCCCTGCCTAGAAGAGGATGGTGCCGAGCCCCCTGCCCAGGCAAGACCGAAGAACAGGCACACCCAGCAACCTGGGTACCACTGACCGGATCAGAAGTATCTATAACATCATCAAAGGGCCTCCCATTGGCATCATCATCTGTATCACCATCCCCTTTCCTTCACAAGAAAGGAACAAACTCAGGCTCCAAAATATATCCATATAATTCAAACTAGAAGCAAAACTCATAACCTTTAAGATTAAACACAACATCAGATATGATAAAATAACCCAGCACGTCATGCTGCTTCAAGAAAACCTTGGTATCATACATTGCAACAAAAATACGGATGACTGATACTTCATAAATGTATCTATAATTTTTGATGTTCCATGCATGTTTAGTATCAACTTTGCTATGTTTTGTCTACACTTTGAGGTATTCTTATATATTTTCTGGAACTAACCTATTAAAAAAATGCCACAGTGCCAGTTGCCTGTTTTCTGCTGTTTTTGGTTTCACAAAAGGTAGTAAGGAAATATTCTCGGAATTGGACGGGACAAAAGTCAAAGTCAATATTTTACCGGAGAGAACACAGAGACCGAAGGGCATCCAAAGGGGGGCCACGAGGTGGCCACACCCTAGGGCCACGCGGCTCGGGGGCGCGCCGCCACCAGGTGTGGGCCTCTCGGGCGCCCCCTGCCTCGCCTCTTCGCCTATAAAGTCACCCCGATGCATAAACCCTAAGAACCCAATCAAATCTCCACGAAATAGTCTGTAGCGGCCGCCACCATCGTCCCTAGATCGAGGGGATATGAAGCTCTTCCCGGCACCTTGCCGGAGGGGAGAGATCATCCCGGAGGCCTTATTCATCACCATGTCAGCCTCCGGTATGATGCGTGAGTAGTTCACCCTTGGACTATGGGTCCATACAGTAGCTAGATGGTTGTTTCTCCTCCTTTGTGCTATCATGTTTAGATATTGTGAGCTCCGTTCATGATCAAGATCATATGTTTGTAATCATACATGTTGTGTTTGCGGGGATCCCTTGGATATTGAGATACTATGTCAGATTGATTATTGATTCTATCATGTTTGTGTTATTTGTGATCTTGCATGATCTCTATTGCTAGTAGCTATCTTGTCCAAGTAGATGCTTGTGACTCCAAGAGGGAGTATTTAAGCTCGATAGTAGGTTCATGCCTCTAGTAATCTGGGGAAATGATAGAAATATCTAACGTTGTAGATGTGTTGTTGCTACTAGGGAGAAAACAACAATCTTTTGTTCATGGAACAATTGTATTGTTTACTTTACACATGTTGATTAATGCAGTTATCCGGTGCTTGCAACTTAATACTGGAAGGGGTTCGGATGATAACCTGAAGGTGGATTATTAGTCATAGATGTAGTTGGATTACGGTCTATGTATATTGTTGTATTGCCCAATCAAATCTCATAGGAGTCATGATGTCTAGTATATGCATTATTATGCTTTCTCAATCTGTCAGTTGCCCTGTTGTAATTTGTTCACCCAGCATGTTATATATCTTAAGGAGAACAGCTATAGTGAACTGTGGACCCCGGTCCATTCCTTTATCATTGATACATCATCTACTGTTACCGTTTACTTTCTACAAGCAACTATTATCTTCCACACTATACGTTTAATCCTTTTTTTCAGCAAACCGGTGAGATTGACAACCTCACTGTATGTTGGGGCAAAGTCTTGAGTTTGTGTTGTGCATGTTCCAAGTTGTTATCAACACCTTGGAGTTGTTTCCTTCCTCCTACTGGTTCGATAACCTTGGTTTCATAACTGAGGGAAAAATTACTGTTGTGCTCTTCACACCTTCCTCTTGGGGTATCCCAACGAAGCTCTATAGTGATCTGAGCCGCATCAAGACGTTCTCTGGCGCCATTGCTGGGGAGTTAAGGAAAACTTTGCAAGGGGAGTTTCTCAAAACCAATCTCTTTACTTTGTTTTTGTTTTGCTTAGTTTTTTTGCTTGTTTCTTTTATAAAAAATACAAAAAAATAGTTTTGTTTGTCTTGCTTTTTCTTATCAAAAACACACAAAAATTATTTCCTACTATAGTTGTTAGTCTGTTATTTCCTTGCTTTGTCATGCTTTCTATCAATGGTTGGTTTCTTTGAAACTAGTTCTTATTGGCAAGGTGGGTTCACGGAAGAACAAAAATATTATTATTAGGAACACCGCTTGTCACAAAAAGGGAAACACTTTTGGGAACAAATTGATAAATTGAATACCATTGCTAGAAACGTGTTCTCTACTTATAATGTTACTTATTGCTTTGATAAATCTTGTTGCTGTAGGAGGTATAAACACCTCCCTTTTCAATGTGAGTATAATGATAATGTTACCATATCTTCTTATATAAAGTAAATTATGACTTTTATAATGTGGAACAAATTGAAGAATTTATTGCTTGTAAGGGTGCATTTGAACTTGCTAGTTTGCTTGAAAATACTGATGATTCACCTTATAAATATGAGGTTTATGATATACTTAAATTTTGCTTTGATAATTACAAGGAAGAAAATGGCTATATTATTGAATATATTAATAGATACTTTCCACAAACGGAAGAGACTAATGCCTTGCAGGAGCTTATGGAAGAAGAAATTGCTGAAACGGGAAGCTCTTAGATGAAAAAGAGGAGGAGAGTGATGAACAAAAGGAGGAAGAATGGATCTACCCATGCCTACCTTCTAATGAGAGTAACTCTTTATCCCTTACATTATTTGATTGTCCCTCATGCTTAGCAAAGGAGGATGAATTTTATGTTCCTATGGATCGTTTTGAGATATCTACTTTGGGTAAAACCTTTGATAATAATTGTGCTCCTGTTACCAGTGATAATCCCTTATTTGCGCCTAATTTCTAAATGCATGGTACTAAAGAGTTTTGCTTAGAAAATGCTTATGATAAAACTCTAGATTATAGTCCTATATTGGTTGATAATATTAATAGTACTACTATTGAAAATGAGATTGGAGAGGTCTTCACTTTATCTTGGAACCCTATACCTCTTGAGAATGATCAGTCATCTTGTTATAAAATTGTTAAAAGTGGGTTTGAAGGTTTTAATCCCACTATTTTTTAGCTTGATAAAAATTATGTGTTTGTAGATCATGAAAAGAATACTTTAGGTGATAGTTATATTGTTGAGATTATTCATGAGGCTACTGAAAATTATTATGAGAGAGGAAAATATGGTTGTAGAAGTTTTCATGGTACTGAAACACCTCTCTATGTGCTGAAAGTTTTGAAGTTGCTCTTGTTTTATCTACCCATTCTTGTTACTATGTACTTCTTTGATTTATTTTCTTACAAGATTCCTATGCATAGGAAGTGGGTTAGACTTAAATTTGTTTTGAATTTTCTTCTTGATGCTCTCTTTTACTTCAATTCATATTTCTTATATGATCATCTTTCTATGCCTAACTTAAAGGCGTTAAAGAAAAGTACTAATTGGGAGATAACCCAAATTTCATTATGTTTTTATTTTATTGAGTCTTGGAAGTTATTAGTTCAGTAATAACCTTTTCTTATCCTTTTTTGTGCTTTTTGTGTCAAGAATAACCTCTAATGAGAGAGAAGTAAGGTTTGGGGAAGTTGTTGTCCCTAAATAGATTTTTGTGCTTCACTATAAAAATTCGTGAAAACTCTCTGTATGTCAGATTGAGTTGTAATTTTCTGAGTATATGCCCCAGGTTGTTATCTAGCTTTCGTTAGTTCAACACTTTTCGATTTGAGCAACAGAAAGTCTTCGAAAAAAATCGATTTTTACCTGCTGGTCTGTTTTGACAGATTTCTGTCATTATTTGCATTTGCCTCTTAATCAGTTTCTTTTTGAGTTATTCTTGATCACTTGAGCTTTTAAAAGGAATTGCTACAGTAGATTTTGTTCTAATGAAAGTTCTACTTGTGTTCAAACTAAACCCAAAGGCCTATTATCTTGAATACACTAATGTTGCTAATGAAGATTGTGTGAAGTTTTGTATGAAGGAAATTTTCACGTGTAGGGAAAGAATGATATAATGAGATGAAGAATGAACAAAATATCAAGCTTGGGGATGCCACCCCGTTTAACCCCAATAAATATTCAAGAGGTACAAGCGTCAAATATTGGGGAGGCCCAAGGCATCCCCTTCTTCATCAATAAAAATCCTAGGTCTCTTTCTAGACACTTCGTTTTTATTGTTTCATGCACTCTTGTGTTGTTCTTGGAGTGACTTAGTTTTCGTTTTTGGTTTTCGTTTGTTTATTTCTCTGAATAAATTAGTTGGACCCCGCATTCGCTCTTTTGTTTCAAATAAGTTGATTGGTGTTGGAAAAGAGTAGAGAGTTTCATGCTTATAGTGGCGCAAAAAGGGAGCTTGTTTTGGCGGTGACTTAGACTTTATCATGTCATGCTAGATCTTGCTTTGACCTTATGCTTAGTGATTATTGCTGTAGCATGACTAGTTCCAAACAATTGAGATTGCTTAGTGTGCCTTGAAAGAAACATACGTTATTTTAGCATACAAAAGCATAATATTGTGGTATTCTCCTTTGATGTTTTGTTCGGGTTGACTTGGCACATTCTCACACCATGTTATGAATATGAACCAGTCACCTTAGCCTCTATGATCATTTAGTTTTTGACTTGTGATACCACTTTATGCTTTGATTGATAATGTTTTGTTGCTCTGCATGATTATGGCCATTATTACTCTCTTAGTTTGTCGCTCCTAGTCTTTTGCTAGCTGATGACTCCTTGGTGGCGCCAGAGAACTTGGTGCTTGATGTGGAGTCTTGGTGGGAACCCAAGAGCAAGGTGTGAATAGCACAGCAGCAAGTCTTCCCTCAGTTGAGACCGAGATTATCGAACCAAAAGGAGGAAGGAAACGTCACACAGGTGTTGCAAGCAACGCGGAGACCTGCACAACACAAACTCAAGACTTTGCCCCAACGAATCAGTGAGGTTGTCAAGCTCACCGGTTTGCTATAACAAAGGATTAAACGTATGGTGTGGAAGGTAATGGTTTGCAGCAAGTAAACAAGTAACAGTGGAAGATGTATCAATGGTAAAGATTGGACCGGGGTCCATAGTTCACTAGAGGTGCTCTCCTTAAATAAACAACATGGCATGAGGGGTAAACAAATTACAGCGGGGCAATTGACAGGAACTGAGCAAGGCATAACAATGCAATTACTAGTCAAAAATATCCTATGAGGTTGATTGGGCAATACAACAATATACATAGACCGCCATCCAACTGCATCTATGACCAGAAGTCCACCTTCAGGTTATCATCCAAACCCCCTCCAGTATTAAGTTGCAAGCAACAGACAACTGCTTTAAGCAAAGTGTGTGAGGTAAACAGTCCACATGTTCCATGAACAAGAGACCATTGTTTTCTCCCTAGTAGCAATAGCACATCTAAAACCGAAGAGATTATTGTCACTTCCCTTGGAAACTAGAGGCATGAACCCACTATCGAGCATAAATACCCCCTCTTGGAGTCACTAGCAACTACTTGGCCAAGATAACCACTAGCAACAGAGAGCATGCAAGATCACAAACAACACAGACATGATAGAATCATAAAGACAAAACCATTAATCAAACCAACATAATAATCTCAATATCCATCGGATCCCCACAAACACAACATGCATGATTACAAATAGATTGGAGCTCACAATATCTATACATGAAACCACAAAGGAGGAGATACAACCATCTAGCTACTACATGGACCCATAGTCCAAGGTGGAACTACTAATGCATCATACCAGAGAGAAGGACTTCGGGATGATCTCCCCTCCGACAGGGTGCCAGGAAGAGCTTCAGATCCCCCCGATCTAGGGACGATGGTGGCGGCGGCTACAGACGGTTTCGTGGATTTCTGATCGGGTACTCAGGGTTTCTGCATCGGGGGCTTCTTATAGGCGAAGGGGAGACCGAGGAGGCGGCTAGGGTCACCAAACCCTAGCCAGGAGCGGGCCCACCTGTGGCCGCACCTGGGGGGTTTGGCCCCTCTGGCCGGCCCCTCTGGCTCTCCTCTAGACTTCTTGTTCCCCAAGGAAAGTAATTAACTTTGTCCTTCGTCCCGTCCAATTCCGAGAATATTTCTTTACTAACTTTTCTGAAACCAAAACAGCAGAAAACAGGCATCTGGCACTGTTGCAACTTGTTAATACTTTAGTACCAGAAAATATGTAAAAAGCACCTCAAAGTGTGGACAAGTAAAGCAAAGTAGATACTAAACAAGCATGGAGCATAAAAAATTAGAGATACGTTTCCAACGTATCACTAGCCTCCACTTGTACTAAGTAAGCTCTACTCATGCATCCAACTCCCAAGAAACCAAGTTATTCCAAAGAGTCCACTATAAATTCCTATGCATGGTGTGTTACACCATTCCAAGTATATTCATGTTTTATCTATCTTCCAAATTAAACTTTTTATGAGAAAATTAGTATTTAAAGCTCTCACAAACTTGATGGCACACTTTATTTTTCTTGCCCCTAATAAACTTGAACCATTGTGTCATCTATGTTGTATATTCTTGCACTTATAAGTTGGGAATTAGCAGAACCATGCTCTCATGGGGAACGCTTTCAACACCTGTACATTTACCCAGTTGATATCATGATCTTTTGTTTATGGGTGTTGGTGGTGTGAAATAAAAGGGGAGCTTGTAAGTTCATAGAGTATTATATATGTGTTAGTGAAATGCCTGGGTGGCTAGCCTAAGCCATGCCTAATCATGGTGGAAACTTGCAACATCACCATAGTGAGCAATCTATGAAGCATCCTCAGGAAAAAATATAGAAAAAAGAGAAGAGAAAAAATATATGCACCATGCTCATGGTAAATAAAAGGATCGCTGAGATGCTCATTGCCTGTTGCCTTGTAATTTTGATATGGGATAGCTCCTATGTCATGGGGAAATGGGTACCCCATTGGCGGTTCTCTATGATACACATATACTTACAATGATAAGAACTTGCTTGTGACTAAAGTTGAGTAGCATGAGGAACGGCCTTCGTACTCAAGGGAATGAGATTGCCAACTTATGATTTGTCAAGCATATACTCCATATTTGTTTCACTTTAACCTTAATCACTTCAAGATGCTTATGATAGGGGCAATGAGAGCTGAAAGCTAATAAGTACCATAATTTTTTGAAGCTCTTTATGAAACTTGAAATGCCTGCTTCCCTTCATGAAGGACATTTCTTCTTACTTTTATATTGAGTCTCCACCTTCTATCTTTATGCAACAATTAAGAGAGCATATTTGTCATTCTTAATTTTATGTGCATTGTCCGAAAACTTATTTATTGATTCATAATGTTGATATTGCTTGTTCTTGAACTATTTGTATTTAGTCACCCTTATGAACTTTGAAGGTGTCCTATGCATTTATGTTTTGCTACTCCATGAGGGACAAGCTGAATACCACATATGCTATGTTTTCTATATGTGAAACAAACAAACGTCTTTCAATGCATTGTTATTCATGATCTTTGTTTTACCTTTTCATGTTACAACATAGTTACTATGTCTTATTCTTAGAACTATATCTTTCATGCTCATGTTTAGAGTACTTTGATCCTAGCTATAAATGCTTTACAATGGTTTGATCAAGATTGTGATGGTGCATGTCACCTCAAAAATTATTCTTTTTATCACTTACCTACTCGAGGACAAATAGGAGTTAAGCTTGGGGATGATTGATACGTCATAAACATATCTATAATTTTTTATGTTCGATGCTTGTTTAGTATCAACTTTGCTATGTTTTCTATAGACTTTGAGGTATTCTTATACATTTTCTGGGACTAACCTATCAACAAGATGCCGCAGTGCCATTTGCCTATTTTCTGCTGTTTTTGGTTTCAGAAAAGCTAGTAAGGAAATATTCTTGGAATTGGACGGGACAAAAGCCAAAGTCAATATTTTACCGGAGAGAACACAGAGACCGAAGGGCAGCTGAAGGGGGGCCACGAGGTGGCCACATCCTAGGGCCGCGTGGCGCAGGGGGTGATACGTTGAAAACGTATCTACTTTCTCGAACACTTTGCTATTGTTTCTTCTCTAAACTTGTGTGATTTGCATACAACTAACACGGGCTGACGCTATTTTCAGCAGAATTACCTTGGTGTCTTGTTTTTATGCAGAAAATCAACTATTAGGAAAAATCACGGAAAATATGCCAAAAATTATATTTCACCAGAAGATACATGGAGTCAGAAGACGAGAT
This sequence comes from Avena atlantica, assembly GCA_910589765.1. Taxonomy (NCBI): domain Eukaryota; kingdom Viridiplantae; phylum Streptophyta; class Magnoliopsida; order Poales; family Poaceae; genus Avena; species Avena atlantica. The sequence goes on from OU342734.1 coordinate 76,693,945, forward strand.
GGAGAGGAGGCCTAGGGGGTCCCACACCCACCCCAGGCGCGGGCCCACCACTGGTCGCGCCTGGAGGGGGTGCAGCCACCCCAGGCACCCCCTCGGCCTCCCTCTGCGCCTATAAGTTGCCTTTCGACCTAAAAACAGGGGAGGGGGTTCGATAGTTTTCCAGAAAGAGTTCTACTTCGTCGCCACCACCAGAAACCAAGATTCGGATCCAGAAACTCCGTTCTGGCACCCTGCCGGGACGGGGAATTTGGAGAGGATCATCGCCATCGTCATCACCAACGCATCTCCATCAACCACTGATGTTTCCCTCACCCATGAGTGAGTATTGCCCCGCTGTAGGCTTGGGGATGGTAGGGATTGGATGAGTTCTATCATGTAATCATATAAGATCTGTTAGGGCATAGTGCCTAGTATCTCTATTAGTGTTATTTGACTTTTGTGCAACTTGTTGTGCTTAATGCTTGTCACTAGGGACCGAGTGCCATGATCTCAGATGTGAACTTATTATTGAATCATTATGATAGTACTGTTTGCGATCTTATCTGCAAGTTGTGTACACATATCATTGTCCGGATCCAAAGTCCCCAAAGTGAAAATAATTGGGACAACCGGAGGGGATGGATGTGGTGTGAGGATCACATGTGTTCACGGAGTGTTAATGCTTTGCTCCGGTGCTCTATTAAAAGGAGCACCTTAACTTCCAGTAGTTCCCTAGAGGCCCCGCTGCCACGGGCTGTCTAGACAGAAGATGTTGTGCAAGTTCGCATTGCGAGCACGTATGACTATATTTGTAGTACATGCCTAGGATTGTTTAGTACTTGGATGCTTGTTATTATTTATCTAAAATGCCCTAGTTCTTGAAGTTACATGTTTAGACTCGTTCATGCAATGCCTGTCCATCCATCCCTATTCCTACCGCACTCGAATCCTACTGTTACCGTTACTGTTACTATTGCTCCTGTTTCACTATTGCTGTTGTTGTTGCTACTATAATCTGTTGCTACTGATAAACTTCTGTGAGCAAGAACTATTTCCAGGTGCAGGTGAACTGACAACTCAGTTGTTAAAGCTTGCAAGTATTCTTTGGCTCCCCTTGTGTCGAATAAATAAATTTGGTAATACTACCCGCAAAGACTGTTGCGATCTCGTATACTTGTGGGTCATCAAGACTATTTTCTATCGCCGTTGCCGGGGAGCATAGCTTTATTTGTAAGTTCACTTGGATCTACTATTATTCACTTCTACTTGTTTCATCATGGGGAAGTCTCGTGATGGAAAGTTCCCTATTTTACCATCCACTACAAGAAGAGGTACATTCCTAAACACCTCAGCTGCTCTTGATTCACCGTCTGTTATAAGTAAGCTTGTTACACCACCACCACATACACATGCTACACACACTGCTACTACTGCTGAGTTTGAAACTGCTTTTGATGCTCATGATGTTACTTCTACTGTGCTTGATGCGAGTGGTTCATTAGGTCCTTTTCTAGATGCTACTATGGCTAGTCTAGGAAATACCGAAACTCCTAGTGAAGACATTGTTACACCTGTTAGCTCACTTGAGGCTAGTGAGAGTTATGATATTAATGATGATTACATTGAGTTCACTGATGATTTTGTTGAAGAGTGCCGAAACTATGGTGACCCAGTATACCACTGCATGATGTAGTACACTATAGTCGTTGATATAACACCAATGAAACACCATTCACTAGTATTACATCCCTCAGAGTGGTACAACAGAAACACAGCAGGTCTAATACATGGCTAAAGGTTACAACTCACTATGTACACAAGATCAAAAGAACAATCTAAGTTAAAGAGAGAGAAAGAACTTCTTACAAAGAAGAATCAGAAATAAACAACTCAAAAACTATCATACTAATAAAACTAGTATCTGAACTATTGGTCTGGCATTGCTGCTATTGCAATACACTACAGAAATAGGTTCTATGGCTAGATATTATATTCCTAACTATTCAGTAACTTCGTCTTCACTTGAGTTGATGTATATGTTGCCTTTCTTGACTTCATTGAAGAATTGAGCTGATAATGAAGACTTCTTCGAGGAGAAGTTGATGTAGACGTCGTCTGTATTGGCTTTAGAATCTATCAACGGTTAAGAAGATATGTTGAGTACGAGCGTACTCAGCAAGTTCACTAGAAAAGGAGTGTTTGATGCACTATATCTACAACCACAGACCATAGGTCATAGGCAATGCAAGTTTTCGTAAAAAATTCTTCAAAGGTTGCTTTTATTCTGAAAAGCTATGTTCGTCAGCCTTCACGGGTTTACCAGAACATTCATGGAGTTCCTTTCCCACCGTGTTCGCAGCTCCTTCCCGTAATAGGGAGTAACAAGTTACAGTTCTTACACTCTACAGAGGTGCGTTACTTTTCCCATGAGAGATCAACTCCTTGTTGCACAACCGGGCAGTTTACGCATCCAGAATTCCATGATGTGGGGCCCAGTAGATGATCCAAGCTAATCACTTCCCTCTCTGCGACCCCATATGTCTGCATGATCCTTCGCGGACGGCTCACCTCCGTTAAGCCCCCTTTCGGGCAGGCTAAAACCCTGATGAGTTTCTGAAGACTCTATGACCTGGTGTTGCCCTGGCAAGTGTCATATTAAATGACCATCCACTAAACACCATTCATAGATAATCTAGACACCAAAAGTGTGGGGCGTAAGGGTGCCCACCCATATGTTGGATCCGCACAAGGAATCACAACGACACGTTAAGGTCGTCTTGCCTCCATATGAGAGGAAAAGGATACAGCTGACTTCTCCGTCCCATTCCAAATCTCATGGTTAACGCGTGATATACTGCGCAAGAATCACTGGCGACATTGGTTGTTAAGTCCTAGATAATATGTTCCTTTACCACCGGAACTTTCATAGTAGGTTATTACCTCATGGTAAATAACCTATAATCATATTATTATGAAAATAGTGTTTTCTAACCTTTTTGAAATGCAGGTGATGACAACACTGGATTTGCAAAATACTTTACAGAAAATAATCGAAGGACATGAGCAAGTGTGATCTTGACTTTTGTGATTGCAAGATTATGCACTCACGGTCTTCGGGATTAATATAAAATATCCAATATCTGAAATCAGCATCATTGGTTCGGTAAGGAATAATGTTTAAAGAAGCAATATGCAGTTATACATAAGTAATGCTATGCATTTTGTAAAACTCCCAAAGTGAATTCCCAATACTTTGATTGAATTAAATTTAGGTGATTCTTTTAAGAGTTGGTTTATCTTTAAATTTCATTCTATAAGTAATGACCTGTATAAGGATCTCAAGAGTTAACAATTCAACATATACAAGTAAAGTATAAAATAATGTGCTTATGGTAAATTTTCATTTGGTGACTATTGATAAGCAACCTTGGAATTGAGTTGTTAAGAGTTGAAGAACTTATTATGAGATTATTGTTTGAAGTGGAAAAAAGAATAACATTTGAAGAAAATATTTCTTTTCAATGGTTTAAACAATCTTTGTGGTTAATCGAATGTGGCCAATGTTGTTTATGCTTGCTTAAATAGTTTGGACTTGGGATGCTTTATGACTTAATTAAGATAGACCAGAATTAACTATAAAACACACAAGTAGTTTATTAGACATGATGTTTATAAGCTTTGTGACTAAAGTTAATTTTAAAAGGTTAAGTAAACTTAAGGTGTAATATGTATTTATTATTTCCAAGTTTTAAATTTATAGTAGGTATAACTAAAGTGTAGAATTGTTTACTTTATATTTAAGTGAATGATTAGATTAAATTTGTTTTGCTATTATGAAAATAATATGCATTTATTTAATGGAAACATAATTAGATGATCCAAGTAATTTGTTAGAATTTGAAGTTATGTTAATAATGGTTAAGATATAATGATTATTCATCATATTATATATATGAGTGATACCAAATGTTTATTTAAAAGGATTTTTAATAAGAGTTTTAAAAGAATATCTTAAAGTTAAAAGTTATACTTAAGTTTGATTATGAATTCAAGTTATGGGTTTGGATTTAATTGCTCAAGGTTTTTTAAAAATTGTGATTATTTCTTACTTAAGAATTGTTTTTAAAGAATTCACAAAACAAGTATTAGATAATGATTTATTATTTAAAATATTAAAGACTTTTCTAATAATATATTTAATATTTTCTAGTGTAATATATTTAATCAAGACCTTAAAATTGATTTTCATTTATTTTGAAGTATTATTTTTATATTTATAAAATTCCATAAAGGATTAAATGTATTTAAATATTTGCTTCAAATTTTATTTATATAAAAATTAGTCTAGTATTTTTATAAAATAGTATATTTATTTTTATACATAATTTTTTTTTGGATTTTTCCTTATTTTACGAAATTTTATTCATGATTTAATATTGTTAATATTTATTTGCTTTACATTTATTTTAAATAAATAAATTTTTTATTTTTATTAGATAGATCTTATTTTTATGATAATTTTAACACATTGGATGTATTTTTATGATTTTTCTATAATTTTCTATAGCTAAAAAATGTTTAGAGATTATTTTGGTAATTCATTTGTTTTATTTTTATTTTATTTCTTATCCTAATCAACTTGGGCCGTTTAGGTGGGCACGAGGGCTGGCCTGGCCCAACTGGACCATGCTCGACTCTTCACCCCTGGCCCACTCCTCACCACACACACACACACACCCGTACATGCACACATACCTCATCTTCTCATCCCTGCTCCCGTGCGATGCCGCCGCCACTCCCGCCGGTTGCCGGCCAACCTCGGCTCCGCTGCCTGCCGGTGAGGCCCCAGCTCAATCTCCTCTGTCAATCCCTGCCGCCACATTGCTGCTTTGCTTCCCGATGTGTGCCCTGTGAAACCCTAGTCGTGCAGTTCGGTTTGGTTGCTGGCACGGCGTCCCTGGCCCCCATGCCCCCCGGCTGCTGTTCAAGGAAGACCAGGACTTCACCTTCCTCAGTTCGGCACCGATGACTTCGTCAAGCCTATGCTCTAGGTGCTCGGCACCCCCGGTGAGCTCTGATTTCATGCGAACAGCCTTCGTGCTAATGGACATGATCCATGATTCTGCTATGGTTGTTTGTTGTTGATCAATTGCTAGCCAAAAATCCCTGAACTTGGATTCTGGTTGGGATTTCATGGTAGCAAGTGGATACTATCTTTATCAGCTGCTAGTGAATATAATAAAATTTGACACATGTGATAGTGAAGCTATATACTTGATCCTTGGTTTTTCTTATCCAAGAAACCTGCTTTTCAAACAGATATGTGTTGCCATGGACTTGTTATAAGAAGCTTGTGATATGTTGATAACTATCTACAAATGATTCCTAGTTTTTGTACTTAGGAAAATGATTTGATTAGAATCATTTGCCTTCAATTGTTGGTGGTTGCTAAGCAGTACCTTGGCTTGGTCACTCCAGGCCTGGTAGCACTTGTGGCTTGGTTGCCATGAGATCATGTTATCTGCTTAGGCTTGTCCTTCTGATTTGAGAAATGGTTAAAGAATGAAACTGCTACAGAGGTGCTACCATTCTATGGAATGTGCCCTATAGTAGTTCATTAATGAATCTGCTGTCACCTAGTTCTAAACTAGTGAACAGTAGTTTAGGTCAATGGTGTATGATCTGAGACCTTCTCTAAAGTTGGAAAAATGCTATTAGACTCTTCTTGAGTTATCCATGTTGATAAACACTTCATCTGAGTGTATCTCTGAGGATATATTCTATCCAACAGATCCTACTCTCATGATGGATGCAAAACCCTAGACAACTTGTAAAAGTGATCCCTAAAATGTTAGGGAGATGATTTAATTCAATTTTCTGGTGGTAGATTATAAATGATGTATTTGGCTCAGTGTTGAATTTATATAAGAAATGTGCATGATGAACTGAACCTATGGTTCATTAATGATATTAGTCACATATCCTAAAATGATTCTTAGCTTAATGAACTAGGAAAATGATTTAAAATCATTTGGATTATATGAATGGATGATATATCAGCTTATGGATGCTTTTCTAAGTAGATTGATTAAAATAAAGCTCTTTGCTATTAAACTTGTACTAGATCCTACTATTATTCAAGTTTGGCCAGTGATGCGAAGGCTGGGGCCAAATCCTTTGGAATAAAACAGATATGATTTGTTGGCTTTAATATTCTGTGATGAACTTTGCATGGCACTTTCATGCAATTCTGAGAGTATCTCACCATCCAATCCTCCTAGATATAATTCTAGTTGAAGGGTATATGGATTTAGTTGATTTATATTATATCCCTTGTAACCCCATATATTTATCCAAATATGATAATGAATGCTACATGATCATTTGTGTATTTCTGGGGGTTGTTACCTGCTTTTGGTGATTGGCTGATGATCTGTTGTAGATCTTGATCAGTTACAACTCATGCTACTGCTAGCATGCCCCCTTTTGGCCTTGTCCTACTTTCCCTGGAATAGATCTTGCTCCTCGTGGCTCCTACGTGGCCTTGCTTTCCTTTTAAACTTCCCCCTCCATTAAGCCATCATCTTGTTATGGATCTGTTTGGTATTTCTCTGATGAAAGATTGTGTGATATGGTGGAGATCTAGCAGGAACTAATGTGGTGTTGGCTATGAGATGGTGTAATGTACTGATATGTTATGGAGAGATGTGGATCAGCCTCTAGCTGAGCTACTACGGATGTGCTCTTCCTTTTGTACTTCCTGTGAGCCTCCATGTAGAGGTCCCAACCTTTAATAAGGTAGATATCCATGTGTTTACAATGCTAGTCCCTGGATCAATATCTAGCATCCACAGTTAAGATGTAATATCAAGAAACAAAGGTCATAATACAACTTTATAACCGGGAATAAAATAATTCATTACATCTTACATAGCTCATTTGACTATATCATTACAATGCAACAGATATAACTATAGCATGGAGTCCTTCATCTTCAAAGTGCCATAGGCAATCATGTTGGATGTAGACTTGTAATCCTAATCAACACACTTCACTAATATCAAACAACCTGCAACATAATAAGTTACAGCCACAAGGGTCAATACATTTGAATTGTATTGGCAAGTGATACTATGGTAGTATAGTGGAGTCTATCATCTATATGCATTTGGATAAGTGGAGCTTAGGCTTTCTTTGCTCAAAATAGATTTTCCTTATCATTTGAAAACACTAAGTTTTTGTTTGTCAAAATCACCCAAGGCATCTCCCAATAGAAATTGGTGATCCTTTAACCCTTGTTCAACCACAAGTTTTGAACTTAGAAATTGGGATGAGGAGATTCTTGATAGCTTCCATGTCTTGATGCTCAAATTGTCCATTTCCGGGGACACGGCTAAGTACTTATATTTTACACTCTGCAGAGGTTGTGCACTTTCCCCACAAGACTAGACATGCATCGAGACAAGATCTTTCAGAAGCCTTCCCTTAGACCAAAATGGACGCGCTCCAACCGATCATTACCCTACCACCAACTGTCCATTTGGCTAATTTATTGCAACCTATATGATCGAGGCAGATCCCATAATGCCAAGTGGCTGCACTTGAAGATTCTCAAAATTTGACATCTCAAATCTCTTTGTTCATGGGTGGCATTCCACAAGTGAGATACCAAGTTTTCCCCAGTATACTGGACTTGGTGATGCCCAAGTTTTCCCCAGTATACTGGACTTGTGTAACAACTCAACACAAACCTTTATTTCCATTCCACCCAGGTGATTCATTCACATAGTTGTTTTATTAACAAAACACAAGTCCTTGACTTAGAAGTATTTCATAGAATGAATATAATCCACCCTTGTTTTATACTAGCTAAGCTAAGCATGATAGTAATAGGAATCTTAACTTAGGAAAATTCTACTAAGGTTTCATCTCCTAGGATTTCCCATGGCATAGTTTATACTTAGCAAAATTCCATGCAAGTCCTACTTAGAAATATCACTAATGCATAGTGAAAATAAGGGGACAAAAGTATGAAGCACCACTTGCATTTCTGTTAGAGATTATAGGTTCGCTTCTTGATCTTGCAATAGTCACACTATCCAAAGTTCACTACAATTCAATCAAGCAAGGCACAATTCAATCTACCATTCAAGCAATTCATCACATAGAATAATAAAAACAAAGCAATGCATGCAAGCATGCCAAAGATTGTTTTATTTGGAAAGGTGGTTTATAATAGGTTATAAACACTTTAAAACACCTATTGGTCATTTACAAAAGTGGCAAAAACCATTTGATGTCAAGTTAGTGAAAATGGTTGTTTAAATCATTTTTGTTTTGCTAGAATTGATTTAAATCAAAGTTATGATTTCTAGTGTTTGACAAATATATTTTTAAACACAAATGTTAGTGTTTTAAGTTCAAGTGTTTAATATTGAAACCATTTGCAAAAGGTTTTACTTATAAACCATTTTTAAATCAAACAACATGTTATTTCATTAGAAAATGTCTTTAAACAAAGTAATAATTTTCTAGGGTTCACCAAATATGTTTTTAAATCTCAAAGCTTGGTGTTTTAGGGTCAGTGAGTTTAAATCCAATCATTTGCCAAAGGTTTTACTCAAAAAGCATTTTTAACACATAAACAATATTTTTATGTGACTAGAAATGTTCTAATTCAAAGATTTATTCTTTGGCTTCACCAAATATGTTTTTAAATCCAAAAGTTGGTTTATAAGGTCAGTAGGTTCAAAACAATCCATTTACCAAAGATCTTACCTTAAAAATATTTCTAGAATAATTTTTATATTCAAATTATGCCTACACAAGTTTCTGTAAAGACAACCAATTTAACAGAAGCAATTTACTAAACAAAGTACATGGTTGGAAAGTGTTTGTTTTTTGATTCCATTGATATAAAGTTTGCAAAATTTGGACGTGTGGATCAAAAGTTATGCAATTTACATATTCACACATCTAATAGAAAAGTTTCTGGTTTTTAAATCAAACTCTAGGCCACGTGGTGTGTTCTGATTCGCCCATACCGTTTCGTTCGGATTAGGAAATGTGGACCACAGGATCTACTTAACATCGCACGGCACAGATCTATCTATACCCCTTCGTTTAATGAATCTATCGCATACGCTGGATCAAAATCTAACGGCTCACAGCGAGGCAGCCAAGATCTGGCGGCGCTGGGTGACAGCGAGCGGCGGCGCGCTCGGCCTGCGGTGGTCCGGTGGCTACGGTAAGCGAGAAAGAGGATGGGGGGCTCACCAGGTTCGCAGAACATTGCTGATGCTCAACTTGCTTGCGAGAAGGCAGGGGCGCACGGGATGGACGATAATTGCTCGCCGGAGTTGTTGTCATCGTTGGCTGCGCTCAGACGTCGTTGAAGGCGAGGCTACAGAGCACGCTAGAGAAAAAGGGGAGCACGGTTAGATGCGCCAAGTTGTGGTGAGTACATGCGTGTGAAGGAGGAGGAGAGGGGCAGTCAGACGCTACCTGGGGAAATCGCCGGAGTGGAAATAGACGACGGTGGTGCTCAGTGTTGACATTGACGACGATGCAAAGCACGCGCGGGAGAGCTGGCGCTACATAGAGGTTCGCCAGGATATGGGGAATGTCCCCGTGGAGGCCAGGGACAGCGTGGCGGGCTGGTGTCGTTGGAATCAACTGAGAATGGTCGCCGGAGACAGTGCGGTGCTGAGAGGAATTGGCGCAGCCTGTGGGATCTCGAGGTGTGGCGTCTAGGGGAAAATGGAGAGGGGAGGGAGGCATTTAGCAGGGCGTGATCACGGTGGGTAACGGCCTCTGCGTTAATGCGAATTGAAGCTGCGAAAATCAAGCCAGAAATGGGAGGGAGAGAGGAAGAACTAGTCGCGGTGGGTGGAAACGATGACTGACAGGTGGGGTCCGTTTGACATCGAGAGAGAGAGAGAGAGAGAGAGAGAGAGAGAGAGAGAGAGAGAGAGACGATGGGGTCCAGCGGTCAGTGACATTGCGGGTTTGTTTGCGACTAAAATAAAAACGGTTCGGGGGGTTTAGTTGGGCTGCGCTGCTGGGCCTGCTGGGCTAGGCTGTCTCTTTCAGAAAAAAATTGTACTGTTTCATTTTTCATTTTTCCATTTTCATTTCTATTTTGAATTTGTGTAAACATTTCAAACAACCATTTGAATTCAAAACCTTCCAAACTTTTCAGTAAGTTTTTAATATGTTTTAAACATGTATTTAAAGTCCTTTTTAGGAATAATTCCTTTATTTATTTATGGTTTATATTTTATTTAAAAAGGGCACATTCCTTTATTAAATAAGATTTAATTAAATGCTCAAACCCTTATTTGAAACCAAAATTTCACCAAACCTTTTCAGTAGGTTTTATTTATTTAATAGGGTGTTAAACAATTCACTTTGAATTATTTGAAATGTTTTTAATATGATTTATTAATTATTTAAATTGGGTAAATGTTTTTTATTCCAATGAAATCAAATATGGTTTTAATTGCATATGACTTTATTTAAATGTTTCTTTTATTTCTTTTAAGTTAATTAAATAACTTTTATTCCACTGGGGTAATTCCAATTATTATTTTCCCATGATTTAATTAATCATTCTTATTATGGATTTTGTCTTTATTTAATAGAATGGAACTTAGTTAATGCCATAATTTTATTTGAATATTCTTTATCCATTTATTTTATTTGGATTTGGATTCTAGTTATTCCATTTGTTTATGGACTTGGCCAAGATTTAATTTGGCTTTTAAATACTCCTTATTTATTTATTTCTTCCTTTATCTTATAAAATCCATATCTTTTTATTTAAAGATCCAAACTTGGTGATTCCAATTTGTAAAATTTTATTTGATATTTTTTATCCTTTTAAATCCTTTAGGATTATTTTGTTCACAAATTGGTATGGATTTTAGATAGGTGCTTTATTAACTTTGGGAATAAATTCATTTTTAACTTAGTAAATTCATAAGATTTTATCCATGGTTCCAAATTGAATGAAATCAATTCCTATGGTTTTATAATATTTATCCTACTTGATCATTTTAAAATGTTTGTTGGCCAATTTTTATGTGGATCAAATCTATAGGCTTAGAGAGATCCTTGGACCACTAGGGTTTAGAGTCTTGGTTTATTTTCCAAGTGTTTAAATTTCAAGATGCATTTATGAAGAATGCATATCACTTGATTTGAATTTAGTTGGATTCAAATTTTATTCAAAGTTTGTTCAAGTTGGGTTTTAATGTTTCTAATTAAAACAAAAAGTTTATTTTCACCCTAAATTTCAACGATTATTTATTTTGTTTATTTATTTTTCACATTACAAAATTTGGAAAATTTTGGGATGTGACAGGCTCCCACCCTTAAAAGAAATCTCGTCCCGAGATTTGGGAAAGCTAGAGGTTGCAAGTTGGCTCAAGGTAACTAGGGTACTACCACCCTTAAAAGTTTTCCAACTACATTACATCTTGGCTTGCTTAGGATCTTGATGAAACTTCTCTGGGCAAACATCTGCATAGTGTCCTTTGTTTCCACACTTGAAACATGTGACAAGGCTGAGGTCCCTTATAGGCTTGCTTGTCTTGTACTTCACCTTTTCTGGACAATTGCTTGCATAATGTCCTTGGTCACCACAATTATAACATGTGACAAGGTTGAGTTCTTCACGTATCTTCTATGGACAAGTTGATACATAAGGTCCTAGCTCTTTGCAGTTGTTGCACAACACTTAGCTAATTTCCTTATAATTCTTCTTCTTCTCTGGACATTCATTGGCATAGTGTCCCATCTCTTTGCAATTGCAACATTGCACTTGGATTTTGTCCTTCTTCTTCTTGGGTTTCTCCAAAGCTAGGAGTTCTTCTAGTTCATACTCTTCATATATCACCTCAAAGGTGGGAAAGTCTCCTTAATCATTTCCTTGGATAATACATATGTTTCCTCTTTTGTCCATCAAGGTGATTCATAGGGCATGGAGGTGCAAGATGAGATTTTCCTTTGTCTTCATCCTTCTTGGTAGAAGTTGTTTCCTCATGGGGTTTACAAAATTTTGATGCACTCCACCTTGTTTCCTTTGTTGAACTATAGAATAGACGGGGCATTGGATAGGGACATGATTATTTCCTTCACATAGGAAACAAGTCACTTGAGATGTGGGGCATTATTTAGTTGGATGCTTCTCTTCACAATTAGGGCATTGATCTTCATGCTCTTTGGAAGTGTGATCCATGTATCCACAAATGTTGCAAGCTTGAGTTCCTTCTATAATATCATCCTTGACATCATTGTTGTCACAACCTCCTTGGGAAAGGTTGTCTCCCATATTGATCATTTGATTTGTCACCCTTTGCATCAATTGGGTTTGGGTTTCCAAAAACCTTTGCATGGTTGGGTCTAACTCATTGTTGTTGGCTAAAAACTGAGTTTTCACTTGGTTCAACTGGGTTTGCGTTACTATGAGTTCTTTCATGTGCATATCTTGGTTGTTGTTGTTGTCACCATTCTTGATGTTGGAGTTTCTTGGAGTAGTCATCTGTTTGGGTTAGATTGGGATTAGAATAAGCAAAAGATTTCTAAGGAAGAAGTCTAATCACACACAACAAATCACACAAGTAATGTGCAAGGAATCACAAACAAACATTCCACTCAAACAACAAGTTTCAAGCACATTTTTAGGCAACAAAATATTTTTGCTACACCACATAAGTTGGTGGTTTGATCTAAACTAAACATGGTGGTCCAACTATATGGTTCACTTGAGATTATTCCATTCTTCTTGGTTGCTTCTTCATGAACAAGATCTTTGTATCCTTGGAGAATTTCTTGCATCTTGGTCACAAACTTCAAAGGTGATGATGATTCCTTTTAAGTTGTTTTTGTCGTGGGAATGACCACGGCAGATGCTGCAATCGGCAGCGAGTAGTAGAACATGGGGCAAGGGCGGCCAGCCATCTGCGGTGCGAGATGAGGGCTGAGACACAAGGATTTACCCAGGTTCGGCCCCCGGAGGGTAAAGACCTACTCCTGCTAGATTGTATTATGATGAGAGTACAATGGGGCGAGCTCGACGGCTAGGCGGCGAGTCGCTTGGGTGTATGATGGAACATATCCTCTATGCGTCCTCTAGGGAGGTTTATATAGAATCACCTCGCTAGGGTTTATAGATCACAACCGAATTAGTTAAGGATTCGGAGATTCTATGACCTAGTCCGACTGGGCCTAGCTACGCTTCTAGGCCTTCCGTTTCCAGTCGCTTGAGTCCACGCCAAGTCTTGATCCATTCGCCGTCCTGCAGGCCCACTCGCTGACGCTTGGGCCAGTAGGAAACGTCCTGCTGGGTATACCCCGGTAGGCATATCCCCATCAGTAGTCCCCGAGGCCGTCGTTGATTTGTCGCAGGCGTTTGCTGGAAGTCGGAGTATGCGGGTCCAATGCGGACGTCCAGTCGAATCGGCGGAGGACTCCTGAACAAAGGGAAGAACTAGTCATTTTAGTCGCAATAACGGCGACCAATCGTGTCGTAGCTCGGCGAACGGGTCAGCGAATACTTAGTCACTATTATGGTGATCGGGTCGGCGAGTCGTCGATTCGCTGGGAGCGACGAGTCGAATGGATGAAGTTGGAACGTCAATTGGGGTCAAAGTAGCCGTTGGGTAATCCAACGATAACTTTGGCGTAATTACCGCATAGTAATGGCTCCCGAAACTGGCAGGTAGCAACCGCTATATAAGGAGAATGATAGGCGAACAGGGAACGCTTATTCTTTCTTCCTCCGATCTCGCCCGTCTCCGTTTCCCCATTCCGCACAGCGATCTGAACAATCCAGAGAGCCCCGATCCCCACGAATCTCCAACCGATGGCCCCCTCCACCGAGCCATGGGGCAGATCCAAATACACTAAGGCGCTACTGGCATCCTTCGAGGAGGCCAGGATCCTCCGCGCCGGCAGATGGCGCATCCCCGCGGCCGGAGAAGTGACTCCGGATCCGCGCGAGGGAGAGTTCATCTGCTTCACCAGCCACCTGGAGCGGGGGCTGGGCTTCCCAACTTCCCTCTTCTTCCGGCATTTCTGCGCCTACTACAGAATCCAGCCATCGGATCTGGGTCCGCACAGTATTGAGCAGCTCGCCATCGTCGTGGCATTCTGCGAGTGCTACCTGGGATGCAGGCCCTACTTTCCCCTGTGGCAAGACTTGTTCCACGGGAGAATCAGCCGCGAGGATTCAGGCGGCCCGATGCTAGCCGCGGGCGGCCTAACATTCCAGCTGAAGGCGAAGGCGTCGTTCTTCGATCTGATGCTGCACGCCAAGGCGGCGAACGAGTGGAAAAAGTTCTGGTTCTATGTCACCGAGTCGACTCCAGGCGATGAAGTGGCGCTTCCGAAATACTCCGCCAACCGGCCCAAGCCGCGTCGGCTTCAGGTCGCCAAGCTCCCGCTGGACCAGAGGATGGTTGTCGACGAAATGCTACAAACCATCCGCGGCCTAAAGAAGAAGGGCCTCCAGACCATCAACCTCTACAACTGCTGGCTCGGACGGCGGCTCGTGCCCTTGGCCAGCCGCAAGCACTATATGTACGAGTATACGGGTAAAAACGACCCGACGAAGTCCTGCCTCGTTGATTGGAGACTCAACGACTACACCCTAGCCCTGAAGAAGATCACTCGGGTGGTGTACCTTGACGCGAAGTCCGGGGTCGCCCCTTATACTGCGAGGCGCCCGACCCCAACTGTACGTTGTTATCCTATTAACACTCGCAGTCGCAGTTTGTGCACTCGCGGTCGTGCTAAGTTCATTTGTTCCTGTTGCAGTTGTTTCAAGTGGTGGAAGGGTGGCTTCCACCCGCGGATGATGAGAACTCGAGCTTTTCCATCTAGGACGGAAGCGAGTAATCCCCCACCAAAGATGACACCGTCAGCGACGGAGGCGACGATGACGACAAAGGAGAAGACGAGACCGTCGATGTTGCTTCCCCCACGGTTCGCAAGACCCGCGGTCAACACCAGCGCGAACTCGAGGAGAGCAAGAGCCTCGAGCCCCACGACGACGACGACGACGAGCTTCCCGAGCACACCTCACATCGCGAGGCCACACCGTCAAAGTAGAAGAAGAAAGCTCCGCCGAAGAAGAAGGCGAAGCCGGCAAGGCAGATATCTCCGCCCCGATCTTCGAGCAGCTCCGATGCAACTAGCTCGGCTAGGGACGTAGCGGCTCACGCGACCGTGGCACCAGATGCTGCCGCCCCCAGGGACGAGGCGCCGCTGGCGTCTTTACCACCTCCATTCACCCCGATCGTTGGTTTGGGGGCTGCTCCAGCCGCAGGTTCGGCCTCCCGGAGGGTAAAGACCTACTCCTGCTAGATTGTATTATGATGAGAGTACAATGGGGCGAGCTCGACGGCTAGGCGGAGAGTCGCTTGGGTGTATGATGGAACGTATCCTCTATGCATCCTCTAGGGAGGTTTATATAGACTCACCTCGCTAGGGTTTACAGATCACAACCGAATTAGTTAAGGATTCGGAGATTCTATGACCTAGTCCGACTGGGACTAGCTACGCTTCTGGGCCTTCAGCTTCCATTCGCTTGAGTCCACGCCAAGTCTTGATCCAGTCGCCGTCCTGCAGGCCCACTCGCGGACGCTTGGGCCAGTAGGAAACGTCCTGCTGGGTATACCCCGGTAGGCATATCCCCATCAGTTTTTCCTTAGTCTTCAAGTCTTGAGTAATCTCACTTGTAGTCATTAGTGATGTCCAAGTTGAAGTCCTTGTTGAAACTAAAGTTGAAGTCATTGGTGATGTTGAAGTTGAAGTCATTTGAGTTGGTGAAGTCCTTTGCTCATGGTTGAGGTCTTTGCTCATGGTTGAGGTTTTGTCCATCAAGTTAAAATAGAAGAGATGTAGAATCAAAACCAAAAAGGTTGAGGAAAGAGTTTACAAGATTGTTTGTAAATAAGTTTTGGAACAAATACAACTCCTATTTTTCTAAGGGGTTTTGTCCAATCCTAGGGTTACAATCCTACAGGCAACGCAGTGCTCTAATACCATCTTTAGAGGTCCCAACCTTTAATAAGGTAGAGATCCATGTGTTTACAATGCTAGTCCCTAGATCAATAGCTAGCATCCACAGTTAAGATGTAATATCAAGAAACAAAGGTCATAATACAACTTTATAACCAGGAATAAAATAATTCATTACATCTTACATAGCTCATTTGACTATATCATTACAATGCAGCAGATATAACTATAGCATGGAGTCCTTCATCTTCAAAGTGCCACAGGAAATCATGTTGGATGTAGACTTGTAATCCTAATCAACACACTTCACTAATATCAAACAACCTACAACATAATAAGTTACAGCCACAAGGGTCAATGCATTTGAATTGTATTGGCAAGTGAGTCTATCATCTATGCATTTGGATAAGTGGAGCTTAGGCTTTCTTTGCTCAAAATAGATTTTCCTTATCATTTGAAAACACTAAGTTTTTGTTTATCAAAATCACCCAAGGCATCTCCCAATAGAAATTGGTGATCCTTTAACCCTTGTTCGGCCACAAGTTTTTAACTTAGAAATTGGGATGAGGAGATTCTTGATAGCTTCCATGTCTTGATGCTCAAATTGTCCATTGTCGGGGACATGGCTAAGTACTTAGATTTTACACTCTGCAGAGGTGGTGGACTTTCCCCACAAGAGTCTACATGCATCGAGAGAAGATCTTTCAGAAGCCTTCCCTTAGACCAAAATGGACGCGCTCCAACCTATCATTCCCCTACCACCAACTGTCCATTTGGTTAAGTTATTGCAACCTATATGATCCAGGCAGATCCCATAATGCCAAGTGGCTGCACTTTAAGCTTCTCAACATTTGACATCTCAAATCTCTTTGTTCCTAGGTGGCATTCCACAAGTGAGATACCAAGTTTTCCCCAGTATACTGGACTTGGTGATGCCCAAGTTTTCACCAGTATACTAGACTTGTGTAACCACTAAACACAAACCTTTCTTTCCATTCCACCCAGGTGATTCATTCACATAGTTGTTTTATTAACAAAACACAAGTCCTTGACTTAGAAGTATTTCATAGCATGAATATAATCCACCCTTGTTTTCTACTAGCTAAGCTAAGCATGATAGTAATAGGAATCTTAACTTAGGAAAATTATACTAAGGTTTCATCTACTAGGATTTCCCATGGCATATTTTATACTTAGCAAAATTCCATGCAAGTCCTACTTAGAAATATCAATAATGCATAGTGAAAATAATGGGACAAAATTATGAAGCACCACTTGCCTTTTTGGTAGAGATTATAGGTTCGCTTCTTGATCTTGCAATAGTCACACTCTCCAAAATTCACTACAATTCAATCAAGCAAGGCACAATTCAATCTGCCATTCAAGCAATTCATCACATAGAATAATAAAAACAAAGTAATGCATGCAAGCATGCCAAAGATTGTTTTATTTGGAAAGGTGGTTTATAATAGGTTATAAACACTTTAAAACACCTATTGGTCATTTACAAAAGTGGCAAAAACCATTTGATGTCAAGTTAGTGAAAATGGATGTTTAAATCATTTTTGTTTTGCTAGAATAGATTTAAATCAAAGTAATGATTTCTAGTGTTTGACAAATATATTTTTAAACAAAAATTTTAGTGTTTTAAGTTCAAGTGTTTAATATTGAAACCATTTGCAAAAGGTTTTACTTATAAACCATTTTTAAATCAAACAACATTTTATTTCATTAGAAAATGTCTTTAAACAAAGTAATAATTTTCTAGGGTTCACCAAATATGTTTTTAAATCTCAAAGCTTGGTGTTTTAGGGTCAGTGAGTTTAAATCCAATCATTTGCCAAAGGTTTTACTCAAAAAGCATTTTTAACACATAAACAATATTTTTATTTGACTAGAAATGTTCTAATTTAAAGATTTATTCTTTGTCTTCACCAAATATGTTTTTCAATCCAAAAGTTGGTTTATAAGGTCAGTAGGTTCAAAACAATCCATTTACCAAAGATCTTACCTTAAAAATATTTCTAGAATAATTTTTATATTCAAATTATGCCTACACAAGTTTCTTTAGAAACAACCAATTTAACAGAAGCAATTTACTAAACAAAGTACATGGTTGTAAAGTGTTTGTTTTTATGATTCCATTGATATAAAGTTTGCAAAATTTGGACGTGTGGATCAAAAGTTATGCAATTTACAAATTCACACATCTAATAGAAAAGTTTCTGGTTTTTAAATCAAACTCTAGGACACGTGGTGTACTATGATTCACCCATACCATTTCGTTCGGATTAGGCAATGTGGACCGCCGGATCTACTTAACATCACACGGCACAGATCTATCTATACCCCTTCGTTTAATGAATCTATCGCATACGCTGGATCAAAATCTAACGGCTCACGGCGAGGCAGCCAAGATCTAACGGGAAGCGAGGAACAGGATGGGGGGATCACCAGGTTCACAGAACGTTGCTGATGCTCAACTTGCTTGTGGGAAGGCAGGGGCGCACGGGGTGGACGACAATTGCTCGCTGGAGTCGTTGTCACCGTCGGTTGCGCTCAGACGTTGTTGAAGGCGAGGCTACAGATCACGCCAGAGAAAAAGGGGAGCACGGTTAGATGCGCCGAGTTGTGGTGAGTACACGCGTGTGAAGGAGGAGGAGAGGGGAAGTCAGACGCTACCTGGGGAAATCGCCGGAGTGGAAACAGACGACGGCGGTGCTCAGTGTTGATGTTGATGATGATGCAGAGCACGCGCGGGCGAGCTAGCGCTACGGAGAGGTTCGCCAGGATATGGGGAATGTCCCCGTGGAGGTCAGGGATAGCGGGGCGGGCTGGTGTCATCGAAATCGACTGAGAATGGTTGCCGAAGACAGTGCGGTGCTGAGAGGAATTGGCGCAGCCTGTGGGCTCTCGAGGTGTGGCGTCTGGGGGAAATGGAGAGGAGAGGGAGGCGTTTAGCAGGGCGTGATCACGGTGGGTAACGGCCTCTGCGTTAATGCGAATTGAAGCCGCGAAAATCAAGCTAGAAACAGGAGGGAGGGAGAGAGGAAGAACTAGTCGCGGTGGGTGGAAACGATGACTGACAGGTGGGGTCCGTTTGACAGCGAGAGAGAGAGAGACGATGGGGTCCAGCGGTCAGTGACTTTGCGGGTTCGTTTGCGAGTAAAAGAAAAACGGTTCGGGGGGTTAGTTGGGCTGCGCTGCTGGGCCTGCTGGGCTGGGCTGTCACTTTCATTTTTTTTGTTCTGTTTCATTTTTCTTTTTTCCATTTTCATTTATGTTTTGAGTTTGTGTAAACATTTCAAACAACCATTTGAATTCAAAACCTTCCAAACTTTTCAGTAAGTTTATAATATGTTTTAATCATGTATTTAAATTCCTTTTTAGGAATAATTCCTTTATTTATTTATGGTTTATATTTTATTTAAAAAGGGCACATTCCTTTATTAAATAAGATTTAATTAAATGCTCAAACCCTTATTTGAAACCAAAATTTCACCAAACCTTTTCAGTAGGTTTTATTTATTTAATAGGGTGTTAAACAATTCACTTTGAATTATTTGAAATATTTTTAATATGATTTATTAATTATTTAAATTGGGTAAATGTTTTTTATTCCAATGAAATCAAATATGGTATTAATTCCATATACATTTATTTAAATTTTTCTTTTATTTCTTTTAAGTTAATTAAATAACTTTTATTCCACTTGGTTAATTCCAATTATTATTTTCCCATGATTTAATTAATCATTCTTATTAGGGATTTTGTCTTTATTTAATAGAATGGAACTTAGTTAATGCCATAATTTTATTTGAATATTCTTTATCCACTTATTTTATTTGGATTTGGATTCTAGTTTTTTCCATTTGTTTATGGACTTAGCCAAGATTTAATTTGGCTTTTAAATACTCCTTATTTATTTATTTCTTCCTTTGTCTTATAAAATCCATATCTTTTTATTTAAAGATCCAAACTTGGTGATTCCAATTTGTAAAATATTATTTGATATTTGTTTATCCTTTTAAATCCTTTAGGATTATTTTGCTCACAAATTGGTATGGATTTTAGATAGGTGCTTTATTAACTTTGGGAATAAATTCCTTTTTAACTTATTAAATTCATAAGATTTTATCCATGGTTCCAAATTGAATGAAATCAATTCCTATGGTTTTATAATATTTATCCTACATGATCATTTTAAAATGTTTGTTGGCCAATTTTTATGTGGATCAAATCTATAGGCTTAGAGAGATCCTCAGAAATGACTTCCTTCCACTAGGGTTTAGAGTCTTGGTTTATTTTCCAAGTGTTTAAATTTCAAGATGCATTTATGAAGAATGCATATCACTTGATTTGAATTTAGTTGGATTCAAATTTTATTCAAAGTTTTTTCAAGTTGAGTTTTAATGTTTCTAATTAAAACAAAAAGTTTCTTTTCACCCTAAATTTCAACGATTATTTATTTTGTTTATTTATTTTTCACATTACAAAATTTGGAAAAAATTGGGATGTGACACTCCTGGTGTTGACAACACAGCTGATGAATGCAGTGTGTGAGCTGCTTACTTGTGGCCCTTCTGTGGTTCAAGTTACAAGAACTGTAACTTATCTATTGTGGATCAGATCAGGTAAAAACCTGATGTTTACCACTTACCCATTTATTTGACTTTGGTAAAAATTGCCGCTGGCCAATGATGGTGTTCTAAGGATTAATATGATAAGAACAGATACTATTTTATTTGGTGAAACTTGCCCCTTTTAAGATTAGCTCAGTGATGAAATGATTACAGTGCATTAAACTATTCATTCTGAGAGCAATCCCCTTTTTCAAACTTACTATTTTATTTTTGTTTGTTTGTAGGTATAAGATCAGGAATATAAAGAGAGGATTTAGAAGATAAAGTAAATGAAGATGAATTTAGTTTTAAGTTTTTTCTTTATTATTTTGTAATCTACTTTTTCTTTTGTGAAATATAAAGCATTGTAATAAAGGAATTCTTTTATTTATTCATTCTTCTTTTGTAAATAAATATTGTATTGTTTATTTTATTCAATAAAGTGTACTAGTTTTCTTTTTCTTTTATAATGCATTTGCAAAGACAATGTAATATTTATGTCTGCTTGTAATAATAATCTTTTTAGTTATTTATTTATGTAATTCATTTTTATATCAATTGTTTTATAGTAGTTTTATTTTATTGTAACAACTTAAAACATTGTATTCTATAATAAAGGATTCCACTATCCTTGGAACTAAAATATGTATATCTTACTTATAAATAAGAATTCCATTCTTATTTATTAATATAAATCATTTCATTCAATTTTTTTTATTACTTGAGACTTGTAATTATGATATCTTTTCATAAATAAGAGTTCACCTCTTATTTATTATTACAATTTAATTTCCAATTAATGATCTATCAATTAAATATTCAAATTTGAATGGTCTTTCCTTCAAACACAAAATTACAGTAGAGGTCATGTCGAAATCCATCGCACCTGTCCTAATGTTTCTATTAGAACAAGAGAGATCTCGATCCCTCTATAGATCTTTTTATTTTGCACGAAAATTCCCCGGATTTTCTTATACATGAATGCAATGCACAAACATGTGTCATGTCTATTTCGAGGTACTAATCCTAGGATGTTACAAAAACACACATGGTACTAGTGTTATTAGAGTCTCCTTGCTAGACGTACTATTATGCCTAAGTTGTCCTCTGATCCTAAGTTTGCCACTTCTCCCATAGATATTAAAGATGAAGACTGTGATTTCTCTCTTGATTTATCTTATTTAGATATTGTTGAGAAAGAACCTTTTTGTGGTACTGAAAATGAGAGTGTTGTGGCTCATATGAATGAGCTTTCTACTATGAGTGTTTTGTTCTCTGATGATTTTAAGATACGCAAGTACTTTGTTGCTAAGATCTTCCCTTTTTCACTAAAAGGAGAAGCTAGGGATTGGTTTAATAGATTACCTCCTGGTTCCATTGATAGCCCTGATTGCTTCATTGCTTCTTTCTTCTAGAAATATTTTCCTCCCAGTGCTAGACATGCTGCTTTGCAGAGACTTTTTGAGTTTAAACAGGGAGAAGAAGAGAAATTGCCTGAGTCATGGACAAGGTTCTGTGCCTTGATTCATGCACATCCTAGATGTCCATTACCTAAGAATGAGCTTCTTGATATTTATTATAATGGACTAACTGATGATTCTAGGACCTAACTAGATAGCTTTGATGATTGTGTTTTTAGGAAAAGGACTCCTACAGATGTTGAAGAATTAATGCATAAGATAAGAAAGAATTATGATGATTGGACTTCAATTGAGCTGAATACACCTGAGCCTATTACTCCTGAACCAGTTGTTCCTGAACCAGTTCCAATACCAACAACAAAGAAGAGGGGAGTTATTGCATTAAATGATGAAGTGATGAAGGAAGCTAAGAAGTGTCTAAAGGAGAAAGGTATTAGAGCTGAAGATGTGAAGAATCTACCTCCTATATAAGACTTATGTAAGCCAATTCCCCACTCATCTACTATTTAGGTACACTCTCTCCAACACTTTGATGAAGGTGATATTCCTTATGGTAAGCCTCCTGATCAATGTTTAGAGGAACTTGACACTTTTATTGTTAAGCAAGGGTATTTAATAAACAAGTTTAGAATCATTTATTGGAAAACTCTAGAGCTATCAATGAGTTGAAAGATATTGTGGAAAGAACTTCTAATGGCTCAAACTCAACTTGATAAACTTGCTAAGGTACAAAAGGATATGCTAGTTAATGCTTCAGGAGATAAACATGCTTATGGAATTAGAACTAGGAGTGGTATAGCTACACAAGATCCTTTATATCCTGAAGGACACCCTAAAAGAATTGAGCAGGATTCTCAACAAGGTGAAGATAGTGGTAGTCCTCGTAAGAGAAAGAAAAATAAACATAAGATAGTTGAGGAACCACTTGAACCTGCTGTAGATCCTAATAGTATATCTATCTCTAATGCTGAAGCTAAGAGTGGTAATGATAAAAATGAGTCTCCTGATAAGGAGGAAGGTGAGGAAGAACCTAAGAAGCACACTAAGAACACTAGGTACATAAAGTAGATTTTATTGCTAATAAACATGGTAAAGAGAGAGAACCTTGGGTGCATAAACCTATGCCTTTTCCAGGTAAGAAACACAAGTCAAAGGAGGAGGAACACTACAACAAGTTTTGTGAGTGGATGAAACCTTTATTCTTGCAAATTCCTTTGACTGATGCTATTAAGTTGCCTCCTTACTCAAAGTATATGAAGGATATTGTCTCTAATAAAAGGAAGATTCCTAATGAGGAGATTTCTACTTTGCTTGCTAGTTACTCCTTCAATGGAAAGGTTCCAAAGAAACTTGGTGATCCAGGTATTGTAGGGGTTCGTAGCATGGAAAACAAAAAATTTCTACCGCATGCACACAAACAAGCCAAGATCTATCTACTAGATTGTAGCAACGAGTCGATAGGAGCACTCACCCTCGAAGATTCCAAAGCGGTTAATGAGAGCAAATTCTCGTGGGTGATGTAGTTGTACACTTGCCGATCTCAAGATCACGTAGACGATCCTTCCGGCGCTGCGTTCCGGAAGCGCTTCCACAGTAGGTCACACGTTCGGTACTCGATGAAGACCTTCCTCTCCCTTCTTCCAGTCGGCAGCGGAGGTTGTAGTTCTCCCCTCGCAATTCCGGCAGCATGACAGCGTGGTGTCGGAAGTAGAGGGAAGATCCCGCAGGGATTCGCCTAAGCCGGTGCGGAGTTATGGATGATCTAGGGTTTCCCGACGATCTAGGGTTTAGAAGGCCGGGAGGAGGAGGAGGTGTCGTTGGGGGCTAGGGCGGCGGCGGCGCGACGGCTGCTTGGCGGCGCGGCACGGGTGTAGGGCTGGCTCTTGTGTGTTTGGGGCAGCCCTCCCCCTCTATTTATGAGAGGGGGCGTCCTTGGGATGGGAGGGTTTGAATCCAAACCCAAACCCAAGTTGGATTGAAAGGACTCTTTCCTTCTTCCACTAGGAAACTATTGTTCCAGTTTGACTTTTCAAACCTCCCGTTTGACTTTCAATTTAGAGCTCTAATTCTCTCTTGAAAATGCCCAAGCCAAGTGACCTAGGATATGATCCAATCATTCCACTTACCCATGACACATTCATGGACCATTTCCCTTCCGGTCCGGTGAACCTTCTAGAACCTCTCCAATTAAAACATCGAAATCTTTCCCGAACTCCGGAATCAGACTTTCCTTATATGAATCTTATTCTCCGGACCATTCTGGAACTACTTGTGATATCCCGAATCCCATTTGAGACTCCAAACAACATTCGGTATCCCTACTTACATTCCATATCTACTAAACAACATAGAATCCTTAAGTGTGTCTCCCTACGGTTCGTGAATTATGCGGACATGACCGAGACACTTCTCTGATCAATAACCAATAGAGGAATCTGGAAATTCATATGGCTCCCACATATTTCTACGATTACTTTGCGATCGAATGAACCACTTACATACGATACCAATTTCCCTTTCTCTCACGATAGTTTACTTATCCGAGGTTTTCATCGTCGGTATCTCTGCATACCTAGTTCAACCTCGTCACCGATAAGTACTCTTTTCTCGTTCCCGTGATATGTGATCCCTTATGAGCCAGTCACATGCTTGCAAGCCAATTGGATGACATTCCACCGAGAGGGCCCAGGGTATATCTATCTGTCATATGGACGAACAAATCCCACTCTTGATCCATGTGCCTCAACACATACTTTCCGAATACTCAATTCCACCTTTATAGCCACCCAGTTACGGGGTGGTGTTTGATGTAATCAAAGCATCCTTCCGGTGATGGTGATTACCATGATGTCATGGTCAAAGGAATTAGGTTACTATGTATCAGAAATCTTATAGCAAATGAACTATTGAAATGACTTGATCTTAATGCTACGCTTATCTATAGGAGTATGTCCATCACACCATTCTCCTAATGATATGATCTTGTTATTAACAACATCTCAATGTTCATGATCGGGAAACCACGTTCATCTAATAACCAACAAGCTAGTATTACAAAGAGGCTTTACTAGGGACTTTAATTTAGTTTACAAATCACACAAGTATTAATGTTTCCGGTTAATACTATTATAGCATGAATGTAAACATTTATCATAAACACAAAGATATAATAATAACCATATTTATTATTGCCTCTAGGGCATATCTCCAATAGTCTCCCACTTACACTAGAGTCAACTAATCTAGATTACATGGTAATATACCGAACACCCATGGCGGTTTGGTGCTGGTCATGTTTTGCCCTCGGGAGAGGTTTAGTCAACGGATCCGCCACATTCAGATTTGTGTGTACTTTGCAAATCTTTATGTCACCATCTTGGACATGTTCTCGAATAGTGTGAAAACGTAGCTTGATGTGCTTCAGCTTCTTGTGTGACCTTGGTTCTTGCGCATTGGCTATGGCGCCCATGTTATCATAGTAGATAGACATTAGGTCCAGCGCACTTGGAACAACACCGAGCTTTGTAATGAACTCCTTCATCCATATCGCCTCTTGTGAAGCCTCCGAAGCAGCTATGTATTCCGATTCAGTTGAAGATCTCGCCACAATGCTTTTCTTTGCACTCCTCCAGCTAACTACTGCACCAGTTAAAGTAAATAGTATCCAGATTGAGATTTAGAATCATCCGGATATGTGTTCCTACTAGCATCGGTGTAACCATTATCAAGGAGTTGTTCATCACCTCCATAAGAAAGAACCATATCCTTAGTTCTTCTCAAGTACCTAAGGATGTTTTTGACCGTTGTCCAATGATCCACTCCTGGATCACTTTGATATCTGCTAGTCAAACTAACAGCATATGCGATGTCAGGTCTAGTACATAGCATGGCATACATAAGAGATCCTATGGCTGAGGCATAGGGAGTCTTACTCATCCTTTCTCTATCTTCTGCCATTGCAGGACTTTGAGTTTTACTCAAGGTCATATTGGGAAACATGGGCAAGAACCCTTTTTGCTATCTTCCATTCCAAACCTCTTTAGAACTTTGTCCAAATATGTATTCTGTGACAATGATATTAGCCATCTCAATCTATCTCTATAAATATTTATGCCTAACATGTAAGCTGCTTCACCAAGATCTTTCATTGAAAAACTATTATTCAAATAATCCTTGACACTATTAAGAAGGTCTACATCATTCCCAATCAACAATATGACATCTACATATAGTATTAAGAATGCTACAGAGCTCCCACTCACTTTCTTGTAAATGCAAGCTTCTCCATAAGTTTGTATAAATCCAAAGATTTTGATTACCTTATTAAAATGTTGATTCCAACTTCGGGATGCTTGCTTCAATCCATAAATGGACGATTGAAGTTTGCATACATTGTTAGCATCTTTAGGATCAACAAAACCTTTGGGTTGCATCATATACAACTCTTCATCAATGTCTCCATTGAGGAATGTTGTTTTGACATCCATCTGCCATATCTCATAATCATAATATGCAGCGATTGCTAACATAATCCTCATAGACTTTAGCTTCGCTACCGGTGACAAAGTATCATCGTAGTCAACTCCTTGAATTTGTCGAAACCCTTTTGCGACAAGTCGAGCTTTATACACAGTAACATTACCATCAACATCTGTTTTCTTTTTGAAGATCCATTTGTTCTCGACAGCATTCTGGCCATCCGGTAAGTCCACCAAATTCCATACTTGGTTTTCATACATGAATCCAATATCGGATTTCATGGCCTCTTGCCATTTATTGGAATCTGGGCTCATCATCGCTTCCTCATATGTCGCAGGGTCATCGGTGTTGTCCACCAAGATGACACTCATAACGGGATCATACCAATGAGGAGTGGTATGAGTTTTTGTTGACCTACGAGGTTCCGTAGTAACTTCAACCAAAGTTTCATGATCAACATCATTAGCTTCCTCTCTTATTGGTGTAGGCGCCACAGGAACTACTTCCGGTGCTGCGCTACTCGCAAGTTCGAGAGAAGGTTCAATAACCTCGTCGAGTTCTACTTTCCTTCCAGTCACCTCTTTCGAGAGAAACTCATTCTCTAGAAAGGATCCATTCTTGGCAACGAATATTTTGCCCTTGGATCTATGATAGAAGGTATACCCAATAGTTTCCTTCGGGTATCCTATGAAGACGCATTTTTCCACTTTGGGTTCAAGCTTGTCGGGCTATAACTTCTTTACATAAGCTTCGCAACCCCAAACTTTGAGGAACGACAATTTAGGTTTCTTCCCAAACCATAATTCATACGATGTCGTTTCAACGGATTTAGATGGTGCCCTATTTAAAGTGAATGCGGTTGTTTCTAATGCATAACCCCAAAACGATAGCGGTAAATCTGTAAGTGACATCATAGAACGACCCATATCTAAGAGATTTCGGTTACGACGTTCGGACACACCATTACGTTGCGGTGTTCCCGGCGGTGTCAATTGTGAAAGTATTCCGCATTTCTTCAAATGCTCTCCAAACTCGTAACTTAGATATTCACCTCCGCGATCAGATCGTAGAAATTTAATCTTCTTGTTACGTTGATTCTCTACCTCACTTTGAAATTTCTTAAACTTCTCGAAAGTTTCGAACTTATGTTTCATGAAATAGATATACACATATCTACTCAAATCATCCGTGAAGGTAAGAACATAACGATAACCACCGCGTGGTGCTACATTCATTGGGCCACACACATCGGTATGTATGATTTCCAATAAGTCCGTAGCTCGCTCCATCATACCAGAAAATGGAGTCTTAGTCATTTTACCCATCAGACATGCTTCGCATCTTTCAAGTGATTCGAAATCAAGTGATTCAAGAAGTCCATCGGAATGTAGTTTCTTCATACGCTTCACTCCAATATGACCAAGACGACAGTGCCACATATATGTCGAGTTATCGGTTAATTTCAAACGTTTAGCTTCAATGTTATTAATGTGTGTATTACCACAATCGAGATTCAATAAGAATAGACCATCTATCAAAGGTGCATGTGCCTAAAACATATTACTCATAGAAATCAAACAACCATTATTATCAGACTTAAACAAGTAACCGTCTCACAATAAACATGATATGGATATAATGTTCATGCTCAACGCAGGCACCAAATAACAATTATTTAAGTATAAAACTAATCCCGATGGTAGATGAAGAGGTAGCATGCCGACCGCGATCACATCAACCTTTGATCTATTTCCAACGCGCATCGTCACCTTGTTCTTCGCTAGTTTCTGTCTATTCTGCGGCACCTCTTTCGAGTTACAAATGTGAGCAACCGAACCAGTATCAAATACCCAGGCACTACTATGAGTACTCGTGAGATACACATCAATAACATGTATATCAGATATACCTTTCTCCTTGATGTTGTCGTTCTTCAAATCTCCATATTCAAGCATGAACATGATCTCCATCATCACCGGTATGGCGTCAAGGTCAATGGTGTTGCTTCATGGTTATCGTCCACCAGCATCAACTATTCCAACTACTTTGAATAATAGACACGCGGGTCTTAACGGAATTAAAAGACAACCATATGGCTCCTGCCGGTTGCCAACTTACAATAAGGAACATTGCATACATTATATATAATCACAATCATGGTCATATCACATCACAGCACACCCCTGCAAAACAAAGTTAGACGCCTCTAATTTTCTTTGCATGTTTTACGTGGTTTGGGGCTTTCAATAAGGGTCGTTCTAACTTACGAACAAGAACCACAACATTGATGCTTAAACTATCAAGTGCCCGTTGTAAATTGAATCTATACTATGATGGGAGAGACAGACACCCGCAAAGCCACTTATGCAATACAAGTTGCATGTTAAGCGTGGACCAAGTCTCATGAACGATGTCATGTAAGGTTAGCCCGGTCCACTTCATCCCATCATACCGCAAGATACAAAGTACACAAAAATAAATTGATAATAAAAGCACCACCGCCCACAATGACCATTGTGTTCTACTCGTGCAACAGATCTACATATAGACACAGCTCTGATACCACTGTAGGGGTTTGTAGCATGGAAAACAAAAAAATTCTACTGCATGCACACAAACAAGCCAAGATCTATCTACTTGATTGTAGCAATGAGTTGATAGGAGCACTCACCCTCGAAGATTCCAAAGAGGTTAACGAGAGCAGATTCTCATGGGTGATGTAGTCATACACTTGCCAATCTCAAGATCGTGTAGATGATCCTTCCGGCGGTGCGTTCTGGCAGCGCTTCCGCAATCGGTCACATGTTCGGTACTCGATGAAGACCTTCCTCTCCCTTGTTCCAGCAGGCAATGGAGGTTGTAGTTCTCCCCTCGTGATTCTGACAGCATGACGGTGTGGTGTCGGAAGTAGAGGGAAGATCCCGCAGGGCTTCGCCTAAGCCGATGTGAGTTATGGATGATCTAAGGTTTCCTGGAGATCTAGGGTTTAGAAGGCTGGGAGGAGGAGGAGGTGTCGGCGGCGGCTAGGGCGACGGTGCGAGGCGGCGGCGGCGCGGCGGCAGCATGCGGCGGCGGCGCGGCACAGGTGGAGGGCTGGCTCTTGTGTGTTTGGGGCAGCCCTCCCCCTCTATTTATGAGAGGGGGCAGCCTTGGGAGGGGAGGGTTTGAATCCAAACCCAAACCCAAGTTGGATTAAAAGAAGGACTCTTTCCTTCTTCCACTAGGAAACTATTGTTCCAGTTTGACTTTTCAAACCTCCCGTTTGACCTTCAAGTTAGAGCTTTAATTCTCTCTGTCAAATGCCCAAACCAAGTGACCTAGGATATGATCCAATCATTCCACTTACCCATGACACATTCATGGTCCATTCCCCTTCCGGTCCGGTGAACCTTCTAGAACCTTCTAGAACCTCTCCGATGAAAACATCGGAATCTTTCCTGAACTCCGGAATCGGACTTTCCTTATATGAATCTTATTCTCCGGTCCATTCCGGATCTCCTCGTGATATCCCGGATCCCATCCGAGACTTCGAACAACTTTCGGTATCCCTACTTACATTCCATATCTACTAAACAACATCGAATCCTTAAGTGTGTCTCCCTATGGTTCGTGAATTATGCGGACATGACCGAGACACTTCTCTGATCAATAACCAATAGAGGAATCTGGAAATTCATATGGCTCCCACATATTTCTATGATTACTTTGCAATCGAATGAACCACTTACATACGATACCAATTTCCCTTTGTCTCATGATAGTTTACTTATCCGAGGTTTTGATCGTCGGTATCTATGCATACCTAGTTCAACCTCGTTACCGATAAGTACTCTTTTCTCGTTCCCGTGGTATGTGATCCCTTGTGAGCCAGTCACATTCTTGCAAGCCAATTTGGTGACATTCCACCGAGAGGGCCCAGAGTATATCTATTCTTCATATGGATGAACAAATCCCACTCTTGATCCATGTGCCTCAACACATAATTTCCGAACACTCAATGCCACATTTATAGCCACCTAGTTATGGTGTGGTGTTTGATTTCATCCAAGCATCCTTTCGGTGATGGTGATTAGCATGATCTCATGGTCGAAGGAATTAGGTTACTATGTATCAGAAAGCTTATAGCAAATGAACTATTGAAATGACTTGATCTTAATGCTACGCTTATCTATAGGAGTATGTCCATCACACCATTCTCCTAATGATATGATCTTGTTGTTAACAACATCTCAATGTTCATGGTCGGGAAACCACGTTCATCTATTAACCAACAAGCTAGTATTACAAACAGGCATTACTAGGGACTCTAATTTAGTTTACAAATCACACAAGTATTAATGTCTCCGGTTAATACTATTATAGCATGAATGTAAACATTGATCATAAACACAAAGATATAATAATAACCACTTTTATCATTGCCTCTAGGGCATATCTCCAACAGATATATCAACTATTCCTTGCTCCATTAAGAATAATTATGGTAGAACTGCTTTATGTGATTTGGTTGCTGGAGTTAGTGTTATGTCTTTCTCTCTCTACAAGAGACTCCATCTAGAAAAGTTGATACCAACTGATATTTCTTTGCAAATGGTTGATAAGTCAACTACTATTCCTGTTGGTATATGTGAGGATGTTCCTGTTCAAGTTGCTCATAATTTAATGGCCTTAACTAATTTTGTTGTGCTTGAAATGCCTGAAGATGATAATATGTCTATTATTCTTGGGAGACCTTTTCTTAATACTGCAGGTGCTATCATCAATTGCAATCAGGAAAAAGTAACATTCAATATTAATGACAAAGAGCACACTGTCTATTTCCCCAAGAAGGTTGTTAAGATCTATTGCCTGAATTCCATTGAAAATATTGAGAGCATCAAGGTTGGAGAAATATATTGTCCCATTCCATAGGAAAAATTTGAAAAAATTATTATGATTGGGACCATTCCTATCAAGTATGAGGTAACATAATCACCTTGTGGAATGCAAAGTTTTGTTTCATATAAGATTGTTTTGGTAACAAGACTTGATCAGCCTTGTTAACAAAAGGATTTTAATGAACAAAATAATGTTTCCACTGTGGTTATACATGCTTTTTTTTCTCCTTCCTAATCTTTGGTTTAGCTTTAGTTTTGCTAGTTGTTTGCTTGTTTGAGTTTCTTAGAGCTGCTGTAGTTTGTCTTTTGGTTTGCTTCTTCTGAAAAAACTATTTCTGCGAGAAAATCAATTTTCATACCCTGAAAATTGGCCAAAAATAAAGTTTTCCGAAAATCCCAGAAAATTCAAAATAATTTTTTCCTCGAAAAAAGGGGCAGAGTGGCACCTGAGGTGACCTAGGGGGCCACCCCAGGCCACCACACCCCTGGTAGGTGATACGCCCAATTTGCATCACCATTCTATATCATAATTTACCTCCATTCATTGATATTTGTCTTATTATGAGGTACTACTTATGGATTTTCATTTGTTTATGCATGTTGGATGATTCCTGGAGGATGGACTTCCGGAGTCTGGATTTTGATGGAAAAGACGGTGCTTCGGTGCAATTTCGCGAAGATCATAAACATACCAGGAAAATATGGAGACATATTATTTTACAGGAAGACGAAGGAAGGCAGAAGGAGGAGCAAAGGGGGGCCACATGGGGCCCACACCCCCTAGGCGCGGGCCTACCTGACCCGCGCCTAGGGTGGGTTTGGCCCACCTATTCGGCCTCCGACTCCGCCCCTTCGCCTATATCTTCCCTACGGAACCCTAACACCGGGAGGGCGACCATAGATAGACTTCCGCCGCCTCTGGGAGGTGGAAAACAATGAGAGAGAAAGATCTCTCCGGTAGAAAGATTTTTGTCGGGGGGATTCCTTCCCGGAGAGGGGAGACCGTCGCCATCAACACCGTCATCAAGCTAGGCTTCATCGGGATCATCATCATCCACACCATCATATCCACCAGCAACATCATCACCACTCCGTCCCGTTGTAACAATTGTGTTGGATATTGCTTAGTTCATTAGGGGAAACTTTCCCAGTGTTGATTACTATTGTAGTTGATTCTTGTGAGTGGAACCATTGGATTATTGTTTATGTTCAGATTGTTATCCATTATCATATCATCTTTGATCTTGATCCATATGATGTCTTGTGAGTAGTTCGTTTAGTTCTTGAGGACATGGGAGAAGTCATGTTGTTAGTAGTGATCTGTGATGAGTTATCATTCAATAGTTTAGTATTTAAGTTGTGGTGCTATTCTCTAGTGGTGTCATGTGAACGTCGACTACATGATACTTCACCATTTATGGCCCTAGGGGAATGCATTGTGTATTTGGCTACTAATTGTGGGGTTGCCGGAGTGACAGAAACCTGAACACCCGTTGGGACACCTTTGCACAAGGGAGTGTAGGATCTCAGAGTTTAAGGCTGTGGTTAGATTTATATCTTAATTACTTCCGTATAGTTACAAATGTTTGCAGGGGGTTTAATCACAAGTATGTATTAGTCCTAGGAAGGGCGGTATGTTAGCACAGGTTCACCCACACAACACTTACAAACACCAAAGAAGAGTACTCAGCTATTTGCAGTGAAAGCACTTGACAGAATCCCCATGTGTCCTCGAGAACGTTTGGTCCTTATAAGTATTTCCACCGGCTTGTCCTTTGCTAAGAAAGGATTGGGCCACTTGCTTCGTTTGTTCGTTACTTCTGCTACTTTCTATTTGTTTTGTTGCCTTGCCAGTAAACCACTAAAAATCCGTTTGCTAAGTATTCACAGGGATTTCTTGCTCCATGCCACTGTTCAGCACCTTCTGCTCCTCGTTGGGATCGACACTCCTATTTATCGAATGTACTACGATACACCCCCTATACTTGTGGGCCATCAAGACTATTTTCTAGCGCCGTTGCCGGGGAGTGAAGCGCTATTGAAGAGTGGAACTGGTAAGGGAAACTTTCACTGTGAGTATTTCCTTTTCTTACTGTTTGTTTCTTTTTTTCCAATATGGATAACCCACTTGGTTTTCTGTTTGGGAAAACTACTACCACTGAAAGGGTAGTAGATAAACCACCACCTGTTGAGATAGATCCTTTTAAGATACCTGTGAGTATTATTAATTGTGTCATGGAAAATTATTATTTTGGGGATGGAACTATCCATCCTGGTGATCACTTGCTTCATATCCATGAATTATGCGGGTTGTTTAAGTGTGTAGGTATCACAAATGAACAGGTGAATAAGAATTTACTCTCCATATCCTTTAAAGGGAGAGCCGAGGCATGGTATAAGTTGCTTAAGAATGGACAATCCATGGAATGGGAGGAGATGGCATATCTCTTTTACTCTAAATTTTATCCTCCCACTGAAATCCAAAAGGATAGAAGTCTTATATATAATTTTTGGCCTCTTGATGGAGAGAGTACAGCTCAAGCTTGGGGGAGACTGAAGTTATTAATGCTTAAATGTCCTATTCATGAACTCCCTAACAATATTATTCTCAATAACTTTTATGTTAGGCTTTCTCTGCAGGATAAAGGATAATGACAAAGGAAGGAGGTCAGATATAAACTATGATTATGAATGTATTAAATCTTTTATGGGAACTGATAACTTCCATGATATTAGCAATAAGTTTGGCCTTGATCCTCAAGTTCTTTAGGAATGTTTTAATGCTTTTGCCTCTTATATTGAGATACCCAAGAAAGAGTGGGACAAGTACCATGCTCCTTATAAAGACATTGTTACCCACGTTCCTGCCAGTACAGAGGTTTGTACTGTTGATCCTATTTTTCCTGAACCTTATGTGGAGAAGATCCCTTTTCCCTCCAAGGTGAGCGAACACTCTATCTTGGCTAATGTAGTTAGCAAAAGCGCAAAGAAAACTATAGGTTCCAATGAGCTTATTGATATCGAGCTTGTGGTAGCTACTGTGAAAGATCTTGTCACTAGAAATATAGAGGATGAGTATATTGTCTTTTGTGAGGATGCTACTAATATTGTTTCTCATCCTAAGAAAGTTAGAAAAGCTAGTGTTACCATGCTTTCTGTTAAAATTGGTGATCATTGCTATTATGGTTTATGTGATATTGGTGCCAGTTCTAGTGCTATTCCTTATGAGCTTTACAGGGAAATTATGCATGAGATTGGTCCTTGTGAGCTTGAAGTCATTGATGTGGTTATTCACCTTGTCAATAGAGAGCAAGTTTTCCCCATTGGTATTGTAAGGGATGTGGAGGTTCTTTGTGGTAAGGTTAAATACTCTGCTGATTTTCTAGTACTTGGTAAAGAAGCTAGTAAAACATATCCTATCGTCTTTGGTAGACCCTTCCTTAATACTTGTGGGGCTATCATAGATTGTAGGAAGGAAAAAGTTTTGACTAAGTTTGATGGAGAATCTTATGAGTTTAATTTTTCTAAATTTGCCAAAACCCCTTATGAAAATGAATTACCTGATGAGGATTTCAAGGTTGAACAACTGTCTTCTATTTCTCTTGCTCCTAACAATGCTTTGCAACAGTTCATGGAAGATCATGAAAGTGATGCCTTTATGAAGGAAAGAAATGATATTGATGAGGTTTTCCTTCGTTAGCCTGAGTTACTTAAGCATAATTTACCTGTGGAAGATTTGGGTACCACACTACCACCCAAAGGGGGTCCTGTTTTCGAATTAAAACCTTCCCCTGATGATCTTAAATATGTTTATCTTGGTGATAAGAAGATATATCCTGTTATTATTAGTTCTAAACTTTCAGGGAAGGAAGAAGAAAGGCTATTAGAGGTATTGAAGAAGCACCGAGGAGCTATGGATTATACTCTTGATGATTTAAAAGGAATTTCTCCCACTATATGTCAGCATGCTATTAATATTGAGCCTGATGCAAAACTATTTGTTGAGCACCAACGCCGTCTAAATCCTAAAATGAAGGAAGTGGTAAGAAATGAGGTATTAAAACTCCTTGATGGTGGTACTATTTATCATATTGCTGATAGTCAATGGGTTAGCCCTGTTCATTGTGTTCCCAAGAAAGGGGGAATTACTGTTGTGCCTAATGAGGATAATGAGCTTATACCCCAGAGAGTAGTGGTTGGGTACAGAATGTGCATTGATTTAAGAAAGATTAATAAATTTAATAAGAAATATCATTATCCCTTGCCCTTTATTGATCAAATGCTTGAGAGGCTGTCAAAAAAGACTCACTTTTGCTTTCTTGATGGTTATTCTGGGTTTTCTCAAATCGCTGTGAAAGCACAGGATCAGGAGAAAACCACTTTCACTTGTCCTTATGGTACTTATGCTTATAGGCGTATGCCTTTTGGTTTATGTAATGCTCCTGCTACCTTTCAGAGATGTATGTCTACTATCTTTCATGGTTTTTGTGAAGAAAGTGTAGAGGTTTTTATGGACGATTTTTCCGTCTATGGAACTTCTTTTGATAACTGTTTGCACAACCTTGATAAAGTTTTGCAGAGATGTGAGGAAACCAACCTTGTTCTTAACTGGGAGAAATGTCATTTCATGGTTAATGAAGGGATTGTTCTTGGACAAAAGATCTTTGAAAGAGGTATTGAAGTTGACAGAGCAAAAATTGAAGCAATTGATAAGATGCCTTGCCCTAGAGATATCAAAGGTATTCGTAGAATCATTGGTCATGCTGGTTTCTATAGGAGATTTATTAAAAATTTCTCCAAAATTTCAAAGCCCCTTAAAAATCTTCTTCAAAAAGATGTACCTTTCATTTTTGATGATGATTGCAAGGAAGCTTTTGAAACTTTGAAGAAAGCTTTAACAACTTATCCTATAGTCCAACCACCCGATTGGAGTTTACCTTTTGAAATTATGTGCGATGCTAGTGATTTTGTTGTGGGTGCTGTCTTGGGACAACGTGTTGACAAGAAGCTGAATGTTATTCATTATGCTAGCAAGACTCTAGATGCTGCTCAAAAGAATTATGCTACTACTAAAAAAGAGTTCTTAGTTGTAATCTTTGCTTGTGATAAGTTTAGACCTTATATTGTTTATTCTAAGGTTACTATTCATACTGACCATGCAGCTATTAAGTACCTTATGACAAAGAAGGACGTTAAGCCTAGGCTTATAAGGTGGGTGTTGCTTTTGCAAGAGTTTGATCTGCATATTGTGGATAGGAAAGGTGCTGATAATCATGTTGCTGATAATTTATCTCGTTTGGAAAACATTTCTTTTGACCCTTTACCTGTTAACGATAATTTTCCAAATGAGCAGTTAGCTGCAATAACGGTAAGTCCACATGAGAATCCTTGGTATGCTGATTATGCTAACTTTATTGTTTCCAAGTATTTGCCTCCAACATTTACAGCCTAGCAAAGAAGGAAATTCTTTTATGATCTAAGGCACTACTTTTGGGATGACCCACACCTATATAAGGAAGGAGTAGATGGCATTATGAGAAGATGTTTTCCAAAATTTGGACAACAAGAGATATTGAGAAAATGTCATGGCAGTGCTTATGGAGGACATCATGCCGGGGATAGGAATGTACAGAAGGTTTTACAATCTGGATTTTATTGGCCTACTCTTCTTAAAGATGCAAGGAAGTTTATCTTATCCTGTGATGAGTGCCAAAGAGTAGGTAACATCTCTAGACGCAATGAAATGCCTATGAATTATTCTATTGTTATTGAACCTTTTGATTGTTGGGGATTTGACTTTATGGGGCCTTTTCCTCCTTAAAAAGGGTATAGTCATATTCTTGTTGTTGTTTATTATGTTACAAAGTGGGTAGAATCCATACCTACGAGCAGTGCTGATGGTAAGACCTCTTTGAAAATGCTCAAAGATGTCATTTTCCTAGGTTTGGTGTACCAAGATATCTCATGACTGATGGAGGCTCCCATTTTATTCATGGGGGTTTTAGAAAAACTCTCGCTAAGTATGATGTAAACCACTGAATAGCTTCAGCTTATCACCCCTCGACTAGTGGGCAAGTAGAACATTCCAATAGAGAAATTAAATCTATCTTGCAGAAGACTGTTAATAGATCTAGAAAAAATTGGGCTAAAAAGTTGAATGATGCTTTGTGGGCTTATAGAACTTCTTATAAAAATCCTATGGGGATGTCTCCTTACAAAATGATCTATGGGAAAGCTTGTCACTTGCATTTAGAATTAGAACACAAAGCTTATTGGGCAGTGAAAGAGTTGAATAGAGATTTTAGACTTGCTGGTGAGAAAAGACTGCTCGATTTAAGTAATCTAGATGAGTGGAGAGGGGAAGCTTACGAAAATGCTAGGCTCTTTAAGGAAAAAGTAAAAAAGATGGCATGATAGGAGAATTCTCAAAAGGGAGTTACATGTTGGTGAGAAAGTTCTTTTGTATAGGTCTCGTCTCAGATTTTTTGCAGGGAAACTACTCTCCAAATGGGAAGGACCTTTTGTTATCAAGGAAGTGAACCGTTCAGGTGCCATAAAAATCTCTTCTCTGAAGGATGACACAACATAGGTGGTTAATGGTCAAAGACTAAAACATTATATTTCTGGAGATCCTTACAATGAAGAAGTGGATGTTATTCAAATGGTGACTCCAAAAGAATTTATCAAGAACCAAACACCAGAAACTGCAGAGTTCGTCTTTGAATAGGTAAAAGTGGTAAAAACAGAAGGTTCGTGAAACTCCAATCTTTTTATATTTTTGGTGTTTTTAATACATAAGGGAAGTTACGAGACGAAACTAAAGAGGAAACGGAGCCCGGGTGGACAAACCCACCCCAGGCGCGGGCCCAGCCTGGCCGCGCCTGGAGGGGGTTTGACTCCCCCAAACTTCGTCTCCGCTTCGTTTCCGTGTCAAAACCTTCCTTATGCATTGAAACTTCGTAATATATAACCCCCCGAGTTCCCCGAGGTTCTTGCATCGTGTTTTCGTTTTAGATCTGTTTCTGTCAGGAAAATTCTCAGATTTGGAGCCTCAATGTCTTCCTCTAGATCACCCACGGAGGATTCCTCTGAGGATGTCCTCAACCCGTACATGTATGAGTTGAGGATTCACCCCAAAGAGTTGATCCTCAAAGAGGGGAAGGTATATATGAAATAAGTTCAAGGCCCTATAGGAGAAGGCAACCTGGAAGACAGGATGGAAGCATTGGAACAAGAAGTTTTCAGGTACAAGAAGATGGCAGAACGCGAAGTGGATGTTATTCACAAGATAAGTTCAGAACTCATCACCAAGCATGAGGGATAAGTTGCCGAGCTCCGAGAAGAGATCTTCTCACTCCATAAAACCACCAATCAATTGCAAGCACAGCTCTATGACATACAAAATCAAAACTATGAGTATGAACTAGATTTGATCGCATTAGCTTTGCTGCTAGTTTCAGGATTGCAGAAACAAAGACATCCTTTTTTGGATGGGGAACCATTGCCTTGGAAGATTGATGATGACAAGAGACCACCACCACCAAAGGAGTAATTCGTCATCAGGTTTGGCATCCCCTTGGCTTGTTCCAAGCTTGGGGAGTGCCGCGGTATCACCACCATTATCTTTCATATTTTACCTTTTTAGTGGATTCATATCTGTGGTAGAGAGGTTATCTTATAGTTTGGTTTGCATGTTGAAGTATCTCTCTTTTAGTTGTTTATCTATGTATCCCTTGTTGTGAGTGCCTTTATTGGAATATTAATGAGAAGTCTCATCTTTACTTTTTGCACTTCTTATTTTTAGTTTGCAATCTCTATTATATATGGATCTTGTTGTTCAGTATTGGCACCACTTTGGGATCATCAAGTGGATCTAAATTGGTTTTGGCAAACTGAGTTCTGGTCAGTGGCATTAATTTGAAAGAAAAATAAAGAAAGAAAAAGCTTATAGGTATTTGGTATCTTTTGTTTTTCTTTCTTGTTGGCTCATAAGCTTAGTATTCTTTATTTAAGATTCTTTTGTGTCTTCAAAGAAAGATTGCATGTTTGGCTTTATTACTTGTATGTTTGCTTGTTTATTTCAACTCTCTTGCTTGCTACCTAGCCTTGCTAGCCAAAAACCTGTTTTGAGAAGGCATACTTCTCATGTTTCCAAAACCCTTTGAACCAAAAACTTTTGCCACTTGTGTCCACCATATGTACCTAATAGCTATTGCTATTCCTAGAAAATTCTCAAGCTTCATCTACCTTTCGAATTAAAAAGTATTTTGTTATGTGAAAACTAGTTTGTAAAGCCCTCACGAACTTGATGTCACACTTATTTACTTGCCCCTAATAAACTTGAACCATTGTGGACATCAAAGTTGTATATGCTTGCATCTATACGTTGGGATTAGCAGAACCGTGTTGTCACGGGGAACGTTTTCAACATTGCACTTGTACCTTGTCATACATAGTTGATATCGTGCTCTTTTGTCTATGGATGTCAATGGTGTGAAATAAAGAGGGGACATGTAAGTCCATGGAGTTTGTATTCTGTGTTAGAGAAACGCCTGGGCCGCTAGCCTAAGCCATGCTTAATCATGGTGGAAACTTGCAGCATCACCATAGTGAGTCATCTGTG
The DNA here is from genome assembly GCA_910589765.1 of Avena atlantica. Lineage (NCBI taxonomy): Eukaryota > Viridiplantae > Streptophyta > Magnoliopsida > Poales > Poaceae > Avena > Avena atlantica. The sequence goes on from OU342734.1 coordinate 76,733,972, forward strand.
AAGCATCCTCAATAAAAATCTATATGCATAGTAAATAAAAATATTGCTGAGATACTCATTGTCTGCTTGCCTTGTCATTTTGGTTATGGGAAAGCTCCTGTACCATGTGCAAGGGGTACCTCATTGGCGGTTCTCAATGATATGCAAATACTTACAATGACAAGAACTTACCTGGACCCAAAGTTGAATATGCATGAGGAGTGGACCTCATATTTCAAGGGACATGAGATTGCCAACTTATATTTCGTCAAGCATATACTCCATCTTTGTTCACTTTAACTTTAATCATCTAAAGATGCTTATGATAGGGGCAATGAGGGCTCAAAGCTAGTAAGTACCATAATCTTTTGGAAGCTCTTTATGACTTGTAATCCCTGTTACCCTCTATTAAGGGACCTTTCTCCAGTTACCAGTTGAGTCAGTAAACCTACTTCCTCTCTATCTCCAGCAAGATTTTGAGTTGTTGTGTTTCAAGCATTCATATGGTGATTTATTCAATCATGTTCTTCATCTTCCTTGTTTGCACAAAACTCTTATCTATTGAGTATTACTTTAAAAGCCTTCACTTGCGAAAAACCTTTTTGAGCAAAAAGTGCTCATGTTTTGAAACTTCTACAAAAAGCTTTTGTGAAACTTTTTATCACGTGTTCTCTGACCAAGAACAAGTTTGCCAATTCCAATTATGATTTATCTTTATGTATATCCATTGTGACTGTTGTACTTGGTTGCAAGCTAATTTATATAATGGTGAGTTGCTTTCTTCTATGAGTTGTGCAAAGGTAAGTGTGATGCTTCTTATTCGTATTCCTTTTATCGACACTTCACTCCATAAACATGTGGAAATGTTTACTGAGCTCAGTATTCGCTTGGGGACAAGCAAAGTCTAAGCTTGGGGGAGTTGATACGCCCAATTTGCATCACCATTCTATATCATAATTTACCTCCATTCATTGATATTTGTCTTATTATGAGGTATTACTTATGGATTTTCATCCGTTTATGCATGTTGGATGATTCCTGGAGGATGGACTGCCGGAGTCTGGATTCTGATGGAAAAGATGGCGTTTCGGTGCAATTTCGCGAAGATCAAAAAAATACCAGAAAAATATGGAAACATATTATTTTACCGGAAGACGAAGAAAGCCAGAAGGAGGAGCTAAGGTGTAACACCCTCAGAATCGGCCCTATGCAAGTTTCAGCGCTTCCCGCCAAACCCGCATAGAAACGATTCAAAGGTGCCCACCAGGCACTTGCGTGCGGGTGGAAAACGAAGTAATATCATTACACAATAGTCCTCGATGGAACCCACAAAAACATATATATACAACAGCGACTCAAAGAGTCAAGAATACAGATATACAATACAAAGATCCAAATCACCTTTAAAACGATATAGCGTCCGAGTATGGACAAGATGCAAATTGAGCTAAGAGCCCTGAAGAATAACCAATGGCGTCCATAACCCTGCCCAGGCCAAGCCGGAAGGGTAACACTGCTAACGACGTCGTCGATCTCAAAACCTGCTTAAACAAAAGGGGTGCCGACAAAGGGCAAAGGAAAAAGAGAGAGCGGTCAGTACTGAGGCCAGTACACGGCGAGGCTAGAATTCGGCGGTCCTCGCCTACATAGGTATGGTGGACTGAAGCGGCAGCGCAGCATGCACTAAACCACCTATAGAGACTCGATATAACTGTCGGCTACCAGAGAGGGATAAGAAAGACCTATACGGAACCATCTTGACACTACCACCAAACATACCCATCCTGGTGTTTCCCCCTCGAGACCAAACGAGGAAGTCAACCGAGGAACTCACACCGTTGGCAGTTTTTATCCATTCCGTTATAGTGGCGGCAATTACTAGTCAAATATAGATGGCATGAGTCATCCTGATATAATAAGCAGTGGGCAGTTTTAGTTAAACATTCCGTTGTAGTTGCAACACTTACTAGTCAGATACAATTAGCATGAGATATCCCAAAACCCAGCAGTTGTTGGTACTTTTATTTAGCCATTCCGTTATAGTTGCAATACTTACTAGTCAGATACAATGGTAGCAAGCGACAACCCAATCAAGCAATTGTTGGCAGTTTTATTTAGCCATTCCATTATAGTGAAGCTGATTACTAGTCATTATAAAGTCAAATTTGTAGCACTACTTTAGTTATAGTTGTCTATGATCGAGATACTGTGCTCCAAGTCGTCCATAACCGCGGACACGGCTTTCAGAAAGTTTTACCCTGCAGGGGTGCACAAATAGCAACACACACTCGATCAACCTCGGAAAAACCAAATCAAAACCCAACGAGGCATTCACGACAAAGCAATCACAAGATTCAGAAATATTTCAGGGGGCCACCCCATTAAGCTACCCGCAATGAAACTGGCCGGCTCCGAGACGGACTCAAGGTTTGCGCCAATGGCTGTAAACGACTGGGAACCCGAAAATGTGATTGGGCTTGTCGATACCGCGAAAACACTCCGCTTACCTAAACAGTACAGGTGCAGTACCTCGCACAATTTAAAATAAAGCAGTAAAGCATGGCATAAGTACAGGATAGTAATAAAGCCCCAAACTAATTGTGGCCCCAAGAAATAAGAATGAATCAAGCTCTAGCTCAGGGTGGTCCCATAATCCTCCCGGATGTGGATAGCGCGAATATTCAAGGAACAGGTATCAAGTACTCGGGGTCCTACGGGACACAAGTGGACGGTTAACAACCAAATAACATCTATTGCCCACCTGTGCCTCTGCATTTACCTACTTCAATTTTAGTTGTTAAACAGTAATTAAAGTCTTGATCATCTCCAACAATAAACACACGGCAATACTCCAACAACTGTGGTACTTGACGACACGCAACAACACTTGAGCAAGCGACTACGACGCGCAGGTCCAACTATCTACCAAACAACAGGTAATAGGAGGTGTCCAAGGCAATATAAGGCTGCAAGGGATATCACGGGTACGAAAACTAGAGCATCGCAACACAGATAGCAATAGATCAACAGGAGGGAATAAATACTATAAAAGTAAGATAGGTAGAAAGGAGGAGGTGCTCGCCTGGAAACATTGCCGAAGGTTCATCCGAAGGTCGGGTCGATACTCGCATCAACTCATCGGCCTAATCCGCGAAGAAGCAAAGCACTAGAAGAAACACCGGATGCGCTATTTAATACTACGGCAAAAGATCGGGCATGATGCATGTATGATGTATGACATGGCAAAGGTGCAGTGCAACTAGGCAATATTAAGCGGAACCAGGGTCCCGACAATTAATTAAATGGTTCATGTTGTTTAGCTACCCCACAATTTAAATGTTGTCTTAACAAGGCAAAATTATATCACCGGTTCGCTACACAAATTTAAATGGAACCAATATGAGACTAGATTTGTCCGCATATGGGCCCCATATTTAATTATGAGGTGACTCGGCATAATGCCCCCAAACCACACAAATATGCATGCGAGATGAATGATTTAATGCAACAAGTTATATTATTTATAAAATATAGGTCACGGAAAAGAGGTCACACTTTGGGGTTCGGCGAACTTGGGCTCCGGGGGTTCAGGATCGGTTCTCAGGGTCCGGATCTGGGGTTCGGTCTCGGCGGGATCGTTCTCGGATAACGGAGTAGATCTTGGCGTTCCGTGAAGAAGGACTTGGTTCGGCGTCGGGCGCATCGTATTCGTTCTGGTCGGTGTCGATCTTGTCGTTGCGAAGGTCTTGTCGTGTCGTCGGTCTGGTCGTTTCACGGCGGAGATCTTGGTGTCCTAGATGGAGAACTCGGTGGATCCGTGTTGGTGTCCTTGGCGGTTATCGGGTTTGGTCTTCGAATCCGTGTAGATGGTCATGGCGTTCGGGAGTAGATCTTGGTTCAGGGTCCGCGATCGGTCTTCGGGGTTGGACACACCACTTCGCCTCAACAGGTTCACTCCACCGCGTACCATCTGCCACGCAATCTTGCAACATACCACTACCACACGAACCAGGGCTTAACGACCATGTTCAGGAACAAAGGCCAAGGCGAAGGGCCCACGCGCGACATAGAGGAGGAACGCAGGGGGGACGGTGACCGACAACCGTGAGGAGAACGGCGGTGGCTTCACGCGCGTATGGACGCGGGAGGCGGCCGGAGGACCGTCAGGGAGCGGCGACGGTGCTGGCTCGCCGAGCTGCTGCCGGCCGGAGGGGAAGGAGAGGCCGCGGGGAGGCAGGCGCCGGCGGGACCTTCTTGGGGGAGAACCACCGGGGGACGGAGGACGCCTGGCGGCGGCCCTGCAGAGGAGGGCAGGCCGGCGAGGTGGAGGCGAGGTGTTCGAGGAGGAAGGACGGGGAGGCGGGGTCCCGCGGTTGCCGGAGGGGAGGGTGCGAGCTAGGCCGGGGACGGGCGCGGCCAAGAGGGGCCCGCTGGAAGGCGCTCCGGCGGCCAGGCGGTGCTTGTCGGCGACCGTGGAGGGAGGACCTCGGGGACGGCGCTTCGAGGAAAGAGGAGGACGGTGCACGGCGGCGGAGAGGGAGGCGCGGAGGAGCTCCTACGAGCGGCGCGCGGGACGAGGTCGAGGCCGGGTTGACCAGGGGAAGGAGGGCCCGCAGGTAGAGGAGAAGGGCCGGGAGGCGTGGCCGGCGAGGTTCCTGCGGAGGCGCGCGGCACCGGCGGAAGGCGGGCGAGGGAGCGGCGGCGGCGGCGCGGGGTGGTCGCAGAGGAGGGAGGCGCGCTCGCTAGCAGAGGGGGAAGAAGCGGGGCAGGGGCGGCTCGGAATTGGGGAGGGAGCACGGGGTGGGACCGGGATGGTGGGGCCAAGGTGGTTCGATTGGGCAGGCGCGGGGTGTGTGCGTTGGTGTGTGGTGTGTGTGGTGGCTTCGGTGGGGGTAGGATGAGGTGGCAGGCGCTGATTGGCTGGAGTGAGGTGGAGGGGTGAGGTGGAGGGAGGGGATTGGTCAGGGTGAGGTGGAGGGAGGCTGGGTAGATTAGGTTTGGGTAGATTTAGGAATTTTGGGTAGGCTGGTTTTTGTACTGGGGTGGCCGACTGGGTCGGATCGGCCCGGTTCGGCAGCCCCTAAAATAATTAAATATTTTATTTATTTAAAACAGGGCTTTTTTGCAAACCGTTGGTAGACGAAACAAAATATTCCGGAGACCCGGGTTTTGGTTTTGAATTAAAGACGGGGCGTTTAGAAAACAAACCAGGCTTTTCAAAATAGTTTTATGCAAACAGATGCAAGATGACATGATGACGCTCAAATGCAATGTGGCATGATGACATGAGCATGCGGTCATGATGATGCAATGCACAAAAACAACGCGATTTTCTAGTAGTGGTTCTTGCGGGATGCCACATAAGGGGGGCCACAGAGGGCCCACACCCCCCCCTAGGCGCGGGCCCACCTGACCCCGTGCTTAGGGTGGGTTTGGCCCACCTGTTCGGCCTCCGACTCCGCCCCTTCGCCTATATATTCCCTACGGAACCCTAACACCGGGAGGGCGACCACAGATAGACTTCCGCCGCCTCTGGGAGACGGAAAACACCGAGAGAGAAAGATCTATCCGGCAGACAGATTTTTGTCGAGGGAATTCCTTCCTGGAGAGGGGAGACCGTCGCCATCAACACCGTCATCAAGCTAGGATTCATCAGGATCATCATCCACACCATCATCTCCACCAGCACCATCATCACCACTCCGTCCTGCTATAACAATTGTGTTGGATGTTGCTTAGTTCATTAGGGGGAACTTTCCCAGTGTTGATTACTATTGTAGTTGATGCTTGTGATTGAAACCATTGGAATATTGTTTATGTTCAGATTGTTATCCATTATCATATCATCTTTGATCTTGATCCATATGATGTCTTGTGAGTAGTTCGTTTAGTTCTTGAGGACATGGGAGAAGTCATGTTGTTAGTAGTGAATCTTTGATGAGTTATTATTCAATGGTTTAGTATTTAAGTTGTGGTGCTATTCTTCTAGTGGTGTCATGTGAACGTCGACTACATGATACTTCACCATTTATGGGCCTAGGGGAATGCATTGTATATTTGGCTACTAATTGTGGGGTTACCGGAGTGACAGAAACCTGAACCCCCGTTAGGACACCTTTGCATAAGGGAGTGTAGGATCTCAGTGTTTAAGGCTATGGTTAAATTTATATCTTAATTACTTTCCTGTAGTTACGGATGTTTGCATGGGGTTTAATCACAAGTATGTATTAGTCCTAGGAAGGGCAGTATGTTAGCACAGGTTCACCCACACAACACTTAAAAACACCAATGAAGAGTACTCAGCTATTTGCAGCGAAAGCACCTGATAGAATCCCCATGTGTCCTCGGGAACGTTTGGTCCTTATAAGTATTTCCACAGGCTTGTCCTTTGCTAAGAAAGGATTGGGCCACTTGCTTCGTTTGTTCGTTACTTATGTTACTTGCTATTTGTTTTGTTGCCTTGTTAGAAACCCACTAAAAATCCATTTGCTAAGTATTCACAGGGATTTCCTGCTCCATACCACTGTTCAGCACCTTCTGCTCCTCGTTGGGATCGACACTCCTATTTATCGAAAGTACTACGATACACCCCCTATACTTGTGGGTCATCAGTAGGCGCGGCCTACCAGGTGGTGGCGCCTGGGGGTGTTTGGCCCACCTGGGCCCCTCCAGGCTGCTTCCTCAAAGCCACCTTCTTTTGCTCTCCAGAAAAACACCGGAAAACTTGCTCAAGCTCGAGTTCTTGTTGTTCTTGCTCGCGATTTTCGATCTCCTTGTTCAGCCCATCTCAAGTGTGGATTTTTGGAGGGATTGCTCCTTGGTATGTGTTGGGGTTCGTAGCATGGAAAACAAAAAAAAATATACCGCATGCAAACAAACAAGCCAAGATCTATCTACTAGATTGTAGCAATGAGTCGATTAGAGTACTCACCCTCGAAGATTCCAAAGCGGTTAACGAGAGTATATTCTCGTGGGTGATGTAGTCGTACACTTGCCGATCTCAATATCGCGTAGACGATCCTTCCGACGCTGCGTTCCGGCAGTGCTTCCGCAGTCGGTCACACGTTCGGTACTCGATGAAGACCTTCCTCTACCTTGTTCCAGCAGGCAGTGGAGGTTGTAGCTCTCCCCTCGTGATTCCGGCAGAACGATGGCGGGGTGTTGGAAGTAGAGGGAAGATCCCGTAGGGCTTCGCCTAAGCCGGTGCGAGTTATGGTGGATCTAGGGTTTTTCGGCGATCTAGGTTTAGAAGGCCGGAGTGGAGGAGGAGGAGTCGGCGGTGGCTAGGGCGACGGCGACGGGCCGGCAGCGGCGCAAGGTGGCGGCGAGGCCTGGCCGGAATTCGCCGAGGAAGGTCGTCGGAGCAGCGTCGGTTGCAGGGAAAATTGGAGCAGCCTGGTGGCTCATAGGCAGAGAGGTTTGAGTGAAAAGGAAGGGAAGAGGGAGGAGGTTAAATGGGCGAGGTCTTAGGGAGGAATCAATGCAGTGTGATGGCGAATTTAATCGGCGGAATTAGAGGGAGAAACGGCGAGGAGGGGGAGGAATTGGTCGCGTGAGGTTGATGACGATGTCCAGCTGGCTATGGGGCTACGCTGTCAGCGAGTGAGAGAGGGTGCGCGTGGGGTTGGGGAATCAGTCAATGCGCGGGTGCGTTGCTGAGTGGAAGAAAAACGGTTCGGGGGAGAGGAGAGAGGGTGGGCTAGCTGGGCTTAGTTGGGCTGGGCTGGTTTTTCTTTTTTTTTCCTTTTTCTTTTTCTTTTTCTGTTTTCATTTTTTGATTTGAATTCAAACTACCATTTGAAATCAGATTCCTTTTTCAAAACTTTTCCAAATATTCAGTTTATTTCTATACTGTTTTAAAGATGTATTTAAAGTCCATTTTAGAATAATTATTTTATTCCTTTATGGTTTATTACTTATTTAAAATAGGCACTTGCCTTTATTCAAATAAGATTTTGATTATATTTTCAAACTCTTATTCCAATTTTCACCAAACCTTTTTCAGTAGGTTTCATTTATTCCTAACTATGTTAAATAATTCATTTTGAATTATTTAGAATATCTTAATATGGTTTATTAATCATTTAAACTGGGCATTTGTCTTTATTCCAATAAAATCAAATATGGTTTTAATTCCATATAAATTTTATTTAAATGATTCTTTTATTCTATTTAAGTTAATTAAATAACTTTTAGATCCACCTTTGCAAATTCCAATTTATTATTTTCTCATGATTTAATTAATCATTTCTATTAGGGATTTTGTCTTCCATTTAAATATAAATGAATTATGGTTTAATCCCATATAAATTTTATTGGAATATTCTTTATTCCTTTATATTATTTGGATTTGTATTATCTTTGTTCCATTTGCTTATGGATTTAATTCAAGGTTTAAATTGTCTCTTAAATAATTTTTATTAGGATTTATTATTTAGTTTAGGCAATTTTTCTTTAAATAAAATAGGATAATATTCAATCCTTATGATTTTATTTAAATAATCTTTTATTCCTTTCTAATATTCAATAAACTTTTATTTGTTGATGGATTAGCCAATATTTAATTTTGGTTTTTTGCATATTCCTTATTTATTTAATTCTTTCCTTTCCTTATAAAATCCATATCTTTTTATTTATGGTTCCAAAAGTGTTGATTCCAATTTGTATGATCTTATTTAATATTTGTTTATCTTTTTAAATATCTTTAGGATTATTTTGCTCTCAATTTGGTATGGATCTTAGATAGGAGCTTTATTAGCTTTGGAAATTATTTCCCTTTTATTATATTCATAAGTTTTTATCCATGGCTCCAAATTAAGTGAAACCAATTTCTATGGTTTTATAATATTTTTATTTATTATTTTGATCATTGAAAGATGTTTGTTAATGAATTTTTATATGGATCAATTCCATAGTCTTAGAGATCTTGGAAATGATTTTCTTCCATTAGGGTTTTAGGGTTTTGGTTTATTTTCCCAAGTTTAAATTTTAAGATACATTCATTGATGAATGCATTTCACTTGAGTGAAATTTGTTGGATTCCGCTTTATTAAAATTTGTTCCAGAAGGGTTTTGATGTTTCCATTTAAAATCAAAAAGTTTCTTTTCACCCTAAATTTCATCAATTATTTATTTTGTTTATTTATTTATTTTCACATTTCAAAATTTGGAAAATTTTGGGATGTGACAGGCTACCACCCTTAAAAGAAATCTCGTCCCGAGATTTGGGAAGGCTAGAGGTTACAAGTTGGCTTTAAAGCAACTAGGGTACTACCACCCTTAAAAAGGTTTTCAACTAGATTACATCTTGGCTTACTAGGATCTTGATGTAACTTCTCTGGACACTTGTTTGCATAATGTCCTAGCTCTTTGCATTTGAAACACATCACTTGGCTAATAGCCTTCTTTTCCTTTGGTATCATTTCCTCTTTTTTGTATCCTTGGTTCTTCTTCTTTTCTGGGCAATCACTGGCATAGTGTCCCATCTCTTTGCAATTGTAACATTGCACTTGTCTTTTGTCCTTCTTCTTATTTTTGGGTCTCTCCAAAGCTAGGAGTTCTTCTAGTTCATGCTCTTCATATTTCACCACAAAGGTGGGAAATATTTCTCTCTTCTTGGGGCAGTTACTAGAGATATGACCTTCTTCTTCACAAGAGTAGCAACACCTTGTGGTCACTTTGGATTTGGCCTTATGAGGCATGGTTCTGACTTTGTTTTTATCCTTCTTGGTAGAAGTTGTTCCCTTATGGAGGTTTCCAAACATTTGATGCATTCCATCTTGTTTCATTTGTTGAACTATAGGATAGATGGGCATTGGATAGGGACATGATCATTTCCTTCACATAGGAAACAAGTCACTTGAGATGTGGGGCATTGTTTAGTTGAATGTTTATCTTCACAATTAGGGCATTGGTCCACATGCTCCTTAGAAGTGTGTTCTATGTCTCCACAAATATTGCAAGCCTGAGTTCCTTCTATAATATCATCCTTGACATCATTGTGGTCACAATCTCCTTGGGAAGAGTTGCTCATCATGTTGATCATTTGATTGGTCATCCTTTGCAACAATTGAGATTGGATTTCCAAAAAAATTTGCATGGTTGGGTCTAACTCATTGTTGTTGGCTAAAAACTGAGTTCTCACTTGATTCAACTGGGCTTGAGTTGCTAGAAGCATCTCTTGGTTGTTGTTGTTGTTGTCACCATTCTTGATGTTGGAGTTTCTTGGAGGAGTCACCTGTTTGGGTTGGATTGGGATTAGAATAGGCAAAGATTTCTATATAAAAAGTCTAATCACACACAACAATTCACAAAGCAATGTGCAAGCAATCACAAACAAAACATTCCACTCAAACAACAAGGTTCAAGCACATTTTTAGGCAACAAAATATTTTTGCTACACCACATAAGTTGGTGTGATTGATCTAACTAAACATTAGTATGGTGGTCCAACTATATGGTTTTCTTGAGATCATTCCATTCTTCTTAGTTGTTTTATTCTTGAACAAGATCATTGTATCCTTGGAAAAATTCTTGTATCTTGGTCACAAAACTTCAAAGGTGATGATAGTTCCTTCTAAGTTATGTTTCCTTAGTCTTCAAGTCTTGAGTATTGTTCTTGTCTCACTTGTAGTCCTTAGTGATGTCTAAGTTGAAGTCCTTGATGAAATTAAAGTTGATGTCATTGGTGATGTTGATGTTGAAGTTGAAGTCATTTGAGTTTGGTGAAGTCCTTGTCTCATGGTGGATACTTTGTCCATCAAGTTGAAATAGAAGAGATGTAGAATCAAAACCAAAAAGGTTGAGGAAAGAGTTTACAAGATTGTTTGTAAATAAGTTTTGGAACAAATACAACTCCTATTTTTCTAAGGGGTCTGTCCAATCCTAGGGTTACAATCCTACAGGCAACACAATGCTCTGATACCATCTGTAAGACCCCACCTTTATAAAGGTAAAGGTCCATGTGATTGCAATGCTAGTCCCTGGATCAATAGCTATCATCCATAGTTAAGATGTAATATCAAGAAACAAAGGTCATAATACAACTTTATAACCAGGAATAAAATAATTCATTACATCTTACATAGCTCATTTGGCTATCTCATTACAATGCAGCATAAATAACTATATAGCATGGAGTCCTTCATCTTCAAAGTGCCACATGCAATCATGTTGGTTGTAGACTTGTAATCCTAATCAACACACTTCACTAACATCAAACAAACCTGCAACATAATAAGTTACAGCCACAAGGGTCAATACATTTGAATTGTATTGGCAAGTGATACTATGGTAGAATAGTGGTATCTATCATCTATATGCATTTGGCTAAGTGGAGCTAGGCTTGCTTTCTCAAAATAGATTTTCCTTATCATTTGAAAACTCTAAGTTTTTGTTTGTCAAAATCACCCAAGGCATCTACCAATAGAAATTGGTGATCCTTTAACCCTTATTAAACCACAAGCTTTTAACTTAGAAATTGGGATGAGGAGATCCTTGATAGCTTCCATGTCTTGATGCTCAAATTGTCCATTGCCGGGGACACGGCTAAGTACTTAGATTTTTCCTTCTCGAGAGGTGGTGCACTTTCCCCACAAGACTCGACATGCATCGAGACAAGACCTTTCAGAAGCCTTCCCTTAGACCAGAATGGACGCGCTCCAAACTATCACCCCCTACCACCAACTGTCCATTTCGATAAGTTATTGCAACCTATATGATCCAGGCAGAGCCCATAATGCCATGTGGCTGCACTAGAAGCTTCTTAACATATGGCATCTCAAATCCCTTTATTCCTGGGTGGCTTTCCACAAGTGTGATACACAAGGTAGACCATAGATATGGGACTTGTGTAACCACTCAACATAACCCAAACATACCATTCCACCCAAGTGATTCATTCACTTAGTTGTTTTATTAAGCAAAAACACAAGTCAAATGACTTAGCAATATTTTCCATAGCATGTATATATTCCACCCTTGGTTACTACTAGCTAGTCTAAGCATGGAAATAGAAAGTATCTTAACTTAGAGAAAATTCTAAGAATTCTACTACTACTGGGATTTCCCAAGCATAGCATATAGATACTTAGCAAAAATTATCATGCAAGCCCTATACAAATACCATTAATGCATAGTAAAAATATTGGGACAAAATTATGAAGCACCACTTGCCTTTTGGTAGAGAATATAAGTTCACTCCTTGATCTTGAAATGGTCACACTCTTCAAATTTCACTACAATTCAATCAAGGCACAAATTCAATCTAGCATTCAAACAATTCACCACATAAAATAGTAAAAACAAAGAAATGCATGCAAGCATGCAAAAGATTGTTTTATTTGAAAATGTGGTTTCTAATAGGTTATATACATTTTAAAACACCTATTGGTCATTCATAAAAGTGGCAAAACCATTTGATATTAAGTTAGTGAAAATGGCCACTTTAAATCATTTTTATTTTGCTAGAAATGATTTAAATCGAAGTATTGATTTCTAGTGTTTGACAAATATATTTTTAAACTCGCATGTTAATGTTTTAGGGTCAAGTGTTTAATATTAAACCATTTGCAAAATGTTTCATCTAAAAACCATTTTTAAATCAAAGCAATATTTTATTTTGTTGGAAATGCCTTTAAGCAAAGTAATAATTTTCTAGGGTTCACCAAATATATTTTTAAATCCAAAAACTTGGTGTTTAGGATCAGAGAGTTTAAATCAACCCATTTCCAAAAGGTTTTACTCAAAAAGCATTTTTAAACCATAATCAATATTTTTATTTAACTAGAAATGCTTTTATTCAAAGGAATAATTCCTAAGTGTCACAAAATATACTTCTAAATCTACAAGTTGGTTTCTATGGTCAGTAGGTTCAAAACAATCCATTTACAAAATATTTTACCCTCAAAACATTTTTAGAATAAATTTTATACTCAAAATAGGCCTACACATGTTTCTGCAAAAACAACAAATTTTACATAAGCAATTCAGTAAACAAAGGGCATGGTTGGAAAGTTCACATTTTTATGAATCCAGTTATATAAAATTTGTAAAATTTGGACGTGTAGATTTAAAGTTATGATTTTTGCAAGTTTAAACATCTAATAGACAAGTTTCTGTTTTTAAAACAATTCTCTAGACACGTGGCTGAATCTTATTCGCTGGTACCGTTTCGTTTGGATCGAGCGATACAGACCGTAGGATTAAAAGGAATCTGTGTGGCTCAGATCATCGCATACCCCTTCATTAAGTGAAACTATCCTATCACTATGATATAGATCTGACGGCTCTTAGCGCATTGGCCAGAAACTGGCGGCCGCTGCGCGGTGGCGGCGCTCAGGCTGCGACGTTGCCGGCGATACAGGAAGCGAGAGAGAGATAGAGGGGAAGGGCTCACCGAGTTCGCCGTGGAGTGCTGATGCTCAACGTGCTCGTGGGGAGACAGGCGGCGCACGGGTTCGTCGCCTATTGCTCACCGGAGTTCGTGTCTGCGTTGGGTTCGCTCTGGTGTCTTCGTTGGCGAGGCTACACGGCTCAGGAAGGCAAGATAAATGGTTCATTAGATGAGCAAGATGATGTTGGTTATGCGAGTGTCAACTAGGGAGAGAGGGGCGGTCGGAAATTACCTCAGAAGATCGTCGGAGAAATGGCAGACGACAGCGGCGTTCAGATGTTGTGATTGGCGTTGTTTCGGAGCGCGCGCGAGCGATTGGTTGGTACTGGGAGATGCGTAGGAAGCTTAGGAATGTTCTCGTGGAGGTCAGAGAGCAAGGGGAGGCGAGGTCTGGCCAGAATTCGCCGAGGAAGGTCGTCGGAGTAGCGTCGGTTGCAGGGAAAATTGGAGCAGCCTGGTGGCTCATAGGCAGAGAGGTTTGAGGGGAAAGGAAGGGAAGAGGGAGGAGGTTAAATGGGCGAGGTCTCTGGGAGGAATCAACGCAGTGTTATGGAGAATTTAATCGGTAGAATTAGATGCAAAAACGGCGAGGAGGGGGGAGGAATTGGTCGCGTGAGGTTGATGATGATGTCCAGCTAGCTGTGGGGCTACGCTATCAGCGAGTAAGAGAGGGTGCGCGTGGGGTCGGGGAATCAGTGACTGCGTGGGTGCTTTGCTGAGTGGAAGAAAAACGGTTCGGGGGAGAGGTGAGAGGGTGGGCTAGCTGGGCTTAGTTGGGCCAGGTTGGGCTGGGCTGGTTTTTCTTTTTTCTTTTTTTTCTTTTTTCTTTTTCTTTTTTTGTTTTCATTTTCTGATTTGAATTCAAACTACCATTTGAATTCAGATTCCTTTTTCAAAACTTTTCCAAATATTCAGTATGTTTCTATACTGTTTTAAATATGTATTTAAAGTCCATTTTAGAATAATTATTTTATTTATGGTCTATTATTTATTTAAAAGAGACACTTGCCTTTATTCAAATAAGATTTTGATTATATTTTCAAACTCTTATTCCAATTTTCACCAAACCTTTTTCAGTAGGTTTCATTTATTCCTTAGTATGTTAAATGATTCATTTTGAATTATTTAGAATATCTTAATATGGTTTATTAATCATTTAAATTGGGCATTTGTCTTTATTCCAATAAAATCAAATATGGTTTTAATTCCATATAAATTTTATTTAAATGATTCTTTTATTCTATTGAAGTTAATTAAATAACTTTTATATCCACCTTGGCAAATTCCAATTTATTATTTTCTCATGATTTAATTAATCATTTCTATTAGGGATTTTGTATTCCATTTAAATATAAATGAATTATGGTTTAATCCCATATAAATTTTATTGGAATATTCTTTATTCCTTTATTTTATTTGGTTTTGTATTATCTTTGTTCCATTTTCTTATGGATTTAATTCAAGGTTTAAATTGTCTCTTAAATAATTTTTATTACAATTTATTATTTAGTTTAGGCAATTTGTCTTTAAATAAAATTGGATAATATTCAATCATTATAACTTTATTTAAATAATCTTTTATTCCTTTCTATTATTCAATAAACTTTTATTTGTTTATGGATTAGCCAATATTTAATTTTGGTTTTTTGAATATTCCTTATTCATTTAATTATTTCCTTGCCTTATAAAATCCATATCTTTTTATTTATGGTTCCAAAATTGTTGATTCCAATTTGTATGATCTTATTTAATATTTGTTTATCTTTTTAAATATCTTTAGGATTAGTTTGCTCTCAATTTGGTATGGATCTTAAATAGGAGCTTTATTAGCTTTGGAAATTATTTCCCTTTTATTATATTCATAAGTTTTTATCCATGGCTCCAAATTAAGTGAAACCAATTTATATGGTTTTATAATATTTTTATTTATCATTTTGATCATTGAAAGATGTTTATTGATGAATTTTTATATGGATCAATTCCATAGTCTTAGAGAGGTCTTGGAAATGATTTTCTTCCATTAGGGTTTTAGTGTTTTGGTTTATTTTCCCAAGTTTAAATTTTAAGATACATTCATTGATGAATGAATTTCACTTGATTGAAATTTGTTGGATTCCATTTTATTCAAATTTGTTCCAGAAGGGTTTTGATGTTTCCATTTAAAATCAAAAAGTTTCTTTTCACCCTAAATTTCATCAAAAAAAATTCACATTTCAAAATTTGGAAAATTTTGGGATGTGACAACGAAGGAAGCCAAAAGGAGGAGCGAAGGGGGGCCACAGGGGGCTCACACCCCTTAGGTGCGGGCCCACCTGACCCCATGCCTTGGGTGGGTTTGGCCCACCTGTTCGGCCTCCGACTCCGCCCCTTCGCCTATATCTTCCCTACGGAACCCTAACACTAGGATGGCGACAACGGATAGACTTCCGCCGCCTCTGGGAGACGGAAAACACCGAGAGATAAAGATCTCTCTGGTAGACGGATTTCTGTCGGGGGAATTCCTTCCCGAAGAGGGGATACCATCGCCATCAACACCGTCATCAAGCTAGGCTTCATCGGGATCATCATCATCCACACCATCATCTCCACCAGCACCATCATCACCACTCCGTCCCGCTGTAACAATTGTGTTGGATATTGCTTAGTTCATTAGGGGAAACTTTCTCGGTGTTGATTACTATTGTAGTTGATACTTGTGAGTGGAACCATTGGATTATTATTTATGTTCAGATTGTTATCCATTATCATATCATCTTTGATCTTGATCCATATGATGTCTTGTGAGTAGTTCGTTTAGTTCTTGAGGACATGGGAGAATTCATGTTGTTAGTAGGGAATATGTGATGAGTTATTATTCAATGGTTTAGTATTTAAGTTGTGGTGCTATTCTTCTAGTGGTGTCATGTGAACGTCGACTACATGATACTTCACCATTTATGGGCCTAGGGGAATGCATTGTGTATTTGTCTACTAATTGTGGGGTTGCCGGAGTGATAGAAACCTGAACTCCCGTTAGGACACCTTTGCACAAGGGAGTGTAGGATCTTAGAGTTTAAGGCTATGGTTAGATTTATATCTTAATTACTTTCCTGTAGTTATGGATGTTTGCAGGGGGTTTAATCACAAGTATGTATTAGTCCTAGGAAGGGCAGTTATGCTAGCACAGGTTCACCCACACAACACTTACAAACACAAAATAAGAGTACTCAGCTATTTGCAGCGAAAGCACTTGACAGAATCCCCATGTGTCCTCGAGAACGTTTGGTCCTTATAAGTATTTCCACCGGCTTGTCCTTTGCTAAGAAAGGATTGGGCCACTTGCTCCGTTTGTTCGTTACTTATGTTACTTGCTATTTGTTTTGTTGCCTTGTCAGAAACCCACTAAAAATCCATTTGCTAAGTATTCATAGGGATTTCCTGCTCCATACCACTGTTCAGCACCTTCTGCTCCTCGTTGGGATCGACAATCCTATTTATTGAAAGTACTACGATACACCCCCTATACTTGTGGGTCATTAGTAGGCGCGGCCTACGAGGTGGTGGCGCCTGGGGGGTGTCTGGCCCACCTGGGCCCCTCCAGGCTGCCTCCTCAAAGCCACCTTCTTTCTCTCCCCCTAAAACACCGGAAAACTTGCTCAAGCTCGAGTTCTTGTTGTTCTTGCTTGCAATTTTCGATCTCCTTGTTCAGCCCATTTCAAGTGCTGATTTTTGGAGGTATTGCTCCTTGGTATGTGTTGGGGTTCGTAGCATGGAAAACAAAAAAAAAATCTACCGCATGCAAACAAACAAGCCAAGATCTATCTACTAGATTGTAGCAACGAGTCGATTAGAGTACTCACCCTTGAAGATTCCAAAGCGGTTAACGAGAGCAGATTCTCATGGGTGATGTAGTCGTACACTTGCCGATCTCAATATCGCGTAGACGATCCTTCCGGCGTTGTGTTCCGGCAGCGCTTCCGCAGTCGGTCACACATTCGGTACTCGATGAAGACCTTCCTCTCCCTTGTTCCAGCAGGCAGCAGAGGCTGTAGTTCTCCCCTCGCGATTCCGACAGCACAATGGCATGGTGTCAAAAGTATAGGGAAGCCGGTGCGAGTTATGGTGGATCTAGGGTTTTCCGGTGATCTAGGTTTAGAAGGACGGAGTGGAGGAGGAGGAGTCGGTGGCGGCTAGGGCGACGGCGATGGGCCGGCAGCGGCGCAAGGTGGTGGCGACACGGCGGCACAAGGCGGCTGGCGGCGGTGGCGTGCGGCGGAGGCGGCACACGGGGTGGGGAGGGCTGGCTTGGTTTGTGTTTGGGGCAGCCCTCCCCCTCTATTTATGAGAGGGGGGCAGCCTTGAGAAGGGAGGGTTTGAATCCAAACCCAAACCCAAGTTGGATTGAAGGAAGGACTCTTTCCTTCTTCCACTAGGAAACCATTGTTCCAGTTTGACTTTTCAAACCTCCCGTTTGACTTTCAGTTTAGAGCTTTAATTCTCTCTTGCAAATGGCCAAACCAAATGACCTAGGATATGATCCAATCATTCCACTTACCCATGACACATTCATGGACCATTCCCCTTCCGGTCCGGTGAACCTTCTAGACCCTTCTAGAACCTCTCCGAGGAAAACATCAAAATCATTCCCGAACTCTGCAATCGGACTTTCCTTATATGAATTCTTATTCTCTGGACCATTTCGGTTCTCCTCGTGATATCCCGGATCCCATCCGAGACTCCGAACAACATTCGGTATCCCTACTAACATTCCATATCTACTAAACAACATTGAATCCTTAAGTGTGTCTCCCTACGGTTCGTGAATTATGCGGACATGACTGAGACACTTCTCCAATCAATAACCAATAGAGGAATCTAGAAATTCATATGGCTCCCACATATTTCTACGATTACTTTGCGATCGAATGAACCACTTACATACGATACCAATTTCCCTTTGTCTCGTGATAGCTTACTTATCCGAGGTTTGATCGTCGGTATCTCTGCATACCTAGTTCAACCTCATTACCGATAAGTACTCTTTTCTCGTTCCCGTGATATATGATCCCTTGTGAGGCAGTCACATGATTGCAAGCCAATTGGATGACATTCCATCGAGAGGGCCCAGAGTATATCTATCCGTCATATGGATGGACAAATCCCACTCTTGATCCATGTGCCTCAACACATACTTTCCGAACACTCAATGCCACCTTTATAGCCACCCAGTTACGGTGTGGTGTTTGATATCATCAAAGCATCCTTCCGGTGATGGTGATTAGCATGATCACATGGTCAAAGGAATTAGGTTACTATGTATCAGAAAGCTTATAGCAAATGAACAATTGAAATGACGTGATCTTAATGCTACATTTATCTATAGGAGTATGTCCATCATACCATTCTCCTAATGATATGATCTTGTTGTTAATAACATCTCAATGTTCATGATCGAGAAACCACGATCATCTATTAACCAACAAGCTAGTACTATAAAGAGGCTTTAGCAGGGACACTAATTTAGTTTACAAATCACACAAGTATTAATGTTTCCGGTTAATACTATTATAGCATGAATGTAAACATTTATCATAAAAACAAAGATATAATACTAACCACTTTTATTATTGCCTCTAGGGCATATCTCCAACAGTCTCCCACTTGCACTAGAGTCAACTAATCTAGATTACATGGTAATATACCAAACACCCATGGCGGTTTGGTGCTGGTCATGTTTTGCCCTCGGGAGAGGTTTAGTCAACGGATCCGCCACATTCAGATATGTGTGTACTTTGCAAATCTTTATGTCACCATCTTGGACATGCTCTCGAATAGTGTGAAAACGTATCTTGATATGCTTCAGCTTCTTGTGTGACCTTTGTTCTTGCGCATTGGCTATGGCGCCCATGTTATCACAATAGATAGACATTGGGTCCATCGCACTTGGAACCACACCGAGCTCTGTAATGAACTCCTTCATCCATATCACCTCTTGTGAATCCTCCGAAGCAGCTATGTATTCTGATTCAGTTGAAGATCTCGCCACAACGCTTTGCTTTGCACTCCTCCAGCTAACTGTTGCACTATTCAAAGTAAATACGTATCCAGATTGAGATTTAGAATCATCCGGATGGGTGTTCCAACTAGCATCGGGGTAACCATTAACAACGAGTTGTTCATCACCTCCATAAGAAAGAACCATATCCTTAGTTCTTCTTAAGTACTTGAGGATGTTTTTGACCGCTGTCCAATGATCGACTCCTGGATCACTTTGATATCTGCTAGTCAAGCTAACAGCATATGCAATGTCGGGTCTAGTACAAAGCATGGCATACATAAGAGATCCTATGGCTGAGGCATAGGGAGTCTTACTCATACTTTCTCTATCTTCCGCCGTTGCAGGACTTTGAGTTTTACTCAAGGTCATATTGGGCAACATGGGCAAGAACCCTTGCTTTTTATCTTCCATTCCAAACCTCTTTAGAACTTTGTCCAAATATGTACTCTGTGACAATGCTATTAGGCATCTCGATATATCTCTATAAATCTTTATGCCTAATATGTAAGCTGCTTAGCCAAGATCTTTCATTGAAAAACTATTATTCAAATTATCCTTGACACTATTAACAAGGTCTACATCATTCCCAATCAACAATATGTCATCTACATATAGTATTAAGAATGCTACAGAGCTTCCACTCACCTTCTTGTAAATACAAGATTCTCCATAAGTTTGTATAAAACCAAAGCTTTTGATTACCTTATCAAAACGTTGATTCCAAATTCATGATGCTTGCTTCAACCAATAAATGGACCATTGAAGTTTGCATACCTTGTTAGCATCTTTAGGATCGACAAAACCTTTGGGTTGCATCATATACAACTCTTCATCAATGTCTCCATTGAGGAACGCCGTTTTGACATCCATCTGCCATATATATCTCATAATCATAATATGCAGCGATTGCCAACAAAATCCTCACAGACTTTAGCTTTGCTACTGGTGAGAAAGTCTCATCGTAGTCAACCCCTTGAATTTGTCGAAACCCATTTGCGACAAGTCGAGCTTTATAGGCAGTAACATTGCCATCAGCATCTGTTTTCTTCTTGAAAATCCATTTGTTCTCGACAGCCTTCCGGCCATCCGGTAAGTCCACCAAAGTCCATACTTGGTTTTCGTACATGGATCCAATCTCGGATTTCATGGCTTCTTTCCATTTATTGGAATCTAGGCTCATCATCGCTTCCTCATATGTCGTAGGGTCATCGGTGTTGTCTACCAACATGACACTCATAACGGGATCATACCAATCAGGAGTGGTACGAGTTCTCGTTGACCTGCGAGGTGCCATAGTTACTTCAATCGAAGTTTCATGATCAACATCAGTAGCTTCCTCTCTTATTGGTGTAGGCGCCACAGGGACTACTTTCGGTGTTGCGCTACTCACAAGTTCGAGAGAAGGTTCAACAACCTCGTCGAGTTCTACTTTCCTTCCAGTCACTTCTTTCGAGAGAAACTCCTTCTCTAGAAAGGATCCATTCTTGGCAACGAAGATTTTGCCCTCGGATGTATGATAGAAGGTATACCCAATAGTTCCCTTCGGGTATCCTATGAAGATGCATTTTTCCTCTTTTGGTTCAAGCTTGTCCGGCTCTAACTTCTTACATAAGCTTTGCAACCCCAAACTTTAAGGAACAACAATTTAGGTTTCTTCCCAAACCATAATTCATATGGTGTCGTTTCAACGGATTTATATGGTGCTCTATTGATGGGGCAAAGGTGTCCGATCTTTCGATGAGATGGTGATAGTCGATTTGGTGGAGTTCGGGCTTGACGATCCGACTACACGTGCGAGCACGAGCGCCAATGCAATCGCTAGGCCAATCTCCTGAAGGTTACCGATCCTGTGGAAACACGATCAGCCTGACCAGCGAGGGTCTTAATTCCTACCTGAAATCGAGAAAAATTAAGAACTAATATTGCAATCAAGATATTGTGGATTAAGATGAAAGCTTTATTGAAAAGGTGGGATCATGTATAGGTGCGAAGTACAAGAGGCCTCTGCGACGCTCGAGCCTTGGCGAAGTTGCTATGATGGCTAACTTATTGTCTAAACAAAATCCGAGTCTACGGTGACGGCTATGGGGAGTATTTAAGGAGGAAAAGATGGGGTTTCGGCCAGCCATAGAAGTTGTAGCCGAATCCAACCCTAGAAGTCCTTTTCTCCTCAAATACGTACTCTAAAAAGTGGCTAATTAAAATCCTGCGAAAATTACATGGGCCTGACCCAAAATAAAGGTGTCGCAGCACCATATTAAGCTATGGACGAATTTTTGAAGTATTAATCTTGAATATTTCGTCCAAGCCTTCTTTCTTCATTATGGTGGCCTCAAAGTTCTGAAATCTTCATCCGTGGCCTTCTCTTGAATCATCTCATGTTTGCTGCCATCTCCATGCATGGCCATGCTCCAATGCTTGTCCCTCTCATCCATGCTTGGCCCATCATTCCTAAGAGTAATAAATACATATGATTTAGGCAGCATCATATTCTCATGTATGTGAGGAATAGTTCCAAGAAACGAAAGTACCTGATAGTTAAGTTGTTTGGCACGAGATCTTGTGATAGGTCCTTGATGTGTGTAGTTGTAGGTACAACGGTTGTATCAATAGATGGGATGTCCACATCATGCTCCCCTTCTTGAATTGAAGTTGTCCTCGACGCAATCTCATCTTCCTCACCAAAGTAAGGCTTCAAATCTGCAATGTTAAATGTAGGACTAACCGTACCAAAGTCTGCATGCAACTCAAGTTTATATGCATTATCGTTTATTTTCTCTAACACCTTAAAGGGACCAGCAGCGCACGACATTAACTTAGACTTGTGTAAATCAGGAAAACGATCTTTACACAAATGTAACCAAACAACATCTCCAACATCAAACACAACATGCTTTCTCCCTTTATCCCCAGCAAGTTTATACTTAGCATTCATGTGTTATATGTAATCTTTAGTAGTTTTATGCAAGTTTAATATCATTTCAGCGCGTTGTGTAGCATCCAAGTTATTTTGCACCGAAGAAGGTAAAGGCAATAAATCAATAGGTGCACGAGGAACAAAACCATATACGATCTCAAACGGGCACATCTTTGTGGTAGAATGCAGCGAACGATTATAAGCAAATTCTATATGAGGTAAACACTCTTCCCACAATTTTAAGTTCTTCTTTAAAACAGCCCGCAGCATAGTAGACAAAGTTCTATTTACTACTTCAGTTTGTCCATCAGTTTGGGGATGACATGTAGTACTAAACAGCAATTTAGTCCCCAACTTAGCCCATAAACATCTCCAAAAATGGCTAAGAAATTTAGTATCACGATCAGAAACAATAGTATTTGGCACACCATGTAAACGATCAATTTCACGAAAGAATAAATCAACATTATGCGCAACATCATCCATTTTATGACAAGGAATAAAGTGTGCCATCTTAGAAAACCGATCCACAACAACAAAAATACTATCCCTCCCCTTCTGTGTACGTGGCAATCCCAAAACAAAGTCCTCCCAAGGAACACTAGGAACAGGAAGAGGCATATATAAACCAGATGGATTAAGGCGAGACTTAGCTTTTTGATAAGTAGTGCAGCGTGCCACAAATCTCCCAACATCTCGACGCATATGTGGCCAAAAGAAGTGTGCAGCAAGAACATCCTCCGTTTTCTTGACACCAAAGTGTCCCATCAATACTCCTCCATGCGCCTCTTGTAACAACAAAAGACGAATAGAACTATCTGGAATGCATAGTTTGTTAGCTCGGAACACAAATCCATCATTGAAGACGAACTTGTTCCATGTTCTACCATCTCTATAATTCTGCAACACATCTTTAAATTCAGCATCATGCACATATTGTTCCTTAATAGTTTCAAATACAAATATTTTGAAGTCAAGTTGAGATAACAAAGTATAACGGCACGACAAAGCATCAGCAATAATATTATCTTTACCCTTTTTATGTTTCATAACATACGGAAAAGACTCAATAAATTCAACCCACTTTGCATGACGACGATTCAACTTAGCTTGACTACGAATATGCTTCAAAGATTCATGATCAGAATGTATAACAAATTCTTTAGGCCATAGATAATGTTGCCAAGTTTCTAATGTCCGAACCAACGCATATAATTCTTTATCATAAGTAGAATAGTTCAGACTAGCCCCACTCAATTTCTCACTAAAATATGCAACAGGTTTTCCCTCCTGTAATAACACACCTCCCAAACCAATTCCACTAGCATCACATTCAAGCTCAAAAGTCTTAGTAAAATCAGGAAGTTGGAGTAAGGGAGCATGTGTTAGCTTATCTTTCAATATGACGAAGGCCTGTTGTTGTGCATCGCCCCAAACAAAGGGCACATCCTTCTTGGTAAGTTCATTCAGCGGCGCGGCAATTGATCCAAAGTCTTTGACAAAGCGCCTATAAAAACCAGCGAGGCCAAGAAAACTCCTCACTTGTGTGACCGTCTTGGGCTGCGGCCAATTCTTAATAGCTTCAATCTTGGCTGGATCCACTTCAATACCCTGTAATGTAACAACAGAGCCAAGAAACGCAACTTGATTGGTGCAAAATGTGCACTTCTCAAGATTACCAAACAAACGTGCATCACGTAAAGCATTTAAAACATCACGTAAATGGTCCAAATGATCCTCTAAAGATTTGTTATAAATCAGAATATCATCAAAGTATACTACCACAAAACGTCTAATGAAAGCATGTAAAACTCCGTTCATTAATCTCATGAAAGTACTGGGTGCATTAGTTAAACCAAACGGCATCACTAACCACTCATATAAACCAAACTTAGTTTTAAATGCTATTTTCCATTCATCTCCCAATTTCGTACGAATCTGGTGGTAACCACTACGCAAATCAACTTTAGAAAACACTCAATTCATCAAGAATGTCATCCAAACATGGAATAGGATGACGATATCGAATAGTAATATTATTGATAGCTCTACAATCAGTACACATGCGCGAAGAACCATCTTTCTTAGGTACCAAAATAATAGGAACAGCACAGGGGCTAAGGGACTCACGAATATGATCTCTGTCGAGTAGTTCCTGAATTTGGCGTTGTATCTCCTTTGTCTCCTCTGGATTGGTTCTATATGGCGCGCGGTTGGGCAACGTAGCACCAGGAATTAGATAAATTTGGTGCTCAATTCCTCTAATAGGAGGTAGTCCTGGCGGTAGCTCAGCGGGAAAGACGTCATCATATTCCAACAAAAGGTTAGCAATAGCGGTTGGCAAAGAAGGAGGCATATCCTCAAATGAAAACAAAACCTCTTTGCAGACAATTGCATAACATTGAGTATTGTTTATATCTAGTTCAGCAATATCAATTTTATTAGCAAGCATACAAGGACTCTTCAAACGAATTTCAGTAGCATGTTTAGAATCAGATTTAGTGTTCTTTGGTGGTACAAAATCTGCAGCAACAATCTGATTCTCACTTTTATTTTTCTCCTTAGTTTTAGCTCTACTAGCTCTAGCAAGATCATCTTTTAAAATCTGTTCGGGAGTCATAGGTTTTAGTCCAATTTTCTTTCCATCATGCACAAGAGAATAGTGATTAGTTTTGCCATTATGAACAGATTCTCTATCAAATTTCCATGGTCTACCAAGTAACAAAGAACAAGCTTGCATAGGTACAACATCACAATCAACAAAATCAGAATATGTACCAATAGTAAAATGCACGCGTATCGTTCTTGTTACCTTGATCTTGCGAGAACTCTCAAACCATTGGATGTAATATGAATGTGTGCGTTGTCTTATTGGAAGTGCAAGCTTCTCTACCATGTCAACACTAGCCAGATTATTACAAGTCCCTCCATCAATGATGATCCGTATAGCTCTTTCCTTGACAACACCACGTGTTTGGAACAGGTTGTGGCGTTG
This sequence comes from Avena atlantica, assembly GCA_910589765.1. NCBI lineage: Eukaryota > Viridiplantae > Streptophyta > Magnoliopsida > Poales > Poaceae > Avena > Avena atlantica. Next base: position 76,759,293 of record OU342734.1, read on the forward strand.
ATCTTGCTCAGATTTGCTCAATTGCACACTCAACACACGTTGTGTAATTAAGCTCTTGTATTGATCAGCAGTTTCAGCTCCCATTACCTCTGTCTCTTCATCAGAATCACAATTGTCTCCATCTCGAGTAGAAATAAGGGCTAATGTATCGTCATCAAAGTCACTCGCTGAATCATATTGACCATCATCACGCACCATCATAACACGTTGTGTTGTGCACTGTCTCTCAATATGACCAAAACCCCAGCACTTGCGGCATTGTATATCCTTTGTTTTACCCGTGGAGGCCATAGAAGAGGCACTACGAGCAGGAGCATTGGATGGAGGTGGAGGGGCAGCTGGAAATCTTGTGGTGGTCTTGGATGTGGTAGTAGCTGGTGGAAAATCACGAGAAGGAGGCGCTGATTGTCGGGATGTCCAAGTGGATGTGCGACCTGCAAAATTATTAGTCCTCCTCCATGGTGTTTGGTGATCCTGCACTTCACGTTCAGCTTTGCAAGCAAGATGAAACAAATGAGTGATAGAATTATATTCCTTATAGTCTAATATGTGTTGAATGTCCTTGTTTAATCCACCAAAGAAATATGCAAGCATTTGTTTAGTAGATTCAACAAGACCACATCGAACCATCCCCTTTTGCAATTCCTGATAATACTCTTCTACAGAATTTTTCCCTTGTTCCAAATGTGTCAGATTCTTTAGTAAATCACGTTGATAAGTGGGAAGCACAAAACGAACACGCATAGCAGTTTTTAAAGCAGTCCAAGTACTAGGAATAGTAGTAGGATTTAAACGACAATACTCAGACCACCAAAGGGAAGCAAATTTAGTAAATTCACATGTAGCAGCACTAACACGCATATTCTCGGGATATTTTAAGCATGCAAAACGTTGTTCTACTTCCATCTCCCATGTAAGATATGCATCGGGATTATATTTACCCTCAAAAGATGGAATATTTAATTTAAGCTTTGCAACATGATCATCATCACGTACCGGTGGTCGAGCGTTGCGGTGGTAATGTCGGGCACGTCCAGCGGGGTGTGGAGGTTGTTCAACCTCCTCGTCAAACAGATCATCGTCGTCGGGGTCGTAGTAGTACCCGTCGCCTGTCCCCAATGCCGCAGCAGCAGCCGCGGTGGAAGTCTGAGGTGCCTCAGCGGCAGCGGTAGCCGCCAAAGGTGCGGCGGCAGCCGAACCAGCAGTACGACCCGTGATCAGAATGCGCCGTGCGCCGTGCCAAGGTGCCAATGGGGCGGGTGCGGGTGCCGGCAATCTGTCCAAAACCTCCTTGAACCGAGCGTCAAGCTTGTCGTTGAAGGATTTCTCGAGTCCATCGATCTTGTCCATGGCGTTGGTGAGCTTGGTGTCAAACTCCCCTAGTCATGCATCCACATCTTCAGCGCGATCGACCAAGAGCTCGTAGAAGTGGCCATGTAGTTCTTGGTTCTTCATGGTGGCAGGGTTCCACGAAGTATCTGTCATGGTTAGTCCTCTAAAAAGCACAGGTATATATGCCTATAACTACGGAAATATGGTGGAAGGCATGTGTAATCCGTCAAGCAATATACGAAGCTCTTACAAGTTCTTACCAAACAGCAGGAAACAGGCGATGTGCAACCGCGAGGAGCAGTGGGTCCAGAGATTGAACCAAGCGATTACCAGGAGACGAGACACCGCACGTGGAGAAATCTGTGGAGCTCTGGGAAGGCTTAGCAAAGGGGTGAGAAATTATCAAAACAGCAATGCAAATGTTGAAATAATGCTCAACGACGGTACTGTGTTGGTCCTAGGCTATACTGTACTAGAGACGCGAGCCTAGATCACCAACGATGTCACGACGCGACACAACAAGCAATGTATGATGATATGGCATCCTGAAAAGCGAACCAAGATGTCGAAAATCACTATGATGGCGAGTGTCTAGAACTGATCTACGGGGTCTAAAAACAGGTTAGCCCCAAAAAAAATTGAAATTTTTGTAGTATGCTCCGGAAAGCGCACAGGTGCCAAAAAAATATTGCTATAACGGCCGATGGAGAAAAGTGATCCCCGGGGCCGAAAATCAGTATAGCTAGAAAAAAATTCGGAGGCGGTTCCAGACTTTTTTTTGCTCTCCTTCTGGAATTATGACCGAACTCTTAGCTTGACACAGACTTTAGCTCAACACGGAAACAACAAGGAAGGAAAGTAAAAAGAAAAACTACGAAACAATAACTCAACACGGACTCTTGTCGTGGCAGGAAAAGTGATCGGATCCGTGTCACGGTAGGCAGGCGGTGGCGGAGTGTTAGGGTTTATGGTGGCTGGGTGTATGGCGGCGGAATATGGTGGCGGAATATGGTGGTGGTGATCTGCGAGGGTGGCGGTGACTACTATGATCAGAACTCGAAACTCTACGGGACGAGACACTAAGACCAGCAACTTGACGCGACGATGCAGACACAAATTCAACAATTCAAAACTAAAAAGATAATGCAAGGCGTAGATTGGTGATGAGATGGATCTAAACTCTAACTATGTTTTTGGCTTTTTCGTGGGTTATAGGTAAAAACAGATCTAATCTACGAAAACAGTAAAATCTCACTGAGCAACCTGAAATCTGATACCACTTGATGGGGCAAAGGTGTCCGATCTTTCGATGAGATGGTGATAGTCGATTTGGTGGAGTTCGGTCTTGACGATCTGACTACACGTGCGAGCACGAGCGCCAATGCAATCGCTAGGCCAATCTCCTGGAGGTTACCGATCCTGCGGAAACACGATCAGCCTGACCAGCGAGGGTCTTAATTCCTATTTGAAATCGAGAACAAGTAAGAACTAATATTGCAATCAAGATATTGCGGATTAAGATGAAAGCTTTATTGAAAAGTTGGGATCCTCTATAGGTGCGAAGTACAAGAGGCCTCTGCGACGCTCGAGCCTTGGCGAAGTTGCTATGATGGCTAACTTATTGTCTAAACAAAATCCGAGTCTACGGTGACGGCTATGGGGAGTATTTAAGGAGGAAAATGTGGGGTTTCGGCCAGCCATAGAAGTGGTGGCCGAATCCAACCCTAGAAGTCCTTTTCTCCTCAAATACGGACTCTAAAAAGTGGATAATTAAAATCCTGCGAAAATTACATGGGCCTGGCCCAAAATAAAGGTGTCATAGCACCATATTAAGCTATGGACGAATTTGTGAAGTATTAATCTTGAATATTTTGTTCAAGCCTTCTTTCTTCATTATGGTGGCCTCGAAGTTCTGAAATCTTCATCCATGGCCTTCTCTTGAATCATCTCATGTTTGCTACCATCTCCATGCATGGCCATCCTCCAATGCTTGTCCCTCTCATCCAAGCTTGGCCCATCATTCCTAAAAGTAATAAATACATCTGATTTAGGCAGCATCATATTCTCACGTATGTGAGGAATAGTTCCAAGAAACGAAAGTACCTGATAGTTAAGTTGTTCGGCACGAGATCTTGTGATAGGTCCTTGTATGTGTGTAGCTGTAGGTACAACGGTTGTATCAATAGATGGGATGTCCACATCACCTATTTAAAGTGAATGCAGCTGTTTCTAATGCATAACCCCAAAACGATAGCGGTAAATCTGTAAGTAACATCATAGAACGAACCATATCTAAGAGAGTTCGATTACGATGTTCGGACACACCATTACATTGTGGTGTTCCCGGCGGTGTCATTTGTGAAAGTATTCTGCATTTCTTCAAATGCTCGCCAAACCCGTAACTTAGATATTCACCTCCGCGATCAGATCGTAGAAATTTAATCTTCTTGTTACGTTGATTCTCTACCTCACTTTGAAATTCCTTAAACTTCTCGAAAGTTTTGGACTTATGTTTCATGATATAGATATACCCATATCTATTCAAGCCATTCGTGAAGGTAAGAACATAACGATAACCACCGTGCGATGCTACACTCATTGGGCCACACACATCGGTATGTATGATTTCCAATAAGTCCGTAGCTCGCTCCATCATACTAGAAAATGGAGTCTTAGTAATTTTACCCATCAGACATGCTTCACATCTTTCAAGTGATTCGAAATCAAGTGATTCAAGAAGTCCATCAGAATGGAGTTTCTTTATACACTTCACTCCAATGTGACCAAGACAACAGTGCCACATATAGGTCGAGTTATCGTTCAATTTCAAACGTTTAGCTTCAATGTTATTAATATGTGTATTACTATAATCGAGATTCAATAAGAATAGACCATCTATCAAAGGTGCATGTGCATAAAACATATTACTCATATAAATCGAACAACCATTATTCTCGGACTTAAACAAGTAACCGTCTCGCAATAAACATGATCCAGATATAATGTTCATGCTAAACACAGGCACCAAATAATAATTATTTAAGTATAAAACTAATCCCGATGGTAGATGAAGAGGTAGGGTGCAGACCGCGATCACATCAACCTTTGATCCATTTCCAACGCGCAACGTCACCTTGTTCTTCGCTAGTTTCCATCTATTCTGCAGCACCTGTTTCGAGTTACAAATGTGAGCAACCGAACCAGTATCAAATACCCAAGCACTACTACGAGTACTAGTGAGATACACATCAATAACATGTATATCAGATATACCTTTCTTCTTGATGTTGTCGTTCTTCAAATCCGCCAAGTACTTATGGAAATTCCGCTTCCAGTGACCTTCTCCCTTACAGTAAAAACACTCAGTATCTGGCTTAGGCCCAGTCTTGGTCTTCTTTGCTAGCGCGGTAACTTTCTTACCGCCCTTCTTGAAGTTTCCCTTTTTCTTAGACTTGTCTTGCATCTTGAATTTTGTGGTCTTATTGACCAACAACACTTGGTGCTCTTTCTTGATCTCCACTTCCGCAGACTTTAACATGGAGAAGAGTTCAGGCAACGACTAGTCCATGTTTTGCATATTGTAGTTCATCACAAAGTTCTTGTAACTTGGTGGTAGTGATTGGATGACACGGTGAATCCCCAAAGCATTAGGAATCAATATACCCAACATTTGAAGCTTGCTTGCGTGCCCAGACATCTTAAGCATGTGCTCACTGACGGAGCTGCCGTCTTCCATCTTGTAGTTAAAGAACTTTTCAGAAGCCCCATAACTCTCAACTACCGCGTGAGCCTCAAATATCATTTTGAGTTCACGGACAATATCATGTGGGTCATGGTTCTCAAACCTTTTCTGAAGCTCTGATTCCAAACCATAAAATATAGCACACTGAACTGTGGAGTACTAATTCTTCTGATCAAGGAAAACATTATTTACCTCATCAGTAGCATCAGCTATAGGTGGGTCACCCAGCGGTGCATCCAGCACATAGGTCAAATTACCAGCAATGAGGAAGATCATCAAAACAATATCCCTCACATTGTTTTAGTGATCACACGAACCAAATCCACCACATCAAAACCGCTCATCACGAGAGTTGATGTAACTTCAATGGCGAACAATCAACATGTTCATCATATCTACTATATGACTCATGCTTTACCTTTCGGTGATCCGTGTTCCGAGACCATGTCTGTACATGCTAGGCTCGTCAAGATCAAACCTTAGCTTCCGCATGAGCAAATCTGGCTTGCTCACGTTGTATACACTTGCAGAATCTAACACACCCGATCATCACGTGGTGCTTCGAAACAACGAGCTTTAGCAACGGTGCTTATTAAGGATGAACACTTTATAACTTGAAAATTTTGTGCTTGAGGGATCATCTTATAATGCTACCGTCGCAAACTAAGCAATACAAGATGCATCAAAGGATTAACACATCACATGCAATTCATAATATGTGATATGATATGGCCTTTCTTCTTGTGCTTCCGATCTCCATCTTCAAGCACGGACATGATCTCCATCATCACCGGTATGGCGTCAAGGTCAATGGCGTTGCTTCATGGTTGTTGTCCACCAGCATCAACTATTACAACTACTTTGAATAATAGACACGCAGGTCTTAACGGAATTAAAATACAACCTATGGCTCCTACCGGTTGCCAACTTACAATAAGGAACATTGCATACATCATATATAATCACAATAATGGCCATATCACATCACAGCACACCCCTGCAAAACAAAGTTAAACGCCTCTAATTTTCTTTGCATGTTTTACGTGGTTTGGGGCTTTCAATAAGTGTCGTTCTAACTTACGAACAAGAACCACAACATTGATGCTTGAACTATCAAGTGCCCGTTGTAAATTGAATCTATACTATGATGGGAGAGACAGGCACCCGCAAAGCCACTTATGCAATACAAGTTGCATGTTAAGCGTGGAGCAAGTCTCATGAATGATGTCATGTAAGGTTAGCCCGAGCCGCTTCATCCCATCATACCGCAAGATGCAAAGTACACAAAAAGCAATTGATAATAAAAGCACCACCGCCCATAATGACCATTGTGTTCTACTGGTGCACCAGATCTACATATAGACACGGCTCTGATACTACTGTTGGGGTTCGTAGCATTGGAAACAAAAAAATTCTATCGCATGCACACAATCCAAGATCTATCTACTAGATTGTAGCAACGAGTCGATTAGAGTACTCACCCTCTAAGATACCAAAGCGGTTAGCGAGTGCATATTCTCGTGGGTGATGTAGTCGTACACTTGCCGATCTCAAGATCGCGTAGACGATCCTTTTGGCGCTGCGTTCTGGCTGTGCTTCCGCAGTCGGTCACACATTCGGTACTCGATGAAGACCTTCCTCTCCCTTGTTCCAGCAGGCAGTGGAGGTTGTAGTTCTCCCCTCGTGATTCCAGCAGCACGACAACGTGGTGTCGGAAGTAGAGGGAAGATCCCGCAGGGCTTCTCCTAAGCCGGTGCGAGTTATGGTGGATCTAGGGTTTTCCGGCGATCTAGGTTTAGAAGTCCGGAGTGGAGGAGGAGGAGTCGGCGACTAGGGAGACGGCGACGGGCCGGCAGCGGCGCGGCGGCGTCGGCGGAGGCGGCACACGGGGTGGGGAGGGATGGCTTGGTGTGTGTTTGGGGCAGCCCTCCCCCTCTATTTTTAAGAGGGGGCGGCCTTGGGATGGGAGGGTTTGAATCCAAACCCAAACCCAAGTTTGATTGAAGGAAGGACTCTTTCCTTCTTCCACTAGAAAACCATTGTTCCAGTTTGACTTTTCAAACCTCCTGTTTGACTTTCAACTTAGAGCTTTAATTCCCTCTTGCAAATTCCCAAACCAAGTGACTTAGGATATGATCCAATCATCCCACTTACCCATGACACATTCATGGACCATTCCCCTTCCGGTCTAGTGAACCTTCTAGACCCTTCTAGAACCTCTCCGATGAAAACATCGAAATCATTCCCGAACTCCGGAATCAGACTTTCCTTATATGAATCTTATTCTCCGAACCATTCCGGATCTCCTCGTGGTATCCCGGATCCCATCCGAGACTACGAAAAACATTCGGTATCCCTACTAACAGTATGTGCCTCCTCCACTTGTCCAATTAGATTTCTGATTGGTAGATTGTACCTTGAGTATTTTGCTGCTATAGGTGACAGGTTGTTTGAGCTTGCATGCTTGTTCTTTGCTTAGAAACTTTGTTTTGATGCATGTGTAGTCCTCTAGAAAGTTCCTATAGTAGTTGCTCATCATCAATCAACTTAGAAATCACTTGGTTTGATGGTTGTCTAAAAATTTCATCAAGGAAGATGAGTGCTTATCCACTGAATCAATATGACTTGATGGTGCATGAGCCAATGAAGGTTCATCGTGAGGAGGAAGTTTTTCCTTCCATATATCCACGCCATGAATTTATGAGAGCTGCGGGGATCCTCCAAGATTTCCAAACTATGGTTACAAATGCAGGATTGGAAAACTTTGTTGAAGGTGAACCATTCCAATATGTTAAGCTAACCATGGCTTTTGCGCAGGACTTCCGGTTCACTTGGTCTACTTCTAATCCCATGATCCATTACAAAATATATAATATACCTGTCGACCTGCCTTTTGCTGATTTTTGTGCAGCAATTAGAGTACCTCAGTGGGGATCTTGTGAGAAGATCAAGGAGAGGCCCAAGTCACTTATTGATTTGTATGTTGAGATTTGCCAAGGTTTTGACTTCTCAAAGGAAAGTGGTAAAATTTGGAACATTTAGCTCCCAGCTATTAGATACTTTGCCTATTTCATTACCAAGTGTGTTCTTGCTAGAAAGATTGCTAGAAAGTTGTCTTCTTTTGATCTAGATTTTATTGCAGTTTCTCTGAATAGGAATAGTTCTTATAGTCTGGGTTCTTTGATAGCTCACCGTCTCACCACCAACCATGAGAAGGGTGGAATTTGTGGAGGTCTCATTGCTTCTAGGTTGCTAGCTTTCCATGGTTTAGAGCCTCATTATTCAGATTTTCAGTTCCCCATAGAGAGGCTTGATATTGAATCCATGATTCAACATGGTTTTGTTTCCTTGGGAGCTAATGTGAGAAATTTGCCGTATGAATTATCTTTTGCCCAACAAGGTCGGAGAAAGGGTAGGACTGAGAAAATAGTTTATTTGCCTGCACCTGTTTTGTTTAACTTTGATAACAGGCAAGGATGGTCACTTACGGAGGAGGAGGTTGACACTTATATGGGGGAACTCTCCCAGCAATAGGAGAATGTTGAAGAGGATGCCGAAGACAGTTCGGTTCATCCCTCCAACCTAGGAGAGTCTTCATACCAGCAGCCCTCATTTGATTGGGGCGCGTCTTCTTCTTCATCGCAGGTGCCTGACTATGATCATTCCTATCATTACCCACCAGCATGGGGGTACTATCCGCGTTATTGAGCCCCGCTTAGGCCAAAAGCCTAAGCTTGGGGGGAGGTATACTGACGTCACACTCATATATATATATATATATATATATATATATATATATATATATATATATATATCATGTTCGGTCGGTTCTTTGTATATCCATTGTTTCGCTTTCTTTTTGGTTTTTCTTGCTTCTTTCTAAAAACCCAAAAATACCAAAAATATTTTCATTGTTTCTCTTGGTTTGTTTCTTTGCTTTGGTTTGCCTTAAAAGAAAAATCCAAAAAGATTTTGCTTTGTTTTTGTTTGGTTTTTCTTTGTTTGCTTGTTTCTAAAAAAATCAAAAACACCAAAAATATTTGTTGGTCTTCTTTGGTTTTGTGAGTTCTTTGCAGGTTCAGCCATCCTCAGTGGATTTTGGTTTCATGTTAATTATTCAAGTCACACAAGTGAAGAACAATAATGAATATTAAGACAACTCAAGGTGTGGTAAGAGGCTGGTAACAAACTCTATTTGTTTCATTTTTGTACATATACTCATCATTGTGAGCATGCTTAGCTTGTTTGTGTAAGGTGTATGTCATTATGGATGCTTAGTAGTTCTTGCTTGTCTATGATTAGCTCCAGCTTGCTAATAGTTTGTAGCATGCCATATGAATGTTTGCTTGCATTGTTTTATTCATACTTTGGTATGATATTGTGGTATCCTCCTCTGACTGTTCATGTGAATCGACTTGGCACATGCTCACGCATGCATATGACTAATCAATAGTCAGTAAGCCTCGATGATTTATTTTGCCTTAGAGTTCTTGTATCACTTTCATGCCATAGTTAGTCATGTTTTGTTGCAAGCATGATTATGACAGTTATTGCTCTCTCGTTTGTCACTCCCTCTTTATTGCTAGCCTTCACTTGCACTGAGTATGTTTTCTACCTGTGCTTCCAACTCCCCAAAACCAATATTGCCAGCTGTGTCCAACATACCTACCTATTAGCATCATTTTCTATTTTAGTGCATATTCCATATGCCGAGTTTTATTCCAAAATAAAATGTTTGTCTGTTTTGAGAAAGTTAGTTAGTAAAGCTCTCACGGGGAACTCTATGAACTTGATGGCACACTTCATTCTTGCGCTTAATAATTCTGAACCATTGTGACTAGTCCATGAAAGTTGTATGCTTGCTAATTATATACTAGGAGTCAGCAGAACCGTGTTGTCACGGGGAACGCTTTCAACACTTTTTGGATATCTCATTCAGTTGATTCCTTGATCTTTTGTTTACAGATGTCGATGATGTGAAATAAAAGGGGAGGTTGTAAGTTCATAGAGTTTATACATTGTGTTAGAGAAATGCCTAGGCCGCTAGCCTAAGCCATGCTTAATCATGGTGGAAACTTGCAGCATCACCATAATGAGCATCTATGAAGCTTCCTCAATAAAAAGCTATTCATATGGTAAATAAAAAGATTGCTGATATGCTCATTGTCTTCTTGCCTTGTCATTTTGGTTATGGGAAAGCTCCTGTACCATGTGCAAGGGGTACCCCGTTGGCGGTTCTCGATGATATGCATGTATTTACAATGACAAGAACTTTCAGGTGACCAAAGTTGAGTATCATGCGGAGCGACCTTGATACTCAAGGGACTTGAGATTTTCAGTCTATGGTCTGTCAAGCATATGATTCAGAGTGGACCTCACTTTCACCCTAACCACATGAAGATGCCTATGATAGGGGAAATGAGAGCTCAAAGCTAATGAGTACCTTCCTTTCATCATTGGGAAGCCTTTCAAACCTTCACAAAACCATTTTCACAACCTTGTTGAGTCACCACTTATTCTATGAGCACCTTCTTGAGAGCATAGTTGTCATTCTTGTGTTTGTTCCAAAACTTGGTTAATTATGTCATGACTTTGATGCTTGTATCTCTGATACCTTTATCTCTAGTCTTCATGTGAACTTCAGAGGTGCCTTGGCATTTATATTGTGCTCTTCAAACAAAGGCAAGCGAGATACCACTCTATCATACCTTATTATGAGCATTGCAATATTGCTTATGTTTATGTTTCATGCTACTTATTATTATTGAGTTAGTTTCTCTTCATAGCTTGCAATGACTATTGAGTAGACTTAGTTGCATACTCCTTATTATGAATTATCTAAGCATCTACTCCTGTGCTGAGAATATTTACAGCATATGAAGCAAAGTGTTCGTGAAAGTTCCTTTTTCGCACTCAGTTTTCAACTAAATTGCTTGAGGACAAGCAATAAGCTATCTACTTTCTCGAAAACTTTGCTATTGTTTCTTCTCTAAACTTGTGTGATTTGGATACAACTAACACGGACCGACGCTGTTTTCAGCAGAATTACCTTGGTGTCTTGTTTTTGTGCAGAAAATCAACTATCAGGAAAAATCCCAAAAAATATGCCAAAAATTATATTTCATTAGAAGATCCACGGAGCCAGAAGTCGATACGGAGAGGAGGCATGGGGGCCCCACACCCACCCCAGGCGCGGGCCCACCACTAGCCACGCCTGGAGGGGGTGCAGCCACCCCAGGCACCCCCTCGGCCTCCCTCTGCGCCTATAAGTTGCCTTTCGACCTAAAAACCGGGGGGTCGATAGTTTTCCAGAAAGCGTTCTGCTCCGCCGCCACCAGAAACCAAGATTCGGATCCAGAAACTCCGTTCTAGCACCCTGCCGGGACGAGGAAATTGGAGAGGATCATCGCCATCGTCATCACCAATGCATCTCCATCAACCACCGATGTTTCCCTCATACATGAGTGAGTAATCCCCCGCTGTAGGCTTGGGGATGGTAGGGATTGGATGAGTTCTATCATGTAATCGAATAAGATCTGTTAGGGCATAGTGCCTAGTATCTCTATTAGTGCTATTTGATTTTGTTGCAACTTGTTGTGCTTAATGCTTGTCACTAGGGCCCGAGTGCCATGATCTCAGATCTGAACTTATTATTGAATCATTATGATAATATTGTTTGTGATCTTATCTGCAAGTTATGTACACATATCATTGTCCGGATCCAAAGGCCCCGAAGTGACAATAATTGGAACAACCGGAGGGGATGGCTGTGGTGTGAGGATCACATGTGATCACGGAGTGTTAATGCTTTGCTCCGGTGCTCTATTAAAAGGAGCACCATAATTGCCAATAATTCTCTACAGGCCCCGCTGCCATGGGCTGACTAGACAGAATATGTTGTGCAAGTTCTCATTGCGAGCACGTATGACTATATTTGGAGCACATGCCTCAGATTGTTTAGTACTTGGATACTTATTATTATTTATCTGCAATGCCCTAGATCTTGAAGTTACATGTTTAGACTCATCCATGCAACGCTCGTCCATCCATCCCTATGCCTACCGCACTCGAATCCTACTGTTACCATTACTGTTAATATTGCTCCTGTTTCACTATTGCTGTTGTTGTTGCTACTACAAATGTTCTTACTGATAAACTTCTGTGAGCAAGAACTATTTCCAGATGCAGCTGAACTGACAACTCAGTTGTTAAGACTTGCAAGTATTCTTTGGCTCCCCTTGTGTCGAATCAATAAATTGGGTAATACTACCCGCGAAGACTATTGCGATCCCCTATAAATGTGGGTCATCAAGGGGGCACCGCCACCAGGTGTGGGCCCCTCGGGCACCCCCTACCTCACCTCTTCGCCTATAAAGTCACCCCGATGCAGAAACCCTAAGAACCAGATCAAATCTCCACGAAACAGTCCATAGACGCCGCCACCATCGTCCCTAGATCGAGGGGATCTGAAGCTCTTCCCGGCACCCTGCCGGAGGGGAGAGATCATCCCAGAGGCCTTCTTCATCACCATGCCAGCCTCCGGTATGATGCGTGAGTAGTTCACCCTTGGACTATGGGTCCATACAGTAGCTAGATGGTTGTTTCTCCTCCTTTGTGCTATCATGTTTAGATCTTGTGAGCTCCGTTCATGATCAAGATCATCTATTTGTAATCATACATGTTGTGTTTGTAGGGATTCGATGGATATTGATATACTATGTCAGATTGATTATTGATTCTATCATGTCTGTGTTATTTGTGATCTTGCATGCTCTCCGTTGCTAGTAGCTATCTTGGCCAAGTAGATGCTTGTGACTCCAAGAGGGAGTATTTATGCTCGATAGTAGGTTCATGCCTCTAGTAATCTGGGGAAGTGACAGAAATCTCTAAGGTTGTAGATGTGGTGTTGATACTAGGGAGAAAACAACAATCTTTTGTTTATGGAACAATTGTATTGTTTACTTTACACACATTGCTTAATGCAGTTATCCGTTGCTTGCAACTTAATACTGGAAGGGATTCAGATGATAACCTGAAGGTGGATTATTAGTCATAGATGCCGTTGGATTACGGTCTATGTATATTGTTGTATTGTACAATCAAATCTTATAGGAGTCATGATGTCTAGTATATGCATTATTATGCTTTATCAATCTGTCAATTGCTCTGCTGTAATTTGTTCACCCAGCATGTTATCTATCTTAAAGAGAACACCTTTAGTGAACTATGGACCCCGGTCCATTCCTTTATCATTGATACATCATCTACTGTTACCGTTTACTTTCTACAAGAAACTATTATCTTTCACACTATACGTTTGATCCTTTTTCAGCAAACCGGTGAGATTGACAACCTCACTATGCGTTGGGGCAAAGTCTTGAGTTTGTGTTGTGCATGTTTTAAGTTGTTAGCAACACCTTGGAGTTGTTTCCTTCCTCCTACTGGTTCGATAACCTTGGTTTCATAACTAAGGAAAAACTTACTGTTGTGCTCTTCACACCTTCCTCTTGGGGTATCCCAACGAAGATCTACAGTGATCTGAGCCGTATCAATGAGCCCACATTTTTGCAAACTGAACAAATCCACATCCAGAGTAGTCCCCATGAGACCTCCAACAACCCACAACCCCCCAAAAAGAGCGCAAAGTATGTGGTACCCCTTCGACATGTAGCCAAATCTGTTTCACATCTGTGCGACACTTCTTGTATCCTATATGCAGAAAATGTAAGTTGAGAGGTACTCGGGGCTACTGGCATCTGAATCCCATCAACTCTATCCAGGTTCTTAAAGGACGGGATGCTTACTAAACGGACATTCTCCCCATAAGGCAAAGCCTGTACTTCCACTGATCACGAACAGAACAATTAAACTTAGACAATAGATTACATTTGAGGACGGTCTGGCGTTCGCATGCTAGACAAGCGTGGTGTTGATGATCGTGATGCGTCTGTTAGATCTTGGCAAACTTGTGATCGATGATAGTGTGATTAGTTCATGAGGACGAGAAACTCCCGTCAAGCATGCCCGCGAAAGTATGTGTTGATCTGAAGCGGTACCTAGGAGCCACCAGGAGAGGTGATTGGAGGAACTAGCTAAATCCATCCAGGGTTTTATCCCCTCGTCGGTGACGTGGCCGGTACGCACCACCTTCGGCCGTCCTAAGGCCTTAGAGGTGTGGCGGACCATGGCCTCTCGTCGGTGGCCGGTACGCACCGCCTTTTTAATTTTTTTGGGGATGTTGAGGTGATGGCTATGTCCCGACGCTAGAATAAGGTCTTTCCCGCTCTATCCTCACTTCGGTGGTGTATCTAGCGCTGATGAAGAGCACTTGGAGTCATTTGTCCAGCGGATCTTCTGGGATCCGGTCTATTTTCGTGTTCGTTGGTGTGATTTAAGGTCAGTCTTTTTCGAATCTACGGTTGTCATCTTTTGTGATGGTTGCTGCTCTGGTGTGCTAGTCTTTTATGGCCTTAGCACCGGTGATGGAGGGACAAAGACAGGACGCGCCATCGGCTCACGCTAGTGATTGTAGTCGTTGCTATGTGATCTAATGATCTATTTGTTTTTTTATTACTTTTGGTCTCTTTATAATCTAACGATCTATTTGTATTTTTTATTACTTTTGGTCTCTTTATACTACCGTTGATTATTTAGTGTACGGGTGCCTTCTAAAAAGCGGAACTGCTGCGCGTCCTTGTGGACATTTCTAGTCAGCCTGTGGTATGTTGTTCGCATTTCATCGTCTACTCTGCCTGTATGTACGGGTGCTTAGATTAATTCGGCAGGAGACCACCGTGACAGAATCATCGAACACGTTTGTGTACTGGTCACTTTCACTCCATCAGGCTAATAAGACCATGTCAATTGTTGGTTTGCTCGGGTGCCGCGTCATCATGCTTCCGTCTGAAGTCTGAACATGATGACCAGTCGTACACTAGTACTCCGTATCAGTACATGACATGGAGTCCAATATATCCAGCTGAAGTTTAAAGTCTGAAGCCAGCTATTTTGAGCTATACTAGTAGTATTCTTCGGCATCAGATCATGCAGCCATGCCTACCGTTTCATAAACAATTTCAAGAGTATATACCGTAGATTAAAAGCACAGCAAACATTTGCACAATTGTGTACAGAAATTTGTTTGAACTTGAGTCTGGTGTAGATGATCGGTAGGGCTGTTGCGTAGTACATTTTTTTTCAATCCATTTTCCATGTTCTTGGTACAGATAAGTGAACTCTCCTCATCACGCATTACTACACGGAGACTTTCTCCTCTCGTCGTCGGTCGCCTGATTAGAATACCCCGCCGAGCACCGAGGCGACCCACACCCAGACATTACTGTTCCCACCGTTTCTAATTTGTCTACAACCTTCCGCCTGTTTTTCTCTTCTCTTCTCTGCTTTCGCCATCCACCATTCTTCTTTTCGTCGTCTCCCCCCTTTCCCGCTGGGACGCGTTCCCCGAACGCGGAAACTGCTCCTCTACTCTTCCTCGCCATCGCCTGGTAGGAAGCCCAGGCGGAGGGTCTAAGCTCCGGGAAATGGAGGCGTTCCGTGGTAATACTACTTCTCGCGCCTCCTTTATTCCTCCGCTGCTCCTCCTCCTCCTCTTCGTCGCACTGTCGGCGCTCGCCCCCGGCCGGGCGGCCGCCACCGGCGTCTTCGAGGTGCGCCGAAAGTTCCTGCGCCATGAGGGCAGAGGCCCCGGCGGGGACGAACACCTGGCGGCCCTCCGGGAGCACGACGGTCGCCGCCACGGCCGACGCCTCCTCGGCTCCGTCGACCTGCCCCTCGGCGGCAACGGGCTCCCCACCGAGACAGGGTAACCAATTCCTCGATCCGTTCCTTGTACAGTACTCCATATGGCAATCGCTCTTCGGCGCGTCTTTATTGCTTGTTTCGGTGGCAGTCTATACTTCACGGAGATTGGGATCGGCACGCCGGCGAGGACCTACTACGTGCAGGTGGACACCGGAAGCGACATACTCTGGGTCAACTGCATCTCCTGCGAGACCTGCCCCCGCAAGAGCGGCCTCGGGGTACTCCTACCTCACCTGCCTTGTTTCGGTTGCTTGCCTTTGATTTGATTTTGGGCGGCTTGAAGTTGAATGACGGACGACGGTGGAGGCTTGCAGATTGAGCTCACGCTCTACGACCCGTCGGGATCGGGGAGCGGCAGCGCGGTGACGTGCGGCCAGGACTTCTGCGTGGCTACTAACAACGGCGTGACCCCCACCTGTCCCTCCACCGCCTCGCCGTGTCAGTACAGCATCACATACGGGGACGGGAGCTCCACCACTGGATTCTTCGTCACAGACGTCTTACACTACAACCAGGTGTCTGGCGACGCCAAAGCTGTCGTGGCCAATACAAGCATCACCTTTGGGTTGGGTCGCTCTCTAGAAACCACCTGCTTTTATTCTTTTCCCAATTCCAGGCTTCCAACAGCTCATGATTCTGCCTCTGTTTGTGTTTGTAGGTGCGGTGCTAAGATCGGTGGGGGGTTGGGGTCCTCGGACCAGGCCCTGGACGGGATCTTTGGATTTGGCCAGTCTAATTCATCCGTGCTGTCACAGCTCGCGTCTGCAGGAAAAGTCAGCAAGATCTTCTCACATTGCTTGGACACCGTAAATGGTGGAGGGATTTTCGCTATTGGCAATGTCGTGCAGCCCAAAGTGAAGACGACGCCATTGGTGCCTGGCATGTATGTCATCTTACTGGTCCATGTTTACTTCTTTGGGACCTATCTTCAGCTGAGCTATCCTGTTCAATTTCATTCATTCAGCTTTCTATAGTCTAGCATACCCGTTATACTCCAACTGGTCCATGTTTACTTCTTTGGGACCTATCTTCAGCTGTCTCATGTAGATCTATCCTGTTTAATTTCATTCATTCAGCTTTGTATAGTCAGCATACGGTTATACTCCTTGCTATGGGGCAGAATTGGTACACCATGTGTGGTGTCTGTCTTTACATCAAAAGAAGCTGATTCCAGCGATTTCTCTCTGCAGTATGTGCCAAAAGTAATTATCCAACATTGCTTTCCTAATTAGGAAAAGCCGGTCAAGATTAGGTACAAGCTGATGAAGGCTTTAAGAGCTAGCTGATGGTACGTAGTAGTGACTTGTTCAACTCAGCATTGAGAGCTTTCAAGCAGTGCTCCCCTTTAACTCCTGATTGTTAGACCGTTGATCAACCAGCCTTTCCGAGAAACGAACCAGCTCCTGACTGTAGGATGATAAATAAATAAATAAATAGAGTCCCAGTGTAGAACCTTAGAGATCTGGTTTCTAATAACACACTACATCAGATACTTGGTGGAGTCTCCATGTCAGACACTGATCTATGTTCATGTGTCTACAATTTAAATTAAAAGGGTAGTGATAATTGTGTCCTACTACTAGCTGTAAGTAGGATGGTGTCTCCCTGGCCTATGCACCTATTGATGAGTGCAACCATCTTTATTGCGGATTTTTAATCCTTCAAAAATATAAAGAAATGGTCCGATCAAAGATCTAGAACAACCGCAATAGCTATTTAATTATATCTAGCACAGAAACAACCGCAATAGCTATTTAAAATATATGTATCACAATTCAGCCGCAGACATAATTTAGTAGGAAGAATCCAGGCATCGCTATCCTTACGCATGATTTAGGAGACTAGTAGTCAATGGCAATTGTGACGCTTACTAGTTTTAAAAAACATGCATTCATTGCTATAATGCACATGTAAAGCATATATTTTTGCTATTGAAGTCATCACAATCTTTTATTTGTGACACCTTATGAAAACTTACTTTGTAGGCCGCACTACAATGTTAACTTGGAATCAATTGATGTTGGTGGTAAGACGCTACAGCTCCCGACAAATATTTTTGATATAGGTGAAAGTAAAGGTACTATCATTGACAGTGGTACAACACTGGCGTATCTACCAGAGGTAGTTTATAAGGCTATTCTGTCTGAGGTACGCAAGCTTCTCTGTTAACCAATTCTTGCAGCGGAAGGCAGGGTGTGCTAATTGTTATATCGTCTTGATTGTTTGTAGGTATTTGCTCAGTATGTAGATATTTCCTTAAAAAATGTTCAAGATTTTCTTTGTTTCAAGTATTCTGGAAGGTATGCCCGCTCCACAATAATGGCCGCTTATACACTCACTCGCATGAAG
Source organism: Avena atlantica (assembly GCA_910589765.1). Classification (NCBI taxonomy): domain Eukaryota; kingdom Viridiplantae; phylum Streptophyta; class Magnoliopsida; order Poales; family Poaceae; genus Avena; species Avena atlantica. The sequence goes on from OU342734.1 coordinate 76,777,537, forward strand.
TTCACATTAGAGGGTAGATATTGATACTAGCCTTCAATTCGACACAAAGAAATATATGTCCTCATTTGGTCTCTTTTTCTACTAAACAGGAGTAGACTAGGCCGAATGGGATATCACAAGTAAAAATAAGATTATTTCGGTTTTTGTTATCAAATGTTTCTAACTCTTTCTCCCAAATCTCTTGCAGTGTAGATGATGGATTCCCTATAGTCACCTTTCACTTTGAAGGAGACCTTGCACTGAATGTTCATCCACATGATTATCTTTTTCAAAATGGGGTAATAAACCATTTCTCTTGTCCTGTTTCTTAGAAACATATAACTAGCACCATTGCAATGAAAGTCACGTGGCAACAATTGAGTTGTCCTCCTTCTAGGCAACATATAACTAGAAATGATAGGTTTGAGATTCTAGAAAATCATTATAGTTTTTTCTTCAAATACTGAAACAAAACAAAAGTTACTCCACATTTGAGAACTGGATGAGTACATTCTGCATGTTTGTGATGGGCTTGCTTACACATTTTCCTTGTGCAACTTCAACAGTTTATCACTTATTAGAGTTTTGAAGAGAATTCAAAATTATTAACTCAAGAGTCAACATCTTCATGTAGTGGAACAAATTTATTAGTTTTATTAGGATACATCACTTACGAAAATTGAATGTTAGAAGTTCATTGAGTCATTGTTTTAGCATCTATATTTCAGTCCCTCTATTAGGTGCACGATACAGAATCTGGGATGACCTGAACCCCAAGTGATTTCCAGAAGTCCCCTTTTGATTTCTATTTTTAATCGATCTTAACTTGATGTCTTAAAAGACTGTGATGCCTCTTCTGGCAGCGGCAAAATTTGGGAGTTTAGTTTTTATCTGAATTCTGGGCAGAATGTTGTGGAACTTATTAACCCTTATTTCTATATATGGATATAAGTTGCTATTTCCTATTTTTTCCTCTAAGATAGGTTACCATTATACCGGTGCTAAGTTTACAATGCCTAGTTAATTTACCGTCATAGTACATATTTCATACTTGAATATACTTCTCTATTATGCAGAACGATTTGTACTGTATGGGATTCCAGAGCGGTGGATTACAAACCAAGGATGGGAAAGATATGGTGCTTTTGGGAGGTAAGCGTTGCTTCCAACTATTATCGTATGAGTTTTGTCCAGTTGCTGCGCCTGATGTTTGCCCACTTACTTTCAGATGTAGCATTTTCAAATAAACTGGTTCTTTACGACTTAGAAAATCAAGTTATTGGATGGACCGATTACAACTGTAAGTTTCTTGTGCATTTTCCTTGAAAATACTCACTTTATATACTTGATCAGAGACCATCTCGCGCTACGGGAGTGTTTATGGAGAGAATATTTCTCTCCAACATATGGGAACAATAGTTCATGTCGAACCTGCTCCTTTTGGTTTCAGGCTCCTCTAGCATTAAAATCAAGGATGACAAGACTGGATCAGTATACACTGTGAATGCACATGATATCTCCTATGGGTGGAGATTTCAGTGGCACAAGTCCTTGTTTTCGTTGTTACTAATGACTGTGTGTAGCTATCTAATGTTTTAGCACGACTTTGGATTGGAACTCTATTTGCTTGTAACAATATTTTTTGTTGTTACGGAGAAAAGAAAGGATAGTGGCTAGATCGTATACACCTATTTGGGAGGACGAGGGGAAAGGAAATACACCGACCACCATCTAAGGCTTGGTCAACTGATTGTCACGGGAATATCATCTAAGTGATCTGCCTAGTTTTTTTTGCTGCTAGCATCTGACCATCTGTAATGCCTTCGATGTTCTGGTAGTTGGAGAATGCTTCCTTTTCATCAGAAATAACATTCCTTTGATTGCTTTCTATGTACGAGAGAGAAAGAGAGGGGAGGGGGGGGGGGGGGGGGGGGTCCTTTTCATCAGAAATAACATTCCTTTGATTGATTTCTATGTACGCGTAACCAGCCCCCAAGATAGGGGTATGGGGGTCTGAAGCTTAGATTGTCTTTCTTAGAAACCCCCATGACTGGGGGCAGAGGGTGACCAACGAACGGACTGCAGCAAAAGAAAGTCATAGTTGGTCTCTATCTAATGGCTAGATCGCTTGTTTGTTTGTTTCGAGGGAATAAGACAGGGAATGGGAGTTTAAGCAGCGAAGAGTTTTATTCCATCGATTGTTTGGAGGGAATGGAAATTAACAAGGTAAGAGGAAAGAGAATTCATGTGTTAAACTCCCACTAATCTCTTAGCTGAGGTACCCTGGTAATTGAGACGAGGGATGGGGAAGAGGTGTTGAACTCCCATTTGTTGAGAATATAAATATATCGTCTATTGTCTTTTCATTAGTTTAGACTTTTAAAATAATTGGTTAAGACAATAATTTAATATATGATATTAGAGCCAGAGATCGAGTTTGAATCCTGGCTAACCTAGTAGTATTAAATATATATATATATATATATATATATATATATATATATAGAAACCCTATTCGACACCCAGGGTGCAGAATAGTTATTTTGCACCCCGTATAACTTTATGTTGTCACGTTTAGAAATTTATGTTTTGTATACAAATAATTATGTTCATATTCATCCACAACGCAAAAAAATTGACATAAAAAAATAGTTTATGAGTAATTATAGTGTAAAAAACACTAAAAATACGTATTTTACGTCGTACTTTTATATGGCATGTAAACAAAAAAAATTATGACATGTCTATATTTTCTTATGTTCTTCTCAACTCTCGGGGTAAGACAAAATTTACGCGACGTAAAAATAATATACGGTTTTAAAGATAGAGGGTGGGTGTAGAATTATTCTACACCCTGGGTGTCAAATAGCGCGACTCTATATATATATATATATATGTCACCATTGAAACCCACGTCATAGGCCTGTGAAAAAGAAAAAAACTAGTTTGGACTTTTGAAATAATTAACTAAGATAACAATTCAATACCATTCCCTCACGAAATGCACAATCTGACAATTACTCGCCCCTAGGTGGCCAGCACTTTGACCCGGAGATACGACCTGATAGGTCCCACCAAGAGTAAGCAGGAGCGACTGGTATAGAGAGGAGAACAGGTTAGGGAGCGTAAGACAAATACTATAACAGAGAGAGGCCAGCCCTTGGTCGTTATGTTTTCTAGTTCCAGTTCCGTTCTTGTCTTGGAAGTAGTGAAGGTAATCCTTTCTATCCATATTAATTGACTTTGATTTGTTAAAATTTAGATGAATCTATATTCTAAGTAATATCAAGATTTATTTAGATCTAGACAAATTTGAGTCAATTAATATGGGCAGGAGGGAGTAGTTGTTTCTGTTCGGATATGGCGTTTTGGCTCTCAGATCTAGATGAATTTGTTATGAAAAATATATTTAATATGAATTTTAAAATTTTGAAAAAATCCAAAACAAAATCTTGGGTGTACATTTGGACATGCTATGTTGTTACACAAAGTTTTTACGGTGAAATGACATTTTTTGTGGTCTATGTAAAAAAGACAAAAATATGTCGTGTGAAAAGCTATTTTAGAAGATAAAAAATTGTCTTTTTTATACAAGCCACATAAAATATCTTTTCTTTATGAAATTTCGTGTACGAACATAGAATATGGACATATACACCTAGGTATTTTTCTGAATTTTTAAACATTTTGAATTACAGCATTTTGGCGGTGGGTGCATCTACACCTACGAGCCAAAGTGAATTTTCCTTTCTATTCTCCTTTCACAAGTAGAAAAATCTAGTTCCTTGTTCTGATTTTCCAGTACCTGTTCTGTCTCTCGAGGGAGCCCCAAGATTGGGGTGTGGAGTTGATGGTTTGATCTTTTGATAAGCCTCGTGATTAGGGTTGATCAAGTTTGGGAAGGGGGAGAGGGGAGGCCGATAGGATGATCCTCGTGAGGGAAACCTTTTAAATTAGGAGTACAAGTGAGATAAGGGCATCTTTAAAGTTAGAATAGTAAAAATCGTAAGGGACGCATATAATCGATCTCCAAAACAGTTAGAGAAGTAAATATTTAGGAGTCAGAGGAGTAAACTTGGCCGCGGAGGAGTAAATTTAGGAGTCGATCATCACTTTAGAGAAAAACTCCTGCCTCCCCTCTGTCGATTCCTGCGCTCCGCCGTTCTTGCCCGCACACCTCCCTGCCGACATCGATGTCGTCGCCTCCGCCCGAAATCGATGCACAGCTCTCGGCCGCACCTTCGACGGCCATCCCCGGTGTCTTTGACACCCTGCCGCCGCAATCGAACATCTCCGCCGTGATCGCCAGGAGGAAGAGGTTGGGGCCAACAATGTGGTCCGACCGGTCGTGAAGCCCCCCGGCAAGGCAGGAGGCAAGCGCATGGAGGCGGCGCCTCGTCCTCCGCTAGCTCCGGTGGCCTACCGGCAATAGATCAAGCCAAGTCCCGTGAAAGTGGCTCTCGCCAAGGCGGTGGCCAACAAGAAGAGGAAGAAGGAGAAGGCAGCGCTTCCGAAGGCTACACCAACCCCTCTGTCTTGCAAGGCCTCGCGGAAAAACCCTCCTTGAGGCCGAGAGGAGAGAGGAGAAGGTGTCAAGGTGGGCCGAGCTCAAGGCCATGGAGGAGGAGAAGTGGAAGAAGAAGATGGCCACCAAAGAGAGGAAAGCCATTGTGGAGGAGAGGAGGATTGCACTTGAGGAGGAGAGGATAGCAAAAGAGAAAGAGATAGATGAGCGTGGTATCATGTTCATGGACCCAAGCAGCATGGATGCCATGGCAAGGAAATATTGGGAGCTCACTCGCGCGAAGATCCTTCAAAGATCTTTTAGTGGTGATGGAGTTGGCCAAGGAGGAGGAGGTGGTGATGGTGATCATGGTGGTGGTCTTCGAGGAGGTGGAGATGAGTTCGTTGGAGGTGGATATGAGTTCTTCGGAGGTGGAGATGAGTTCTTCGGAAATGGTGTTTGATCTTTTCGGAGATTGTCCACAACCTATGAGGTGATATGTTGATGATTTTTTTTGGATCAAACAAGGTCAATATGCTTATTTTTAGGTGACCTTAATCGATGTGATGATGGAGTCTACTTTTGGATGAACTCTATGCATGTTTTATTTCGAATTGTCCATATGTTTGAATTGCTTGTATGAACTATATTTAAGATGCATGAATGCATATGTGGAGTGCTAAAAAGAAATGGTACAAAAAAATTTACTCCTCTAAATATAGGGGTTCAGTTAGGAACGGCCTATCTTTAGATAAGTATTTTTACTCCTCTAAAATTTACTCATCCGTTTACTCCTCTAAAGTTTAGGGGATCGGTTAAAGATTCCCTAAAAGATCTAGTTTCAATTAACTTAGCGAGGTTGGAATCGTTGTTGAAGGAAGCGCTGAGGATTTTTTTACCGCTTGATTTTAGCCACATTTGCCTATAAAAGTAAGGTCCGTGAGACCCCTCCTTCAACTGCATGTGAAAACAGGTCTTCGATAGATATTATTCCCGAGGGATGCTTGTTGATTTAGAGCATTCTAGTTTAGTGAAAATATCCTTTTCTCTTTTTCGGATGTGTGACTTTTCGGTTTGCCAGATTTGGGATTGCTAGCTCTAAATATTTCGGTTGGTCGAAGGAAGACAGTAGAATCGATAAACTTATTACTAAGTGACTTCATATGTATGGAGAAATTCAATATATATTTATAAAGAATATTTTGATGCCCGCGTGATTTTTCTCACGAAATATGGGCCCCGTCTGTTAATCTCTCCTACTTGGAATAGCTAGAGAAAGAAAAGAAATGAAATGGGTATGTTTGTTAATCAGTGGGGAGCGAAGGGGGATAGTGGTATTACATATGATCAAAAATTAGTTATCGCAGATTTATGAATCAATAGATCTAACAACATTTTATCTTGGTGGAATCGAGGCTCCAATACTCAAAATTAGTATGATGAGCATTTGTTTTATTGGCACGGTTTTCTGCATCCTTTCGAGATTTTTTCTTGGTGGAATTCAAACTCCAATATCCACATAGTGTTGCCTAATTAGTGTGTGATATTTTATCTCCACAACCATTAATATTCTAAACGGTCAAGTCAGGTTTGTAATATAACTTCTTCAACATTCTTTCAAAATCATGCCATTTCTTCCTAACTGAGCTTATCAACCAATCTTTACACAGTGAATCAATATCGAAATATTTCTGCATTTTGAGAAACAAGTGTCAAGATAATAACACTGATGTAAAATAGCAAGAAGTGTTAACATGGAAAAGTTTTAGTTATGTCCACTACATCCCACAACTTCTGCTTCTGATAAGTATTCCTCTAGTCTGTAAACCAGAAGGGTGTGTCACCTTTTTTTTTGCCAGGTAGGAAATATAGTAGCAAAGTTGGTCGTAGTCCACAAAGCTAGCCTAATTTGTTGAATTTGACCACAAATTTTGAAACATTATGTCAAAGTACCTAAGGATAATGCTATACTCTGTTTGTTCTTGATTCTAGATTGCATGATGATGCATATAAAATGCATCCATGAACTTTATAGTTTATTGTGCCAAAATCCAATTATCTTGCAACTTTATTATATTTATTGATACTAACCTACTAATAGTTGTAAAAAATGCACAAGTTCTTGTTTCATACTTTGTTGTGTAGGAAAAAAGCGAATATGAAAAGAAACCGGCCATTACGGTGAAATTCGAAGTTTTCTAAAATCTATCCCTGTAGAACAGTTTTCGAAGATTGCCACGACATACCCTGAAGATGGCGTCAAATGAAAAAACTCAGAACATGAAAGTTGTGGGTAAATTCACGCTGATGATCCTAGATATTAAATATTCCTTAATAGGAGTTCGTACGCGACTTTTAGTCACGGATTACTGAAGGATACAGAAGCAGTTTCGGGATTCCAAGATTTTTGACATAATTGACTCCAACTCTTCCCATGCTTGATGGATTCGGCCAAGTCATAACCCAACGAGCTCCCAAAGGACAGAGGGGGCCTAGGAAGGTTCTAGAGGTGCCCAAGAGCCCTTAGATCAAAGGGGCATCCATCCCATGACCTAGCTTGCATCTTCACCTCTATATATTGAGGGGAAACCCTATTTCTGAATGCATCCACCCATAGCCACAAAAATCCTCCTCCTTGGCAGCCGATCAGCACCATGTCCAAGGAATAAAAATGGGCAAGGGGCCACCACCCCCTAGGGCCGCTGACGCCCTGGCTATTGGAGATATGCCCTAGAGGCAATAATAAATATAGTTATTATTATATCTTTGTGTTTATGATAAATGTTTACATTCATGCTATAATAGTATTAACAAGGAAACATTAATACTTGTGTGATTTCTAGACTAAAATAAGAGTCCCTAGTAAAAGCCTCTTTATAATACTAGCTTGTTGGTTAATAGATGATTACGATTTCCATATCATGAACATTGAGATGTTATTAACAACAAGATCATATCGTTAGGAGAATGATATGGTGGACATACTCCTATAGATAAGCGTAGCATAAAGATCAAGTCATTTTAATAGTTCAATTGCTATATGCTTTCTGATACATAGTTATCTAATTCCTTCGACCATGAGATCATGCATATCACCTTTACCAGATGGATGCTTTGATGACATCAAACACCACACCGTAACTGGGTGGCTATAAAGGTGGCATTGAGTGTTCGGAAAGTATTGGTTGAAACACATGGATCAAGAGTGGGATTTGTCCATCCATATGACGGATAGATATACTCTGGGCCATCTCGGTGAAATGTCATCCAATTAGCTTGCAAGCATGTGACTGGCTCACAAGGGATCACATATCACGGGAACGAGAAAAGAGTACTTATCAGTAACGAGGTTGAACTAGGTATGCAGAGATACCGACGATCATAACCTCGGATAAGTAAACTATCGTGAGACAAAGGGAAATTGATATCGTATGTAAGTGGTTCATTCGATCGCAAAGTAATCGTAGAAATATGTGGGAGCCATATGAATTTCCAGATTCCTCTATTGGTTATTGATCGGAGAAGTGTCTCGATCATGTCCGCATAATTCACGAACCGTAGGGAGACACACTTAAGGATTCGACGTTGTTTGAGTAGTTATGGAATGATGAGAAAGAGTTCGAATGTTTTTTGGAGTCTCAAATGGGATTCGGGATATCACGAGGAGATCCGGAATGGTCCGGAGAATAAGATTCATATAAGGAAAGTCCCGTTTCGGAGTTGGAGAATGATTCCGGTGTTTTCATCAGGAATGTTCTAGAAGGTTCCGGAATGTCCGGCACTCCGGAGGGGAAGGGTACATGAATGTGTTATATCAAGTTGGTATGATTGCATCATGTACTAAGTGTCATCGCTGAACAAAATAGAGGGTTTATTCAAATCCTAGTTTGAAAAGTCAAACGGCTAGTTTGAAAGTCAAACGGCTATTTTTGGGAAGTGGAAAAGGAGGAGGAAACCGAGTTGGGGAGGAGTCCCTCCTCCCCACCGCCGGCGCACCACCAAGCCGAGTTGGGGAGGGACTCCCCTGAAGGGAATATGCCCTGAGAGGCAATAATAAAGTGTTTATTATGTGTATTCCAAGTATATGATAGATGTTTATTTTGCATGCTATAATTGTATTAATACGGAAACGTTAATACATGTGTGTTTAATAAACAAACAGAAAGTTCCTAGTTATGCCTCTCTCATAAACTAGCTCGTTGATTAACAAGATGATCAAGGTTTCCTGATCATGGACATTGGATGTTGTTAATAACGGGATCACAACATTAGTGTAATGGTGTGATGAACATTCATCCGAAGTATAGCATTACGATCAAAGTCATTGAGTTTATATTGCTATAACAACTTACGAAGTGATCCTAATCCTTAGACCATGAGATCATGTCAATCACTAACACCGGAAGAGTTTCTTGATAACATCAAACGTCACACCGTAACAGGGTGATTATAAAGATGGATTCAGAACTAATAAAGTGTTATGTTGAGGCTCATGGATCGAGAGTGGAATTTGTTCATCCCGATGACGGATAGATATACTCTGGGCCCTCTCGGTGATATCACATTGATTAGCTCGCAAGCAAGTGATTTGATCACTAGAATGTTATATCACAGGAACGAGAAAAGAGTGCATGTCGGTAACGAGATCAAACTAGGTATGGAGATACCGATGATCGAATCTCGGACATGTAATATATCGTGAAACAAAGGGGTTAAGATACTAGCGTAAAAGGTTCCGACGATCACAAGAAAGTCATCGTTGAATGTGTGGGAGTCAGTATGGGTCTCCAGATCCCGCTTCTGATTATTGATCCGAGAGGGGTCTCGATCATGTCCGCATTATTCACGAACCGTAGGGTGACACACTTAAGAGACACCGACATCCAATTGGAGCAAATGTTTCATGCCGAAAGAATGAACAAGCGCAGGAATTTATTTCACTAGATACCGAAACAGGTTTTCGGGTGAAATTGCATAAAGTGGTTATGCATGTGAAATAGAATTCTAGCAAGGAGTTATTTGTGAATGTTTGTAATTAAATTAATTGAAAAAATTCTGAATAAAATAAAAGAGTTTTATTTAATGAGAGTTTGCATTAAATTTGGTGGAAATTTAATGGGAATTTGAGTGGACTTTTGAGTGGAGGGAATTTAAAGGAGATTTGTGAGTGGAGTGTCCACCCACATGAAGAGGGGAGGGCAAGGGGGCAGCCCCCATGCGCCGGCCACCCCCTTGGGGTTCCCCTCCCTCCTCCTATAAAAGGAGCCCCCCTCCTCACTTGTCTCTCACACCTCCTCGTGAAGGATCTCTCTCCCCCTCTAGAATTTATCCCCCATGGTCTCGGACTAGCGAGATACATGTTCCCGGTGGCTATTCGGCAAGAAAGAGTTGTGCTTCCGCTGCATCGCTGGAGCGAGGAGGCGGAGGTTGCTCGGTACCTCGAACGTGTGTGCGAGCACGGATGCGCTGCTGATTTGCGGCGCTAGGACTTCCTCTCGATCTTGAGATCGGCAAGAGATCGTCTACATCAACCACGAGTTGAACTCGTTAAGCTTTGTCGGTCTTCAAGGGTATGTTCTCTACGGATATACTTCCGCCCGTTGTTTGTATCTAGTAGATAGATCTTGGTATATAGTTCACATCGTAGGAATTTTTTTGTTTTCTATGCTGCGAACCCTACAGTGGTATCAGAGCCAGATCTATGCGTAGATACTTTACACGGGTAGTACACATATGAGTATGTGGGCGATGATGATCATGTTGTTGCTCCTTTGTTGTAATTTTGGATATTGGTGGCATAGTGGGATGAAGCGGCCCGGACAAACTTTACATGTCCTCGCACATGAGACCTGTTCCACGCTTGACATGCAACTAGTTTGCATAAGTGGCTAGCGGGTGTCTGTCTCTCCTACTATAGTCAATATCTATTTTGCAAGCGAGTTGTCAACAATTTGATTATCCTCGTTGTGGTTCATGTTCATAGGTAAGAACGGTTCTATCTCGAAAGCCCTAAGCCACGTAAAACTTGCAATGGATAAATTAGAGGCGTCTAGTTTAGATTGTTGCTGGGCTAGTGTTATGATATGGTAGTGTTGTAAGTAGAAGTATGAGATGATACTCTTACAACACACATAACGTGTAAAATCCATAGACCTTGGATTTACACATATAGGTATGATAGTGATCATACCACGATGCACATGATAGAGATCATCTGCGGGAACCATATAATTTCACTAATAAACATATGATGTTTGATAGCATCTTATATTGCTTGTTTAGAGCTTTGTTAGCATAATAAGATGATCCCTCATTTAAATATCAAGATAAGAATGTGTTCTTCCTTTAGTATGCACCGATTATGTTTTCGTCGCTCCAAGACATCACGTGATGATCGGGTGTTCTTGGATCCACGACCATATTTCGGGTGTAAAACAGTTACACACGCGAATACTAAGGTTCTAACTTGGCGAGCCTAGCATGTACAAACATGGCCTCGGAACACGGACCGAAAGTTTAAGCATGAGTCATATAGTTGATATGATGCCCATTTGATGCTCGCCTTTGAAGCTATACCGACTCACATGATGATCGGACTTGGTGTAGTGGATTTGGTTCATGTAATCACCAAAAAGGCACGAGGGATGTCGTTTTTGAGTGGGAGTTCATTCGATTAGTTGAACTCAATCTATCATACACTTAGTCTAAACTTTACAAATTCTGTTGTAGATGGCACCACCTGCTTTTAATTTCAATGTGTTCATGGAGAAAGAGAAACTAGCAACGAACGGTAGCAACTTTACCGAATGGGCCATGAATTTGAGGATTCTCCTCTCTGCTGCACAAAAGCAATATGTGCTAGAAGCGCCATTAGGCCCCCCACCTTTAGATGATGCCCCTGACGAGGAGAAGAATGTCTATCAGACTCGTCAGGAGGACCACAACTTAGTTCATTGTGGCATATTGTATGGGCTAGAGCCGGAACTTCGAAAGCGTTTCGAAAACGGCAATGCATTTGATACAATGGGTGAGTTGAAAATGATTTTCGACACACATGCTGCTGTAGAGAGCTACAACGCTTCAGAAAAGTTCTTTAGCTGCATGATGGAAGAGCACAACTCCGTTAGTGAGCATGTACTCAAGATGTCGGGTTACGCCGATAAGCTTGTGTCCTTGGGAATATCGATTTCCATTGACTTAGGCATCCATCGTGTTCTACAGTCTCTGCCACCTAGCTATAAGAGCTTCGTGATGAACTATAATATGCAAGGCATGAAGAAGTCTCTCCCCGAGCTTCTGTCAATGCTTAAAACTGCAGAAGTGGAGATCAAAAAGGAACATCAAGTGTTGATGATCAATAGGAACACTGGTTTCAAGAAAGACAAGAAGGGAAAACAGAAGGGAAGTAAGGGCGGCAAGCCGGTTGCCGCGCCTGAAAAGAAACCCCGATTTGGACCTAAGTCTGATTCCGAGTGCTACTATTGTAAGGGGACTGGCCACTGGAAGCGCAACTGCCCCAATTATCTGGCAGACAAGAAGGCCGGCAAGGCAAACAAAGGTATATATGATATACATGTTATTGATGTGTACTTGACTAGTGCTCGCAGTAGCACCTGGGTATTTGATACCGGTTCAGTTGCTAATATTTGTAGCTCAAATCAGGGGCTGCGGAACATGCGACTGCTAGCAAGGGGTGAGGTCAAGATGCGTGTCGGCAATGGATCAAGCGTTGATGTGATCGCCGTCGGAACGCTGCCTCTCCACTTACCGTCGGGATTAGTTATAAACTTGAATAAATGTTATCTGGTGCCTGCACTGAGCATGAACATTGTATCTGGATCGTGTTTGATGCGAAGTGGTTATTCATTTAAATCCGAGAACAATCGTTGTTCCATTTATATGAATGAAATCTTTTATGGTCATGCACCGATAATGAATGGTTTATTTCTATTAGATCTCGATGATAATGTTACACATATTCATAATGTTGATGCTAAAAGGATTAAACTTAATGATGATATATCCGCATATATGTGGCACTGCCCTCTAGGTCATATTGGCGTTAAACACATGAAGAAGCTCCATTCGGATGGACTTTTGGAATCACTTGATTATGAATCATTTGATACATGTGAGCCATGCCTCATGGGCAAGATGACTAGAACGCCGTTTTTCGGTTCAATGGAACGGGCGACAGATTTATTGGAAATCATACATTCTGATGTATGTGGTCCAATGAGTGTGTCGGCGCGAGGTGGATATCGTTATTTTGTTACTTTCACGGATGATTTGAGTAGATACGGTTATATATACTTGATGAAACACAAGTCTGAAACCTTTGAAAAGTTCAAGGAATTTCAGAATGAAGTGGAAAATCATCGTAATAGAAAGATCAAATTTCTACGGTCCGACCGTGGAGGTGAGTATCTAAGTTACGAGTTTAGCGCTCACATGAAAGAGTGTGGAATTGTTTCACAATTCACACCTGCCGGAACACCCCAGCGAAATGGTGTGTTGGAACGTCGTAATCGTACTTTATTAGATATGGTTCGATCTATGATGTCTATGACGGACTTGCCGTTGTCATTTTGGGGTTATGCACTAGAAACTGTTGCATTCACTTTAAATCGGGCACCATCTAAATCCGTTGAAAATACACCGTATGAATTGTGGTTTGGAAACAAACCTAAGCTGTCATTTCTTAAAGTTTGGGGATGCGATGTTTATGTGAAGACACTTCAACCGGATAAACTCGAACCCAAAGCGGAAAAATGCGTCTTCATAGGATACCCTAAAGAAACTATTGGGTATTCCTTCTATCACAGATCCGAGGGCAAGGTTTTTGTTGCCAAGAATGGATCCTTTCTAGATAAAGAGTTTCTCGCGAAAGGTGTGAGTAGTCGGAAGGTAGAACTCGAAGAGGTTGTGGAACCTTCTCTTCAAAGTATGGCGAGTAGCGCAGCGCCGGAAGTTGTTCCGGAGTTGGCTCCACCTGTTGAAGAGGGAACTAATGATAATTATCATGAAACTCCGAAAGAGAGTACTACCGAACCTCGCAGGTCAAACAGGACGCGTGCAGCTCCCGAGCTGTACGGAAATCCTGTCATGAATTTCATGGTTGATGAAAATGATGACCCTGCGACGTATGAAGAAGCGATGATGAGCCCGGATTCCAACAAATGGTTAGAAGCCATGAAATCCGAGATGGAATCCATGTATGAAAATCAAGTTTGGAACTTGGTGGAATTACCTCGCGACCGAAAGGCCGTGGAGAACAAATGGATTTTCAAAAGGAAAACTGATGCTGATGGTAATGTGACCGTCTATAATGCTCGACTTGTCGCAAAGGGGTTTCGACAAATTCAAGGAGTTGACTACGATGAGACTTTCTCTCCCGTAGAGATGCTAAAGTCAGTTAGGATTATGTTAGCAATTGCTGCATATTTCGATTATGAGATATGGCAGATGGATGTCAAAACCGCGTTTCTCAATGGTAATATTGAAGAAGAGTTGTATATGATACAACCAAAGGGTTTTGTCGATCCTAAGGATGCTAACAAGGTGTGCAAGCTTCAGCGATCCATCTATGGATTGAAGCAAGCATCACGAAGTTGGAATCTCCGCTTTTGATGAGGTGATCTAAGAGTTTGGATTTGTCCAAACTTATGGAGAAGCTTGTATTTACAAGAAAGTGAGTGGGAGCAATGTGGCATTTCTGATATTATATGTGGATGACATATTATTGATCGGAAATGATATAGATCTTTTAAACAGTGTTAAAAGTTATCTAAACAGCAAATTTTCAATGAAGGACCTAGGTGAAGCGTCATACATATTAGGCATAAAGATCTATAGAGATAGATCTAGGCGCCTAATAGGGCTATCGCAAAGTACATACCTTGATAAGATTTTAAAGAAGTTTAAAATGGACGGAAGTAAGAAGGGGTTCTTACCTATGTTGCAAGGCAAGACATTGAGTAAGACTCAAAGTCCGGCTTCGGCGGAAGAAAGAGAGATAATGGACAAAGTCCCCTATGCTTCAGCCATAGGCTCTATAATGTACGCCATGCTATGTACAAGACCGGATGTGGCACATGCTATTAGTTTGACTAGTAGGTACCAATCGGATCCAGGTTCGGAACACTGGATAGCGGTCAAGAATATCCTTAAGTACTTACGAAGAACTAAGGATATGTTTCTTGTATACGGAGGTGAAGAAGAGCTCGTCGCTAAGTGTTATGTCGATGCTAGGTTTGACACCGATCCGGATGACTCTAAGTCTCAATCCGGATACGTATTTCTCATGAATGGCGGAGCGGTTAGTTGGAGGAGCTCCAAACAACCTGTGGTAGCGGGATCAACAACGGAGGCCGAATATGTTGCTGCTTCAGAAGCGGCTCAGGAAGCAGTTTGGATGAAGGAGTTCATATCCTAACTAGGAGTGGTGGCAAACGCGTTGGACCCAATGGTGATCTATTGTGACAACAATGGTGCCATTGCCAATGCCAAAGAGCCAAGGTCTCACAAGCATTCCAAACATATTAAGCGCCGGTTTCACTCCATCCGCGAGCGTGTCAAGGATGGAGATATAAAGATTTGTAAAGTACATACGGATCTCAATGTAGAAGATCCGTTGACTAAAACTCTCCCTAGAGCAAAACATGATCAACACCAGAACTCAATGGGTGTTAGATTTATCACTATGTAACTAGATTATTGTCTCTAGTGCAAGTGGGAGACTGAAGGGAATATGCCCTGAGAGGCAATAATAAAGTGTTTATTATGTGTATTCCAAGTACATGATAGATGTTTATTTTGCATGCTATAATTGTATTAATACGGAAACGTTAATACATGTGTGTTTAATAAACAAACAGAAAGTTCCTAGTTATGCCTCTCTCATAAACTAGCTCGTTGATTAACAAGATGATCAAGGTTTCCTGATCATGGACATTGGATGTTGTTAATAACGGGATCACAACATTAGTGTAATGGTGTGATGAACATTCATCCGAAGTATAGCATTACGATCAAAGTCATTGAGTTTATATTGCTATAACAACTTACGAAGTGATCCTAATCCTTAGACCATGAGATCATGTCAATCACTAACACCGGAAGAGTTTCTTGATAACATCAAACGTCACACCGTAACAGGGTGATTATAAAGATGGATTCAGAACTAATAAAATGTTATGTTGAGGCTCATGGATCGAGAGTGGAATTTGTTCATCCCGATGACGGATAGATATACTCTGGGCCCTCTCGGTGATATCACATTGATTAGCTTGCAAGCAAGTGATTTGATCACTAGAATGTTATATCACAGGAACGAGAAAAGAGTGCATGTCGGTAACGAGATCAAACTAGGTATGGAGATACCGATGATCGAATCTCGGACATGTAATATATCGTGAAACAAAGGGGTTAAGATACTAGCATAAAAGGTTCCGACGATCACAAGAAAGTCGTCGTTGAATGTGTGGGAGTCAGTATGGGTCTCCAGATCCCGCTTCTGATTATTGATCCGAGAGGGGTCTCGATCATGTCCGCATTATTCACGAACCGTAGGGTGACACACTTAAGAGACACCGACATCCAATTGGAGCAAATGTTTCATGCCGAAAGAATGAACAAGCGCAGGAATTTATTTCACTAGATACCGAAACAGGTTTTCGGGTGAAATTGCATAAAGTGGTTATGCATGTGAAATAGAATTCTAGCAAGGGGTTATTTTTGAATGTTTTTCATTAAAGTAATTGACAAAATTCTGAATAAAATAAAAGAGTTTTATTTAATCAAAGTTTGCATTAAATTTGGTGGAAATTTAATGGGAATTTGAGTGGACTTTTGAGTGGAGGGAATTTAAAGGAGATTTGTGAGTGGAGTGTCCACCCACATGAAGAGGGGAGGGCAAGGGGGCAGCCCCCATGCGCCGGCCACCCCCTTGGGGTTCCCCCCCTCCTCCTATAAAAGGAGCCCCCCTCCTCACTTGTCTCTCACACCTCCTCGTGAAGGATCTCTCTCCCCCTCTAGAATTTATCCCCCATGGTCTCGGACTAGAGAGATACATGTTCCCGGTGGCTATTCGGCAAGAAAGAGTTGTGCTTCCACTGCATCGCTGGAGCGAGGAGGCGGAGGTTGCTCGGTGCCTCGAACGTGTGTGCGAGCACGGATGCGCTGCTGATTTGCGGCGCTAGGACTTCCTCTCGATCTTGAGATCGGCAAGAGATCGTCTACATCAACCACGAGCTGAACTCGTTAAGTTTGTCGGTCTTCAAGGGTATGTTCTCTACGGATATACTTCCGCCCGTTGTTTGTATCTAGTAGATAGATCTTGGTATATAGTTCACATCGTAGGAAAATTTTTGTTTTCTATGCTGCAAACCCTACATCCCCTCCCTCCCCTTGGCCGGCCGGCCCCTCCACCTATATAAGGAGGGGCAGGGCTCCCTCCTAGAGACACACAAGATCCTCTCCTCCAAACCCTAGTACCAAGCCGTCGCCGCCTCCATAGCCGCTGCCGGCCCTAGGGCACTCGCCGCCGCCTAGGTGAAACCCTAGCCGCCGGCCTTGCCCCTCCTCGGCGTGTCTAAACCCTAGATCGTCGAGGGATTCTCTCATACTCCACCATACTCGCTCCGGCTTAAGGCAAAGCCCTGCGAGATCTCCCCTCTACTTCCGGTACCACGCCGTTGTGCTGCCGGAATCGCGAGGAGAGTGCTACAACCTCCTCTTCCTGCTGGAACAAGGGAGAGGAAGGTCTTCGTCGAGTACCGAACGTGTGACCGACTGCGGGAGCGCTGCCGGAACGCAGCGCCGGAAGGATCGTCTACGCGATCTTGAGATCGGGAAGAGTATGACTACATCACCCACGAGAATCCGCTCTCATTAAACACTTTGGAATCTTCGAGGTTGAGTTATTCCATCGACTCGTTGCTACAATCTAGTAGATAGATCTTGGCTTGTTTGTCTATATGCGGTAGAAATTTTTTGTTTTCCATGCTACGAAACCCTACAGTGGTATCAGAGCCGTGTCTATATGTAGATCTGTTGCACGAGTAGAACACAATGGTCATTGTGGGCGTTGATGCTTGTATTGTCGATTGCTTCTTGTGTACTTTGCATCTTGTGGTATGTTGGGATGAAGCGGCCCGGGCTAACCTTACATGACATCGTTCATGAGACTTGCTCCACGCTTGACATGCAACTTGTATTGCATAAGTGGCTTTGCGGGTGCCTGTTTCTCCTAGCATAGTTAAGATCCAATTTACAATGGGTGATTAACAATACTAGTATCAATGTTGTGGTTCATGTTCGTAAGTTAGAACGACACTTATTGAAAGCCCCAAACCACGTAAAACATGCAAAGAAAGTAGAAGCGTCTAACTTTGTTTTGCAGGGGTGTGCAGTGATGTGATATGGCCATGATTGTGATTATATTTGATGTATGCAATGTTCCTTATTGTAAGTTGGCAACCGGCAGGAGCCATATGGTTGTCTTTAATTTATGTTAAGACCCGCGTGTCTATTCAAAGTAGTTGTAATAGTTGAAGCCGGTGGACGACAACCATGGAGAAGCGTCATTGACCTTGATGCTATGCCGGTGATGATGGAGATCATGTTCGTGCTTGAAGATGGAGATCAGAAGCACAAAGAAGAAAGGCCATATCATATCACATATTATGAATTGCATGTGATGTTAATCCTTTATGCATCTTGTATTGCTTAGTAGACGATGGTAGCATTATAAGATGGTCCCTCATGCACATGAATTTCAAGTCATAAAGTGTTCACCCTTAGTTAGCACCGTTGCTAAAGCTTGTTGTTTCGAAGCACCACGTGATGATCGGGTGTGTTAGATTCCGCAAGTGTATACAACGTGAGCAAGCCAGATTTGCTCATGCGGAAACTAAGGTTTGATCTTGACGAGCCTAGCATGTACAGACATGGTCTCGGAACACGGATCACCGAAAGGTAAAGCATGAATCATATAGTAGATATGATGAACATGTCGATTGTTCGCCATTGAAACTATATCAACTCTCGTGATGATCGGTGTTGATGTGGTGGATTTGGGTCGTGTGATCACTAAAACAATGTGAGGGATATTGTTTTGAGTGGGAGTTCACCTAGATTAATTTATTATTAATTTGAACTCAATTTGTCATAAACTTAGTCTAAACTATTGCAAATACGTTGTAGATCAATGGCAGCCCCTACCATCAATTTTAATGCGTTCCTAGAGAAAGAAAAGTTGAAAACAATGGAAGAAACTTCACGGATTGGTTCCGCAATTTGAGGATTGTCCTCACAGCTGGTAATTTGACCTATGTGTTGGATGCACCGCTGGGTGACCCACCTGCAGCTGATGCTGCCGATGAAGTAAAGAATGTTTACCTCACTCGGAAGACTCAGTACTCCACAGTTCAGTGTGCTATCTTGTATGGTTTAGAATCGGAGCTTCAGAAACGGTTTGAGAATTCAGACCCATATGATATTGTCGAGGATCTCAAATTGATCTTTGAGACTCATGCGACAATTGAAAGCTATGAGGCTTCTGAAAAGTTCTTTAACTGCAAGATGGAAGAGGGCAGCTCCGTCAGTGAGCATGTACTTAAGATGTCTGGGCATGCAAACAAACTTCAAAGCTTGGGTATAGTGATTCCTAATGCTTTGGGGATTTACCGTGTCCTCCAATCACTACCACCAAGTTTCAAGAACTTTGTGATGAACTACAACATGCAGAACATGAACAAGACGTTGCCAGAACTCTTTGCCATGTTGAAATCTGCAGAAGTGGAGATCAAGAAAGAGCACCAAGTGTTGTTGGTCAATAAGACCACCAAATTCAAGAAAGGCAAGTCTAAGCAGAAGGGACACTTCAAGAAGGGTGGTAAGAAAGTTACCACGCCAACAAAGAAGACCAAGGCTGGACCTAAGCCTGATACTGAGTGCTTTTACTGCAAGGGAGAAGGTCACTGGAAGCGGAATTGCCCAAAGTACTTGGCGGATTTGAAGAACGACAACATCAAGAAGAAAGGTATATCTAATATACATGTTATTGATGTGTATCTCACTAGTACTCGTAGTAGTGCCTGCGTATTTGATACTGGTTCGGTTGCTCATATTTGTAACTCGAAACAGGTGCTGCAGAATAAACGGAAGCTAGCGAAGAACGAGGTGACGATGCGCGTGGGAAACGGATCAAAGGTTGATGTGATCGCGGTCGGCACGCTACCCCTTCATCTACCATCGGGATTAGTTTTATACTTAAATAATTGTTATTTGGTGCCTGCGTTAAGCATGAACATTATATCGGGATCTTGTTTATTGCGAGACGGTTACTTTTTTAAGTCCGAGAATAATGGTTGTTCGATTTATATAAGTAATATGTTTTATGCACATGCACCTTTGATAGATGGTCTATTCTTATTGAATCTCGATAGTGGAAATACACATATTAATAACATTGAGGCTAAACGTTTGAAATCGAGCGATAACTCGACCTATATGTGGCACTGCCGTCTTGGTCACATTGGAGTGAAGCGTATGAAGAAACTCCATTCCGATGGACTTCTTGAGTCACTTGATTTCGAATCACTTGAAAGATGCGAAGCATGTCTGATGGGTAAAATGACTAAGACTCCATTTTCTGGTATGATGGAGCGAGCTACGGACTTATTGGAAATCATACATACCGATGTGTGTGGTCCAATGAGTGTAGCATCGCGCGGTGGTTATCGTTATGTTCTTACCTTCACGGATGACTTGAGTAGATATGGGTATATCTATTTCATGAAACATAAGTCCGAAACTTTCGAGAAGTTTAAGGAATTTCAAAGTGAGGTAGAGAATCAACGTAACAAGAAGATTAAATTTCTATGTTCTGATCGTGGAGGTGAATATCTAAGTTACGAGTTTGGCGAGCATTTGAAGAAATGCGGAATACTTTCACAGTTGACACCGCCGGGAACACCACATCGTAATGGTGTGTCCGAACGTCGTAATCGAACTCTCTTAGATATGGTTCGTTCTATGATGTCACTTACAGATTTACCGCTATCATTTTGGGGTTATGCATTAGAAACAACCGCATTCACTTTAAATAGGGCACCGTCTAAATCCGTTGAAATGACACCATATGAATTATGGTTTGGGAAGAAACCTAGATTGTCGTTCCTTAAAGTTTGGGGTTGCGAAGCCTATGTAAAGAAGTTACAGCCGGACAAGCTTGAACCCAAAGCGGAAAAATGCGTCTTCATAGGATACCCGAAGGAAACTATTGGGTATACCTTCTATCATAGATCCGAAGGCAAAATCTTCGTTGCCAAGAATGGATCCTTTCTAGAGAAGGAATTTCTCTCGAAAGAAGTGACTGGAAGGAAAGTAGAACTCGACGAGGTTGTCGAACCTTCTCTCGAAATTGCGAGTAGCGTAGCACCGGAAGTTCCTGTGGTGTCTGCACCAGTTAGAGAGGAAGCTACTGATGATGATCATGAAACTTCGGTTGAAGTTGCTACAGAGCCTCGCAGGTCAACGAGAACTCGTACCACTCCAGATTGGTATGATCCCGTTATGAGTGTCATGTTGGTGGACAACACCGATGACCCTGAGACATATGAGGAAGCGATGATGAGCCCAGATTCCAATAAATGGCAAGAAGCCATGAAATCCGAGATTGGATCCATGTACGAAAACCAAGTATGGACTTTGGTGTACTTACCGGATGGCCGGAAGGCTGTCGAGAACAAATGGATTTTCAAGAAGAAAACAGATGCTGATGGTAATGTTACTGTCTATAAAGCTCGACTTGTCGCAAAGGGGTTTCGACAAATTCAAGGAGTTGACTACGATGAGACTTTCTCACCAGTAGCGAAGCTAAAGTCTGTAAGGATTATGTTAGCAATCGCTGCATATTATGATTATGATATATGGCAGATGGATGTCAAAACAGCATTCCTCAATGGAGACATTGATGAAGAGTTGTATATGATGCAACCCAAAGGTTTTGTCGATCCTAAAGATGCTAACAAGGTATGCAAACTTCAACGGTCCATCTATGGATTGAAGCAAGCATCCCGTAGTTGGAATCAACGTTTTGATAAGGTGATCAAAAGTTTTGGTTTTATACAAACTTATGGAGAAGCTTGTATTTACAAGAAAGTGAGTGGGAGCTCTGTAGCATTCTTAATACTATATGTAGATGACATATTGTTGATTGGGAATGATGTAGACCTTCTTAATAGTGTCAAGGAATATTTGAATAATAGTTTTTCAATGAAGGATCTTGGCGAAGCAGCTTACATATTAGGCATAAAGATTTATAGAGATAGATCGAAACGCCAAATATCATTGTCACAAAGTACATATTTGGACAAAGTTCTAAAGAGGTTTGGAATGGAAGATAGCAAGAAAGGGTTCTTGCCCATGTTGCCCAATACGACCTTGAGTAAAACTCAAAGTCCGACATCGGCAGAAGATAGAGAAAGGATGAGTAAGACTCCCTATGCCTCAACCATAGGATCTCTAATGTATGCCATGCTATGTACTAGACCCGACATTGCATATGCTGTTAGTTTGACTAGCAGATATCAAAGTGATCCAGGAGTGGATCATTGGACAGCGGTCAAAAACATCCTTAAGTACTTGAGAAGAACTAAGTATATGGTTCTTTCTTATGGAGGTGATGAACAGCTCGTTGTTAATGGTTATACCGATGCTAGTTGGAACACCGATCCGGATGATTCTAAATCACAATCTGGATACGTGTTTATTTTGAATGGTGCAGCAGTTAGCTGGAGGAGTGCAAAGCAAAGCGTGGTGGAGAGATCTTCAACTGAATCGGAATACATGGCTGCTTCGGAAGCTTCACAAGAGGCGATATGGATGAAAGAGTTCATTACAGAGCTGGGTGTGGTTCCTAGTGCGCTGGAACCAATGTCTATCTACTGTGATAACATGGGCGCCATAGCCAATGCGCAAGAACCAAGGTCACACAAGAAGCTGAAGCACATCAAGCTACGTTTTCACGCTATTCGAGAACATATCCAAGATGGGGATATAAAGATTTGCAAAGTACACACAGATCTGAATGTGACGGATCCGTTGACTAAACCTCTCCCGAGGGCAAAACATGACCAGCACCAAACTACCATGGGTGTTCGGTATAATACCATGTAATCTAGATTAGACGACTCTAGTGCAAGTGGGAGACTGTTGGAGATATGCCCTAGAGGCAATAATAAATATAGTTATTATTATATATTTGTGTTTATGATAAATGTTTACATTCATGCTATAATAGTATTAACAAGGAAACATTAATACTTGTGTGATTTGTAGACTAAAATAAGAGTCCCTAGTAAAAGCCTCTTTATAATACTAACTTGTTGGTTAATAGATGATTGTGGTTTCCATATCATGAACATTGAGATGTTATTAACAACAAGATCATATCGTTAGGAGAATGATATGGTCGACATACTCCTATAGATAAGCGTAGCATAAAGATCAAGTCATTTTAATAGTTCAATTGCTATATGCTTTCTGATACATAGTTATCTAATTCCTTCGACCATGAGATCATGCATATCACCTTTACCAGATGGATGCTTTGATGACATCAAACACCACACCGTAACTGGGTGGCTATAAAGGTGGCATTGAGTGTTCGGAAAGTATTGGTTGAAACACATGGATCAAGAGTGGGATTTGTCCATCCATATGACGGATAGATATACTCTGGGCCATCTCGGTGAAATGTCATCCAGTTAGCTTGCAAGCATGTGACTGGCTCACAAGGGATCACATATCACGGGAACGAGAAAAGAGTACTTATCAGTAACGAGGTTGAACTAGGTATGCAGAGATACCGACGATCATAACCTCGGATAAGTAAACTATCGTGAGACAAAGGGAAATTGATATCGTATGTAAGTGGTTCATTCGATCGCAAAGTAATCATAGAAATATGTGGGAGCCATATGAATTTCCAGATTCCTCTATTGGTTATTGATCGGAGAAGTGTCTCGATCATGTCCGCATAATTCACGAACCGTAGGGAGACACACTTAAGGATTCGACGTTGTTTGAGTAGTTATGGAATGATGAGAAAGAGTCCGAATGTTGTTCGGATTCTCGATGGGATTAGGGATATCACGAGGAGATCCGGAATGGTCCGGAGAATAAGATTCATATAAGGAAAGTCCCGTTTCGGAGTTGGAGAATGATTCCGGTGTTTTCATCAGGAATGTTCTAGAAGGTTCCGGAATGTCCGGCACTCCGGAGGGGAAGGGTACATGAATGTGTTATATCAAGTTGGTATGATTTCATCATGTACTAAGTGTCATCGCTGAACAAAATAGAGGGTTTATTCAAATCCTAGTTTGAAAAGTCAAACGGCTAGTTTGAAAGTCAAACGGCTATTTTTGGGAAGTGGAAAAGGAGGAGGAAACCGAGTTGGGGAGGAGTCCCTCCTCCCCACCGCCGGCGCACCACCAAGCCGAGTTGGGGAGGGACTCCCCTCCCTCCCCTTGGCCGGCCGGCCCCTCCACCTATATAAGGAGGGGCAGGGCTCCCTCCTAGAGACACACAAGATCCTCTCCTCCAAACCCAAGTACCAAGCCGCCGCCGCCTCCATAGCCGCCGCCGGCCCTAGGGCACTCGCCGCCGCCTAGGTGAAACCCTAGCCGCCGGCCTTGCCCCTCCTCGGCGTGTCTAAACCCTAGATCGTCGAGGTATTCTCTCATACTCCACCATACTCGCTCCGGCTTAGGGCGAAGCCCTGCGAGATCTCCCCTCTACTTCTGGTACCACGCCGTTGTGCTGCCGGAATCGCAAGGAGAGTGCTACAACCTCCGCTGCCTGCTGGAACAAGGGAGAGGAAGGTCTTCATCGAGTACCGAACGTGTGACCGACTGCGGGAGCGCTGCCGGAATGCAGCGCCGGAAGGATCGTCTACGCGATCTTGAGATCGGGAAGAGTACGACTACATCACCCACGAGAATCCGCTCTCGTTAAACACTTTGGAATCTTCGAGGGTGAGTTATTCCATCGACTCGTTGCTACAATCTAGTAGATAGATCTTGGCTTGTTTGTCTGTATGCGGTAGAATTTTTTTGTTTTCCATGCTACGAAACCCTACACTGGCAGGGGGCCGGGGCGCCGCTGCCTCGACGCCTCCTCCACGCGGGTGTCGCCTCTCCCACATGGTAAGGCTCATCTCATCACCATCTCCATCAACTCTCAGTGATGCCTCACTATAATTTCTTGGAAAACATGATGTATGATATAATATATTGTTTTCCCATGATCTATTGTATCTCTATGTTGATGTTTGAGTAATGACTTGTTTATGGCAATTGTGATATAGTTTGTTATTTGTTGAATACAAGTATATGCTATCTTCTATGATGATCTTGTTGTACTAACATATGAATGCACACATATGTTGGGGGATGCACAAGGTTATCACCGTTGCATGTTGATAGGATGAGGGATAGCCGTAGTTTGACAGAAACCGAATCCCATATCTTAGATATACATGTTGTATTAATTCATGGTTAATCAACGGGGATATTATCATGGGGATCTTAGATCTAAATGTTGTTGTTGGATTTTATGTCCTAATAATTCCCTTGTTTACTCTTAATTGGCCTTGGGATCAATCACTAAGGGTGTATTTTCTCATGCATATGGCTGTACCTATTCATGGCTCTTCCTTAGAAGAAACAATAAAAGAATATCTTTGTGCTTTACTAATTGTGAAAGTCAAACAAATGGAATAGCAATTTTCCTAAGTACTTGCTCCCTTGGGTTATCCACATCCACTTCACTAGCTTCATTTTACTTGCACTAGTTTATCTATAGTATTTGCTTCCAAAAACTTTACTGTTTTGTAGTTAGTACCAAAAACAACCACACACACACTATAGTTCTTAGCTTTGCATAGAAGGCCATATAAGTTGGTTATAGGGATTTAGAGAATAGATAGTTTACCTTCAGATCCTCGTGGGTTTGATACTCAAATACTTATTGAATTGTACTACGGTGATCCCCTACACTTGGGGGTTATCACATGGAGTTTCCCCTTTCTAGAGGAGTAGAAGTGGCATGTGTTGTATCATCTTTATATTAGGATGTGATGTCCATATGAATGCTAACCAAACACCATAATAAAGTTTCATAAATATTATGTCTTTTATGAATATTTTTATGTCCATTACACTTTATGAGAGAGTAGTTAAGTGAGCCCATGATCCCCTGTCCACCTTTTATCATAAAAAATCACTTTCCATTAGTTTTATTGCCTTTTATATTTCCTACACTAATTAAATCCGAAAATAAAAAAAATAATTTTGCTATTAGAAAACACAAACAAAAACCCACAAAAATTACTTTATTGTTTTTACTTTCCTTGCCTAGATATAGATTGTTTACTTTTATTTATTTACAATTTTACTTATACGAAGCATTGTGCTTGACAACCACACGATTGAGTTGGATACACAAGGCAAATACTTTGTTTTGTAGGTTGCTTGAAGAAGATAAGAAGAGAGGTCTTGAGACATTTTCCCGAGAGTTCAATATAAACCCTCAAGTCATCCTTGTGAGGAAAACACGCTTGCTACATGATATGTCGGAAACATATCTATAATTTTTTGATGTTCCATGCTTGTTTAGTATCTACTTTGTTTTGATTTGTCTACACTTTGAGGTGTTTTTATCTGTTTTCTGGTACTAACCTATTAACAAGATGCCACAGTGCCAGTTGCCTATTTTCTTTTGTTTTTGGTTCCAGAAAGGCAGAAAATCAACATTCTTGGAATTGGACGGGACAAAATCCAAAGTCAATATTTTACCGTGGGGAACACAGAGCCAGAGTACGAGACGGAGGGGAGGCACCAGGGGGCCACACCCCCTGGCGGCGCAACCTAGGGTTAGCCGCGCCTGGGGGTGTGACCACCCTGTCCGCCCCTGCCTCGCATCTTCGCCTATAAAGACCCCCCGATTCATAAACCCTAAGTACCGATCAATATTCCACGAAACCATCTGTAGCCGCTGCCACCATCGTCCCTAGATCGAGGGGATCTAAAGCTCTTTCTGGCACGCTGCCGAAGGGGAGATCTTCCCGGAGGCCTTCTTCTTCATCACGCCAGCCTCCATTATGAAGCGTGAGTAGTTCCACCTTGGACTACGGGTCCATGTAGTAGCTAGATGGTTGTATCTCCTCCTTTGTGCTATCATGTTTAGATCTTGTGAGCTCCGTTCATGATCAAGATCATCTATTTGTAATCATGCATGTTGTGTTTGCGGGGATCCAATGGATATTGAGATTACTATGTCAGATTGATTAATGGTTTTGTCTTATTGATTCTATCATGTCTGTGTTGTTTGTGATCTTGCATGCTCTCCGTTTCTAGTAGCTATCTTGGCCAAGTAGATGCTAGTGACTCCAAGAGGGGGTATTTATGCTCGATAGTGGGTTCGTGCCTCTATTTAATCTAAGGGAAGTGACAGGAATCTCTAAGGTTGTAAATGTTATGTTGCCACTAGGGAGAAAACAACGGTCTCTTGTTCATGGAACAAGTGGATTGCTTACCTTATACACTTTGCTTAAAGCAGTTATGTGTTGCTTGCAACTTAATACTGGAGGGGGTCCGGATGATAACCTGAATGTGGATTTCTAGTCATAGATGCAGTTGGATGGCGGTCTATGTAATTTGTTGTATTGTCCAATCGAATCTCATAGGATCATGAATGTCTAGTATTGCATTGTTATGCCTTGCTCAGTCCTGTCAATTTCCCTACTGTAATTTGTTTACCCAACATGCCATGTTTGTTTATCTAAGGAGAACACCTCTAGTGAACTATGGACCCCGGTCCAATCTTTACCATTGATACATATTCCACTGTTACTGTTTACTTTCTGCAAACCACTATCACCTTGCACACCATACATTTAATCCTTTGTTACAGCAACCGGTGAGATTGACAACATCAATGTTCATTGGGGCAAAGTATTGAGTTTGTGTTATGCAGGTTTCCACGTTGCTAGCAACACCTTTGAGACGTTTCCTTCCTTCTACTGGTTCGATGACCTAGGTTTATTACTGAGGGAAGACTTGCTGCCGTGCTCATCAAACCTTGCTCTTGGGGTTTCCCGACGAAGCGCTATCAGGCGCCATCAACAAGTTTTCTAGCGCCGTTGCCGGGGAGGCTAAGGACGTCTTCACATGGGGAGTCCTTTTCAACCTTTGGAAGGATCATATGGGCACCTAGAGGGGGGGGGGGTGAATAGGTGCTACTTCAAAATTTATTCTTTTTTCAAATTAGGGTTTGACAAGAAAGGTAAATTCTGTAGAATATGCAACTATGGTGAATTTACCTATATGTCAACCAAGCACAAGCTAACACAACACTAAGCAAGAACAAGTAAGTAAAGTGCGGTAAAGGATAGAGGTAACCAAAGGAGTGGACGCGGAGACACAAGGATTTGTTTCCCGTAGTTCCTTCCTTTTGAGGGGAAGTACGTCTACATTTGGAGAGGGGGTGGTTTCAAACCACCAACGCCACGAGAGGCCTCCCTTGTTCTCCGATGAACCTCACCCCAACGGGCTCGACCCACCTTCCACTATATTGGCAACCTTCGAGGTGGAAGCCGGCACCTTTACAACAAGTTCGGGGCACACATCCACAACTTAATTGGAGGCTCCCAAATGCAAGGAAGCTGTCAAGACAAATCAAAGACAATCTTGTAAGAACCAAATCAAAGTTAGGGTTTCCAATGAAACACTAGAGCTTGGGGGCCCTTAAGTGAATGAGGGGGAAATGAAGATCTCTCTTGGTGAAGATGTAGATCAAGGCCTCCTCCTTCGATTCTCCAAAGATCAATGACTTTGGATGGTTGGATGAAGAGATCTTGTGGATTTGGTGGCTCTAATGGGGTTGGTGTTCTTGAGCAGCTGGAGGAAGAAGATAAGGGTCCCTTTTTATAGGCAGCCCCCTCCACGAACCGTTTTCTCACCGTTGTAGAATAGTCAGATCGGAGACTCCGGTCTGTAGACCGGAGACTCCGGTCTACACCGGAGATTCCGGCCAATCTTCGGACCAGCCTCCGGACCGCCCATCTGAATGACCCAGGACAATCTTGGCCCAGCAACACCGGAGACTCCAGACTGAACAAGGTCCGGAGACTCCGGAGTATCCTCCGGTGCAGGTTCCGGACCCCTAGTCAGAATGTCCCAGCCCAGATCCCGAAGACCCCACCGGAGACAAGTCCGGAAACTCCGGACCACACCGGAGACTCCGGTCTTGGCAGACCGGAGACTCCGGTCTGGAGTTTCTAGAAATGTGTCACATGAGTGTGGACTTTTCCCAAGTGTGAGGGTGCTTTTCACTTATCATAATATCAACCTGTGGACAGTGAAAAACTGTAAAATGATCTACTTGTTGTTACCGAACACCAAAAGTGATTATGACAATAAATGCCCTTTCAATCTCCCCCTTTTTGGTGTTCGATGACAACAAGTGATTTGCATGGAATAACATATAAACGTGGATCCCCCTGACTATGTGCAGCAAGATAATTAAGTAAATTATGTAAGGTAGATAGTATCAATGATGGCACACATAAATCTCACATGAGTTACAATAGATGGTGCACACAAGCACATAGTCATAGTCACACACATGAACAGCAGATAACACACATAAAGTTCAAGTTCAAATATGGCAAATAAAAGGCAAATAAAGGCAGATAGTCTCAAATCCCACATCCCAAGCCCATGCAAACCGATGAGAATGTCTTCTCCCCCTTTGGCATCAAAATGCCGAAAAAGGGAAAAGACCTACACTAGCGCCCCAACAGCTCAGTAGTCATCGTCATCCTCATCATCCTCGGCATCCTCATCCTCCTCCTGGTCATCACCATCCTGATCATAGTCATCATCATCGTCTTCAGGGACAGCAGGCCCTTTGCCGTGAGGGCGAGAAGAGGAAGTACCCTGGTACCCGAACCCAGAGGTGACATCAGCAAACGTCTTCCAGTCCACCAGACTATCCTGTTGAGCATTCCATGCCCCAAATGAGAGGGTATGATCAGACTCTATGGACTGCTGAGCCCCATGCTCATCATTGTATTCATCCTCACCTTCCTCGGCACCATGTTCCTTGATCTCTTTGAGGAGCTTCTCAATGCGGCGGTTGCTTTGGTAGGATGCATGCTGCTGCCTACGGATGTCGACGTTCATGCAACAAAGGGCCCTCTCCCAAAATCTGGCCTTCTTGACCCGCTCATGCACATAGTCTCGAGTCATAGTAGGAAAAGGGGCATTGGAGGCATTCTTCCTCCAAACTCTAGGTGGGGAGGGAGCCCTCTCCGTCTCAATCTCCTCATCATCATCCCCATAGCGACGCCTTGGAGCAGGCCCCATACGCCCCTTCTGCCGCAGTGAGACCAGAGTGTGCTCAGTGAGGTGTGGTGGTATGCCAAGTGGAGAATCATGCTCCTGGGAGTTGATGAGCCTCATAACCAAGGGTTCATATGGAGGAGATTTCTTGTACAGAATGGCATGGAACATCTCCTCGAAAATAAAGTCCATCACATCAATAGGTGTAGCATCAGCCTCAGGTCCAGCATTGAAGGTCCGGTGAGTATGGTACAGGAGGTTGACAAGCCCACCCCTAATTGCATCATCATTTCCAGCACTTGGTGCAATAGTGTGACGGAAGATCCTCAGCATAAGGTTGTAGAGGGTCTTGAGTCCCTTGGAACCCCCCCCCCCCACAACACCATCATCATACAGAGGTGCCAGCTTCAACTTGTTCTCACCCAAAGCTGTTGAGTGCATGCGCAGCCCCACAGGAGTGGATACTCCATGAAAGGTCTCAAAGATGACGTTGGCAAAGTCATGAAATGTAGCCGTGCAGCGAGTGGTGCCAGACATCCACACCATGGTCCGGTCAAGATCAGACCCAAACACAACCGTGGCATAGAACTGCTGTACAAGGTGGACATTGTAGTCTTCACGCAGCTCCATCAAGTTGTAGAGACCCAGCTTCTCACAGATCCACAAGGCATCATTGAAGTAAGGGCTCTAGCGCATCTGCTCAACACTCATGAACTTCTGAGGGCATACATGTGATTTGGTGAGTACACCATACACATCCTTCATGAACACAGCCTTTTCTTTCCTCCAGTAACGAGGGTCCTCACTGGTACGAGGCAGCACATAGAAATCTGTCTTTCTAAGCTCACGGTACTCCTCTTTAGACATTTTGGCTAAGGACTGAAGGTTGTCATACTTGGCCCTCTTGGCACAGTCCTCCCGTTCAGCCCTCTCCTAATCCCTCTTCATGTAAGCTGCATCACGTGCCCGCTGTTTCTGGTTGGACGGAGGCACGATAAACTGACCCTGAGCTTCATCATAGCGAGGATTGCCCCTTTGGGACTTGGCCTTGGTACGACGAAGACGACTAGAACCATCACCTGTGAACAACAGTGAGGGAGATAGCATGGAGATGAGTATATATGTCCCAATAATGCAGTACAAGATCTTTGATGCATTTCTGGACTATTTTGATTCACCCAACACCGGAGTCTCCGCACCTTATACCGGAGTCTCCGGCTTAGACCGGAGTCTCCGGCCTGGACCGGAGTCTCCGAACCTAAGTCCGAAATCTCCGGTCGGGAGGCTCGGGTATGAGATGGGAAGATGCTGGTGAGGGTGAATCTAGTAGATCGGGCAATGCAACAAGGCTAAAGTACTAGAGTGCACACAAACAAGTGATTCCAATGGACATATCAGCAACAATCCTCAAAAACACATCTAGAGATGAACCCTAGGAGAAAAATAGAGGAGAGGTACCAGATCTGTCCATGGGATCAATTCCTCCGGTGGGAGTGACCCAATGGAGGAGAGGGGAAGGTTGGCCGGCGGCACGGCGGATCCCGGGGGCTTCTTGACCTCCGGGGAGGAGTTTTGGAAGAGGAGGCGACGGGTTTGGAGGTAGGGGACGGGGTGAAGAATGAGGAACTATTGTACCAGTTCACTCTGTGCCCCCTTCTTTAAGTGACAGAAACCGTCCGGACCGGAGACTCCAGTTTACACCGGAGACTCCGGTCTAAACTGGAGACTCCGGTGTGTGTACACTGGAGACTCCGGTCCTCCTCGACCAAAAGTTCCAGGAAAAGTGTTTGGGTACATATATGAGAGATAGACAGTTTCTTTAAGATAGGGATAAGGCTTGGGTTGAGACATTTAAACTGTGAAGAGCCAACAAGAGCCATAGGAATTCACAAAAATAATCAGAAAAGCTCCAAGTGACTAGAATCAAGCAAATGACAATCATGAGTAAGTACCAACCTATCGAATGAGAGAGGGCGGTGGCCTAGGCCACCATATTTGAGTATACTTGGCTTGGCACCATGAAGATATATCTTGGGTCCATTACCAAAACTCATCATTAAGCTCACATATCACTAAATGATATTAAGAGGAATGATTTTGATTGTTTTGGGCATAATGGGGGGAGGGATGGTCCAATCAATTAGGACCGCACCCCCCCTATATCCATGCCTACACCTAAACCAAATATTAGTGGAACCATAGGTGAGAATGCAAGAAAATCAAGTCAAGCTCCTGGGATCTACGACATTTAGTTCATTCCTCAAGTAGCAAAACCTTGCTTCATCAAGTGGCTTCGTGAAGATATCGGCAAGTTGATCTTTGGTTGACACATATGATAGATCAATATCACCTCGAGCAACATGATCTCTAATGAAGTGATGGCAAATCTCAATATTCTTTGTCCTTGTGTGATCCACCGGGTTATAGGCAATCTTGATGGCACTTTCATTGTCACATAGAAGAGGCACTTTGTCACAATGGACACCGTATTCCTTTAAAGTTTGCCTCATCCATAGCAACTGGGTGCAAGCACTAGCAGCTGCCACATACTTGGCTTCGGCGGTGGAGAGAGATATACAATTTTGCATCTTGGAAGACCAACATACCAAGGACCTACCAAGGAATTGGCAAGCCCTGGATGTTGATTTTCTATCATCCTTGTCCCCCGCCCAATCCGAATCCGTGTATCCACAAAGAGCAAATGTTGAGCCTCGAGGATACCAAAGACCATAAAGTGGGGTATGAACTAAATATCAAAAGATTCTCTTGACCGCCATTAAATGGCTTTCCTTAGGATCCGCTTGATATCTTGCACACACACCTACACTCAACACAATATCGGGTCTAGATGCACAAAGGTAAAGCAAAGAACCAATCATAGATCGGTATACATTTTGATCCACATCTTTACCATTTAGATTTTGTTCTAGATGAGTCTTTGTAGCCATGGGAGTAGGAGCTCCATTTAAATCTTGCATATTGAATCTCTTGAGCATATCTTGGGTATACTTGGCTTGATTGAAGAATGTCCCTCCTCTAACTTGCTTGATCTCAAAACCAAGAAATACTCTCAACTCCCCCATGAAAGACATCCGGAACCTACTAGTCATAAGCTTTGAGAATTCATCATTAAAAGCTTTGTTAGATGAGCCAAAGATGATATCATCAACATATATTTGACATACAAAAAGCTCCCCATTGACTTTCTTAGTAAAAAGAACGGGGTGGATTTTCCCAACCTCAAAGCCACGGTCAAACAATAACTCTCTAAGGTGCTCATACCACGTGCGTGGGGCTTGCTTGAGCCCATAGAGCGCCTTATCAAGTTTGTAGACATGGTTTGGGAAGTTGGGGTCCTCAAATCCCGAGGGTTTCTTAACATATACCAATTCATTTAATGGACCATAAAGAAATTCACTTTCTACATCCATTTGTTGCAACTTAAAGTTATGATGTGCCGCATAAGCAAGAAGGATGCAGATGGACTCAAGGCGAGCCACGAGTGCATATGTCTCTCCATAGTCAATGCCTTCAATTTGAGAGAACCCTTGTGCAACCAATCTAGCCTTGTTTCTTACTATGATTCCATGCTCACCTTGCTTGTTCTTCAATATCCACTTTGTTCCAATAACATTGCGGCAATCCTTTGGCTTCTCTACTAACTTCCATACTTTGTTTCTCTCAAAGTTGTTGAGTTCTTTGTGCATAACTTCTAACCAATCCGAATCTTCAAGAGCTTCCCACACTTTCTTTGGTTCAATCATGGATATGTGTGCTTGGTGTTCACTGAACCTCTTCAATTGTGCTCTTGTGGAGATACCTTTCCTTAGATCACCAACTACATTTTGGAGGGAGTGGTCTCTTAATTCCAATGTTCTTTCCTTTCTAGCTTCGCGACGAGCGTGGATCTTTGAGTTGTTTCTTGGAGGACCCTCTTCATCATTTTGATCCTCGTCTTGACCATCATCTTGATCTTGATCATCATTGGAATCATCCTCTTCATTGGGAGGCAAAGATTGACCTTGGTCTTGATCAAGTGCCCTTCTAGCATCAATTTGAGCTTGTCTCAAAGAAGTTTGTACGGATCTTCCTTGAGCGATTGACTTGGCGCCACTTGACACCCTGGCGAATGAATCAAGCTCCCCTTGACTAGAGTTGTCACTTTGATCACCATGTTGAGGGTCCACTTCTTGTCTTTGGCGTGTGTCAATGCCCTCATTGGTGGATGGAGCATGTTGAGGTTATGAAGATGAGGGCTCCACTTGAGTGGAGCATAGTTCTTCTCGATCCGCCATAAGGGGTTCCTCAATCGGGCGGATATTTCCCACACCCATTCTTCCTATGGCATCCTGAGGCATTTCATCATCTGCATCACAAGCATCAATACGCCCCCCTTGGGGACCATCATATTCTTCGAAGGTCACACTACAAGATTCTATGACGGCTCCAGAGAGCTTATCATAGATTCTATAAGTGTGAGATTCGAGACCATATCCAACAAAAATACCCTCTAATGCTTTAGACTCGAATTTAGACAAACGAACACCTTTTATGAGATAGAAACACTTACAACCGAACACCCGGAAGTAAGATATGTTGGGTTTGTTACCGGTAAGAATTTCATATGGAGTCTTGTTGATTTCTTTGCGGAGGTAGAGCCGGTTTGAAGCATGGCAAGCGGTGGAGATGGCTTCGGCCCAAAAGTTGTATGGAGATTTAAACTCCGCCAACATGGTCCTAGCCATCTCAATAAGAGTCCGGTTCTTCCTTTCGGCCACACCATTTTGTTGAGGGGTGTATGCAACGGAATATTGATGTTTTATCCCCTCATCACTAAGAGAATCATTCAAGGTGTAGTTCTTGAACTCGGTGCCGTTGTCACTTCTTATGATCAACACGGGAAGATTGTATTGTCGTTGGACCATGTTGATGAAGTCGATGAAGGTCTTTTGGGTCTCACTCTTCAACTTGAAGAAGTATACCCATGAGTATCTTGAAAAGTCATCAACAATCACCAAACAATATTTCTTCCCACCAAGGCTTGCATGAGATGGAGGACCAAATAGATCCACATGGAGGAGTTCCAAGATCTTGGTAGACTTGATTTGGTTCTTAGGCTTGTGAGGAGCGTCATGCATCTTCCCTAGAACACATGCCCTGCAAACACGATCTTTGGCAAAGGAAACATTTTCTTTTAGTCCAACAATATGGCCCTCTTTATGGAGACTTTGCAAAGTTCTCATATTGACATGGGCTAGTCGGCGATGCCATAGCCAACCCATGTTGGCCTTCCCGAATAAGCACATCGGACCTGTAGTGGTTTGCTCCAAAAAGTCCACCACGTACAAGTCATGTTCGACGTACCCAACGAAAGCGACCTTGCGAGACTTGCTCCACAAGAGGACCACAATATCAACATTAATAAAGACGGCAAAGCCCATCTTTCCAAGAGCAAGGACTGAAAGTAAATTGTATCCAAGGGTCTCAACAAGTGTGGCATCCCGCAAAACCACTACTAGAAAATCGCGTTGTTTTCGTGCATTGCATCATCATGACATCATCATGCATCTCATTGACTAAAACTATTTTGGTCAAACCTACTTTTGCTTTCTACAAAGATCCCTCTCTATTTCAAAATAATCCCCGGACCCTTCCGGATATTTTGTTTGTCTAAAAATAAATTGCACGAGTCTTTTAAACAATACATAAAATTTTATATTATTTTTAGGGGGCAGCCAAACCGGGCCGATCCGACCCAGTCGGCCACCCCCAGTTCAAAACGGTCCACCTAAACCCTTTCCTACCCACTCTAGTCCTACCCAGCCCCCTCCACCTCACCCTACCCAATAGCCGGTCACCACCTCACCTCCCCTTTTCCTCCCTCCAATCCCCTGCCGCCACATCAGCCTTGGCCCCACCACCTCTCTCACCCCACTCCCCACTCCCCAGCCCCAATCACACACACACGCACGCACCTGCCCAAAACCCCCTCTCTCTCTCACCCTGTCCCCTGGGCCCACCAACCCCACCTGGCACGCGTGGCCCCGCACCCAGTCCCTCCACCCACGCCACATGCGCCCTGTCCCGCCTGTCTCCACCCCACCATCTCCCCCACCAACCACCGCCCCGCTCGGCCTCGGCTCCTCGCCCAGGCGCGCCCCCGGCCTCCTTCCTCCGGCTTCCCCTTCCCCCACCGGCGCCCGCCTCCTCTCCCTCTGCAGGCCACCGAACCCCTACGCCGCCGCCTCGCCGGCCGCCCGAGGGCGCTCCTCTCCTCCTCGGCCGACAGCACCCCCACAACCAGGCCGCCTCCCTTCCCCTCCGGCCTTCCTCCCGGCAGCAGCAGCCGCGCCCGGCGCTCGCCCGCCTCGCCTTCGGTCGCCGCCAGCGAGCACCGAGCCGTGCCCGTCCGGCCACGCCTCCTCTGCACCTCCTCGAGCCCGAGCTCCCCGTCGCCGGCCGTTGCCCAGGGCTCCTCCTCGCCGGCCCGTGCCTCCTCGTCGCCGGTCGTCGCCCCTGCCCTCGGCCGCGCGACCCCCCTCTGCACCCCTCCGTCGCCAGACGCCACCTACCCCGCCGGCCTCTCCTCTCTGCTCGCCTCCAGCCGCCGCCGTGACGCCGTGCTCTGCGTGCCGCGCCTGCAAGGCCTCCAGGCGCCGGCCGCCGTTGTTCCTCCCGGCGTCGCTTTGGTCACCGTCCGGCCGTCGCCTCTGCCGCCGTACGCTCGCCCTGCAGCCCTCTACCTCGCCTGGCCCCCGTCGCCCGCGTTCGGCCCTGCCGTCTGGCCCCCGTCGCCCCCTCCCTGCTCTGCAGCCGCCAGCGGCAGTGGCCCCCTCTACGGGCGAGCCCCTCGCTGCCGTCGGTCCTCCCTATTGGCCGCCCTCTTGGTGTTCCTTTGCCAGCCGCGCCGCTCTCATCCCCGCCCTCCTCCGAACCAGCGCCGCCCGGGCTCCCTGCGACCCTGGCTTCGCACGCCGCCGGCCTCGAGCCGAGCTCGCCCCATCCACGCCATCTGCATCGCCTCCATCTGGAGCTGCCTCTTTCCCCCCCTTTGCAACATGCGCGCAACGTCAGCAGCCCGTCTCCCCATCGCCACCATCAATCCTGCTCCCTGTCATGGGTACTCCTGTTCAGTTTGTGGCTGAGGCAACCGTGCAGAATGTCAGGTGCTGCTTAATTTGAAGATGAAGTTTGTCTGGGCATGGAGGGAATGCGAGTGCTCCATGTCAAACGCAAAGGACAACCTCGAACCGGAAACAACTTGTGTCGGCACCAAGTCCGTCCTCGACATAAGATGTCAGGAGCCTCAAGATCTCCTTCTCGGAATTTGAAGAATGTTCCTGTTGAGATCGGAAGACCGATCCCGCCGCACGACAAGTTCTTCTACCCGGACCCGAAGACCGAACCCGGTCATGCCGAATTCTTCGACCCGAAGGCCACGGATGCGACAAGTACTTCTTCCGGAACTGATGTCCGAGAACCCGGACGCCCAGGTCGTCGAGACGGATACGCCAAGCACTTCGCCGCGGAACGCCAAGATCTTCATCCCGAACGCCAAGACCGACCCGATACGACGACCCGACAAGACCTTCGTGACGACAAGATCGGCACCGACCAGGGCGAGTCCGATGCGCCCCGACGCCGAACCAAGTCCTTCTTCTCGGATGCCAAGATCTACCTCCGTTATGCGAGAACGATCCCGCCGAGGCCGAACCCTGGATCCGGACCCTGAGACCGAACCCCGAACCCCGGAACCAAGATCTGCCGAACCCTAATGTGTGACCCCTTTCTCGAGCCCTATTTTTTATAAAGGTAATATCAAATTGTTGTATATTAATTGTTCATCTCGCATGCATATCATGTGGGGTGGGGGCATTAT